>CM049853.1:2190595-2893095 GCA_027422415.1 Schizothorax lantsangensis | reverse complement strand
TTATCACACACACATATGCATAATACACATAAATAATATAAATGCCCACACATAAATGCCCACTGCTCCGGGTGTGTGTTCACGGTGTGTGTGTGTTCACTACTGTGTGTGTGCACTTGGATGGGTGAAATGCAGAGCACAAATTCTGAGTATGGGTCACCATACTTGGCCACACTTCACTTCACTTCACTTCTAATGCGAATAAACACTTTTAACTATATAATGCATAAATAAATAGAAAAATATATAATATTCAGATATGGCATTTATATATACTATATATAATTTTGGTGTATTATTTAGGCCTTGAATGTGAATGAATTTTAATAAAATGCAACTGGATGCTTTTGAAACTCAAAACTCACAATTGACTCAATGTTTTTTAGACAGAAAAACTCTGTCAAAATTCAGCATTCCATAACTCTTAAAATATAATAATATTCACATTTGGCAACATATATGAGAACTACATAATATGTATAATACAAATAATTAATGTAATACAAATAAACACTTAAATAATTAAATAATGCATAAATAAATATACACTTTCCAAAGAGATATATATATATGTATTTCTTTATATATATATATATATATATATATATATATATATATATATATTAGGCCTTGAATGTGAATGCAGCTTGCTTGCACTCATGCATGCATTTTTAAAAAGTCCAACTGGAAGCTTCTTAAACTCAAAACTTAACAAATCCAGCAGTCCAGAACTCTTAGCAAATCTATGATGCATGATGAAACTCTTACTGCTCTAGCATGCTGCAGTGCAAAGTGACATCCTCATTATTTTCAATCAAAGAACATGAGGGAGGGGAGGATGCTAACCTTGCCAGTGGCGACTGTGCATGTGTGTTTGTGTGCTGTGTGTGTGTGTGTGTTTGTGTGCCGTTGGCATCAGCAGGCATGCTGAGACAGCTCGGCGTCAGTCAGCAGCGCATGTGGAGAGAGGTCGTGACCCTGCTCGGAGGGAGGCTCGCTTTGATCAATCTGTAAGTTGCACGATAATTTTGGCTTCCTCTGCCCACCAACAATTCAATTAAGTTGATTGGGAAATGCAGCGATCTTGACATCAGATGCTCTGGAAATAAATTCATCTGTCAGTGAAAGACGTGACGGAGAACGTCATGCAGATTTTTGTATTCTTTAGACTTGATTGTGACACGGTGGTAATGTGGTATTTAGTGGACACTTTCATCTAGAAGACTGATTGTGTGTGTGATCCCTTAGGAGCAGCTCCAGGATAATGTGACCTGGTCAAGGGCAAAGTGGTGATGTTTGAGAATTATTACTACAGTAATACTCCTATTTTTCTCATCCGGTGCCCAGATTGTGTCAGCTCACTCTCTTTTATTTATTAAATTTATTTTGGACAGTGACCATGGGTTGATAAATGCACAAAAATAAAGTAATCAATGTATGCCTAATTCATAAAATCCAAACTTTATTAACACACATATTAAAATAAATAATATATAAATAAATGATACATGTACAGCTTCCAAAAAGCATTATTATAAATTAGAGCAGTATCTACCATCCATATACAGTAGTCAACATTTGAAGTGGATCAAAACCTTTCATCAAAGTTGTCCAAAACAACCAAAACAATACCCATTCTTGTCTTTGGACAACTTTTTTGATCCACTTCAAATGTTGACTACTGTATAATGTATAATGGATATGTGTTCATATCACACAACATAAACTATATATGTATAATTTAGTGTATTATCTAATATCCATATAATATTATTGTGTGTTTTTGAAAATAAATAAATAAATAAAATAATATTCATATTACACAATAGGAACTATATGGACAAAAGCGTCTGCTAAATGACTAAATAAATAAAATACATAAATAAATAAATATAATATGTATAATTTAATTCAATCTCTCTCTATATATAATTACACAATTACTTAATTATTTATTTATTTGTCAATAGCTAAAATTTCAAATGTAAGCTAATATATGCAGCTGAAAGAGGGTTTAATTTGGTTCCATTTTAATTAATGATTTCACTGATTTCATTAACTTGATATTAAAGCAGCAGTGAACTCGGCCTTTACTGTGCAGTTTCACTTTAACCCAATCAGCCACTAACTAACACTATACCTACAAAACTACCTGCCAGTATGTTAAATATGTGACAATCAGTGATTTAAGTGCACGAAGAGCCATAAATGAACCTCTTACCCCATGAAAACGAGGATCCTGAGCCTGGTTTGAGCCATTATTTACAGTACATCTCATCTGAAGCAGTCACTTTCTCAGAAATATCTGAGAAACTATTGAGATTTTAAAATGATTTTTCTTTCTCATGTGTTTTTGACTTACAGTTCAGCTCCTTTTCTGACTAAATATTTGATTTCACAGTGTCGTGTTGTAATTTGGACTCTCATACTCTCAGACTCTTTAATGACAGATTTGAACACCCTCACTCCATTCCCAAGGAAACGCGTCTGTCTAAACTCTTGAAAAATGCACGAGGAATATAAAACTGACATAACACTGAGAAGACAAGTAAACGAATTTGATTTACAGCGTACAAATTCATCCAGGACCCCATTCCTGCTTCCAATTTTCGCCCCTTGGTGTCCTTTTCATCCGTCTTTGTTCACCAACTCCCTGCTTTTTCGCCCAAAATGAAATTGATTTGCATAATGAAAGGGGATCAAATTTAGTGTACGGGGGGAGGAGAGTGCCATAATAAAGGATGTTCTCAGAGGGAGGCTGATGGCGAGGAGCGTGACGAACTACGGGCGGAGAACAGAGGTGAACGCGGGAAACAATAAAATGTAATTACTCCCCTCGCCCCGTAATTCTGCTCGTCCAAATACCCAGCTTGCGGCGCACGTTATTTCATTTGGCGATGGCCACAAAGGCTCCTCCGAGGCGCAGATGAGTTTTACGACATGACAATTCTTTCAATCAGAACAGTTGGAAAAGTGATATAACAATATAGCTGACTTTGCGAAGCCGGTCGATTCTCTCTCTCTTGGAGGTATGACTAATTACTTTCTCATTATCATGCTAATATGGGTCCTCAACGCGGAATCACATCTAATTATTGGGTTATTTGTTCTATCTCTGTTCGAGGGATGTTGAGATGTGTGTCATTGAGATGGAAATGACTTTGAGACACTGGAAGCGCCCTGCTTTGGTCCAGGCTTTTCAAAGGCTGAATATCTTGTACAGTTCGTCCCGGAGGACGGCGCTGGCGACGGTTGGTTCTTCACGGCAAAGGGTGAGGAATTTTAGGGCAGAAAAATAAATCAATGGTGGATAAAAGCACAATATCTAAACCTCGCTTGGTGTTAAAGGTGAAGCACGTCAATGTTAAATAATACATACAGCTATAAATAAGACATTAGTAGAGTGATTTCCTCGAAAGTGCTGACTGGAGACACACTTTTAATACTCTAACACAAGCCAGACAGTTCCTGTATGACATCATCCCACAGGAAGTGACATCATTTATTGCAGGTTTCCCAAATGAGGTTTCACGAATTAATAAAAATGAGTTATATAATAATAAATATCATAAAAATAACTGTAAATAAACAACTAAGTCAGTTACTAAATAAGATAGATTTTTTTTGAGAACATGAACTTGCGAGTATCATTGAGATATTGCTACAGTTTTAAATAAGATTTTGAAACAGTTTTAACTTTAAAGGGGTCATATGACGTTGCTAAAAAAGAACAATATTTGGTGTATTTGGTGTAATGCAATGTGTTTATGTGGTTTAAAGTAAAAAAAAAAAACATTCTTTTCCACATACTGTACATTATTGTTGCTCCTCTATGCCCCGCCTTCTGAAACGTGTCGATTTTTACAAAGCTCATCGTTCTGAGAAGTGACGTGTGCTCTGATTGGCCAGCTATCCAGTGCGTTGTGATTGGCCGAATACCTCAAGCGTGAGACGGAAATGTTACGCCCCTCACCAAATTGTGATGGCGTTTCCTGGCGCGACGAGACTAAAACAATAAACCCATTACAAACGAGGCATTTGTTGCATCCAGTGGGGACATAATTACTGATTATAATGACTTAGACTGTCTTTTCACGCCTCGCGTTGCATCACGCCGCATAAACATTACCATGTCTGCATTTGTGATTGGAGAAAAGACAAAGAACAAGCACTACTCTACACCGCACAAAATTCACGTTTGAATCGTCAGAATCAGAAAAGTACTTACAGGCTGTGAGTCAGAAGCATATATACATTTGTATACAGAAGTATATTTGGGCGGTGTAATGAAAATCTCCCCACATCGTGATGTAGACATGTGGGGGTGTGTTTGAATGAGCTGTTTTAGGGGGGCGTGGCAGAGTCTTAACTTTTATAAAGAATATCTCTTTGGTTTTGAGACTTTAGTTTTTGCAACTTCAGGGATCTTATCTATGCACAATCAGCTTGTAACACTCCAAAGAGAAAGAAAAACTTGAAATCGCATCATATGACCCCTTTAATAATAAAAAAATTCATTTAAATTTTAGTAAAGTAATTTTGTTGTGTGTTTTTGCCATTTTATAAAATTTTTATGCATAGTTTTTTTATATTATATTTATTAATTTTTATTTAGATTTTTATTTTTGTTATTTTTTATTTTATTTTATTTTTGTTTTAGTTTTAGTGATTTTAGTACATAAAGTTAAAGTAAATGAAAAAAAAGTTTCTTTTACAACTACAAACCGAATTCTAGAAATGCTGGGACGTTTTTTTTTTTTTATATAAAATGAAAACTGAAAGAATTTTAAATCACATGAGCCAATATTTTATTCACAATAGAACATAGATGACATAACAAATGTTTAAACTGAGAAATTTTACACTTTTATCCACTAAATGAGCTCATTTCAAATTTGATGCCTGCTACAGGACTCAAAATAGTTGGGACGGGGGCATGTTTACCATGGTTTAGCATCTCCTCTTCTTTTCAAAACAGTTTGAAGACATCTGGTCATCGAGGTTATGAGTTTCTGGAGTTTTGGTGTTGGAATTTGGTCCCATTCTTGCCTGATATAGGTTTCCAGCTGCTGAAGAGTTAGTAGTCATATTTTTCGTTTAATGATGCGCCAAATGTTCTCTATAGGAGAAAGATCTGGACTGCAGGCAGGCCAATTCAGCACCCGGACTCTTCTACTACGAAGCCATGCTGTTGTAATAGCTGCAGTATGTGGTTTTGCATTGTCCTGCTGAAATACACTAGGCCTTCCCTGAAATAGACGTCGTCTGGAGGGGAGCATATGTTGCTCTAAAACCTTTATATACCTTTCAGCATTCATAGTGCCTTCCAAAACATGCAAGCTTCCCATACCGTATGCACTTATGTATGGCGTTATTTTACTGCCAAATGTCGAGAGCGCATTTTTGTAGCCGAAAGTAGATTAATATAATGCGCGAGCGCGAATCTCCCTGCTCGCGCGCGGATCTCCTTTGCTCTCGCACAAAACCGGACGCGCGCGCTCGGATATACTCTGCTCTCGCGCAGAGAGAGTGCGCGCACTTAAAACGCGTCTCTCCTCTTGCTCAAGTGTGCGTGTGCGCGCTCAAACTTTGTCCTGTGCACTGGCACATCTCTCCCTGCTCTTGAGCTAGATATTAATTATTTTCACACCTGGATTAAACGTCAAAAGTTATCAACCAATCAGATTTTTCTATGACTGACCCGATGAAAATACTAGGCCTATATGAAGAGGGAACTGATCCTGGAATTTCTTTACAATTTAATAATATTTAGTCATATCAAATGTATATTAGAAATGGCTAGGAATCGGGTGCTTGGATGATTTATTAAAAATAAAAATAAAAACTAGTTTGTCTAATTGTTTGGTCAAACCCCCTGAGCAATTTATCTAAACAAACAAACAAAAAAGTATATGATTCTTAAAGTTCATGTGGCCATACATGTATTGTGTACTTGGGTTGAAATAAATATATATATTTATCTCTCTTCTGGTTTAAGACAGAACTAGGGTCAGATGCACTATTCCCTAAATAGCCTACTTAAGATGTGGAGACCAAATATAACACTATAACACTATAATGAATTTATCATATTTGTGATAACATCACTACATTATATTCTATGGGTTTAATGCATCTGCAGACAGTGTCATTAACTGTCATATAACTGTAATATAACTGTATATTCACTGTTTTAGAGGAGAGTGCCATTGAATGTGTTGCTAATATGAAGTGAGTTTTCATGAAAAATAAAAAATCTATCTAAAATCAGAACTGAAAACAAACACCGTATTAAAAAAAATAAATAGATAAATAAAAAAACTCCCAATAAATGTCCAAACAGCGATTCTATCAGAGCATTTAGTGTGTTATGATATCATCGTTTACAACTACTTTTGCATTTGATGTTGTTTGATAGGAATTGTTACTTACTATTGCCAACAACTGAGAATTTATTGCAATGATTTTAAATTCAGTTGAGATATCTGACATAATATGACATCACATTGACCTTTTATATGAAGTCTTTAAATCCATGGGCTGTTTTTAGATAAATCGAGGGGTTTGATCAACCATAGTTGGACAGAGGTTATTTATGTACAAATCATCCAAGCACCTAATTTCTAGCCATTTCAAATATACATTTGATTAACATTGCTAAATATTATTAAACTGGAAATTATTAAACTTCTTTGTTGTCAAAATATTTCACAGAAAAGAACAAAATACAAACATAAAAGATATAAAGTAAAACAAAGTAGCCTACAATAACCAGTGTGTTAAAACAAAATTGCAACATATGCAACAACAAAAAAAAAAATGAAGGAAAGGCCCTAATGAAGAAATCTGTTTCAAGATATTTTTAAAAGTGCATAATGATAACTTTTCGTATATCCGAGCGCGCGCGTCCGGTTTTGTGCGAGAGCAAAGGAAATCCGCGCGCGAGCAGGGAGATTCGCGCGCAAGCAGGGAGATTCGCGCTCGCGCATTATATTAATCTACTTTCGCGCTACCAAAATGCGCTCTCGACATTTGGCAGTAAAATAACGCCATACTTATGCACCTCCATACCATCAGAGATGCTGGCTTTTGAACTGAACGTTGATAACACACTGGAAGGTCTCCCTCCTCTTCAGCCCGGAGGACACGGCATCCGTGATTTCCAACAAGAATGTCAAATTTGGACTCGTCAAATTTGGACACTTTTCCACTTTGAAACAGTCCATTTTAAATGAGCCTTGGCCCACAGGACACGATGGCGCTTCTGGACCATGTTCACATATGGCTTCCTTTTTGCATGATAGAGCTTTAGTTGGCATCTGCAGATGGAACGGCGGATTGTGTTTACCGACAGTGGTTTATGGAAGTATTCCTGGGCCCATTTACTTGTAGTAATGTCAATGACAGAATCATGCCGATGAGTGATGCATTGTCTGAGGGCCCGAAGACCACGGGCATCCAACAAAGGTCTTCGGCCTTGTCCCTTACACACAGAGATTTCTCCAGTTTCTCTGAATCCTTTGATGATGTTATGCACTGTAGATGATGAGATTTGCAAAGCCTTTGCAATCTGACATTGAGGAACATTGTTTTTAAAGTGTTCCACAATATTTTTACGCACTCTTTCACAGATTGGAGAGCCTCTGCCCATCTTTACTTCTGAGAGACTCTGCCTCTCTAAGACGTCCCTTTTATAGCTAATCATGTGACAGACCTGATGTCAATTAACTTAATTAGTTGCTAGATGTTCTCCCAGCTGAATCTTTTCAAAATTCTTGCTTTTTCAGCCCTTTGTTTCCCCCATGCCAACTTTTTTGAAATGAGCTCATTTAGTGGATAAAAGTGTAAAATTTCTCTGTTTAAACATTTGTTATGTTCTCTATGTTCTATTGTGAATCAAATATTGGCTCATGTGATTTGAAAGTCTTTTAGTTTTCATTTTATTCAAATGTAAAAAACATCCCAACATTTCCGGAATTCAGGTTGTAGCTAAAATAATAATAATAACAACAACAACAAAAACAACGATAATAATAATAATAATACATATATTTTATTTCAGTTAAGTTATTAGTTATAGGTTTTAGTTAGGTTTTAGTTAACTACAACTCTGCTTCAGAATGTGCTCTTAAACTCTTTAGCTATTCTCTTAAAATCGGAGGACTTCAAGAAAATATTTTGTCTCAAAGGATTTCAGTTGACCAAAAATCACACTTTCTACATTACAGCATTGACCCACGTGTCTCTCTCCTGTATGACAGTGATTAGATGGCGGCGCGTTCAGACACAGCGGCTGCTCCAGGTCCCAAAGACGGTGCTTTTATGTCTTTTAATGTCGTCTGTTCGTCTCCAAATAGTGTAAATTTACCGCTAACTTATAAGGAAATCACTCCAAAACACATATATGATCGCCGAAGCCTTCTGGATATCGGCAATGCGTACAAACAACAACTTGCGCTGGCGGCTATTGAGAAGCTACGAGGCCTTTGTTTACTGCTGGAGCCGGACCTCGAGACCGCGGCCTCGCCTACTGACGCTACCCGCACAAGGCAGCGTCGCAAGCGGTGTGAGAGAGGACGGAAGCGCGGTAAGCGCGGAGGTATACGAGCGAGGCTAAGAGCTAATCCCACAAGACCGGCTCTTCCAACACTCATGCTCTCAAACGTTCGCTCTCTGGAAAACAAACTGGACTTAATACAACTCAGTCGGTCTACACAGCATGAGGCAAGGGATTGTTGTGTGTTTGTTTTCACTGAAACATGGCTAAATGACAACATCCCGGACTCCGCCATTCAGTTGAACAGGCTAACATGCTGCCGATCGGACAGAGACACAACACTTTCTGGTAAGAGCCGCGGTGGTGGCTTGTGTGTTTATATCAACAAAGAATGGTGTAACAATACTGCGGTATTATCAAAACACTGCTCATCACTGGTGGAGTTTATGTTTGTGAAGTGTCGACCGTTCTATCTGCCGCGGGAGTTCACGGCCATTGTCATTGTCGCGGTTTACATTCCACCGTGTGCCAACGCTAAGGACGCGCTTCGTGAACTGTATTGCGCCATCAGTGAACAACAAACAAATAACCCCGACGGCTTTTTCATCATAGCCGGTGACTTCAACCACGCAAATTTAAAGACAGTTTTGCCAAAGTTCTACCAACATGTTAACTTTGCAACAAGAGGAAATAATACGCTGGACTTTGTTTACACAACCGTAAAGAACGCTTACAAAGCTGTACCCCGCCCCCACCTCGGGTACTCAGACCACATCTCTGTTATGCTAATCCCAGCATATAGACCACTTTTGAAACTCGCCAAACCGGTTCAAAAACTCATCACAATCTGGCCAGAAAATGCTACTTCAACACTACAGGACTGCTTTCAGTGCACAGACTGGAACATGTTTAAAGAGGCGGCCACCTACAACAACCACACAGACCTGCAGGAGTACACTGAAACTGTGACTGCTTACATCAAAAAGTGCATGGATGATGTGACAGCCACTAAGACCATCACCACACGTGCAAACCAAAAGCCGTGGATGACAGCAGAGGTTCGTGGGCTGCTAAAAACCAGAGATGAAGCATTCAGATCAGGAGACAAAGCAGCCCTCAATACAGCAAGAGCCAATCTGTCCCGTGGCATCAAAAATGCAAAACGGTCACATGCTCAAAAAATCAATAATCACTTCACGGACAGCAGAGACACACGGAGCCTGTGGCAAGCCATTCAGACCATCACTGACTACAAGCCCCCGCCACAGGCCTGTGATGATGACCCATCCCTCCCCGATACACTCAACCACTTTTATTCACGGTTTGAAATGCAGAACGACACACCTGCACAAAAACTGCCCACACCTCCCAACGACCAGGCGCTCTGTCTGTCTGCAGCCGACGTAAGGAAGACCCTATCCAGGATTAACCCACGAAAGGCTGCGGGTCCTGACAACATACCTGGCCGTGTACTGAAAGACTGTGCTGCACAGCTGACGGATGTCCTAACAGATATCTTCAACACCTCGCTGAGCCAGGCAGTCATCCCCACATGTCTAAAATCCACAACAATCATACCGGTACCAAAGAAATCACCTGTGTCCTGTTTAAACGACTACCGTCCCATAGCACTGACCCCAATCATGATGAAGTGCTTTGAGAGGTTAGTCATGCAAAAAATCAAAAACAGCCTCCCCAACACACTCGATCCGCTCCAGTTTGCATACGGTCCAAACCGCTCTACGGACGACGCAATTTCCTCTACCCTCCACCTGGCTCTTACCCACCTAGAAAACAAAGACTCCTATGTTAGAATGCTGTTCATTGACTTCAGCTCGGCATTCAACACAATAATCCCACAACAGCTCATAAACAAACTAAACCTGCTGGGCCTTAACAATTCCCTCTGTAATTGGATCCTGGACTTTTTAACCGGAAGACCTCAGTCAGTCCGTGTCGGCCACAACACCTCGAGCACTACCACACTAAGCACAGGTGCCCCACAAGGCTGTGTGCTCAGCCCGCTGCTCTTCACGCTGCTGACCCATGACTGCACTGCCAAGTTCAGCTCCAACCACATCATCAAGTTTGCTGATGACACAACAGTGGTAGGTCTCATCAGCAACAACGATGAAACGCACTACAGAGAGGAAGTGGCACAGCTGGCTGAATGGTGTGGCGCCAACAATCTGTCCCTAAATGTGGAGAAGACAAAGGAGGTTGTGATGGACTTCAGGAGGAGGAACTCCACTGACCACACCCCACTGACCATCGACAGCTCGACTGTGGAGAGAGTCAGCAGCACTAAATTCCTGGGGGTGCACATCACGGAGGATCTCACCTGGACCACCAACACCATGTCACTCTCCAAGAAGGCACAACAGCGCCTACACTTTCTCCGCCGGCTGAAAAGAGCAAGTCTCCCACCACCCATCCTCACCACATTCTACAGGGGCACCATTGAGAGTGTGCTGACCAGCTGCATCACTGTCTGGTACGGGAACTGCAGTGCTGCTGACCGCAAGACCCTCCAGCGGACAGTGAACACGGCTGCAAAGATCATCGGTGCCCCTCTCCCATCCATCCTGGACATTTTCCTTGCACGATGCTCCAGCAAAACCAACAGCATCGTGAAGGACCCCACCCACCCCTCCCACAGTCTCTTCCAGCTCCTACCATCAGGAAGACGGTACCGGAGCATCAGAGCCCGCTCCGCCAGACTGCTCAACAGCTTTTTCCCCCAGGCTGTGAGAGCCCTGAACTCAGATCACCCCACCCCCTTCTGAAACCCCAAGCAACCCCCTACTTCCTGAAACATGGACGCCCCCCCCCCCCCCTCCAAACACCCCCCCCAAACACCCCCCCCCCCCAACCTTACCTCATCAAAGAAAAATACTGTGAACTTTTTTTTGTGCAATTCAAGTGTGCTACACACAGGTGAGTGGGCCCGTACAAACCACCTGTAGTAACACACTCTCCTCTATGCACTAGACACTTTTCTTACATTGCTATATGTACACAATCCCACAAAAGACTAATATATGTATATGTATGTTTACATGCTCATGCACCACTACAAATCATCTTATACTGTTCCCCAGCCAGCTGCTTGACTCACAATGTTTCTCTCTGCACATGTACAGTATTTATGTGAAGCATTCGCATAGTTTGTATAGTTTGTATTTTTTATCTTTATCTTAGTTGTATAGGGTAAACATTTATATATAGTAAACTTAGTCAACATCTGTCAGTAGGTTAGTCTGTGTAAACTAGGTTTAGCTAGTGTTCTCTTAAAATCGGAGGACTTCAAGAAAATTGTTGTATGTCTCAAAGTATTTATGTAGCACCGTGGTCCTGTGAGGCAAAAATCGACATTTCGTTCCACTGCATGTCCCCACATGTAGCGGAATGACAATAAAGCTCAACTTGAACTTGAACTTGAACTTGGAACTTCTGCTGCATCAGCTGATGATCACTTATAGGAAAATCCACATAACTCAGTTTATGAGACACTAACATAAACCAGCACAGCTCTGTGTGATTCCTGTCCAGTGTTTGGAGAGGATGCGTGCTTTAACTGCTCTCAGATAATGAAAGAGAGGCTGTGTGTGACGGCCTCGCTCTTCAATAATGCATGAGGGTCTCGTCTTCATGCTGTCACTCCTCTTGACAAATGCCAGGGGTGAAAGGGAAGTAAGTGTGAACAAAACACTTTGTCACATATACAGGCTCTCGGAGCCCTTCTGCTTTACACCCACAGATATATAACGCCGCATCTCTATAAGTCACTATACAGCGTATAGAATATAGATGGCATGTTTGAATTGACAACTAAAAATGAGGCTGTGCAGGATATGATAGCAAATGAATGCTTGATAGCATGTAAAATGCATAAAAAAATTTAAACGAACATTTATTTGCCACAAATGTTTGTCAGTTCTTATAAACCTCATTATTGTTATTGTATATGGAAACCAACTTCCATGGCATAAAAAAAAAGGTAATTGCAATTTTTATCTCATAATTCTTGCTTTTTTCCTCTGAATTCTATTTTTACCTCGTGTAAACATAGAATTAATTAATCTTGTGTAAACAGAATTTTTACATTATGTTTTGTTGTTTGTTTCCATAATGGAATAATAATAAAAAAGGTAATTGTGAATTTTTTCACAATTCTGAGTATATATCTTGCAATTTTACATTTATATTTCATAATGTTGACTTTTTTCTCTGAATTGCAAGAAAAAAAGTCACTGAGATAAATTGAGATAAAATGTCGCAATTACATTTTATTTATTCATTTATTTATTTATTTATATGGTTTTGTTTTAAATTCTGTGGTGGACATAAGCTTCCATAGTAAATTCAAAATAAAACTAAACATTTTTTTTTGTTTTTTTTTATTGTCATACATCTGAAATAAATAAATAAATAAATATATATATATATATATATATATATATATATATATATATATATATATATATACTGTATATATATATATATATATATATTAGATGTAATACTTAAAGGTGCACTAAGCGATTTGTGCCAAACGATGTTGATATTTCAAAGCACCAAAACAAACACGTCCATAGCCCAATAGGACGTCACCCCTATTTTGAAATCTCTGCCCCACATGTACACAACCCTGGCATAACGACGATCACGGAAACAAGTGAAGATGACACACAAGCAAACCAACACAGATAAGTTGTGTGAAACAATTCAAAATCAACATTACTCACCTATCAAAAGGAAACAACGCAACCTCAGCGTCCGATTCGAGCCCTTCCTGCTCCTCGAGTTCTCTCCACCGCTGGAAAGCTGCTCCGATATTTTCGCGGGTCCTACCTCTTGCCTGATCGTAATAACCCTTCTTTTTAATGTTTTGTTCCTCTGATATTTTCCTCTTTTTTTATCATCCAGTTCTCTCTATCTATAGTCGATCTGCTAATATCCCTCCTGTACACTCAAATTGAGCGCTGTATCATTACAAGACACGCCCCCTTACTGCTGATTGGCTGAAAGTGTTTTGGGACATGGTCCGACACGGCGGTCAAAAGCGTTTTTCAAAAATTGCTTAGTGCATCTTTAACTTGAAAAATTAAACAACTAAAGATAGGAATTAAAAAATAGAAATGTTTCGTTGGAAAATTTACTGACAAAAGTTTATCTTGAATTACAGTATTACAAAAACTGAAATGAACATAAATTAAAGTTAAATAAAAATATTGAAAAATAATAAAAATGACAAAAATCACATAATAACGTTACTAAAACAAATTAATTAATTTAAAAAATAATAAATATTATAATAAATAATACTAAAAAAGTTTTCAAATTCCAATTCTACAGCACAGTTAAAATTAAATGCACCATCTACTCTGATTAAATTCTGTTGAGATCACTTCTACATCTACATCAGCTTCTCTCTGATTCCAGCACAATGCCACACTCCACTGTATCTCCACTGCATCCACCAAAGCAGAAAAACCCATTATACTGTTATATTTGAATTAAAAAAGACAAGTGTGGGCCGTGTTTGCAGGTATTGGTCTTGCATACGGTCTCGGCCGTTGAGTGCAGATGAGCTGGATTATGGGGGATTGACTTGAATTTAAGAACACATGAGTTTTGCAGCATTATGCTGCTCCACTCACTCACATGTGGCTATTGTTCAGGAGTGACTGGAATTCCTGATGAAGATAAACACAAGTCAATGTCTGCTTCACATAAACCTCAAACCTCTTCATTTAGAGAGCTAAAGTCAGGGTTCATTTGAATTGACAATGCATTTGGATGGATAGACGACATTCACAACAAGCTGTGAACTCTCTCTTGTGAAAGCGAAACATGCTCATCTAAACATGCCATGCATTTACAGCAAACATTCAAACTACTCACGTGCATGTTGTTTGTGCATGTGCCTAATATCAGGGATAAATAGGGGTCTAAATGGGGAATGAATGATTGAATAAATAAAATTGATATAATATAATATTAATATAATATATTATAAAAATAAAATCAAGAAATGAAGAAATTAATGAATGAATGAATAATATTTAATTTGACCTCATTAGGTTGTCAAACAACTGCAATATTAAATACATTAAATATTGAAATAAATATGAAAATGTAAAAAAAAACACAAAAAAAGTTATTTTTTAAAACAGCTAATTAATAATTAATTCAACTTTTTCATTTTCATTCAAAGAGCACTAAAATAAGTAAAACTAAATAAAGTAAATTAAAAACTAAAACTTAATAAAATCTATAAATCTATATACAGACAAATTTACAAAAATAACTAACAAAAATGACAATATAAAATTCAAAACTAAAACGAATTAAAATAAAAAAATCTAAAAATAAAATCAAATTCGAAATATTAACAAGACCTATAATATCAATGATGCTAAAACAACACTGTAACCAACATCTCAAACTCAAGCGTTAATCAATCACAATCATTTATTAATTTTACCCATGCTGAATAGTAAACACACAGAGCTAATGCATGAGATGTAATGCTACAAGCGCAGCTCTCTGAATCCGTATCGATCTGGGTTTCTCACTCTGATTTTACACTGATGCACGACTGTGAACAAATGAACACGTGTCTCTGTTGGCGACGAAACATTTAGTTTGATGATTCTGCAGCGTCTGCACTTCCAGCCGTAGATGTGCTTACATCCGTCCACCCACCGGGGTTCACTGCGCAGGGAATTCCATTAATTTGACAATAAATCTTGAGGGCGTTTCATTGTGGATGGGAAGCTGAGTTTCAGAGTGCTAGCTGGACACTTTCTGCTTCTGCCGTCATCAAACTACGTCCATCGCCTACTGACTTATGCTGTTCTCATAATCATACCTTCAGTGCTGACCTGAGTCTGTGAGAACGCCAGACTTTACTTAACAATAGATGTTTGCCAGGGATGAACTGCTCGTTGAGGCAATATCAACATGTAAACCAGTCGTTGAAAGCAATTTTAAAGAAAATTTCAAGCAAAAAAATAAAAAAAGAAAGAAATTCATGGTATATAAATATTGTATTTCTAGAATATTTTTATAGTAATATGTAATATTTTTATAGTAATATAATATATAGTCTAAATTATCTTATATTTAAATTATATATTTATTAAAATTAAATAAATAAATATAATTAAATAACATACTTTTTATATTAATATATAGAGAGTATTACTTTATTTTCATTATGCAATTGAATTGGTTTTGATTTAAAAATTAATTTAATTACATATTTAAAATTAAATAAATATAAATTAATCAGAAATCATACATATACAATGTTTTATTATATATATATATATATATAATGTAATAAACTATATTAATAAATATAAAAATATTAATCATTAATATGTATATACCTTTTATAAATTTAATTGATATATATATTAATTTAATATTTTTTTTATTTTTTTTTAGTGAAATTATTTATATATTGATAAATATGAAAACCCACACATATATATTTGATTAATTTATATATTTATAATTTATAGTTATTAAACAAATAGTAAATAAGTAATATTAATATGTATTAATAAATATGAAAAATATGATTAATTAATAAAAAAAATATGAATACATACAAATTATTTCAAGTTAAAAATGCCACTTTGCATCTAAAAGGTTGCTGACGTCACTTACCCATCACTAGCACACCACTATAGTTCTTGGCCAATGGGCAGATGATGCTTGAAGCTCCCAGCAGGCTTTGCTTGAATTCCCTGTATAGCAGTGAGGAAGGCCTCGATGCAAAACAAAGCTGCAGGACTCCAGTCTGTCAGTAAACATTTAGCAAGCAGATTATACTGAGAGCGGGTCACTGTGGGTAAACTGGTAGAACAACAGGTGTGTGTACACAGCGACTCATAACAGCTTGTGTGTGTGTTACAGGATATTTACATCACAATTGACATCAGAATTCACAGCTGCCCACAACAAAAATATATAAATATATACAGAACACATCATTTGGATCTGAATTTGATGCAAATATGCATTTGAGCTCGACTTTTATAAATTATACATAAGCACACATTTGCAGACGATCTTGAGAAGTTTACATTTATGTATAAACATTTATGCATATTTATTTATATACATTTAAACACTTGGGGTCAGTAAGATGTTGTTTTGAAGGAAATTATTCTTTAATCATGAAAGGTTGCATTAAATTGATCAAAAGTGACAGTAAATATATTTATAATGTTACAAAATATTTTGATTTCAAATAAATGCTGTTCTTTTTAACTTTCTATTCATCTGTGAATCCTGAAAAATAAAATGCTACAAAAGTATTCAGCAGCACAACTGTTTTCAACATTGATAATAATCAGAAATGTTTCTTGAGCAGTAAATCAGCATATTAGAATGATTTCTGAAGATCATGTGACACTGAAGACTGGAGTAATGATGCTGAAAATTCAGCTGCGCATCACAGGAATAAATTACATTTTAAATATATATTCAAAGAGAAAGCAGTTTTATTAAATTGTAAAAATATTTCACAATTTTACAGTTTTTATTATATTTTTAAGCAAATAAATGCAGCCTTGTAAGCATTCACAAATCCTGAGGCTTTTCAGCATCTCTCCTCTAATCATGTCACACAGAGACATTTTTGTCCATCCAATCAATTCCTAATTGATAAAATCAAATCTGCATGATTAAAAATCCTCTTTCAACCAGAAATATGTGCCTTTCCTGAAGGCAAACGGGTCAGGAACAGCATTTCATGTTGACTACAGCTGTGTGTTTTTCTGATGTGGCCCGTTTTTCTCCAGGAACAGGGAAGCATGTGCCGTGGCTCTTTTTGTTCTGACTTCAGAAAAGCAGCTTCTGATGCTGCGGCAAACAGATGTGTTTAGATCCACAGTCCCTCAGTGAACCCGTTCCTCGCTGAATTCCAGGAACCAAGTGACTGAAAGTGGGATTTTTATGTCTCTTGCATTGGCAAACACGATGAACTATGAAATAAGCCCAGCATGATGTAAATAACACACTTTACACACACGCAGCAGGGATGCAAATATACACCAAATGCATTTTCATTGCAGATTATACTTACAGCAGACTGCCGCACTTCCTCCTCCGTTCCGATCCGAATCACATCATTATCCTGCGCGCCATCTGACAGACTGTCATTCTGACTGAAGGAGTTTGTAATACCTGCAGAAAGACATCCATTAGCAGTCCCATTCATCTCAATGGTAGATTCTCCACTGGCACATCAACACCACTAGAAATACAGAATTACACATCTTTGTTATTTTAGGGTCATTGTGATACTTTTATAGTTTGTAAATATTTAGAATTAGATTTGATTAATATCATTAATTGCATTTAATTTTTACATTTTTCATTCATGGTAATTTCAGTTAAAGTTTGTTTTTGTCAATTTTAGTATTTTAGTTATTTTATTAAACTAAATTAAAATGAAAAACTTTGCCTTAGAAACAAGTTTAAAAATAAAAATATATATTTTTTAAATATATAAATATATTTAAAATATATTTCTAGTGTGTTTTACAATAAAACATGTTTTTTCTACTTCAAAATTTCATGTTTAGCCTAATTCAATGTTTTACTTTTGTTTATACAATTTACTAAAAATGTATTTATATAAATTTATTTACATTCTTTATATTTTTTAAAATGTATATTTAATTTTATTCCAGTTAGCTTAATATTTTATTATTATTTATTTTTAGTTAACTATAATATCAGTGTTTTTTTTCTATTCAGCATGTGTAAAAAAAATTTATAATATGATTAGTTAAGGTTTGTACAATAAATTGAGGTGCTGGTTACAGTGTTATTACAGTATTATTGTTTAGTTTAGTTTTTAGTTTTAGATTATTTACTTTAATTATTTTAGTGCTTCAAATTTAAATGTTGCCTTGGCAACTAGCATATATTTCATGTTTACTTTTTTATTTTAGTTCATATTTATTTTCATTGCAAGCAATATTTATTTATTTATTTGTTTATTTAGTTAGTAAGTTTTAGGTTTAGTTAACTATAATAACTGCGTGGAACCACTGAACTTTTTGAGCCAATCACCTACACCAAAAAATGTCATGTGACATCTGCGGGAAAATGGCATCAATATTATTAGGCTGATTGCACAAGAACACCACACACAGGCCATTCAAAATATCATACTAGCATACAACCCTCACTGTACTATTCCTGCCATATCTTTAGACATGTAAATAGTAAGGTTAATATGCTAGTACACTGGTTCAAATTCAAACCCTTCACTAGTCCTGAGTCACGACGTCAAAACCAGCAGACAGGAAAAATAAGTTCATTTCATGCCTTAAAAAATAATCTGTCACTTGTAACACATTAACTGTAATACAATGAAATATTTAAGCAATATGAGACGAGCGCTGACTATCAGCCCTCATGAAAAATAAGTTTATTCAAGTGTGCTATTAGTATACTTCTTTTAAACTAAAAATAGGAAAGTATACTTTGTCTATATTTAGTCTTTTTATGTACTTATCAGAAATGGGCTTTATGTACTTCTCAGAAATATACTTAAAATGACATTTAAGTATACTTGACTTATACTTAGAAAAAGTGTAAATATACTTGAGCTATACTTGTGCTCCTAGCATCTGTGTTTTCATTGTTATACGGTAGGGGGCGCTAGTACACATCTTCTGTACAGAATTCCCCCCCCGAAAAAAAAAGAAAACACAAGTGAGGAAGAAACCGAAGCAACAGATACTTCCACATGTAATCTAACACAATCATCAGACATAAAACAGCATCAAAACTGTGTAACGTTATGAATAAAATGACACCAATGAAGAGGTAATAATGACTGGCAAGCTCTGGGGTGTTGATCGACTCCATCTACGTTTTGATTCTCATTCTGAATCCAATTCATAGTCTTTTTTCAGCTTTAGTTCAAAATGTTGTTTATTTCTTTATTTTTAATTTATGAAACTTACCCACATTCAAGTGTTTAAAAAAACGAATGCATGAATAGAATAAAATGTTTTTGTTTACAAGCAGATACCCTGTTCTTTCTTTTGATGTTTTGTACGTTCAGATATTCATATAACAAAATATATACAATTAATACCTAAATAGGGACATAGTAGTATACTTAAAGTATGATGTAAAGTTCACTTAAAGAAAATTTACGAGTATACTTGCAGTATAAAACTACTAAACTAGTAGTTTACTGAGACTATACTTCAAAGTGTACTAAAATGCTACTACAAGTATTTAATTAGTAAACTATCAGTATACCTATAAGTTCACTTAGTATAGTTGCAGTACAAGCTAAAAACTTTGATGTAAACTAGTTGTGTACTCAAAGTTTACTACTGTTATACTTAAAAGTATACTTTTATATAGTAGAAAGTGGCCCATTTAGTCCCAAGGAGTAGCCTATTGAAATAGTACACTTACAAGTACACTGATATTTGTATACAAATATCTTTAAAAATATACTTGAACTTTACCTAAGTATACTTAATAAAATAAACTTGATGTATACTATAAGGGAGGCCAGCTGTGATTTGGCTGTAGGCTCAGAACTTATATTGAACCTGAAACGTTCCTGTAACATTCGTCCTGCATTAAACCCAAACATGAGTCAAAACGCTACAGTATTACTGACAGCTAAACACAGCCCATTAATTGAGGCACACAAACTTCAGCCCTGACTCCGTGCCCTTATTAGTGCGCATGATGCCTGCGCTGTGGGTGGAAAGGGTGTAAATTGGCTGCTGTGTTCTTTCATCTAACTGCAAAGTGGATGTGGCCACAGTTAATTAGTGCTGGAAATGTCCAGAGCATTGTCATGACGGTGCGGAGCCATCGCTGAATGCTGACCAACGTTCAGAGCTCGAGGTGAAAAAACTACTTCACCTCTTGAACTGACTAACAGTGTGTCTAGAGTTACTAAAAGATGACTGGAGAATGATATTAAAACAATAAGCCACTCAAGATTGTGATTTTAGCACAGGTGAAGGGTTTGTTGCTTTCATAAAACAGCAACAACATCATTATGATAACAACCAATACTGCTCAATAAATGGGACATTTCAGGGGGAAAATAAATAAATAAATAGCACAACTGTTTTCAACATTGATAATAATCAGAAATGTTTCCTGAGCAGCGGATCAGGATATTAGAATGATTTCTGAATAATGATGCTGAAAATACAGTTTTGCATTACAGGAATTAATTACATTTTACAGTATATTCAAACAGAAAACAGTTATTTTAAATTGTAATAATATTTCACAATACTACTGCCTTTATCAATTAAAATGTAGCCTTGGTGAGCAGAAGAGACTTCTTTCAAAAACATTAAAAAAAAAAATGTTTTGACACAGGAACTTCAGAGGCGTTCAGAAGGTCTGAAATATAGTATTTTGAAACTTAAAATAACTTTTTCATTCACTATTTAATGTAAAACCACTATGTTTCCTTTGTATGCAAAAACAAAATTGTAAACATGCTTAAAAATGTCTCATTTTGTGATAGAACACATGATAAAAAGTCATACATATTCAGAACAACATCAGGGTGAGTAAATTAATTTACATTTTGGGCTGAACAAACTATATAACTATATAACAACCACAATTATCTGTTATTTTGCTAAATTCTGAAAAATTGACTGTTAATAATTTTTTTTTGCAACTTTAATATAGAGGTCTGTGTATATCAGTTATTTTCGCACATCTTCAAGCATGGCTGATCCAATCAGATTCCAGACTCAAATCACAAGACCTATTAAATCACAGATGACCTGTGATGATTGACATGAGTGTGTACGTTTCTTATTCAAGTCCATCAGTACATTGAGTATCCATGCAGACGGATTCCTGTGTTCTATCAGAGCGACGCAACGGATATCTAAGCTGATAATTGTTCGCAAACAAATCCTGATGGAGCAAACAAACGCTGATCATTTCTCTCATGAAGAATGAACACAGAAGCCTGGTTTCTCCTCCAGATCATGTTGACTTTCTCGATCTGAAACGCAGATAACCGTGTTTGTTCCACAGACAATCATTCTGGCTCTGTTTTCACTGAATGATGTTCTGCGCTGTCGCCTCGTCACGCTAACAGCAATATTTGTAGATAGATTCAATTTGTGTCTCAATGCACAATCAATTATAGAAATCGTTCTGGTTGATTTTATCATGGGGATCCACACTGTGGGAGTGATGCTAATCATCTCAACTCCTACCCAGTGGATTTACATATCAAATACGTTATAAGTGTGTTGTTATTGTTAACTAAAACTAAAACGAAAAATTATTAAAATGTTTCCATTAATTAAAATAAAGTTTTAATTATATCAAATATAAATATTGTATTACAAAACTTTAAAAAAGTTTTACTGAAATTAATCTGGAATAAAATATAAATATTAGATTAAAAAAAATTATAAAAACTTAACTCTAGCAACTAACTGAAATAAAATAATTTTAAGTATTGAAATGGTTAACACTGAAATAAAATAAAGCTAAAAATGTAATTTAATGACTAATTATAATTTAAATGCCAAAAGCACATAAAATAAGATTTTTTTAAAGATTTTTAAGATTACTAAATCAAATTAAATTACTAAAACAATCCTAAAAGTGAAAGTGAAAACTGAAAATATAAAAATAAAATATTAAAAATATGAATAACTACTATAAATACTATAAAATATTAATACAATGCAAATGCAAAACACTGATCTGAAATGCCACCCATAAAATGAAAATGAAAAATGTCCCATTAAATGACCATTTCATCATCGACAAATTGATATCACTACAAAAGATTGCATTAAAATTTTTAAATAAAACACAATACTAATATTATGTGGATATTCTTAAACTTAAAAAACTTAACAATTGTTTTCATTGATTGAAATAAAGCTAAAATATAAATAGACAAAAAATTAAACTTACAACACTTAAACCTTGGCTGAAATAAACTGAAATAAAATAAGTTTAAGAACTGCAATTACTAAAACTGAAAATAAAATTGCAAAATAAATATATAAAATTTATATTTAAAATAAATATATATGTAAAACAAAAACTAAAAAAGCAAAAACACATAACAAAAACTAAAATGGTCTACAATAAAAATTTAAATGGAAAATATAAAAGTTAATTCAAAATTGTAATAAATACTATATATGTGACCATAGCCGCAGGAACATTTTGAGCAGGGGGGGTTGGTCACGTGACAAGAGTGATGCGAGACACTGATCCAAAAGCAACTTTTGTTAATAAAGTTTCATTTATTCGTTTAATATAAGCGAGTTTGTCTTTATTGTTGCTGTTTTCATAAAGAAAAAAAATTATGAATAAATAAAACAATGAACCACAATGTATTTGTTTTAAAAGAGAGAAAATACCTTATACAACGCAAGTAAGCTATATCTGTCTTATTCATTTTGTTAATAAAAGTTAGATGTTTAATATAGGCCTATGCGAATTTGCCATTGTACTATTTTATGGCTGATGTGTTTTAATTATTAGGCTAATAATGAACCCCAAATGATCGTTTTAAAGAAAGGGGAAATCCAAGGACCGTTTATTTATTTGTGTTACAATGCGGGTAAAACATATTTCCCTTATTCATATTGTTAATAAAGTTCAACGTTTAATATAGGCCTAAGTGAATTTGTCATTGTACTGTTTTATTGTAGACTATAGCCTTTTTTATTATTATTATTAATAATACTAAGCATTCGTTTGAAATAAGGGGAAAATCCATAAACCTTTTATTTATTTGTTACAACGCGGGTATGTCTTATTCATTCAGTTAATACAAGTTTTATGTTTAATATAAGCTACTTTGTCATTGTATTGCTGATGTTGTGTGATACTGAATCAACCTTAAGCATTAATTTTGTTCCAAGAATAGGAAAGATCTAATGTTAAAGATCTAAATAAGCACTGCAGATGTGAGAATGAGAGATTGGTTGCTGCTGAGGTAAATAGACGCTCTCGATCTTTCTCTGCTGTATCTTTGTGATGGCTGGAGAAATGGTCGTTAATTCTTGATTTGGGTATGGTGCAGGTAATAATATGATCAAAAAGTCATGGCAACAAACGACTTCCTAAAAGTCAGTTTAAGTTGAAACAACTTTCACAATCAATTTGATTCAACTTAATTCATGTTTTACTGTTGCTTATTGTCATTGTAGGCTTAGGTTTCTTTTTTCTATTAATTTTAATGAATATACAAATTAATAAATTGAGTTTTATTTATTTTCTGTTACAAAACACCGCACCCCCAGCACCCCCATTTTCTCTTGGGCTACACGCCAGGGGGTGCTGCAGCACCCTCAGCACCCCTACTTCCCGCGGTAATGTATGTGACACTGGAGCACAAAAGCAGTCTTAAGTTGCTGGGTATATTTGTAGCAATAGCCAAAAATACATTGCATGGGTCAAAATGATCTATTTTTCTTTTATGCCAAAAATCATTAAGATATTAAGTAAAGATTATGGTCCATGAAGATATTTTGTAAATTTCCTACTGTAAATATATCAAAACTTAATTTTTGATTAGTAATATGCATTGCTAAGAACTTTATTTAGACAACTTTAAAGGTGATTTTCTCAATATTTTGATTGTGTTGCACCCTCAGATTCCAGATTTTCAAATAGTTGTATCTCGGCCAAATATTTATTATACATTTTATTATTTATTCAGCTTTCAGAGGATGTATAAATCTCAATTTTGAAAAATTGACCCTTATGACTGGTTTTGTGGTCCAGGGTCACATATAATAATAAATACTCTAATAGTATACATTAGAGTGTGGCAAGAACTGTGGCAACTTCTCCAAGATGCTTCAAGAAACCTACCTGCAAAGCTCCCTGAAAAACTAAGAGCAAGTGCACCGAGGGCAAAACTGCTTTAAACACAAAGGATGCTCACAACAAATGCTGGTTTAACTTAGTTAATAGAAGTTAATTGATAAAGAAAATCTATTTATGGCATTATTTTTGACAGCATCCTCATTTTACAGCATTTTTACACAAAACCTTTTAACAGCACTGTAGCTTTGCAGGTAGAAAATACTGTGGTGAAAATACTAGTGTTCTAATAATTTTGGCCACCACTGTATAATTAATACTAATATAACACTGATCTACAAATATCAGCCATAAAATGAAAACAGAATTGATTTCACTACAAATGATTGCATCAAATTAACATGAAGAATTAATTAATTCAGAGTATGATGCTTAGAATGTTTTCCAGGGAATGTTGACAGAGGAATGAGTCTGTGCGCTTTAAATTAAAATCGAGGACAAAACATGCACAAACACACTCACACACACACACACATTGCCTCGGAGCGATACACACTCGTTCTTTTGCACGTCTGTCATTGCATTAGTCAGAGGCTGCCTCTCCATGACATTTGCTTGATGAGGATTTCATTATGGCTGGGGGGCTTCGGCATTCCTTTAACAGCGTAATTATCCCGCGTGGACGACTGTCAATGAAGATCAGGGTCAAAGAACACGTAATTCCATTCTGTCATTTCCCTGTTACCTTTTAATAAAACATGAGCAGATTGGATGAATCATCTACGGTACGATTCCATCTTCGGCCTGCATTAGCCTTGTGCTTTTTCTATAATTGCAGGCTGTTTTGATGTCTTTCCTATCTGTGTTTGAACTATTTTGAACTATTCTGAACGAACGCTGTGTTTTGAAACGTCTGTCTAGACTTGCTCTGGGTGGCCGCTGACGTGTGTAGGTTTATACACTGCCATAAGAGCTCATCCATCAAACGCTGCCGCGGCTGAAAGCAAAAACAAGCTCCAGTAAAATGAGAACATCTGCTGCTACATTGTGTGTTAAAGCAACATCCCTGTATTCAACATCACCGTTGGTTTATAGCAGCACTTCCTGACAGAACCTCACAAAACCTCATCCGGGTCAAAATTCCCTGCAAAATCAGAAAAACAGCATAACAAGAATGATGAAATAGCCATAGATTAAAGCCATAGTTCACCCAAAAATGAAAACTTCTGCTCACCATCAGGCCATCCAAGATGTAGATGAGTTTGTTTCTTCATCAGATTTGGAGAAATGTGTCATTGCATCAGTGTCTCAGCAATGGATCCTATGCAGTGAATGGGTGCCGTCAGAATGAGAGTCCAAACAGCTGATAAAAACATCACAATATTTCACAAGTAATCCACTCCAGTCCATCAGTTAACATCTTGAGAAGACAAAAGAAACAAATCCATCATTAAGATGTTTTAACTTTAAAAAATGATGAGTCCATAAACCATAATAACGCTTCCTACAGTGAAAAAGTGCATCTCCTCTCGCCTCTCACATCAAAATCCACCCACATATTTGTTTAGGACTGTTTTGGCTTGATCTGTGCAGATTTCTCTCCTGATTCAGACCAGACCACTTTTTCACTGGAGGAACCGTTATTATGGACTTGTATTTTAGCCAGAAGCAACAATTTGATGATAAAACGTCTAAATGATGGATTCTTTTCTTACAAACACAGCTTTTGGCTTCACATTGTGTTAACTGATGGACTGGAGTGGTGTGGATTATTGTGATGTTTTTACCAGCTGTTTGGACTCTCATTCTGACGGCACCCATTCACTGTAGAGGATCCATTGCTGAGCAAATGATGGAATGCTACATTCCTCCAAATCTGATGAAGAATTAATATTAAATTTAATTCTATAAATAAAATACATTTATATTTTTGCATAACTTAAATGAAAATTTTCTCCCCAAATTCTCATTATTGTAAAGCAAAAATTTAAAATTGTATTTAAATTGTTATTTATACATCACAGATATATTTCTTATGTTGCCATTCATTTATGCCAATTTTGAATTAAAAAGTACATTTATTATAGTATTTTAAAAAGGTATTACAGTAATGAGAATCACCACTGAGAACAATAAGAATTACAAACAAATAAATAAATAAAATGCTTAACAGAGATGAGAACGAGAATTTGGAACCAAAACGGGGGAAAACAACAACAACAACAAAAAAATGGTGTCTTTTTTTTTCTTTTGATTTTGGGCTAAAATGTGACATGGACATGTTTTCTCAAGTGATTTATCATCCAGTACGCACTCTTTTGTGTCCCAAAAAGTCACCAAAGAAAATTCTTGAAAAAACGTAAATATTTATTGATGAATTCAATTGTATTTTTAGCCATACATCTGCATTTTGGGTGGACATTTAAGGGTGCTGGTTCAGAGAAAAACAGGACTGCTGCACCCCGTCTCAAGTTCATCATCCTCAGCCCAACACAGAATGATCAAAAACCAATCAAATCACACAAAGGAAGCAATCTGGGAACATCTCGGCACACACACAAATCATCAATGAACATGTATATCAGGGATATCTAAAAAGAATGAATAAAGAACCTGCAAGATGGTCTCGTTTGTTTCTTGTTGTGCATTGTGCCATGTTGTCTTGTCTTTCAAAACTTCCCTTGAAAACCGATTCAGTGCCGAACGCTGTAGTGATCTGGATAATTAGTTGAAAAGCAACACAACACACAAAATGTATGACAAGACAAAACCAATGCTCACAAAAACTGTCAAAGAATCACATTTCACACCTAAACCTAAAGAACAAAACATATATTTTGCAGAAAGTAAATGAAGCCTATTGTTACATTATTTTTTTATGACAATTAAGCACATTTCCCCCAAATTCTCATTAATGTAATACAAAAGACAGTGATTTACCAATATTTAACTCTTATATAGTCCAGAGAATCTTATTGGGAATAATGAATACAAAAAGTTGCATTACAGTAACTTTGGGGAAAAATACTTAATTGTCATAAACACAATTAAAACAGACTTCATCTACTTCATGCATTGAGAAATGTCATTTCTTATTTTATTCTCTTGATTTGGGGTGAAGTGTGACCTAGACAAGTTTTTGTGAGATTCACCTCAACAGCCGTTACTTTTCTCCAGCAGAATCGCTTCATATTTTACAAAAAGAGTTTCTAAAAAATAAATACAAATATTTTCAAGACTGATCTACTGTCACTGATAGTTTGCAAACTCCTCTCAGCGATCCCACCCCAACAGGTTTTTTTAAGGTTTTTTTTATTTTTGTTTTTGTTTTTTTACCCACACGATATTCAGTCCTTGTCTGTCACCCTGACAAAATTTTCAGAAAATTGTCCATTTTTGTATTTCAGTCCATTGCCAGGATGAATAAATAAATAAATAGAAAGCAATAAATACATAAATATTGTTTTACTTTTTTTGTTTGTTCGTTTTTCTTTAAATAAATACATATTTAAATTGTTTTTTTTATGTTGGTACTTAAAAAGTGTATCCGTCCGGATCCCACTGACTTGAAGTCATTTATCTTCACAGATGGGAAAAGAAATCACAAAAAAGCAAAAGTATGAGTGTTCTTCGTGGTGCATATGGCACAGCCCCGTTCCTCTTGCTCTCGCTGACAGGTGAGAAGAAGTTGGAGGTTTGCCCAGCACCCGGCCTAGTGCTTTTCTCCTTCAATATTTGTCCTGAACTTTTCTACAAGACGAGAAGTCGCTTTACAAAGTGTAACGGGTGACATTAAAACTCTCCGGACTGACTGGGATCCAAAAAACGTCAATGCGGAACTGCAGGGAGAAAAAAACGACTCTGGGAGCAGGATGCTGATTAGAGGATGGTGCTAGGATCCTTCTTCCTCAGGCTGGGCCGGGGCGTAATATCCGGCCAGCTGCCTGAAGCGCGGCCCCCAGTCGCTGAGGTATGAGAAGTCCTGCTCCGAGGTGGTGGACAGCGTACGGATGGAGCTTAGCGAGAGAGCCGGCGAGCTGCTGCCCTCGAAAGCGTAAGTCTGGAACGAGTCGTACGGCGGCACCGATAAGTCTGCGTCCGCCTGCTCCACCTTCTTGCGTATATAGCCTTTGAAAACCGTGAAATCAGCCGGGCCACCGTCTCCAACCACTCTGTTCTGGATCCACTGCGGGACCGGGTGCAGGTCGGGGCCCGAGTCTGAGTTTTTGACCTCGGGGAAGTCGTAGAGGCTGCGCAGGGCGCTCATGTCGTACGCCTGGGTGTCCTGCTCACCGCCACCCTCGTCGTTGTACTTGATGACGTTGTCACGCATGTCCTCCTCGTCTTCGGACATGCGCTGGCCCTTCCTGTGACGCTTGAGGGTCAGGATCAGCAGCACCAGGACTAAAGGAACAACGAGAGACAAGCAAGACAGCTTTATTCAACAGTCCTGACGTTGTAATAGACATCATGTTATGAAGAATCAAATCTTCCTTGATCTTTTGAAATGGAAAAGTTCATTGTACTCTGAAAGTCAAAAAAGACAATTTATTGCAATTGACCTTCAAAGACATTGTGAACTTTCAGACACAGTGAAGTAATGAGGAGAGATTTAGACAGATAGGGCCAGATTTACTAAACAGGGCAAATTAGCGTTAGAGCGCAATTCCATAAAAGCGGCGATGGCAGGAGAAAATTCTGCGTGTGATTTACTGACAATGCACACATTAAAGAACACAGACGCAACCAGATTATTTCCATAAAGACCAGCGCAATCTACCAAGAGCAGCGCAAACTAACGGCTGGTTTAAGACATGCTTTTTTAGGGTGTTAAATAATGGTGCAAATACCAGTAATTTGATGAGCGCAAATGTTAGTAAATCGCGTTGCGTTATTCATTTTAATAATCCGTTATTCATTTTAATAATCTCCTCCCTTAAATTTTGCGTCTGAAAGGGAAACTCCTACAAATGCATATTCAATAAGGTCAGGTGCAAAAATAACTGTGTCCACGGCTTTTCAGTGCTAACTCGTCACTACGCGTCTTTAGTAAATCCTGACAGTAATATTTTAACGCCAAAAGACGGTTTGCGCCGGCGTAAACTGTTAGTAAATCTGGCCCATAATGTGTTTTTTTGTTTTGTTTTTAAACCAGTAAAACAACAATAAGAGTAAAATGTAGTAAAACAACAACAACAATAACAATAAATAAACCTTTTCTAATGTTATACTGTATGCAGACCTCAGGTAATTTAAAATAAATTAATAATTTTATCCAGCATTACAGTAAATTGATCAAAAGCTACAGTAAAGACATTTATAATGTTACAAAAGGTTCCATTTCAAATAAATTCTGTTCTTATGAACTTTCTATTCATCAAAGAATCCTGAATAAAGTGTATCATGGTTTCCACACAAATATGAAGCATGCACAACTGTTTTCAATATTGCTAATAATCAGAAATGTTTCTTGAGCAGCAAATCAGCATATTCGAATGATTTCTGAAGATCATGTGACACTGAAGACTGGAGTAATGATGCTGAAAATTCAGCTTTAATCACAGGAATACATTTAATAATATTTCATATTTTTACTGTGTTTTTGCTCAAATAAATGCAGCTTGGTGAGCAGAAGAGAGTTCTTTCAAAAACACTAAAAAAAGAAAGATACATTGTGGAAACACAGTTTCGTGACTTTAACCTCACAATGCAAATCGTGACCACAGCGGTGAGGAAAGTAAACTAAATTAACCTTTTAATCTCAGGGAAAAATTTAATGTTAAAGGGGAGCTTTGTTAACATATGCCTCAACATCACTTTTCATGAGAAATTATGACAAATTAATACAGTTTATTTAAAATATGCAAAGCTTATGAAGGTGTCAAGCATCAGAATTTCCAAGAAAATGACTTATTAGAAAACTAAATTGTCTCAAATAGGAAAAGGAAAATCCATTAACCTCAAATTGACTCTTCAGTAAACAACTGAGCCGCTTCTTGTACAGCAGCAGTCGACTTTCCTCAGCGGATCACACCACAACACGAGGAGGATATTAACAAACCCAACCTGGCAACGCTATGCAGCGAGGGAACTTATTACAAACCACATCTTAATTTTAATGAGAGACTTGTCCTTTCTGTAGCATTTGAACTACTGCATCATCAGAACAACGCTTGACAAAATAATCTCACTGCGGTTTCTATTAGAATTGACCCTTTGCTAAGCTCCGCCTCTTTTGGTTACTGCTACTTATGTTAGAATGAACTGAATGATGTCATTTTTGCTCAAATGTGCTTAGTATCCATTCAATGGTAAAATAAACTCACTGCATGTTATTCTTTCTGTGAAAATCCATTAGAAAAAGCATAAACTTCTCATATAATTATATACACACAGCAACAGCTGCTAAGCCAGGATTGGTCAGTAGCATTTTAAGGCGGAGTTTAGTGCACTCAACCGATTGCATTATTCATGAGCTTCTGAGACTGCTTATTAAGTGATATATCTGCCATCCCATTGTCTTCATTCACTAACAACATGTGATTGAGAGGAGAAGTGCAGAAAGGATTACAAATAAATGAGACATTCACAAAGCTTCGCCGCGAGGTGCAGCGCAGATATGAATGAGGAATTCAACGTGAACTGAAAAGGCAAACAATTGAGATGGATCATTTAATAAATTAATGAGTCAGAAAACAAAAGCGGCATCCCTCTCAATAAATCAATGAACCCTTAATCTCAGCTGAATTATGTTAATTATCCTCTGCGTTTGTGATTGTATAGCATCTTTCTTGCATTTCATCTGTCAGTGTTGTTTAAATAAACAGAACCGGCGGCAATATTCACTGCTGCATTTACAGACCCTAAAAGCCAACCAATTCCAATTTGGGAAACGTTGATGTATTTAATATGGATATCCGGGTAGAGAAAAAAGGTCTGACCTAATTCCATCCATGCATCTGTTTTAAGCCTCCTAAAACTGGAGACAAAAGCAGTGATTTAGCAATGTAGGTTACTGCACTAGGAGGTGTTGAGATTGACTGTTCAAAAGTTAGTTGCATGCACAAACCCAAAACCCAAGGTATTAAACTTCATGCATCCACACCGTTTGCACTATGGAAATGATTTATACCTCAAATCATGCTGTTACGATCGGATTTATGATTTTCTGGCCCAACAGACCAGAATAAAATCTAGAGATCAGAATATCACAGAAAACACTCTTCACGTTTTCTTTAAAAATGTAAATGTGTCATTTTTGATTTCATTTTGCAAACTGGAATAATTGTTATTTATCAATTTATGTTAATTACTATATGTTTAAGTCGGCCAGTTTGCTGTAGTTTTAATGCAGTGTCATGTTTACAACATTATTGTGTTTTATGATGATGTGGACTGAAGCACGCACCGTGTTCAATTCTGTCGTCTGCTTTCTGCTGGACAATACATCGACGTTTAATTAAATCTGCTGTCATGGTTTGACTCTCTATCACACAGCTCACAAAATATAAACAGTAAACATGCATATTCATAGCTGAAGTATTAAAGACTGTACTACTTCTGCTAATATTGTGTGGAAACAGCAGCTTGAATAGCTGTTAGTTAACATCACAGCTCTGCTGGCGGTGCTGGGTAGTAACTGATTACATCTAATCTGGATTACGTAATCAGATTACAAAAAAATAAGTACTTGTAATTAGATCATATTACATTTTAAAATGCTCGTAATCAGACTACAGTTATTTTATAATTGATTACATGATTACATATTCACACAATACCAATAAAATGTTCATAATTTATTGATTCTCCTTTATTCTTCTTTTTCCATCTGTTACATGTTCCTTTCTAAAATAGACCACATTCAGAAAGTTTTCCAGTTTTGTGGACATTAACACAAAGTCCAGTCTCTAGTGGCTATAATTACACAGAAAATTGAGAGGACACATAGCATTTGACTACTGGATTTACAAAAATCATAACAATGAATGGAATATATTTTCTCTTTGTATTTTTATACAAATATGGTACAAGATTACTATATATAAATCAACGTGATAAACAAGTCAGGAAAAACGTAATCCAAAAGTAATCAGAATAGTCAGTAAGTAATCCACACTGCCTGTTGGCTACTAAAAGTCAAAAACTACAGTTTTGATTTCAACAGGTTAAGCTGCAAAGATGCAAAAATCATGATGCATAAACTCAATATATAATGTCTGCGGTGTGAAGTTCAAATTCAGTAAGTGATCATCTGAATATTTCATTAAGCATGTTTTCTCTGGAGGCACATTTCTGATCAAAGACTATCCATTTTACATAATTATTAATGTAATAAGAGTGCCATTGTCTTGGCTGGCGTTCTAATCTTGAGAGGGAAATGTCTGGGGTCAGGCAAGGATTTCTTTCATCTTTCCGTTTGAGGACGAATGACTGGGATGAAAGCTCTCAGACAACCGTTTATGCAATAGTAGAAAATGGCAATGAAGTATCTAAAAGTGCTCAAAAATCCTGCATTTTAAGAAACATTGTATTTCAATGCAGTCTTTAATTTTTTAACATTTTCTATTTGAGTTAGAAAAGTTCATGCTCGAATTAATCCAAGCCTTACTTTCCTTAATATATTTTGAAATATGTAAATTTTAGAACTATGCTCACTTTTTTCTTTATTAAGACGAAAAGGTCTTCTCTTTCACCTTCTTTTCTGTTGTATAATGTATAAAAGCTTCAGAATTTGGCAGTAAACATTTTATTGCCTATGCTCTTTAACTACTACTTAAAACACATCAGCCTGAAACACTGTGTCAGTAGCTCAAGTTTGCTTAACAACTCTCCCATCACTGACTATATACTGTGTGTATATATATATATATATATTGAATCTAATCCAATCTTTTCTTGTCATGACCTCATGGGGTCCAAATGAGACCACTAGTGAAAATGCAATAAAATATATTAATTACAAATGATATTATCAGAATAACTGTAAAAAAGCTGAATTGAAAAATTGCTCTCATTTGCATATGTTTAGTTATCTAGAAATACTAGTGCACAATCCAAAATATATTTCACATAATTTTCTTTATTTTAAAATATTTATTTTTTCTGTCTCCAGGCTTAAATATGATTTTGAATCTCATTATCAATGTGTCCCCACACTTTTAAATCCCATTGCAGTTGGCCTCTAAGATAACAGACAAATTGAAGCCACAAAAGTCACATTTTGATATCAGACTTTGTTCAGTGTTTGATCGAATCCCCATCCTTAAGCAAGAGCAATATTAACAGCGATGCCTTCCTTACCAAGCACTGCAGATTCTGAGAAAACCTATCGGATATGCTTGACCTGACACGTCAATTTCCATGCATCTGTCAGATTGCAGCCAATCACAGTCTATTACCTTCCTAAGGTACAGCGTACGAGTTACAAAAAAAAAAGCAAAAATAAAAAAGTGTATTTGAGGACAAAACTATATATTTAGAGCCTAGCTTGTTTTATGGATGGCTTTTGTGGTATATGGGAACACATAATAGTGTATTAAAGTATGAGAGCACATTATGAAGGCTCTAGCTGTGAAGCTGAAGCTAATTTTCCTCGCCGTGGACCATCCGTCTAACGCTGAACATTACGAGCGGCTCCAACCATATGAAAACTGACAAAGCGGCGTACAAACAAGGCAGAAAATGAACAACGCGCTCTGGCCCTTTCCGGAAATGACAAATAAATCAGATACAGCAATTTCCAATTCAGCAGCTGTAGCCCGCACCTGGAGTTTCATAACTTCGCTTTCACAGGATAAACCGGCGAGAAGTATTTATGATTACTTACTACTGTTTATGTCTTTCAGCCAGCACTCGCTGTCAGCGTTTATCTACCCTAAACATGTTGGGAGGAGAAAAGATGGCAGGCATATTAATCTACGTAACTGACTCGGGATAGGCCGTTTTGCAATTGTTTACTCACCAGCAAATGGCTAAAAACACCCGAGCGACTAATGCCGCAGATAGACAGACACGCGGCACAACTCCTCAAAGACGCTCTCTGGCTCTTTGATTCAGTATTTTTCCATAAGCCTCGGGGAGATAAGTCTTTGACCGCGCTCTCCCTTCATGTTATTCTTCGATTCTGGCATGATCAAGGACTCTAAATGGCCGCGAGCCAGGTAAAGTGAATTGAGTTACACAGACTGCATTTGCAGTGTATGATGCATACTAAATGTGCTAATTCCTGTGAAGACGGCATGAGATGCATGCATGCAGACTAGTCTTTAGACACATTAGGGGATTGCATCAATTGCATAAACCGCAAAAAGAACTGAATCATTAGAAGGTCTTACCACTAAGGTGTGTGATTTTGGCAAAAAATTATATCTTGATATTTATTGGGATTTTTTTTTATAACAATAATTAAACAATATTTTGTAGAGTGTATTTTTGTGCTGTTACTTTGGCTGGTTTAGGCCTGTCATCATGGATAAATGATGACATTAAAACCGCCAGTAAGTTGTGACAAGACCGTGGCTTAATGATTGATTCATTGAATCGTTCATTCAAACGTTTTGTTCAAAACGGCTGATTCATTTACAAATGAGGTAAGTGACTTTCTTTATGAATGGATAATTGAGTCACTGATTCAAATGATTTGTTCAAAACGGCTGATTCATTTAGAAACAAAGCAAGTGACTGTCTTTATGAATGGATCATGAAATCACTGATTCAAATTATTAGCTCAAAACAGCTGATTCATTTAGAACCGATGCAAGTGACTGTCATAATGAATGGATCACCGAATCACTGACTCAAACGATTCGTTTAAAACGGCTGATTTATCTGAATCATTGACTCAACTGATTTGTTCAAAAACAGATTCATTCAGAAACTAAACACCACAGTGTTGCTCTGAGGAGCACAAATGTTCTGACCTGGCTTGTTTGGAACTGTTTTCATTAGCAAAACAGAAAAAAAACAGACACCATTGTTTCTACAATGCAACTCAATGTTAACTTCTTGTTTGTCAAACTGTTACATACTGTAAAATTAATATCACATTTGCATTGCACTTACACACTAATATTTAGGAAACCCATACAAGGATATTTTTTGTGCTCATAATTTGAATTACAGCGACATTCAAACTATATTCTAACAGGCCTCATCATGCAGTGAATGCTTTGGATTTTCAAGGTGTTTTTGTTTGTTTTTCGCAAACTGAATCATTAAAACAACAATTACGATAGTATCGCAGACGATAAATATCACACACCCCTACTTATGACTTCTTTTTCCCAACAACCTACATCTGGACTGAACTGTGAATCCGACCTCCGCTCTCACGGTCGCGCTGAAGGTGTCGGGTGAAGAAACACGTTATGTTCTTGCCCTCGTGAAACATGTTGTGACTTCTTGCCGTGCAGATGTTCGGTTAAGCGGACCTGACAAGACGGCTAATTTACCCTTGGGCGGCGGGTGGCCAGGACTCCCATCATGGCAGATGGGGTGTAATTGGGACGGATGTGTGCAGATGCCTTGCTGCGCCCAAATGGATTTATCACGTCACCCTCAGAATGAACTGATGGAGGGGTTGTTTGTTTGAAGCTAATTAGGCAGAAATTTGTTTTCATTCCCTCCTTATCATGCTGCAAATTGATCTAATAGGAACGGTGCGGCGTTTGAGGAAGGCGAGGGATACCCGCTTCCTTCCAACATCATGAGATCTGTCCGATCTGTGCATTCAACCAAGAGGAGACGTACTGGTGAAACTTTCCATTACATCAAGACTAGACTAGAAGAACAACGACTAGATTACAACTGAACAGAGACTCTTGAGCCATAATCCCACTATGAATTTTATCTTTTTAATTTTATGAATTATATAAAGGAATATGGTACAACAGACTGTTTGAATATTGACCAATCAGAAGCCAGGAGGGGAATTAGTATAGAACAGAATAGGAGAGAATAGTGTAGAATGGAACATAGACAACAACAATCCTACTATAAATTATATTTCCAAAAACTGTTTAAATTACATTAAAAAATAGACCAAATAAATTAAATAAAAATCAAATATTAAATACAAAATATAAAAAAAATATATATATATTAAATACAACAATAATAAAAAAATAATAATAAAAACAACAGGCTACAACAGGCTATGTTACTTGAATGTCAATCAGAATTTAGATTAAAATAGAATCAAATAGGCTAAAATAAAATAAGAAATACTAAAATAAGAAAAAAAAAATTAAATGAAAAATATTAAATAGACAAATAATATAGAATAAAATATTGGATAAATATTGGAAAAATAAAAAAGCCTAAACAGGAAAAAAGAACAGCAGGTTATGTTAGATTAATACTGAACAAATATTTAGCACAGAATATAATTGTTATGAAATATGTTTAGTTTAAAAATTTAGTTGTTTAGTTTAAACGTTTATTTTTTCATTCCATTTAGATAAAAATAGAGTAGAATAAAATAGGTTTAAATTAAATTAAATTAACAAATTATATTATGAAAAAAATTAAAATAAAAAGCTTAAAATGTAGAGAAATCAAAAAAAAACTTGCTAATCAGAAGGACCAGAACTAGCATGGAACCGAACTGACCAGAACAGAACATCATAGAATACAATACAGTCTCATAACTAGGCTAGAATATTTGTCTAGAACACAGATGTTCCACAATCTGAGTATGAATTGTATTTGTCCATCTGGGATTTGAAGGTAGCTGCAAGTGTTCTCTGCGTTCATCAATGACTATTCAGTGCTGCCAAACATTCACACGCCAACTGTGCTCTCAGACATCACAGATTTAAAACTACCAGCATTAAACTTTCAGCTTCACAGCGCTGCTTCAGTTTTAATTGATGTTCATTTCAGAAGAGGATCAAATCCTTTGGGACAACTATTAAATTGAATTATTAATTAGAGATCAATTTTGAGGTGCTTCGCTCACATATTTGCACGACACATTAAAACTAATGACTAAATGATGAGACATGTATGGAAATGTAAGTGGTGTTTGTCCTTGCAAAAACTCAGTGTTGTGAGTGGACGCCAGGGAATTGCTATGTGGATGCTAGGTGGGTTTACTGTATTTACAGTATTGCATGAAAAGAGCCTCTGCGGTTACGTTTCCAAAGATTGATTCCATTTAGATTAAAATAGATTAAAATAGCCTAAAATAAAATAAAATAAAAATAGATACATAATTAAAAAAATAAAAATAAAAAGCTTAAAACATAAAAATAATATGTAATAACAAATTGCATAAAACAATATAAAAGGAGTAAAGTACGGCAGTCTATGTTACTTAAATACTGACCAATCAGAAGCCAGGACTGGAAATAGTATAGAACTGAACAGCATAGAATAGAAAATGAAATTATTATGAATTATGTTTCCAAATATAACTAAAATAGACTAAAACATGTTCAAATAGGTGAAAACAAGCTAAAATAAAATAAAATAAAAATAACAGAATTAAATTATTATATTAAAACAGAATAGTAAATAGATACATAAAAAATATATAAAAATAAAATTGTTAAACATAAAACAAAATTACAAAATTATAATTATAAAAAAGTGTCTGTTATAATCTGGTCTCTAGAAATGGCTTTTTTTTTGCTATATTTATCAAATATCTTATGCCTGATCACTTACAAATTTAACAGCACACTTTTCCCCGACAAGCTTTAATACTTCAGGTTAATAGTTTTGAAAACCCCTAACCAAAAGTACAAGCAATAGTGATAGCGATGCTTGACTTAGCAAACACGGCTAATTAAACAGAAATGAGGTGCGTTTGATGACCCGCACATGACCCATGAATGATTCACCGCAGGAAAGATGAGCAGAAACGTGCTCAGCTGACTGAGAACAATTCACGTCGCATACTTTCCTGAGAAAGAGAGAGAGGGACGGGAAAAGCACTAAGTGGAGAAGAGAGAAATAAAGACAGATATACTGAGGCCAGGAGAAAGTCATAAAACTTTCAGAGATGACAAGAGAAGCGCAGTCCACCGCTCCGGTACATGGGAACGGGTGGATGTCTGGAAAGGCTGCTCTATTTAAAGCTGGGCGCTCCGCCGGGACAGCGGTGCTGATGCTGCTCTTTTTTGCGAGCGAGGGCTACATCCGTTTTGAGCATCCCTTAACTCAGCGTCCTCCGCCAGAGAGGCTGCATGTCATTCACCCAGCCCTATATTGTGTGTGTGTTCGCTCTGCGTGAACAAAAGCTTTCGGAGGATGAGCAACTGCAGAGGATGCTGAATGAAATATTGATCAGCTTTTATGTCATTCTAGTTTTGTTTTTCGCTTCCTGCCGCATTTGAACCCAGCTTTTAAAGAATAATGACGGGCCATTAAAAGAGTTACAGCGGTCGTGGAGGTAAACATGTTCAGAGCTGGCTTGGCTCTATATCTGCTGCTCTCCATGCATACAACTGATGAAAGCCTCTGTTAATTGCTCTGTGAATGCAGATATTAATGCACATTCTCAAGTGGACATACTTGCATCTTCAAGATCTGCCGGTCACCTGTGTTTTGTTAAAGGCGAGATGATACAGAGTGACCCTCGCTTTCTTTCACATCATTGACCCACATGCACACATTCCATGACATACTTACTGTATATGAATGCAGAAGGAATCTTCTGGGTTATTTACCACTTAATATCTACAATCAGCATACCACAGATAATAAATGCATGAGTGTGCATGAATGAATGGGAAACACATTGGAAATCAATGGAAAGCTATCAGATGAGAAGTGTGAATAAATGTTTAGAGGCATCTACTCATTCTTTGTTACTTTTTTTCCTCCATCGTTTTAGAATAATTTTAGAATTGTACATTTTTAGAATAATAACTGTAATTAATATTCTTATTACTTTATTTATTATTAAGACGCTGTTATAAGTACATATGTTTATTATAAAACATTGATATAAGAACATCATTTTTTTTAATCTTTTTATTTTTTAGCTTTGGCATTACAAAAAATGAATTTTAAAATACATTCATTTTTTTAATTAGTAAATTAATTCATATTAATTAATTATTGTTATTAAATTAATTATTATAATATTTCAATAATATAAAATATAAAAAAAAATCCAAAGAAACTTATAAAATATGACCTATAACTTTTTTATAACTTTTTTCATCCAAAACATATATCAATGTCATTTTACAATAAAATGTATACAATTACTTTACTTATGGATGTACAACATTTTTATTATATGTTAATAATAATGATGTAAAATTAATAAAACAATAATAATTAAAAAAAAAAAATAATGAAAAAGAGGTTTTTAAGATCATGAGATAAAAATGAGTAAAGTGTGCCCAAACTTTTAGTGACTTATGGCATGCATTTACTCATACAGCAGATCATTTTTATCCACAGTGAACAATGAATTCAAGCTATACATTTCATCAGTTTCTTTGTTCCCTAGAATTCAAACCCATGACCTCAACAATGTTCAACCAGTCAAGCTACATGATGTTGGTACTCAATACACTGTCAGATCTGTCACACTGCTTCAACACTAGAACCGCAACACAATATTACACGCATACAGCATGAGACCAGTGCCATAGAGCCATGCATCAACACCGTCTGTCAAAGTCTTTCATCGCACAACCAGCGGAAAGAGAAAACATGGTTACTTTCGCTTGGCATCCGTGTGAGGATGTGATGTAACGTGCTGTTTACATTCAATAAACTCACAGGAATGACACAGTAATGCATAAGCAGAAGTTGATCCACCTAGAAATGCAGTACAAACTCAACTGGACAATCTATACAACACTGAAATACAAGTTTCTTGCCTGCTTGGCTTCCAATGCATTTCACATTTGTTGTTACGAACTGAGGAATGCATTGAATTGAATAACTCATAATGTTCCTATAAGACCATAAGGTGGATAAGTGAAGGCTTTACCGATGAGGATGAGGATGCAGACCAGCAGTGCGATGAGAGCGCCGGGGCTGAGCGCGGCTGACATGACGTAGGCCGTGGCGTTGCAGGACTGAATGGCTCCGTCCGTGTCACAGCCGCACACGTGGATGGTGAGGGTCCCCGTGCTGCTGAGGGCCGGAGGGCCGCTGTCCACCAGCAGGATGGGCAGCAGATACACATTCTGCTCCTGACGGTTGAATCCGGAGCGCTGCGTCCTGATGCCGGCTGTGTTGTCTACAGAGTCAGAGAGACCAAAGGTTTGAGACGCAAACATACGACTCAATATATGCTCTCTGTTATTTATTGTATTAAAATATGCATTATTTTACTATTACTGAAAATAAAGGAAGTGTGGCAGAGCCTTATCTGTTGTGTGTAACCTTAGTACAAATCTTAGTATAAACATTACATACTATGGTACATTTAAAAATAGCACAGTTTTGCCATCTTACTACAACAGTAGAGCAAAACATTGAGAACTAAATATTACTTAAAAAAGAAAGAATGAAAGTAAAGAGTAACAGTCAAAAGTAATATATATATATATATATATATATATATATATATATATACAACAACAACAACAAATAATAATAATGATAATAATAATGCATGTATTTTATTATTTTAATTGATAATAATATACTTTTTTAAATAAATATATACTTTTACACAGCAAGGACACATTCAATTAATCAAAAGTGATAGTAAAACATTTATAATGTTACAAGAACATTCAGATGAATGGACCTTAAAACAAGTATAATTATACAGGACTTTTAATTAAGAACAATTAGTCAACTAGTTGTTCAAACAACCCACCAACTTAAAAACATTAAAGTAAAAAAATAAAAAATAAAGAGACACTATAAAAATAAATACAAAATCTATTGATAATTTATGATAAAATAATAATTAAAAAAGTAAAAACCAAATTAAAGTGACACTATACAAAAACAATATAATTTGCATTTATTATATTTAAAATATTTATAATTTATAATAAAATAATTTAAAAAGTAAAAAAAAGAAAGAGGCACAATAAAAGCAGTATAATTTATATTTAGTATAATAAAAATGTTTATAATTTATAATAAAATAACAATTAACATTAAAATAAAAATAATAACATTTAATAAGTAAAATAATAAAATTTAATAGACTTTTACATTGTTACAAGAACATTCTATTTCAGATAAATGAACCTAAAACCAGCCTAATTATACAGGATCTTTAATTAAGACCAATTAGTCAACTAGTCATTCAGAAAACCCATCTACTTTCAGCCTTGGTGAGAGTAAGAGACTTTTTTAAATAAGATTTTAATGAATTCAAAGTTTTGAATGTAAAACAGCCATACTTATATATACACATATTCACACGTTCAGAAACAGAAGAAACAAGCACAAACTGAACACACTACAGGCTGTAAGTGAGAAACAAAGCAGGTGTGAAGTTCCCAGAACTGAAGCGGCAGATGTATGAATGTGACGAACAACAAAATACTGTGAAAAACTCCAGCAACAGCTCAACTAATGGACTTGCATACAGGCACAGGAGCCATCCGTCATGAAGGACGTACTTCACCGTCAGCTCCAGCGCTAGAGCATGACTTACTGATAAATACAGCTCACGTCACCACATCCAGCACAGAGACAGGGAGGTTCTGCTGAGTAACTGTGACTCGACCGGGCCTGGAAATCATCTCTCCTTCTCATAAATACAGCACCAACAAAGACAACAAATCCATTTCTGAAGTCTAAAAACATCAGGAACGGAGACATTACCATAACCAAACCACAGCGCAGTCCTTTCCCTGCGATGAGCCCAAGTAAACACTGAGATGTGTTTTAAAATGTGATGCTGACACGGTCATTGATCGGGTCGAGAAACCAATCATTTATTAAAGAGCGCAGAGCCGTGACCTTTCAATATTCATCTAGTTGGGCCGCGTCTTTCTGGCAAACATCTAAATGACAAAGAGAGGACGCAGAAGGAAAGCATTGATTGAGTTCAGCACCTCGAATCAGCGCTCAGATTAGCTTCATAATTGATTTTGAGTCATCAAAAACTGTGAATCAGATTTAGTGCTTACGTTTATTAGGGTTCCCGCACTTTTGGCCGATGAATTACTGTGACCTTTCCAGTCGCTGGATAAGGATTCTTAAAAATGATTCAAACACAGACCAATTCACAAATGAATCATTCAGAACTGACTCCGAATCGACTCACAATGATTCACAAATCAGACATCACTGTGCACAAGAACAATAATTAGCTATGAAATATTGTAGAAAAGAGTATAAAATGTATGTTCACTATATTATTTTCATAAAAAAAAAAGAAAATAGTAAACACCATTTTAAAATTCACAGATACTTTCCGTGACAGTCAAAACCTCGGTTTAAAAGGTTTTGAGAAACTCTAAGAATGTACATAAGTAAAATTAAATAACATTTAAATGATATATGAAAATAATATATTTATCATTTTATTTTAAAATAATATTATTTTAAAAATACATTTTCAAAAATAGTCATTGCATTGCACATATTATACACTAACAAAAATCTGTAAAAATATGGCACAATATACTGTATAAGGAACAGGAATTTCTCCGTATTTATTTTTTACAGGTGTTTTACTACTTTGAATTTTACAGTTCATTGCTTTGTGTTTTAGAGTTAACAGAAATGTCTGTAAAATTAATCTATAATGTTGAGTGTAATGAGCTGACTTTTTCAGTTATTTTACGGATTCATTTTTTACAGTGTATTTGAATTAATATTCATTAATAATAACATGTATTAGTTTAATATTACTATTAAATAGTTATTATTAATTATTTATACATGATCTATGTATGCATTTAATATATAATATATACATTTAATCAAAATTACAGAAAATCAATGATCAAATCATCCTTTTTAAACAAAACATGACGTACAAAAGGAATTTGTAAAATTTTTAAATACTATAACAATAGATCTTGTGTTGAAAATGAAGACAGTCAGTATTGTTTGTTTGTGGTTAGTGGATGATGTTGATAATTCATGTAACCAGTGTGACCTTCAAACATCACTGAAAAATCAGTAAAACAGCATCTGATTTGAACGTGATGAGAATCAGAGAAATATCCCGCAGCATTCGAGACTCTTGATCTGCTGAATCACATGTGCACATTTAGAAGAGTCCAAACACTTGTTTTGGGCATCTGCATTTGCCAGATGGAAACATATTGTAATGTTTCTGTATTACAGCATCGGCCGACTGAGGCCAGAGCAGTCAAACTCCTTTGAATACGAAATATGGAAAGAGAACAATGAAATCAAACCAGAACAAAACTCAGCACCGATGCCAAAAACATCCCAAACAAACTGAGTAACAATGAACAATGCCCTCGGCCTGGGCTATACGTTCTGCTGCGACTAAAAACACGCCAGCAGGCGTCTGGGGAGAAAACGGACACAGAAAATGTTGGTGGAAAGACGAATCAAACGCCGGTGTGAGAAAACAGCCTCGTGCGATCGACTGGCTCCAGACGAGCCGTCCAGAACCAACAGCCAAAAGATGCTTTGTTTGGAATCGTCAATCAAATTCCCAACATGCCAAGCGGCTCTCTCTGTCTCTGTCCCTCTCTGGAAGGACTTTATTCCAAGCACAAAGTAAGAGATGAGTTTAATATTACAGTGAAAGGACAGCTGAATCAATAGCACAGATAGTTAAAAGACTGACGTCCTCGTGTGTCGGATCACAGAGGGAGAAGGTAACGCTCAACTGAGAGAAATGACAGATTCAGTCTGACAGCTTGACAAATGTGTCCATGAAAACAGAAGTATGGGGGATACGGGACGTGGGAGGACACAAAGTGTGCTCTTTTGAGTGTGCTTGAGAGGGGAATAGCAGGGAAACCTGCGGAGGCGTCCTTTTAGGAGAGTTTCTGGGTGAATCTCACAACAGCTGTCAAGAACACGTCCAGCTCATGTTTCATCCCAAAATCAAATGAGGAAAATAGGAAATTATATTCAGCAAATAGAAAATCAAGCCTGTTTTGGGATCATGAAGTGTGTGAGTCTATAGTGGCAACAAATAGAAGTGCAAAAATAATTAATGTTTCTAGCAATTTTCAAACATTCCAATCAAATTTACAGATACTTTTGATGGCACCAGTGGAGCAGAAATTAAACACTTTACCTTTATTTTTATTTGAAAATCAAGCACATCTCTCTCCAGTTTATCATTACTGTAATGGGAACAAATATTAGTGTCACTGTCATAATGTTGAGGAAAAAAGATATAAATCTAAGTATATATATATAGATATATATTAAATCATATAAAAAATATATTTTTTATGTTGTTAATTAAGTATCTTTTTATACTATTATAGTTTTTATTTTTGTTTTTATTTTTATATTAATTTATTTTTGGGTGTACAGCAATACGCAATAAAGCACTATATAAATGCCTCATTCATTCATTTATATTTTATATTACGTTTTCCTTTTTTCAGCAAGTTAAACTAAATGAAAATTAGTAATGTTGAGCAATAAGAGATGTTTGTCAAGTTACAAATGTTATTTTCTATGGTTTTAGTTTTATATAATTTATATGTTATACATTTTGTTTATATAGTTATATAGATACTGCATTGCAATTGCTTTTATTTATTTAAATTGGACAACTGTTTGTGCTTTATCTTCTCTTCTACTAATATATTTAACATTTTTAGCCACTATTAGGCTTTTTATCTTTTTTCTTTTGATTTAGGGGTAAAATATGACCTGGATGTTTCTTCATGTGATTCACTATTTTAATGTACACATAATGACACACTTTTTGTTTGCACAGTGATTTAGTTATCATTTCTACCAGCTCTAGTTGATCCGGTCTGTGTGTGTGTGTGTGTGTGTGTGTGTGTGTGTGTGTGTGTGTCTGCTCAAGCGTGCATGTATGTATGTGTGTGTGTGTGTGTGTGTGTGTGTGTGTGTGTGCTCAAGCGTGCATGTATGTGTTTGTGTGTGTGTGTGTGTGTTTGTGTGTCCTCACGTGCTCAGCTGACATTTGCCTGGCTCTCCACCGCTGACATTTCCATCCTGTCAGATCAGTCTGGATTTGCCCATGCGTCACATCAACTTACACACATCTCTAAAGAGCCCGGCAATAACACAATCCTGCTCGGCCTGACGGGACACAACAAATATAAAACTGACAAAGCAAAACTGAAATGAAAAATCTACACTGAAGGAGAAAACGCCCGATTATTTGCAGATGGATTCACATCAATAATGCCAGCACACTCCCTACCTGGATGGTATTACAGGGACATTCTCCAAGAATACTGTCTTCTAGTATACCTTATTTATCATATTGTGTCTGAATGCTACATTATATTTCTCAGCAAGAAGTGGTAACCCTGTTTTTTAAACTCACAGCTTCACTATTAGTAGAGAGACTCCCCCCCCCTCTCATTAATTATTTAAAATAAGTTTTATATGTAATGTAAAACTATGTAAAAATGTATATATATATCACAAAAATTGTGCCTGTGTCCAAATATGGACCAAACTGTATGTATGTATATATATATAAATGATCAGGTTTGTGTTTAAATAGTGTGTACTGTATATGGTACATGTATATAAATATAAATAGAAATAGAAATAAACACACATACATTAATATATTTAAGAAATATATGCTCATTTGTACAGTGGGAAAAAAAGGCTATAAAAAGCATATTTTTAACAATAGTAAACGACCAAATTCCACATGTGATCGCAAAAGGAAGTTATTACAAACACTCGATGGTGGTTTGAAGTGAGTTCTGAGTAAAAGTGTACTATTAATCTCATTAATTTTCTTATGAAGCATGATGCTAATATTAGCTCTAATGCACCTGCAGAACAGGTCCAATTCTTCTTCATAATGCATTTTGTCATAATACTTCACGTAAGGTCGCAAGAAAATATTTTGTTGTATTTATTTAGAAATACTTTTGATAATAGTTGGGTAAATGTATTCTGGGATTGAAGCGATGTAGCTTGGTAAACGTTTTATTGCCAGTAAAGACTGATAATGGCTGAATAAAAACAAAAGAATAATGATAAAAGAATAATAAGGGTTATGTCTCATACCTGGCGGAGATGCCCAATAATACACCGGAGAACCTGTGAAAGGTTCTGTTTCCTTAAACTAGTTTGGCATGCATTTCTTTATTTCAACACATTTACAGGTAAATCCTAGTATTTTAAATTTGCGATTAATCGTGATTAATCACAGTCCATGAGCAGTGGTGTGTAGTCTGTGATACGCAGGTATACGGCGTATACCCACTAGCAAAGGTCAAGGATTTCTGTATACCCACTTATAAAAGCGCGAGGATACGTAACAACATCTTTGTGACAGAACTTTCACACGTTCATTCATAAATTCACCCCGTCTGTGTTGTGATCAAAGCACTGACTTTTTGAAAATCACGCTGTGTTTCTGTTGATGACCAGTGCTATTGCTCAACTCTTTCATTTCAACTGACTGTCTGAGGCCATCCTAAAAATGTGCCACTGCTGTGCGTCGCCACGAAAGCTTATCATTTGCATGCGTTTTTATGCCTTTCCCATTTAAACATCCAAAAGAGTTTATAAACATTCAAACACAGGACGCAGAAAAACTCCGGAAAAATTACGGAAAAAGTAATTTACTAGCTGCTGTCGGTGTCCTTAATGTTAATCCAAGAAATTAAATCAGAGAAAATCACTCACAGCGCTTTACTGAACTACTTTGTATTTTAACAAGAATTAATCTATATTTAATTTATACAGTGAAGACTAAGCAATGCTATTTTATATTTGATTATTCGGTTTCTGTACCTGGACACCTGCAAACTTGAAAAAACTTAAACATTGTGTAAATAGCACAAATAAATATATAGAACAAACATATTAAACTATTTCAAACAGGGCCCACAGGTACAACCTGCACCGGTGCCCCGCAAACCCCAGCTACAGCCCGGGGAGCAGTGACAGATCAGTCAACTGTCCCAAGCATCTTTCACAGTCAACATTATGTTGACTTTCTCAGGCCAACATAACTAGCTAATAACTTCAGTAACATTAGTGTGCAGATCAATGAATGCAGGAGAAGGGGAGAGATAACACAGATATGTGTGTGTCTGTGTACAGCAGTTAAATTGAATACAATGTTTATATCAACTTGTTTCAGATGATGAGAGAGATGAGAACTCCTGGCCAGTCTTGAGGACTGAAGGTCAGGTTAGGGAATTTAAAAACAGGCACTCTTAAATGTGCATTGAAAATTGCCAGCTGATAAAACCTGTGCTCCAGGGACCATATTCAGGAAAAAATATAGCTCTTAACTGTCTGAGTTAGATGATTAACACAGTAGAAAATCAGTCCAGTCTCCCCAGCTGTAAATGTCATTGGCTGTCTTGTGTTGCTTATAATAAATTGACATGTTGATATCGCATAAGCAGTCTTTCAGAATGCTGTCAGTTACATGTAGATGCATACTGTACACATTAGTGAAGTGCTTATGGGGTGTCGCTTTGGGACGGGTGAGGGAGGGAAAAATCACAGTATGCTCACTACAAAAAACTAGACTACACCACTGTCCATGACTGTGATTAATGCGATGATTTTTTTTTTTTTTTCGATTGACAGCACTAATTTATATATATATAACACAAACTTTTATTTTGGATGTAATTAATCGCGATTAATCAATTTGACAGCCTTAATATGTATATATTCCCTAATCAATATACATAACATTAAAATATTATTTATATATAATTATATATAAAACCTCATTAGTAAAGCAGTTAAAATGAAAACTCACAGTTAATGTTTTTTCTATTTAATTTTGTCATTTTATGTGTAATTAGTTTTTAATGTGTTTATCTGTTAAACGTTTATACACTGTTGATATGGACTAAAAAACCCAAAGCTCAATACTGGGTCTTTAAATAATCATTCTAAGACAAAATAATCCAAGCAAAAATTGATAAAAGAATTCCCAGTACATAACAGAAAACCCATGCATATGAATTGGACAGAAATATTAAATACCCCTCATTCTCTGTTTCTGAACACAAACACCAGATGCTGCAACAGAAGGTGATGTCATAAAAGTGACAACGCGGCCTACCTCTCGGGAGCGTTCATGAAAGATTGCATTTGTCAAGTCAGACTTAGACTAAAAGCTTTTTTTCAGCTCATATTCGGTCTTTTCGCCAGAGCAGATAAACTTGGCTTGTATTTTCTGACACCTCATGCGGGTCAGAGACAGCCGAGCGGCCCGTCGAGGGAGCGTCGTACACCGAAAGCGCCTGGAGGAACTCTATCCATCTGATTATCCCCAACAGAAGGAAGATAAGGTGTCCGCTTGGGGAAGTTCGCTCAAAGATAGCGTAAGAACGCTTTGTGGAAACTCTCTCTGGTCGAGGGATTTTTGAAGTTCTTTCTAACCACACAAACAGACCTGACGTGTCTATTTGTCCTGAAGATGGACGGATGCTCCAGACGTGTCCAACACCAGAGGATTAAGAGAAAGACTTTTCCTTCTTTGCAGGAGCCGCAGAGCTGAGCTGTGGTCATCATGACACGCAAGTCAAAGGTCAAATGTGTTCGCAAATACCAACAGGGACCAGAGTACAAATGCTGCTTTAATACGCAGAGTCAAACAACTGCATTAGTTTTCCTGATTTTACCTCTGAAAGTGACTGGACAGCCATTCCCTGCTGTGTGGCACCTGTTTTGTCCAAATGTAGTTGATACTACTGGCCAAACTACATACAGTACACCACTGGCCAAACTACATACAGTACACCACTGGCCAAACTACATACAGTACACCACTGGCCAAAAGTAATGCTTTTTTTTTTTTTTTAAAGAAGTCTCTTCTGCTCACCAAAGCTGCACTTATATTTGATCAAAAGTACAACAAAAATTGTGATATATTGTTTTAATATAAATAAGTGTTTTCTATGTGAATATATTGCAAAATATAATTTATTCCAGTGATCCGCAGCTGAATATTCAGCATCATTCCTCCAGTCTTCAGTGTCACGTGATCCTTCAGAAATCTGATTTGCTGCTCAAGAAACATTTCTGATTATTATCAATGGTGAAAACAGTTTTATTCAGCAAGGATGCATTAAATTGACCAAAAGTGACAATAAAGACATTAATAATGCTACAAAAATAAACATTTAAATAAACGCTGTTCTTTTGAACTTTCTATTCATCAAAGAATCCTGAAAAACAGTGTCCAAGAAATATTAAGCAGAAAAAACTGTTCAACATTGAAAATAATAAAAACCATTAATAATACCTGAGCACCTATGATAAGCAGCAAATCAGCATATTAGAATGATTTCTGAAGGATCATGTGACACTGAAGACTGGAGTAATGATGCTGAAAATTCAGCTGCGCATCACAGAAATAAATTGCAATTTAAAATATTTTCAAATAAATAAAAAAAAACAGTTATTTTAAATTGCAAACATATTTCACAATATTCGAAAATTAGATATAGATATAAATAGACATATGCCAAAACTTATGATAAATGCAATATTCATGCATGTAAAAGAAAACTTTCCAGTGCATCCAAAATGTATAATAAAAAGATAAAATATCCAGTCTCTCACCCTTGATGTCCCATAGTGTAAAATGGCGGTTGTTGGAGGCCTCGGGTGCCAGTGTGAAATAGAATCGATGTCCAGACTGCGGTTCGTCTCTGTCCACCACACTGATGGTGTGAATGAGCTGGAGAGGAGACAGAAAGACAGAAAGAGGTTAGAGAGTTTAATAAACCTCAGTGTCTGCACCGTCCTAATCAGAGAATGTGCTGGTGCTTCAACCAGAAAACAGCTGAAAAAAATACCACACTGAAGGACCTTCAGCCAGACTGCATGACTACTCATATTTACTAGTTGACTATTCAGCCAGAAAAGTAGCCGACAAGTCAATATTTACCTTATGTAAGTGACTCACTTCTGGCAAGTCAAACCGTGTGCGAGTCTAGAGAAGGTCCACTGCTGAGATGATGAGGCAGACAAACCAAAACATTCATATCTGCATTTCCAGGTTCATGCAGCAGCTGTTGTCACAAACGGTGCAAACACAAGTCATGTTCTCCTTCGCTAGAGTTCCTGTCAGCCTCTGGCCGACATCTGATAAGCTTATCGGTGCTTTGCAATAATTCTGGCTTGTATGTGACTCTAAATGCAGATCATCTCAGATATCTGTAGCTACAGTACGGTTCATTTTTTAACGTGCTTCATGAATGCAAAACACTCTGAGTTCACAGGACTTTCACTTTAAGGTAATTCAAAAGGTTTCAAATATTGGGCATTACAGGTTATTGTACAAAGCTGCTGTCAAAATGTTACATAGATGCATTAAAAACCAGACTAATTGCATAACTAAACTACTAGTCAAACTGCTGCATAACATTTTGCACAACGGTTAAATATATCTCTAGAATAATATAAATTAATTAATTAATAAATTTCCTTGAGGGACATATATATATATATATATATATATATATATATTTACAATACATCACTTTAATTAAAATAAGCATTAACTGAAAAATAAAAAAATAAAAAATATATATTTAACTGATTTTATTTCAGGTAGTTGCGCAGGCATAATTTCTCATTTTCATTTATAATATGTCCAAAATAACCAAAACTAAATAAACTAAAACTAAAAACTAAAACTTAATAAAAAGTACATACACAAACTAAGAAAATAATAATAATAATAACTAAAACTAAACTTCAACTAAAATGAAAAAGAAAACAGAAAATATTCAAAACAAATATTATAAAACTACACACATCCCAACCATTTTTTTTTCTTACAGTGCTTTCACTTGTTTTCCTTTATTAATAATCTTGATTAATATTCATTTCTATGCATATAAATCCTTTTTTAACAGTAAATTTATATTTTGACATTAGCTGATGCATGAACTAACAATGCATATTTGTAAATTATAATCAAGATTAATTTTTAAATGCTCAATATTACTGTTGTACCATTACATTTAACAGATTCACATGCAGCACATCACACTATAAACGGCCGTGAAGGAGCTGCGGACCTCCTTTCTTCTTCAAAAAAAAAATGTACTTTTTGTCATATTATGCTAAAACTCCTCTCGGCCTGCTAGGCTGTGGAATTACAGTTTCTGTGATAAATCAGAAGCGTGAGGCGGAGAAGTTGTTGTGGCAGTGAGAGTGGGTGTACTTGCGAGCGGCATCGGGCCCAGTCACTACATTAGCCGGATTGTGAGACAACAGATGGAAGTGTTTAGGAGGCGGGAGGAACAGAGGAGCGGCGGAGAGGGAGTGGGCGGCTCTTCAGACAATCCTGTGAAAATTCCCATGTTCTCTCATTGCTCATTTCTCATTACACGGTCATCAAGAGCCTCGCACGCCGTTTATGTCAATTTTTAGGGAGGTGATAGAAAATCCAAGTGTAATTAGAGGAGAGAGGGGAAAAAAAACCTACATTAAAATTCTTTCTGCAAAGTCTTTCCTGTGCCCTGAAGTCAGCGAGGAACACTCGCACTTGCTCGGATTGGAAAATGAAAAGGAAAGACGTGCACACACCGGGAAAGTGAAAGCAAGGACAAATGCTTGTAAGGCACAGCCGTATACTCAAAGGAGACCCCACACTAACACTGATGTTTCCCCTTCAAAATGATTAAAGCTGGAGTTTCCAAGAGAGGCAAAGTGCTTGTGTTTAAGCCCCAGTCCTCCAGGACGCGCTCGTTTGACGGGCTCCGCTTTGACTCAACCGTGCCGCTCCCGCGAGGAGAAACCCAACATTCACCGCCGGAGCCTTTCAAGAAAGAGTTCACACAGAAATGAGCATTCTGTTCACATTGTGTCAGTTCAAACCTGGATGCCGTTAACACTTCTTCATTTTAAAAAAAGAACATATGACTCATGCACTATATTCCAAGTCTTCTGAAGTGCAACGATAGATTGACAGCTGTCAAATGTCACTGAAATGAGAACTGGTGCACTGTTATTTATTTATTGCATTATTTCATATATCACTTCACTCCGGTTACGTTTATTCAGATTTATGTCTTGCTATTATGTGTCTATTTTTTTTTTTTTTTACATTGCCAATCCTAGAGAAAAACATTGTTTTTTAAACAATGACAACAGAGATCTATTCTATTCTATTCTATTCTATTCTAACAGCATGGAAACCATGACATTTGGCATCAATATATAACATTTACATTAATGCATTTGGCAAACGCCTTTATCAAATGTGACGTATATTGCCTTTAAGTAATAAATAAATAAATTAATTAATATGCAAATACAGTATATTAATACAAAATGCATAAATAAATAAAGACAAAGACATTAATGCATATACATGCAAATAAATAAACATGCATGCACATAAATAAATAAATAAATAAACAAACAAACAGATAAAATTAAAGTCACACTTCCACATGTAATTTTAAAAACATGAACAACAAAAAGGAGAATTATAAGTGAACTTCAGCAACACGCAAAGCAATTGTACGACTTTACTTTTAAAGAATTACTACTTTTATGCTTTTAAGCCTTAAGTACATAAACTGTCTTTGTATGCCAAAGTCAAAGTCTCTCCAAAAATGAAAACAACAGCAGACCTGAGGGTGAGTAAATAATGACAGAACTATTTCTAAACTAAAGTGGCATAATGACACAAGGAACCTATCATCTTTGAGTACTAATGTTTGCTACTACCGTAGTAATCCTTTTTTTAAGTATACTGTGCACAGCATGTTTGTGCCCTGAGGTGCTGATGTGAGTCTCATGTAAGAGCTGGACTGCATATCTACTCAGATTCTGGTTTAAAGCCCACAGACTGTCAGTCACACTCACATGAAAACACATTCTGGCACAGAAAGAGAGCGCGGTGTTAACATTCATTCATGGCTTGTGCTCAGTATTGTTACTGCAGTCTGTGAGCAGCAGGCAGGCTTGCCAATCTTTACCGGGGTGAGTTAAGGTAAAGTTAGGGTAAAGAAGCCTCTCTTTCCAGTCCTTGACGTTGAACACATGCAATCTTCTGCTGTATTTTTCATTTTTTTAATTTATTTTTTTGCAAAAGTTTTGAATGAATCAGGAGTCCAACATGAGTCATGTCTAGATGACATTCCCTGTCTCAATTTTCCAATAAAATAAAGGCTAAATAAATAAATATGTATGCTTATATAATAAGCTAATGCATTCCACATTGCAACTTTTTCATTCTTATTGTAAAGTTTTACTGATTATAAAATAACCAGTTCTTCATTGGTCCCTCAATGAAAACTAGGTATAGTGGTCCAACATCTATTAAAAAAATTAAAATAATAATAAAAATAAATAAATAATAATAATACAATAAAAAATAAATAAAATAACATATATATTCCATCCATAAAAAGGGCACATTTATTTATTTATTTATCTTGTTTTATTTTACCTGTATCTTAATTTTGCACTTCATTGCACTGTGTTTTAGGGTTAATGGAAATGTCTATAGAATAATGTCCTGATAATGATAATAATATCCTGGCAAAAAAAAACAACCTTACCACAGTACTTTGGGTCATATTTTTACAGACTTTTCTTTAGAGTGTAGATTAGCACTGACCAGCATAGACATCAATTGCATCAACTTAATTTAGTCTTTTCTAAATGTTAACCAGGTAAAGAACGAGGCCCAGAACTCCAGAAAATACAAATGTTGTTAATGCTGGAGTAAAACTGCAGGTGTTGAATCCCCGAAACATATTTCTCATAAGTCGAGCAGTACTTGCAGCTGATAATGTTTCTGCTTGATTACATCCACAGCAGCATTAAACTAAACACTAACCTGTGCTTCCCATCGGCCTCATTATTCGCAGCGCTCCACTTCTGTCTGCGGCTGATAATACGACACCGGACACGTTTAAGAGCCTTTAATCAACACACACAAACTCCTGTGACTTTCTTCACATTGTCTGGGGTCCAGAAACACAGTGTTACACAACACCAGATTTCCAGCCGCATGACAGAGGATGGGGAAAACGGGACACATGTTATATTTTGAAGATGTTTGTTTATTGATCTCTTCTCAGCTTGAAAGGGAAGTTTTGTGGGACTCCTGCTGAGCGCCTGCTTTCAAACGTCCTTCATCACAGCATCACTTTAGTGCTCGCCGATGAAATGCTGCTCATTAATGTGGAAAGTTGGGAATTGGGAAGCAGTACTTATTGATTTTCTTTAAAAATGCCGGAATAAAGTTATTTTCATGATGTTTGGATCTGTTAAGCCTTCTTGAACCATATTCCTTTATTGATTCACCACTACTGAACAAATGACTCTTATGAATCGTTTTTCCTTCTTCTATGAATCAGTTAAAAAGGGGGTATTTAGTCAATTCATGCATTTTTAACAAATTTTCTAGATATCTTATCATGAAAATATCCAGTTTAAACATCTTCCAAGATGCATTCAAGAAAATAAATAAATCTGATAACTTTTTGCTTTTATATGCCAAACTTGTAATATCTCGTAATATCTACCTATCTCTTATATAAGAAGAGCATATCAGATTTCTATCCATTTATATTTAGCATTGTTGTTGTTGTTGAAGTTAAGTAAAACAAAGCTAAAATAAAATGTCAAATATTACATTTAAGTATTAAAATAGCTAAAACGAAAACTGAAATAAAAATAAATTAAAGGTAAATTAGAGCCACAGAAAATAAAAAAATGACAAAAGCACATAATATAAAAGTAAAGTAAAAATTACAATTACAATATAAAATAAAGGCTAATTCAAAATATTAGGAAATACTATAATACTGATGTTAAACTAAAACTACTTCAAATATTTTTTGTTAATTGAAATAAAGCTAAAATAAAATATAAATATAGCACACACAAATTAACAAAACAAACCAAGAAACTAATTGGTAACTAATTGCAATTAAATAAGTTTAAGTTGAAGCACTAAAATTACTAAAACTGAAATAAAATTAAAGCCTAAAAATAGCTATTAAAAATAAATAAATAAAAAATAAAAATGACAAAAGCACAAAAAAAGCTAAAGCTAAAATTAAAATCTAAATAAAAGCTAATTCAAAATATTAATACTACAATAGTTTTCAAATAATACTACAATAATACTGTTTATATGACCACATTTATGACCAAACGGAACATGCATGATCTGATCAATCAAACTGCATAAAGGGATTCACAAATGGGTTTCATGCCGTTATGAATGAATGTAATGAATTACTCACTGATTCAGTTTTCCTTCATCATAATTTCGAAAAGAACCATTATGATTCGAAAACATAGGACAGAACTCTATATGAGAAGTGATAAAAAATATGAGGGAAACTGAAAGTGCAGGTAAATTCAAAGCAGAGAAATTTTAAATACTGTGCTGAAAGATAAAAACAAACATGCACTGATGAATCAGAAACATGCATTTAAGGAACCAGAGCTGTTAATTGGAACGATTCTCATCCTTTCTATTTTGTGACCCTCATTTGTTTAATGAGCTGTTGTTTGGATGGTAAAAAAAAAGAATGAAGTAAACAAGGGTAAATGAGAACACAAACTATATTAAAAAGAATAAATGAACACTGTTTTCTTAACAAACGTTAATTGCGATGCCAAAGACAGAAACAACAAAAGGTCATCTGATATTTCCCATTTCGAGGGCAAAACTAATGCCTGAGGGGCTTCTGGAGGGAAAGGATTGGGATGGAAAAACGCCGAGAGAAACAGGGACTTCTGAGAAAGAAAGACGGAGAAAAACAATGTGAAGGAGAGAGAGATTGTGAGAGGGAAGCAGTGTGTGGGAGTTTATTGAGTGGCAAACACAGCTCCCTCAAGCAAAATCATCTAATTAGATTTCCATCCAACAGCCCCCTCATGACCCTTTAAGCTGCGCGAGGCTCGGAAAGTGAGAAGCCAAGAGTCTCCCAAAAGTCTCGCACGTTCTCCAGAGTCTTCCAGGACCAAAGGTCCTCTCCGAAAGTCTTCCTCTGGCTCACAGAGGAGGAGGAGGAGGAGGATGCTGACCTCTGAGACGGATGGAGAAGTTCAAGGAAAAAGAGTTTATTCTATGAGTTTGCATTGGAGTGATGAGGAGAGGAACTGACGGTAATTAGTTAGTGAAGGCGATAATTAATCTGGGCATTGAAAACCTGGAAATATCCGGGTGATTTTCAGCCAGGAAAAGTCAAAGAAATTAATAAAATATTCAACAACTGATGAACAATTACATAGTAAATAAAGAACTCTCTAGTTATGCTCAGATTTAAAATATTTAATTGGCTAGGAAATGCTCTTTGTGACTGCAATCACTGTAAAATAATTCAGTCACAGATGATTACATGCAAAACTGATCAAAAAGTGGGAACCCGGTTAAACATGCTTGAATTTCTCACTATTAAGTAGTGTTGGGAAATCTGATTCATTTCAGAGAATCAGTTCATACAGCTGATTTAATAAACTGGTTCAAAAAAGAGAATTTGGGTCATTGCACAGAAACCCCAGTGCCGCTTAAAAATAAATTTCAGAAATTAATGACCAGTTTAGGAATTATGTAAAATAATATTTTAAAATCCTTGTCACATAATCACAAATGATGGCATGGAAAATCACTAATCAAAATTCTGATTCATTTTAGTTCAATTTCAATGAAAACAAAATAGATTTGAGTTATTGTGCAGAAATCATAGTGCCACTTAAAAAACAAAATTAAGTAATCAATAACTATCAGTCTTTTTAAAATGCATTTAAATAGCTACAGTATGCCTATAGAATCATATAAAATAAAAGTTTTAAAATAATTTATCAAAATATATATACATATTAAAAAACAAAACAAAACAAAAAAAATCTATGTCCAGTAATCATAAATGATTACATGGAAAATCAATAATCAAATAGTGGTTAAAAATAAAACAGACAAACAAACAAACAAACAAAACACTAAAAATTATAAATTATAATATAAATGTAGTAATTAACAAATGTGTTTTTTAAAGTGCAATAAAACAGCTATGCAGTAAAAATTCAATAAAGTTTGCATTGAAAGTTATTTTAAATAATAATAAATTATTATTTTATTGTTACAGTAAACTATCTTTTTAACCATGAATTAAACGAACAATTATAAATACGCAGTGGCAGTCCATTTGAGGAGTCAAGAGAGGACGAGCTACGAAAAAGTAGCTCAACTGAAGATTTACTGCCGTTCTATATAGTTTACTTACTGAAATGCAAAACTCAGATGTACTGTATGTAGCAATTTGAAAGATGTATTTTTTTTCTTCCACTTTAAGCACTACATGAATGCCAGAACAGGCTCACCGCATGACCAATCAGAACGGATATTCAAATGACACAGTGCCATTAACTACCATCCAAATGCAGTCAAAAAATCAAAGGGAGAATAAATGTAATTTCCCTCCTACCACATAAATAACCCTCATTATCAAGGTGACCTTTCAATTACTCCTCAATTCACAATTCACATCGTCCTCCTCTGAAAATCCCTCACGGAGCACCACTGCAAACGTAGCTATGTGTTTGTCAATTTAAAACATGATTGATTTATATTTTTACTTCCAAATAATACCTTAAAAATTGATTCCTAGTTCACAGCTTCAGTCCAGCCTGAACTTTCAGCAACATAATTCCTGCTATTTTCCACAGAAGTAATGAAATATAAAATCATATGTGCTTTGAATGAAATGAGGGTGGGTAAATTTTCATTTTTGGCTGAAATAACCCGTCTGTAGGAGTGAATTCAGCACGGTGTCACCATGCGATTGGGAGCCAATCCATCTCCACGGCCGTCTGCGTGTGTATGCGTGCACATGGGAGCGAGAGTGTACTTTTCCCCTCAAACATTAGTCATGTAGCCGGGACTGTCCCACGGGAGGACCAGACCCCTGTGATCTGTCACGGAGAGCCGCTCGGTGCCGTTTGATGTCTTGTGTGGAGCTGACAGGCCTCTCGTCCTCGGGCCGTTCTTAGTATTTGCCTTTCCACCCGGCCTTTCCCTGCACACGCGACTCTATATGATATCTGTCTCTCCTCATCCCATCAGCCTAAATACCACAGGGTTACGAGTGGAACGGCACGTGCTCACACCGCTTCACATAGCAATCTGAACAAGGGTCAGGCGTGTAGATAATCAACGAGATCATGAAGGGGGCACGCCGTGAATCAGAGACCTCTGGAAGGATAAACTGGAAATGTCTCCTCGTACATTTGCATCTTTTTAAAAGCCCACTTGTGGGAAGATGCATCACTTTTCTTACTATGGTACTGAATAATTATCAAATTATTAATGCACTGTGGTATTTATATTTACAGTAGCAATTACCATGTCTTAAAAAAAAAAACATGGTACTATCATGGCATTTTGGAAAGTATCATGGTATTCTTGGAAAATGGTTTTTAAATGGTACTTCCAAGAAAACCATGAAAAAACGGCAGTACCATGGTACCATTTTTAAGAAATGGGAAATATTTCAAATACCATTTACAGAAAAATTACCATAGTGCTACCATATTCTGGGGTACATGGTACACATGGAACATGTACCAAAAACATGGTAGTACTATGGTATAATTTGTAAGTGAAGAGAAAGAGTTCAAAACAAGACCTTACCGAAAAAAGTACCATTATTTTACCATATTTGGGGTAGTTTAAAAAAACAATCAAAAACAAGGTACAACCATGGAACATGGTAAGAAACATGGTAATACCATGGTGCTATTAGCAAGTGAAGAGAAATAGTTCAAATAGCATTTACAGGATAAAGTACCATCATTTTACCATATTTCAGGGTACATCCAAGAAAACCATTGTAGTACCACGGTAAGTGTTCTAAAACATGGTAATTGCATGGTATTATTCGTAAGTGAAGAGAAATGGTTCAAAACAAGACCTTACAAAAAAGTACCATAATTTTACCATATTTTGGGGTACTTCCAAGAAAACCATGGTAGTGTATCATCATACTATTTGGAAGTAAAGCGAAATAGCATTTACAGAATAAAGTATAGTTTACTATATTTTGGGGGTATTTACAAGAAAACCATAGTAGTACCATGGCACATGTCCTAAAAAATAAGGTAATACCATGGTACTATTTTTAAGTGAAGAGAAATAGTTCAAACCGCACTTACCAAATAAAGTACCATAGTGTTACCATACTTTGGGGGTACTTCTAGGAAAACCATGGTAGCACTATGGTACATGTCTCAAAAAACAAAGGAGTACCATGGTATTATTTGTTAGTGAAGAGAAAGTTCAAAACAAGAACTTACAGAAAAAACACTACCATTATTTTACCCTATTTTGGGTAAGAAATCTACGGTAGTACCATGGTAAGTGTCCTAAAACATGGTAATAGCATGGTAAGTGAAGAGAAATAGTTCAGAAACAGCCCTTACAGAAAAAAGCACCATAGTGTTACCATGTTTCCAGGGTTCTTTTTACATGCTGTCATGGTAATACTATGGTATTTTAGATCTAGCACAACAGTAATATGCATTTTTGGACAATAATTGTATATGACAATACTAATGTGTGTTTCTTTTTTTTAGCGCTAGCTTCTTTTTCCTACTATAAAATCAAAAGCGCGTCCCGTGGATCCCGGGGCCTACAGATCTACCTGACACTTAAATCCGCATGAGCCCATAAACGCTTTCTCCTTCCATGTCTAACATCGGTGTCACAGCGCTGGAAGGGGAGTCGCGCCCCCTGAGCCAAAGCTGCTTATGAGCTATCGGCTAAGTCCTTTTTCATGTCTCTAGCCCTCTTTCTCTGCCTGCGTCTGATTTATTCACCTTTTACACACAAACAAATACGCTGTGTTGTCATCCTTCAAATGGGATCAAACTCCATGCATTTAGCGGCTTAAGCTAATCTGATTTCACTGTTGTTCTATAAGAAACACAAGCGGTGACGCTAGCGAGCGCTAGAGCAGAGAGAAAGGCCACGCTAGCATGGCACACCAACAAAGCTTGATAATTGGGCTAGCAGTAGTGTGTAACGTCATGTGAAATGTGAAAGCAAGCAAGTTTTTGAATTGCACAACAGGCCGTATGAAGAGAATATCATCCGGTTTGCAAAATATACAAACACTTTCACGGGGGGCAATTTTAGGACGTATTTCTATAGGTAATTTTCGAGGCACAATCTAATAAAGTTTGTCTTTTGCAAAACAAACTGTATTCAGCTTAGCCTAGTTGAATATCAACTACTTAAAGAGGAAAACATAAATGTTTAATAAAGTCTTATGCTATTGTGAAATGTAAATCAATTATAACTTTTAAATTATATTTAATAAGAGTAGCCCACTTTATTTACAGCAAAACAGATGATGTTGGCCTATTTAATCACATTTTTTGTAAGTGATCCTTTTATTTTTATTCATTTTTTAGGAATAATGAATAAGTGTAAAACCAGCTCAACATGAAGAAACAACTAGTAATAGTTTACAACTAGTAAGCCAATCTGAAAAGGGCAAACAGTGTGACTGTAGTGCAATCCAAACATTTGTTTGAGCAACACTGACTCAAGCAGCCTGTTGAAAGCAAAAATCAGCTATTATGATTTATTCAAGATTTATTCAAAATGAAACTTATGTAAAGAACATAAACAGGTTCCCTCTCGTGCAACCAAAAAGCATGCACATAAACCCGTCTCACCCGATCCAGTGTTTATGTGGAGGCCGAGCTTTGTGCGTCTCCTACAAAGCACCGATCTTAGGTGAGAGATAAATGAGTGTAATTGCGTGTTCCTCCACAGGCCTCATTTCTAGCCCAATCACCAGAGTGATTAATCACGGAGCCAGAGCACACGTAAAGTTTTAACACACAAGCTGCAGCGTCTCCTGGCCTCCGCGGGCGTCTCTTGCTCACCTAAGCCAATTTAGTCGACACAACGCAATGGGGGACCCTGGGGTGGCAGACAACAAATCACGTAAACATGCTACAGGTTATCGTAACGCTATTACATCGCTGAAGCTGCAGCAGGGGGCTTCCAAAGAGTCCTGCGTTTAATGAGAGAAATTTATTACGATAAGCCGTCACCAGATTGCACTTTATCTGTGTATTTGGGGGACAGAGACGCTTGCGATTTTTCACCTTAAATGCGCTTCAGAAACAGCGGGTATCATGGCCCTTCGGTTTGAAACGGTCCTGCTGAAAGATGAAATGTCTTCTGAGCTCTTATGGACTCAAACGGCATGTTTTTCAGTATATACCAGTATTGTGTTGTGCTCGGTCTTTGTTCTGTCCAGCGAGACGGCCGGATGAAAAGCGGCTCCACAGCATGAAGCAGAGGATGCATGGTGATTGTTAAAGTGTGAACGCCACCCATATCGCTTTGAGTTTCCACTAAAAAAACCTCTATCTCTGGCTCATCTAACAAGAAAAAAACATGCTCTTTTGCGTCTCCCTTCTTGCAGGTAGACTTTTACTTTATTCTACTTGGTAACCCTTAAAAAGTCACTGCTTTTTGAGTATTTCAGTTTCCATATAATGTCAACATGAAATTTTAAATCATCCAGCCTTTCTTAAAAACACATGCGCGTGCGCACACACACACACACACAGACACACACACACACACAGACACATATACATATACATATATATATATATAATAAAAAAATAAAACAATATAAAATAAATGGTTTTAAAAAGACTAAAAATTTATTTTTATTTTTCTAAAAATGTTTTTTTTTTTTGGTATGATATGACATCCTTAAACACTTAAGACACAGTGTAGCTTTACCTGCACATCTTTGAAAGGGTCTTTAGTCTTAATTTTCACAGCTGTCATTAATATTCACATGATTAAATGATTCTTTATCTCTGGGGTTTTATCCAGAAAAAGACTGGTAGTTAATTTAATGATTCACAGGTGACTTTAATTATTCACAATTATGTAATTACTAGAACAACTATATTTCACATGTGCATCATATTTACTGTATACTTGTACGCAGCATAATTTCATTGCTTAAGTTTTTTTTTTATACATTAAATGTAACTGAAATAATTAAAATTTAGTTTCAATGCCTAAAACAATCAGAGAACAAAAGATAAAATGGTGCTTCAAAAATTCAGCAAAAAGAGAAAACTAACAGCACACATGGGAATAAAATAAAATCTTTTTTAATCTAACTAACTAAACTTAGCTATTTAATGGTTAAATAACTTACAAAAGAAAGCAACATTCATTCTTTTCTTTTTCCAAGGATGAAAACGGAAGATGACAAAAGCCCTTCTTACACAAAGCCAAAAATGTAGTACAAAGGTTACTAGTTCTGTACAACAAAAAAATCTCTGAGAATCCTTAATCCAGCAATAACAGTCCTCATTCAGAGCCTCTATTGTGGAGCGAAGCCCTCGAGAAGAAGAGCGTCAAGACACACAGAAAGGAGGAGTGCACACAATTTTCCATGACATCTCCAAAAGCAAACAAACCTTTTGTAGTTCTTTATGTTTCACGGCCGCTCTAAAAGAGGACAGGAAAACGTTCGGTGGATCAACAAATAAACAGAGCTTTGAGGACAAAAAACAACTTAAAAACAAATTCTAAGAATTCCAGTCAGAGAGAGAAGAATTGGGGTGATAAAGCATCATTGTCATGACAAAAATGTCATTATTTAAAAAAAACCTTTGAGCAAAAAAATATTTTCTTTTTAATTTTTTCTAATTTCAAACAAATACAGCCCCTTTTCCCCTTTAATTAATTTACATGTTTACATTGTTTTCTATAATCGTAAGCATGCATATGTCAATTATCTCACATCATACATGCACATGTTAATGTCTGCATCTCATCATATCTTGAATAAAAGGACATGGCACAGTCAAATGAAGTACCTGCTCAATGACAAGTGTCTGGATTAGCAGAAATTATTCCACATGCTTCATGCAATTTGTTTACATGGAACACCATTCTACAGATTTTCATGGTCAATGGCAGTATGAAGTGAAAAACCTACCTGATGCTTTCTTCAGATGAACATTTAGTGTACTGTACTTCATAAAAGCCAGTGTAGCTCTATTTCAAAACCTTTCAAACTATCTCAAAGTAGTCTCAAACGCAACTAACGCCCTAGAAATGCACGATACCTTTCAGCTTTCAGTAGGACCAGGTAGTTCATTAAAAATTAATTCATCTTTCATTGCATTTTATAGTATATGTTCATATTTGTTAATGTTCAAAATCAACAAGTTGTTAATAAACAACATGAAATAATGAATTATTATTATTATTGATGTTATATTACCAAATACGGTCAGAATTGTATATTATATATTCACATTTGTTAACATTTAAAATCAACAAGACGTTAATAAAAAAATTAAATATTGAATAATAATAATAATTATTATTATTATTATTACTATTACTACCAAATATTGTCTGTCTATTTATTTATTTTACCAACTATTGTAATTTTTTTTATTATACATATTTATGTTAACATTTAAAATCAACAACATGTATAAGTTAAAAGAAATGTTAATTCTGAATAATATATAACATTTGCTAACATTTAAAATAAACAAGTTTGAACAAGTTCATAAATATAAATCTGAAATATAAATAAATGTAATAAATATAATTGAACAAAAAAGTAAAAAATAAAAAAATACAAATAAATGCATTTATTACTATGCATTTATTAATACAATTATTTTGTTTTATTTATTTATTTTATTTCCAAATATTAGCGAGCTTTTCATGGAGAGATTTGTGCACCGTGCCAGTTTGCTAGGCAGCTCGTTTGGAGCAGAGCTTGTAATGTTTTCTCTCATCAAAAATGCACTTTTTGTGCTTCACAGAAGACCGTTGGTCAGGTGGGTCTGAAACAACATGAGGGTAAATAAAAGATGACAGAAGTCTCATTTTTGTAACATGTATTCTTCCATTCCACGAGTGAACAAAAGCGAAGATCTGCAACAAGTCGCTACAAAAGCACTGCAGGTGAGTTTGCTTCACTGCTGCCGTTTTTTCGCGACTAGAGTTTATAAATTGCCTTTGGGACGAAATGTCAGACGGATCATTCTTTCCAATCGAAAAAGGTCCAAAGCAGGAGCAAAGCAATAATGAAACTATTCTGACAAAAACGGGAAAGCGATTGGCTCGGTACTAAATCTGACACACACTGATTGTTCTGCCGGACTCCAGCGCTTCGGTCCGGGTTCGGAGGTCATGCGAGGTCACGGCGCTGTATCTCTCAGACCGGTCGCTTCTTAGGACACGGCCAAACGGGAAGGAGAGACCGTTGAGTTGAGCCAAACTCCATTATCCCAGCGGGATCAGACGAGATATTGAGCTTGGGAAAAACAAATCTCGTTAGGCGTTGTAAACTGCCGTCAAAGCGAATCAGGAAGGCCATGCTGAGTGCGGCACTCCCACAATGCAATTAGAATCTGACCACTTCATCACACACCTGATGTTCCCGCGCGCGCCACGATTGATATATATTAGCGGCGAGTGCAGCTGTCTGAGAGGAGCTGGCTGATGTCAGATTACATATGCTTTTCATGGAAATGACAACGTTTCCCTCGCAGGTCCGTATCGCGGCTGACAGCTTCATCAACACGACTAAGTCAGAGTCTCCTGACCGCAGATATCCTATCAAATCGGCAGTAGTGATGATTTGTGTGCGGCACAACGGATCTGGTTTCAGACGCAGATGTGTGATTTCTGATTAGATTGATGTGAGTTCTCAGGTTTTATCTCACCTGACCAGGTTTGGCGTCCTCACAGATCGACGCCTCGTAAGGAGTGGCCAGTTCGGGAGGGTTGTCGTTCACGTCCAAGATGCGGATACTCACCGCCGTCTGAGACGCCATGGACTGGTTATCTGAGGAGAGGCAGATGAAACCATCATCAGAGCCATCGCAACTGGACTGGAAGTTATTTGCAGCAATAAACGTTTTTAAAAGTAAAAATATCACACTAGTTTGTGTGGGTCAACTGAGTGACGCGAGCACAGGTTCAGTTCCACACGCTTACAATCTGAATCAGGGCCGTCAGAGACTTTGGAGGGGCAGGTGCCAAAAGTATAAAAGGGGCATGGAACACTTCTGTGCTGCTTGCTGAGACAAATACTTCTGTATGAACAGCAGCAAATGCCATACGCAGGTGAAAAAGAAACAGAACAGAAAAGACCATAAATAAAGACATTTTTTGCTCATTATAAAACAGGGTATGGTGGTTTTGCTGTTGTAAAAATGTTGTTGTTGTAGAAAAAAACTTCCTGTCTTATTTAAAATAGAATTCATAACCTGTTCTGAATTTATTCATTTTTTCAATGTTTTATAAAAACTGTAAGTATAATTCTTGTTTACCAGTGAAATTATTTTTAAGTCACTTATTTTTGTAATAAAGTCAAAAGAAAGAAAGAAAATACTATTTTATAACAATACTAATATTAACAATACACATAATATTGTATATGATAATACTATATATACTGTATATAAAAAAACACTGAAAAATACTATTCCTAACAAGTGTTGTGTCTTGTTTTTGTAATATCTAAGTCAAAATTAAAAGAAAGAAAAGAGAAGTTATTTTTTATAATGATAGTATTATACATGATATCTATACATGTAAGAAAGAAAGAAAGAAAGAAAGAAAGAAAGAAACTTCATAAATATACTACATATTATCTAATGTAGGAAGAAAAAACAAAAGAAAGAAAGAAAATACAAACAAATAAACAAACAAAATATTGTATATGATAATACAAAATAAAAAAAAAACACTAAATACTATTCCTAACAAGTGTTGTGTCTTGTTTTTGTAAAAATAATATTTTTTTTATAATGTAACATGATATCTATACATGTTTCTTTACTACATATTATCTAATGTAGGAAGAAAAAACATACAAACAAATAAACAAACAAACAAAATAAATAAATACTGAAAAATAATATTTGTAACACGTTTCTTTGTCTTGTTTTATAATTCTGCTATAATTATAATCTAATGCAGGAAAAACAAATGGACAAAATAAATAAATAAATAAACAAACAAGATAGATAGTTAGATAGAGTTATACAAGAAACATTCAACTTAAAAAATATTCATAACTTATGCAGTTTTTTTCTTTCAGTAAAAATATCAAAATATCTATTAAAACAAGAAACATAATCCTCAATATCAGTATCATTTTGTAGTGAATTAATAACTGTTATGGGAAGTTGTGATCTTCCTCACTGTCAGGTTTTTACAGAGGACACTTGTTTCCTCTCCAGATATGATATACTGCAGTCTGACATACAGGACAGAATATATCACACAGCTTGAATGTGGCATCAGTGTATTCACAATAGAATCCCAATCACAGGAAACAATGTATCGCACACAGAATGTTACATCTGAAACAAAGAATTCTCTGAACACATGCACCGGTTGTCATGACGACGGCAGAGTTTACGCTGGCCACATCTGTGAGCGGCAGAAAAGAACAAACCCAAACACTGTGATTTTGTCTCATTAGATTCCACTGAAACACTGTATTTTGCATGCGTTTTAAAGCCTGCATCTCAGCTTCATCATGCGTGTATGACACTGACCAGCACAACACAGCCTGCAGATGAGGACGCTTCAAACCTCCCTAATTAAGACTTAAACACCCTCAAATAATATAGAAACAAAGTTTGTGTCTGAAGGCACTTCTAACCCCTCTCTCAGCAGTGAATTCATCAGGAAGACAATTCTTCTGCAACAGTTTTGAGGAAATTAACAATTAGCAACTCATATTCTTAACGAAGACAAACAAGACTATACACAGACACATTTATTGATAAGAGCTCACCGTTTGGGGCTGACACAATGACATAAAAACAGAAAAATGGATTCAATATTGGGCTGCAATATCATTTTGATCATGGCCTTATTAAGCTACAATAAAATGGAAATATTATTGGAAAATGTGTACATAATTAGTTCCATTTAAGTTCATATAAGTAAAATTATCTAGTAATTAAAAAAGCTCTCTGTGTTGGAGGCGACTGATCCTGAGCTTATTTCTGCGCTTCATTATTTCATTAGAAATGTTTTAATTTTCATAAGAGATGCTTCTCAGCACCACAGCAGGCCACCGAGTGGGCCACCATTTTAATTGTAATGAGACATAATTACCTTTTCCTAATTAACACCGTGTTGCTGTTATGCTTGTGTTTATTTACGGGGATGTACAGTAGTCCACGCATTAGCACTGCCTAATTTAAATATGCAGTTTCATGGTCTTGTTTGCTTATGCATTATAAATAGTGCTGTCAAACAATTAATCGCGATTAACCGCATCCAAAATAAAAGTTTTTGTTTACATAATATATGTGTGTGTGCTGTGTATATGTATTATGTGTAGATAAATGCACACACATGCATGTATACATTTCAGAAAAATATGTTATGTTCATATATTAAATATATTTATATATACAATAAATTATATGAATATAAATATAGATATTTAAATGCATGTAAACATTTTCAAAATATATGCTGTATGTGTGTATATTTATCTACACATAATAAATATACACAGTACACACACATATATTATATAGACAAAAACTTTTATTTTGGATGCAATGAATCACGATTAATCGTTTGACAGCACTATTTATAAAACACAAACATATCTGTAAACCAAATACATTTTTGGAAAACCAATTTCACCCCAAAATTTAAAGAAAGAAAGAGAATTTATTTTATAATTTTTATATTATATATAATATCTAACACAGATAATAAACAAACAAATAAACAAAAATAAATAAAAAAATATAAAAAAATAAAACAAAATATTTAAATTGCAAAATATTTATTGTGGCATTATTGACTGCAGTGTTTATTTTTTTAATTAAAATAAAGTATTTTAAAGCTGAAACTATAAATTCATAATGAATTTTGAATACAGAAAAGATAAAAAAAAAATCAATGCTCTAAAATTAAAAAAAGACGAATAAATAAATAAATAAATATTGCAAAGTATTAATTGTAGTCACTTTATATATAGCCTGATATTGTTCTGATTTAAATAAAATGAAAAATTAAGTATTTTAAAACAAATCTTAAAAGCTGAAACTGAATACTGAATACATTTTGAAAGGAGAAAACCTGAGATTAATTACAGAAAAAAATTAAGCAAACAAACAAACAAGTTAAATGGCAAAGTATTCATCACATCATTATGTACTATATTTCCCAATACTGTTCTGATTTTGTTGAATATTGGACAAGTCACCCAAAGAATCACCCAAATAAACCAAGCACATAATAAGAACACAAAGCTCTGATCAAGTGCAACAATGCATAAGGAACAGATTTCAAGTGTATTATTCCTCTAAAGCCAGCAATACTTTCTCTGTGCTTATATAGAGCAGACATCTGATCTATATTTAACTAGTGATGTGCGTCTGCGATATGAAGAGAAGGGATTTGAGCAGATTACAGGACCGCTTCTGTTAGCGGTCCAGCAGATGTTGGACGATCACATATCTTCATGACATATTACCAGTCAGGCACTATATTAGAAAAGCTGCTCCTCAATCCTGTTTGAAAGCATGTCGTGGAGCTCGGCACGCGACTTACACAGAAATGAAGTCTTATGGGGTTTGGCAGTAAATCCAGAAGGACAGGAGGGTGATTATGAACTGCTATCTCAACGATCCTTGTCTCAAACATGTAGATAACACGGCAATAAACACTGATTGTTAGTAACGGCAAATCACAAATGACAACACAATAATAGATTCTTTATATCAGATGAAAATGCACAATATAACAACATTTTTTTGCTGATTAATTGCTGTCTCAATGCACCACTGTGTTAATTAACTTCGAGGTCACAGCATATGTCTAAATATAATATATAAAATATTACACTGAATGAAAACTTTGCATCATAAAATAAAAAAATAAATAAAATAAAATAAAAATGCAAAAATATTTATTGTGGTAATATTAACTATATTGTGCTGAATTAAATAAAAAAGTAAAATAAAATAAAATAAATCATTTGACTTTTTATTTATTTATTTTGTAAGTAAACACATAATAAAGAAATAAGTAAATAATGGCCAGTAAAATTAATTTATTTCCTTACATGTCACTGGCGTTTGACATTTATGTTGGTAATGTGGAGGTCATTGCATAGGGTACAACGGGGCTAAAGGTGCCTTTGATATTATTTTCATCTAAACCACTAGATGGCACTAAAACGTGACGTAGCACTTTCCAAAACATTGGCTTTTCAAGATGCACATGTATATTTGTCTGATCTTTGACTCGATCACACGCAGCAGCACAAAGTTGATTCTGTGCTTACTTGATTAATATTTTATGTTTTTTAAAATGTTGTAGATTTAAGTAGCAAATGAGAATCGCTAAAATGAATGCATATATTTTGAGACAAAGGTCTTCTTTATGATTTTCAGTTTAAGATAATTAAAGCTACAGTTTTTAAATAAAGAAAGAATATGTAAAAGTATGGTATTTGGGTAAAAAGCGCCTCTGCTGTTGGGGCTAAAGGCGCAGAGTAATTAACATGATAATTAATAGAAAGCTGACTTTTCCATTTGTTGACATGACATGGTTAGATTCAGATGGTAAATATCATATATTATGTTGTTATAAATATCATATATATTATGTATGTGTCCATATTAGAGATAATCACCATGTTTAGAATGAAACCATCATATTTAAAAACATGATATTAATCATATCATATAATAAAATATAATTTGTTGTGACTACTGTAAATATATTTTCAATTATTATTGGATCTCATTCAATACTTTCAGAATCTTTACTTATTAAAATGATTTTGTTTCTGTATTTTAAAATATATTTTTTATATTAACATTTTAATGACAGTAGCTCTTTTATTTATTGAACACATTTTTTTTTAAATTAACAGAAAACAGTACAAACTTTGCTAAAACAATTGTTTTGATTAATTAACAAGTTTATTAACTTAGACATTATTAAACAAAACATTCTTTTAGCTGAAGTATTTGTATCAGTACCGTGTGCCTTTTACCCCATGCTGGCGGGCCTTTTACCTCGTGTGTGGGGTAAAAGACCTCTCTTGCCACCTCATACATTTATAAGATTTTTAAACAAAATAAACAACTTGAATGATTTATTTTCACACAAAATCTGTTGCTCCATTAATGTTCAATACAACGTATACATTTTTTTCTGCATTTATACATTTTAGGCGCAGTGAATAGCACATTTTTTCTTAAGGTGGGCCTTTAGCCCCGTTGTACCCTATGTGTCTAAAAGATAAAATATGAAACTGAATGCATCCTCTTAGTCTTTCATAATAACCAGTTTAATATAATATTTTGAAATTATAGAGTTCAGAATGGTACTTTGTAAATCAGTTTCTCTACACATTGTGAGAAAACATATTTAAAGAAAGTCTAAACAATCTTGTATGATTCATATCCAGTCAAATGTTTGTCTCATAAAACAGAAGAAAAGAAAGTTCAGATTGCCTTTGGTGCATTTCTGACTCATAAGAGCTCCAGCGGGAGTTACGTGCAGCAGATGAAACCTTCTCTGCGTGATAGTTGGCACTGAATTAGTAGAACTGACACAGACTGCAGACCTATGGCCTAAATATTAAATTAAACTCGTCTTGTTTTATCAGCTCTCCCGGTTGCACTAACCGTGCCTAATGAGCTTCAAATGTTGTGCAAATTGTCAAAACAATATCTCTGTCCTCAACCCACGCCTGAAGACATCAGAGACGTCCAAGAGCAACAATTTGGCATGAAAGCAATAAGTGCATTTCTAGTCTGGACGAGCTTGACTCATTTAAAATAGTGTATCAAGGGCTAAATGTAACTTTGATAGTAAAAGCACTGCTGCTTTATTTTCACTGCGTCACGGCCTCTCGGACAGTCGATGTCAGATGCAATAAACGTCTGTGAACTCGGGTCATCGCTGCAGATGAAATGTGTGAATCATGTTGCTGAACTTCATCTGTCTCCTCAAGAATAAAACAACCCTGACCAGTACAGTCACTTTCTCTCCTTATAAGAACTGTATGCATTAAAACAGAATGCACTGTGTTTGGAAAATGGAACAGCAACATGTCATGTTAAAAATCTGAGAGTCATTTTTTTTTTTTTTTCTAATTACAATAAATGCATGAAAGAAAGAATGGAACCATGAAAGCATGAGCGAATGAACAAATGAATGAATGAATTAATGCATTTGTTATTAGTAACATAATTGCAAGTAAATCAATGTCTGATGAACTCTAATAATTCTAAAAATGTCAATAACATAATTGATAACATTTTCTTAAAATCATTCTTAATAAAATCAATAATTTGAGAAGCAAACTTGCAAGAGATATTAAGACATGTTTTTGGAGAATATATCTTGAATTAAGTTATATATTTTTTTCTAACCATAATATTATAAAGTTAGAAAAACAGCATAATAATTATATTTCTTATACGTTATTATTAATATAAAGGAAGAGTCATGTCTGATGAACTACCATAACTACAATAAATAAATAAATAAATAAAAACAATAATAATAATAATCATGATTATGATGATGATGATAATAATAATAATAATAATAATAAATTAATTAAATTATTTTAATTTATTGCAAAAAATTAAGTTTTGCATTAAAAACATAAAAACATCCTTAAAATAAAAATCTATCTGAGAAGCAAAATTGCATGAAATATTAAGACTGTAGAGAATGTGTCTTGAATCAAGTTCATTTTTCTAAATATAATATTATAAAGTTGGAAAAACAGTATAATAATTATATCTCTTAAAGTATTATTATTACTATACATAAATAGTTGATTCAATATTTTTTTTGTAATATATTTGTAATTTAAAAATTAAACAAGTCTGATGAACTACCATAATTAAAAAAAAAGTTTTCTTATTTTTTTCCATTAAAAAGATATAAACATATTTAAAATAAAAATATATTACAGAAGCAAGCTTGAACGAGATATTACAACTATATTGTTTTCAGAGACTATAACTTAAATTAAGTTCATTTTTCTAACTCTAAAATTATGAAGTGAGAGAAACAGTATTAATAATTATATCTCTTATATTTTCATTATTATTAATACAATAAATAAATAGTTGATTCAATAAATTTGTTCTTAGTAACAAGTAAACAAGAAAAATCATGCCTGAAAATCTACCATAATAACCCTTAATTAAGGTTTTGCATTAAAAATATGTGTTTTCATACAATATATCTTGAATTAAGTTCAAAACATATATTTATGATTAAAAGTTGGCACAAGTTGTCATTTTCTTCCCTGTTGGATTTTTGTTTCTTCTCTTTCTTTTCTTAGCCATAAATCTAACTAAATTTACATTTATGACTAAAGCTACATGCTTCATGCAAGCTGCCAATAGGGTGAGAAAATACATTTAATTTTGTCCTTGATGTCAAAGACTGCTCATCAAATCAAACTTTCTGGTATTTTAGAGGTCAATTACTGCATGAATGCATTCAAATCAAGAAAAAAATCAAAATCAAAATACTGCCATTTGACGTCCAATGCAAAAGCCACTTGAGAAGATGAACTCGACCAGCAGTGAAATCCACTGGAGCTCCTCCGGTCGTGCTCGCTGTACTTTGGCATTTTCATTAAAAATGAAAGCAAGGAGGTTGGCCGTGATTACAGAAATGTCATTTTTTGTTACATATAAACCCTTCTGTATTTCTAATGGCCGGAAAGGGCAGATTTTAGAGCAGGAGCCTTGAAACGGCTCAAAATCCAGAGAGAGCGCAGTGCAGTTATTTTTCACTCTCCACACCAAATGTCCTTTCTGTCGAGATAAAGACACAACTGTGTTCATAGTATCTCTTTACCCTAAGGGCAAGACATGATGGTTTTTCCTCTATTTATCACCTGAAAAAGACGAAGCGAGTAAGCGCGCGAGAGAGAGAGCCTGTCTGCAGTTTGATATCATACAGCCTATCAAACGCACAGAAATTATATGTCACTCTTCTTCAGCAGATAGGATTCTGCAGCAAGCCGACGGCCTGCCAGACTTTCTGACAGTAAAACTCCAGTCTGGAAGCATCGTGCCAAGACTTCTCAAAGAAGCTGCCCTGATAACTCCTTCTGGACAGCAAAGAAAACTTCATCTCCTCAAGTCGACTTCTAGCTCTGGAGCGCGCTGCGATCGGTCGATGTTTGCTACGCCTGCTTTAGTAGGACTAAACCCACAGCCTTGAAAAGATTGAAATTGTATTTATTCCCAGCCAACTGAGGCATACTGAACTGTGCTTCTGTGCATGACCAGATTCCCCAGATTGTGTCTGAAATATCATATTTACTAATATCTCCAGCAATGGTGCGTGAAACGCTCGCCGCACATCGATCTGCAGACGTAACTCTTCGATGAACACTCATTACGCTCTTGAGTGGAGTGTGAAATTTTAAAATACGAATGTACGAGGGAATTATGAAAAGCGTTTCCAAACTGGCCACTGGACGCCTCATTGCCCAGCGACTCCAGATCCCATGTATTCTGCAGTGAACGAGCACTATTTGCTGTTAATTCTGATTAAGCCGTTGACTTTGCTAAAGCTACTACTTCTTTATCTTGCAGCAAAACCCTGGTATTTGTGTCTGAGATTGAAGTGCTTTCTCTCAACTTTAATATGACAAATTTCGAACTAAAACCCAAGATGTGACGCAACTCTTAGAAAGAGCGATCATACGTCTTGAGAAAAACAAATTGTTTAAGACTCCAGAATTGGGATCTGAATGTTAAAGCGTGAGGGTTAAAGGGGTCACGGAATGGAGAAACAAAATGTTCTTGACACATTTGAGAGGTTTGCTGCAAGTTTCAGAATTCAAAACTAACTCCCAAGTTTAAAATATGAATAATTCTTTTCTATTTTTCCAAAAACCTGGATTTGAAATCAGGACAAGCTTGACTTCACAATTTCTCCATAACATGTGTCATCGTCGGGTGTAATCAAGGCACAAAAGGTTGCAAACTTTATAAACTAACCTTGAGAAACATCAAATCTGAAACTGCATTTGATGAGCATGATGAGCTGTGATCAGTGTAATACGTACAGATGAGCTTTAATGTTGTTTATGCATGAGTGAATCAAGCCAGTGACTAAACGATCAACTTCACTCTGTTCCTGTCAGTACAAAACCAGCCGTTCTCTATATTGATCAGTCTCTTTATAATCGCTGGAGCAGCAGGAGTCTGTCAGTGGCTTGATTTCTGCAGAATTTTGCATCAGTAACAGTTTACACTGCTCAACAAGTCTCTTAATTATTTACATGGTGTTTCCACTGTGTTAGTTATGATGGAAGTATTCGATCATTGAATCGTGTAGATATGACTGTGTTTGGCTACATTGCAGCATTGCAACCTTTCATGCAAAAGTCGTCTATCTAACTATAATGCTATAATCAACACTTTTCACAATTAGGTAATATTGGTTGCTTTTTCAAGAGAGTTCACATGTAATGCTCTTTTTATATGCAAAGATGTTAGCCAATCACAGCAGTGGGCGTTTACATTGCGACTCACAGCAGACACGCCCCTTCCAACAAATCAGAGGGCTAAAAATAACCATTTGTATCTAAATAATGAGCGTTTTGATAATTTCACCTCACAAAATATTATAAAGTCATTTAAAAATGCATTTTATGACTCCTTTAATGTTCAGAAATGAAATTGATGACACTTGCTTAGCTTTTGTTATCTAATGCAACGGCATAGAGACATTTTTAGGCGTCAGTATACTTGTAAAGCATTGCACAGTTTCTTAACCCTCGTGTTGGAGAGGATTTTCTTTTTCCCAGAAATGCTGGTTATAACACTGGACTAAAACATACTAATTTTGCTCACACAGGGTATAACAACCTCCCTCAAAAAAGGGATCATTTCTGTACTTTTGGGGGATTTGTCTGTTACACTTGTGGGGTTTCCATTCAAAAATGACTGGCCAGCAAAAAAGCTTAGAAATTTCACTTTATACTTTATTATTACCAAATATTAGATTGAGTCTTTTTTTTATCAACTTGTTTTCTTTCAATTAGCACAGGTTTTACATTTCTTGATTGTAGGTCTCATTGGTTTTGGAGTGAATATTGCAACAACAAAAAAATCCAAAAACTGCGATGCATGAGCTCAGATCAACAAGGCCTATGATCAAGAAATACAAGACCTGTGCTAATAGAAAGAAAACAAGTTGATAAAAAGATTGAATCCAAGATTTGTGGATAATATAGCATAATGACAGATTTACAAGCAATATGGGTTAAATGATTTCTGCATCAATCTGTAATGCAAAAACAGTGTAATTCACTGAGGTAATTTGTTATGTCGTGTTTTAAATAAACACAGTAACTGCTATAGCTTCATTATCTCAGCATTAACATTCATAATACTTCAGCAAACACCATATTAAACTGAAAACCATCTCTCTGTTTTGACTTTAAGGGAATTAAGTCTCTAATTTGGGTGCACAGAATTTGGGCTACTTGACTGAAGCTCATTTGCGATTGATGGAGTGCAGTAAACAGGGTTTGTACCTGCTTCCACCACGGTAACCGTGAGGTTGTGCCAGCCGGCAGTTTCCCGGTCCAGGATCTTTCCCAGAGTGATGGCACCTGTTACAGGATCGATGTTAAAGATCTGCTCCTGGTCTGTGCTCCGGTCTATAGAGAACCTGGGAATAAAGCACAAATAAGGGTTTAAAGAGACTGAAAAATCTGATTTATGTCATCCACTCGAAAACTGTCATAATTTAACTTCTAGTCACGAATTGTGAGGACAAACTAGAGTCAGTACTTCAATTGTCCTCTCCAAACAAATGATTAATATTTCATACTGTGCTTTGATAAAGCAAAATATATTTTTATATCCGTGTGGAACACAAACACCACTGACAGAGAGATGAGGCGACAAAACTCAATGAGGGTTTTGTGATTTTTCCCTCTGACTCGCCGTACTCTCTTCATTTTTTAAGACCCTTGCGGGTTTAATGTCAGCTTCTGCAGTTTTAAACTTTATATGGAATACAAATTCATCTGAATTAATTCATTTCTTATTTTACCTTGCGCATATTACTCTGTGCCAATAGGTTGAGGCGATGCTTTGGAAAAAGTTAAACTGCCCAAAGGGAGATGGAAGAAAAGAGGCTATTAAAGTCGAGGTGCAGAAGATCCTGAATTTGGGCCGTGAAAAAGATTTTTCAACTGCATTATTCTTACTGGCTTTTAATTGTCATGGAAGCACAAGTCCAGTGTGTGTTGATTTAAAAAAGCCTTGAGTTGTTCAACTTCTGCATGCATTAATGTACGGCTGCATTCAAAAACATTCTTCATGAACAAATAAACAAACACTGAAATATAATTTAGTCTGCTGCTCATGCCAGCATGGGAATAATACATCTGGTTGCTTAGAAAACTAACAGCACAGCTCTGTCCTTAAAATCAATGTCACCCAAACACTTGTAAACTTTAAGAAAAGTAAAAAATTGATCTACACTACAAAAACTGATTTTCTTGCACAGTATTTTTAACTTGCTTTACAGTACAAATATCTAAACATTCTTAAGTCAAGATACAGATACAGTACAGAGAAAATTTACTTAAAGGAATGGCAAATGAAAATTTGCTAAAGATGTGCTCACCCTCAGGCCACCCAAGATATAGATGAGTTTGTTTCTTCATCAGATTTGGAGAAAATGTAGCATTGCATCACCTGCTCACGAATGGATCCTCTGCAGTGAATGGGTGCCGTCAGAACGAGAGTCCAAACAGCTGATAAAAACATCACAATGATCCACAAGTAATGTGGACCAAGTGGTTTGGATTACTTGTGGATTATTGTGATGCTTTTATCAGCTGTTTGGACTCTCATTCTGACGGCACCCATTCACTGCAGATGATCCATTGCTGAGACAGTGATGGAATGCTACATTTCTCCAAATCTGATGAAGAAACAAACTCATCTACATCTTGGATGGCCTGATAGTGAGCACATTTTCAGCAAATTTTCATTTTTGGGTGAACTATTGCTGAAAGTGAGCTTGTACTCAAAACAAGAAAAATCTGCCAATGGGATAAGAAAAATAAACTGAATTCAAAGGGAAAATGAGTTTTCTTACCCCATCGGCAGATATTCATTAATGTTTAAGCATAAAGTCCCTTAATGGATTGAAATAAATAAATAAAATAATTGTCTCAAATAAATGTATCTTAATTCAAGAATGTTTAGCTGTTTTACTGAAAAACAAGACAAAAACACTTTTTATAAAGTCATTTCTTGCAGTGTCTAAAGAAAAAAAATAGAGATTTAAATGTAGCACAGGTATCAATGTCTCTCTTGGAGCTCATAAAAAGCCACCGCTGAAGGAAAACAAACAAATATTTCCTGTCCAAATAGCAGGAGTGTGTTTTTCCAGCAGGTATAGTGCTCTCCGAGGGCTCCATGCGCCCGCCGTCCTGCTGGTATTGGGTGGTTCGGGCGCGGGAGAGAGTGATGGGGCTCTGGGCAAAGCCCCTGTTTGCTCGCTGAGTCCAATGGAGATGATTAAAGTGGTACCGATGGGCACGGGCTCCATGCCATATGCAGACGTGTGCCAGCCAACCAGCAGAGTTTCCTGCCACTGCGCTGTGCTTTATAACACCTGGAGCACTTTGAGCGCAGCCTCATGCATTTTTAATGGAGGTAATTTGCAAAGGATACGTGTATGTGTGAGAGAGAGACGATACGGCCAGCCAAAGCCTTTTACTTCCCTTGTGCGTCACCTTTGAGCTGCGGCAATGAGTAAATCATATTTCTGTGCGCTGATGGGTCTGGAGAATAAAAAGCTCTATCAGGATGTGGAATTGCATGACCGAAATGCAGGGCGGGCGTCTTTGATAATGGTCAGGGTTCGCTACGCAATTCAGACGACGCGGCCACGGACCACCTGCAGTCCGTTCACTGACCGTCAGATGTACGTTATATACAAAAATAGAAATTACTCTAACAAACTCTAATTTGAATGACTCACAAAGGGGCCTTTATCAGTTCGACTGGAAACAAATGACCATTGCTAAAGATTAACAGGTTATTGTCATCAAATATTGAAAAGCAGGTCTTAATTTGTGCCTCCGGAATTGGATCTGACATCTGTTTTAGTGGATATATCACCTATACAGCCTCTGAAAGAAAATTATTCCATGACCTGAACATTTAAAACAATGTGGTTATTGTTAACTAAAACATGAAAAATGGATATAAATAAATAAATAAATAAAATTAAAATAAAAAATGGATGAATAAAATAAAATAAAATAAAATATTAGGTGAAAAATGTAATGTAATTTCTAAAAAATTAGAAATGAATTATTAAATTAAAAAAACGTTGCCTTGGGAAAAAAAAGAAATATATATGAAAAAAAGACAAAAGAACAAAAATACTACAACTAAAACTGAATATATAAATATAAAAGCAAGTTTAAATATTAATAAATACTATAGTATTCGTGTATATAGTATTAATAAATTATTAAAATATTTATAAAATTATATAAATAATACTAAACAATGATAAAAAAGGAACAACAATAAATATACGGTAATATATAAATATATTTAGATTATAATTTTATAGTAAGTTACAGTTGTAGTTTATAGATGCAGTAATTATAATTTTGGCAATATAAATGTAAAACAAAAACAGTGATGCTGTTATTGTTGTTGTTGTTTATCCTATGTTAAATATGTCACATCTTCTCAAATCAGAAATCTATGAAAATCTATTTTGCACTGAAATTATATTCTTTACTATGAATAATTGAAAAAAAAACTCAAAATGTAAATTAGTTGCTAAATCAATGCTATAAGTAAATGTAGGCATCACGACAACATGAAATTATGAAAAAAAAACATTTAATACAGTTTAAAATGCTGAAAATTTGAAATGCAGAAGGACAATTAAAAAATATATAATCTGATGAATGATCAAAACAAATAAAAAAATTAATAAAAAAAAAAACTTACAATCGTCTGATATCTGAAAATTATGCATTCTGCATCTTTCACAATTTTTAAGAGTTTTCTGTACTTCTGTACTCAATTTCTGGACCTAAGTGCTTCTCCATGCCAGATTATTGCAGTTTAATCTATTTCTGATAAACCTGCCCCTTAAAGGCATATAAAAACAAACTGTGCTCGATCACTTAACATGTCAGTCACGCTCTCTTCCCGCATAAGCGTGCGGTTCCTGGCCAGAATGAGCCGCAGTGTGAACCAGACTTTATGCCTGAAGTCACAGGTCTGGACACGCAAGACTACACAACAGCAGACAGAAAGTTTTTGCGATCGAGCAGACATTTGACATGCTTCCCAAGGCCTGGAGGTGAAGAGGCTTTTCTGGACGGCACATGTGTGTGTGTGTGTGTGTGTGTGTGTGTGTGTGTTTGTAAAGAAGGAGGGCAGGTTGATAACTGTGCATGCCAAGATGCCCATAGCGTAATGGGAAAAGCCTCCGGCCAGCACATTCCAAGAGCCACACTTTGTTACGCTTCCGTGACTCCATATATCTCCAGTAATAGGCTCCTCAATGGAGGAAATTGATCCTTGTCTAAACTAAGAAGAAGTGGACTGTGGCCAGGGTGTGAACACACACACGAATGCACAAATACACACATAAACAAACTCTTTTGCCTTTTCACTTCATCTCATTGAGGCTCACAGTCACAGAAGTTGTGCATTGTGATAAAATAGCTGATAAAGCACCGTCGCTGCCAAACTTAATGATGTATTTAAATTCAAAACCCCTGTAAGATCTATAGCTGCAGAGTTGTGCAACAAAGTTTTGCCCATGCAACAATTTTTCTAGAAACGTCTGGACATATTACTACTAAATATTTCAGGCCTGAAGTTCTGCAGCCTTTCCTTCACATGATTTATACAGAAATCACTCAAATGTGTTGATTTTATGCTCAAGAAACATTTCTTAATATTACGATGATGAAAACTGTTGTGTTGCTTAATATCATAACCATTGGGCTACATAACCTTTACTGACACTTTTGATCAATGAAATGCATCCTCACTGAATAAAAGGATTTCTTTCTTTCTCTCTCTTTCTTTCTTTCTTTCTTTCTTTCTTTCTTTCTTTCAAAAAACTAATAAAAATGACAGAAACATGACAACATTTCTAAAAATAACACTAAAATTTAAATGAAAACAATTATTTACTAAATTAATAATAGCTATACATTCTTTAAACATCAAAAAAATCAGTAATTAGTATGTTTCTTTCTGAAACTGGAAATATCACAATAATAGCTATACATTATATGAAAGTATATAAATAATACTAATAAAATAACAGTAATTAGTCATTTTTCTTCCATATATGACATATTTCCAAATGAAATCTTACTTTAAATGATCTTACAAGTGTAAATGCATATTTACGGTTTCTTTATGGGCTGTACTGTACCTGATGGGGACGTTATCCAAATCCGGGTCTTTGGCAGTCACAATCCCGACCAGTGCACCCAAGCGAGCGTCTTCCTGAACCTCCATGATGGTGCCGGTCAGAGGGAAGAAGATGGGAGGCTCGTCCACATCCGACACACTGACCCGCACGATGGTTTGATCCCGGAAAGAGCCGAGATCCACGAAACGAGGGTCCACGTGTTTGTTCACAGCCTCCACGACCACATTATGAGTGCGCTTGTTCTCAAAGTCTAGAGGCTGAAATGAAAGAGACATTTAGAAACTATAAAGACTACAATACACACATTCTAAGGCTTCAAACGATTTTAGTGTTATTGTACAAACGTCCAGCTTCAGCTGGTGCTTCACGAGTCTCTTTGCTGTCAAATCTTGACTGATTTTTATCAAGTAAACATCAGAATAACTGCAGTCATATTTCCAGATGAACACTTACTGGACTGAAGCAGCTCAGCTTTACTTGATTCTCCATCAATCATTTTCTAGAAAAATCAGTGCGTCTCAAATCTGATCATCAGGATCTTTTGAGGAACGTTTGTTTCCAGAAGCTTTACTTTCACTGTTCCTCAGTGGAGGAATGATCTTCATCTCACATCTTCTGAGGAGCGTTTATTATTCATCTCTCAATCAGCATTACATTATATGTTCGGATCATTTCAATCTCATCTTACTAAGACATATTACTGGAGATATAGAGCGACGACTGATATTTATATGCAATTTTACTGTTACAAAAATCTTACTTGTTTTTCAATTTAATTTTTTTTTCATCTTTTTGTCTATATAAATAACAGCATCTGCACCAAAATTCATATTTTTGCTCAGTTTGAGTCTGAATAAAAATTACAGCTGTTTTTCCTCCACATTCTAATTGTAACAATGTTCAATAAACATTTCCATTTAATAAAACATAGACTTTTTCATATCTCAGGCTTTTCAGGTTTAAAGAAACATGAATACTTTTTACATTTTTCTAACATTTACTAACATTTAGAATATGTATATATATATATATATATATATACATATATTCTCTTATTTTATTTTACTTATGTTTTAGTTTTTTTTTTTGTTAGAATACACTTCTGTATATGAAATAATTTTGGTGCTGTGTTGAATCACCACTTGATGTTAAAACTCACTAGCTAACATCAAACTACACCATACGGCCACATGTGAAGGGCAGGATGACCTTCAGAGCGTGAAATGTCTTCCATCTACCTTTTTGATGGTGATGACGGCCTCTTGTGTATCTCCATCAGTGGAGACTCTGAACAGCTCTCCACCCTCCTCGTCTTTGATCAGGTAACTCATATCTGTATTCTCGCCCATGTCTGCATCTGTCGCGATCACCCGGCCGATCGACGTCCCAACGGCTGCACCCTCCGAGACCAAAAACTGATACATCTCTGTGAGAGAAAGAGAGGATGTTACTTTCACAACGGTTTCCATTCATGTTGACACACTGAGAATGCATGCATATACTGGGGAATACAGCAAAAGAAAAAAAATCCTTTGATGATATTTAAATATTAAATAATAAATATATATACTGTGAAATATTTTGTTTCTTGGTATGTGTGTATTTGCTCTGAATGGCTTAAAGGGGTGCTTTTTTTAATTAAAAGAAAATATTACTTTTTTGCACCATTTTTCACTAAATATCCTATTAATTTTATATTCACAAATAAAACAATGCATAGCAATGTAATTCTTATGCTTATCAAAGTTAAATTTATTTTATTAAAAATACAGCAAAACATTAAAATTGTGAAATATTATTGCAATTTAATATAACAGTTTTCTTTGTGAATTTATTGTAAAATGTAATTTATTCCTGTGATGCAATGCTGCATTTTCAGCATCATTACTCCAGTCTTCAGTGTCACATGATCCTTCAGAAATTATTCTAATATGCTGATTTGCTGCTTAAGGAACATTTCTGATTATTATTAATGTAGAAAACAGTTGTGCTGTTTCATATTTTTGTGAAAACTGACTGTGCTACATTTTATTTTTCAGGATTCTTTGATGAACAGAAAGTTCAAAAGAACAGCATTTATTTGAAATATGAATATTTTTTAATATTATAAATGTCTTTACTGACACTTTTGAACAACTTAATGTGCAGAATTTTGTGCCCATCACAATGTCTGATTATCTTGAGTTATAAAATATTATGAGTCATACTATTACATTTTCAATGGATATGAATATGTTTTATTATTTTCAGGCATCACCCCAGACAGATGTTACGCTGTAGTCAGCACGCGTGTGTTTGACTTATATATCATATCGGAGGCCAGCACTGTGCCGTGACTCTGAATAGAGCGGCTGTAATACACATCACAGGCTCAGACAAATAAAAAGCACATTGTCTCATTGTTCACATCAGAGCAGAGCGCGTGGCCAATGCTTTAATACAGTTCATGTCTGGAAGCAGGACTCGTGTGTGTGTGTGTGTGTGTTTGCAGCCACACCGTATATATAGAGCAATGAAACACGTTGGAGTATTATGTTCCCTTTTCTGCTGTTCTTCCATCCTCCCTTTCCATTTCCTCCAGAGGAAAAGCAGCATTAGCTTTATTACAGCAAAGAGACTCGCTGTAATACTGTCTCAGATGCCCTGATGTCTGTTTTTCTCCGTATTTCGATGACTCTCTCCTCTTTTCTTCCCCTCTCATTCTCCACAAAAGCCTCATTTGTGCCAGTTTTGCTCTAGCATCTAATTCATTAAGCTGCTTTTTGTATTGTGGGCCCAACTGAAATCTTTATACCCTGTTATGACACATACTGCACTCAGGCATATTGCCTACATTACATATATTACAGACTGTACATTATGTAAGGCTGGGGTGCTTATTAAAGCGAGGTTTGACATTGTGTTGTGTTACTGTTGAAACACCTTCAAATTAAATAGCGCAACAGTCGACTTCTGGATGTAAACAGACCATTCATTTTCCCCATAGAGAAATCAATTCTTAACGATTATGGATAAATCTTTCTAGACGGATGTAGCACGAGCTCTGAGGTTAAGAGATGATATGTGATTCTCTAGTAAACACAAGTCAGCCTGATTTGAAGATTATTTTAAGAAACATTCAGAACGTGTCACAGTGAATAATTCATTTTAATGAATCAGTTCAAAACTCAACGAAATGATTCATTTGAGTCATTGCATGTGTAGTGGCATTCGGCATATTTTAAAATGTTTTAATATAAAATGTAATATGAAGCATGCACACTATCGTTCAAAAGTTTGGGATCAGTCCTTTTTTTAGGAAGAAAAATATTTTTATTCAAAAGGACACACTGAATTGATTAAAAGTGACATTTGTAACGTTACAAAAGATTTCTATTTCAAATAAATGCTGTACTTTTTTAACTTTCTATTCATCAAAGAATCTTGAAAAATAAAATGTATCACAGTTTCCACAAAAATATAGATCAGCACAATTGTTTTCAACATTGTTGATAATTTGAAATGTTTCTTAAGCAGCAAATCAGCATATTAGAATGATTTCTGAAGATCATGTGACACTGAAGACTGGAGTAATGATGCTGAAAATACAGCTGCGCATCACAGCAATCACTATTTACTATATATTCACATAGAAAACAAATATTTTAAATTGTAATAATATTTCACTGTTTTTACTGTGTTTTTTATCAAATACATTTCACTACTGATTATACCCTGTATGATTGTGTATGTGACAAATAATAAAGAACCTTGAAATAAATGGAGCATTGGTGAACATAAGATACTTTTAAAAACATTTAAAAAATCTTACCAATCCCAAACTTTTGAATGGTAGTGTAGATTAAGTTACATCAACTTAACACCGATAAGATCAACCTGTACTGTACACACGCTATATTACAGAATCTCTAATCAATAGAAATCCCTGCCAAAAAGGTTCTTTCAGACAGTGGAATCATTTCGAGTTTGAAGGCTGGAAGGATTTGGACTGGACTTTAATGTTTCTCACCAAACACATACGACTGACAGGATGTTTGATAGACCTTCAGAACTGACAGCAGAGGTTTAGTGGCGTTCACACTCACAGCCATTTGCAGCAACAAAAAAAGCCATCCGTTTCAACGAGAGTCGTGTTTTAAAGGAATAGTAACCTCAAAACTTGCTGTCATCAGTTGCTCATCCTCACAAAGAAGATTTCAATATAACTAAAGGAATAGTTCACCCAAAAATGAACATTTGTTGAATGGAATGAATGGATCCTCTGCAGTGAATGGGTGCCGTCAGAATGAGAGTCCAAACAGCTGAAAAAAACCTAAACCATCACAATAATCCACAAGTAATCCACACCACTCCAGCCCATCAGTTAACATCTTGAGAAGACAAAAGAGACAAATCCATCATGAAGATGTTTTTAACTTCAAACCATTGCTTCCAACTAAAATATGTGTCCATAATTAATCCATAATAACGCTTCCTCCTGTAAAAAAATCCATCTCCTGTTGTCTCTCACATTAAAATCCACACATATTTGTTTTAAACTGTTTTGTGCTTGATCTCCTGTTTCAGACCAGACCACTTTTCTTTTTTTTTTTAATTGGAGGAAGCACTATTATGGAGAGAGGAATCATTTAAAGTTAAAACATCTTAATGATGGATTTGTTTCTTTGGCTTCTCAAGACATTAACTGATGGAGTGGTATGGATTACTTGTGGATTATTGTGATGTTTCTATCAGCTGTTTGGACTCTCATTCTGACGGCACCCATTCACTGCAGAGGATCCATTGGTGAGCAAGTGATGGAATGACACATTTCTCCAAATCTGATGAAGAAACAAACTCATCTACATTTTGGATGGCCTGAGGGTGAGCACATTTTCAACAAATTTTCATTTTTGGGTGAACTATTCCTTTAAGACAACATAAGCATCAGCTTATCAATAAAGAGTATGAGTATTGGATATAGCAATGAAACATCCAATTGAGAATGGAAAAACACAAATGTGACCCTGGACCACAAAACCAGCCACAAGTGTAAATTTTTTTCGAAATTGAGATTTCTACATCATCTGAAAGCTGAATAAATAAGCTTTCCATTGATGTATGGGATAGGACAATATTTGGCCGAGATCAACTATTTGAAAATCTGGAATCTGAGGGTGCAAAAAAAAAAAAAAAAATCTAAATACTCTAAATCGCCTCTAAAGCTGTCTAAATGAAGTTCTTAGGTATGCATATTACTGATTAAAAATTAAGTTTTGATATATTTACGGTAGGAAATTCACTAAATATCTCCATGGAACATAATCTTTACTTCATATCCTAATGATTTTTGGCATAGAAGAAAAATGGATAATTTTGACCCATACAATATATTTTTGGCTATTGCTACAAATATACCCCATTGACTTAAGACTGCTTTTGTGGTCCAGGGTCACAAATACTAACTAAACCTAACCACCCTTTTTCTCCATAGAAGAGACTCTACAAGTAGATGAATGTTCAAGAGCAAATTCAAACAGCAACATTCGTCTCACAGCCTGCTTGTGTCACTTCGGCAATACAAAACTCTATTAGTTTGTTCCAATTGTTCAGATTTTCAAGTAGTGTCTGGCTTGTGCTGCATTCTCTCTTAGCAGGGACAAACTCTGTGCTTTATTAGTTTATAGCTGGAGCTGCTCAATGATTCCACCGCATTAGTCGTCTCAAAGTGAGCCAAAGCAAACAGAGCTGTGCTGTTCCAGCATTACAGAATGTCAATGCAAAATTTACATACTTTGCCATCTGGAATTTAAAGTCTTTTGAGCACTTAAACAAATCATTTAAAATATTAATAATTACAAGAATTTAATCAAGGTTGCCACTTCAGTTGCACAAAGAGAGCTCTACTTTTTTTCACATAACGTGATGCAACAGATTTTATGGATAAACTGCCATTTATGATCTTTACTGATAAGTCTGATGGATTATTGATAAATATCATCAATAAATGAGATCTTATTGTAAAGTGTTACCCATTTATCAATGTCTATGTCTTTTGTTAGGCTTGGAAATCACAATTGTTAAATTTCCAAGACCATTTGGTGAAGAACTAAAACATTAACTAGAACTAAATATATATAAAAAATAGTTTTCATTGAAATAAAGCTGCAATAAAATAAAATATAAATATCAGACTAAAAAATAAAAAAAAAAAATTTAGAAATGTTGAATTGGCAATTAACAGAAACAAAATAAGTTAAAGTACTACAATTACTAAAACTGAAATAAAAAAATAAATTAAAGCTGAATAAAAATATAAAAAATGAAAATGACAGAAGCACAAAAAATTACTGAAACAAAAATTACAAATTAAAATATAAAAAAGATAATTCAAAATATGAATAAATGCTACAACAGAATATAAATATCACTAAAATAAAATTAGAAATCTTGTCTTGGCAAGCTTAATAGAAAAAAAACTTAAAAACAACTTACTAAAGTTACTAAAATTACTAAAAATTAAATAAGAGTGAATTAAAACTGAATAGAAATATGAAATATGACAAAAGCACATAATAAAATTAAAATGAAATTTGAAAATACAAGAAGGTAATTCAAAATATTAATAATAGTATATACATAATACTAAAATCATAGAAATTAGAAATTGGCAACAAACTGAGTAAGTCTGATCTATTGCATTATCTAATGTTAACTAATGAGACCTTATTCTAGAGTGTTACCCATTTATTAACCTTTATGGCTTGGACATCACAATTTGAAATTTTGCAAGGGCATTTTGGTGAGCATGTGCTGAAGAATCTGTCAGACGGCTGTTCTGATGACAGCATTCACTCAAAGGACACGTCGTGAAGCACACTCACTCTGAGGGAAGCGCGGAGGGTTGTCATTAACATCCGTGATCACTATGGTCACTGTGGTGGAACCGGAGAGGCCGCCCATTTGTCCTGCCATATCTGTTGCCTTGACAACCAGCTCATAGCGGTCCTGCGTCTCACGATCCAGATCTGGCACGGCCGTCCGGATCACTCCTGAAGACCAAAGAAGAGAGAGAGAGAGAGAGAGAGAGAGAGAGAGAGTGGATTGATGGGTGTCACACGAGCAGCTTTACATGTCTGAAAGCACTAATACGTCTTCTTATGCTCTTAGAATTAACTTCAATTCAAAGAAACTATGCAATTAAAGTGCTACCTAGAAAAATAATTTAGTTTCTTTTGCCATGGTTACCAATTAGCACTCTGATACGAATATAAATATAAAGGAGAACTTATTGGACACATTTGAAATTATAAACGCCATAAGACTTTGTAGGCGAGCAGTTCACCAGTTTGACATTAGCTGCGTTCACACACCGCCAGCGTTAGGGACTGATGACTGTATTTCACTCAAACTGTCCAACCGTACAATATTTTGCAGAAGTGGATCGAAGAACGTCTGTGTGAACAAGCAGCTGGTGTGAAGCTCCTTTTTGAGATTCATAACAATTAAAGATCTGCATTTTAACCCAAACCATACTATTAAAAAGTTTTTGTTAACTGAAATAAAGCTGAAATAAAATAAAATATAAATATTAGATGAAAAAAATTTTTTTGGAACGTTGCCTTGGCAGTTAAATGAGATTGAAGTACTGAAATAAAAACGTAAAAAAAATCAATCAAAGCTGAATAGAAATATATGTATATATATATATATATATGAAAAAGCACCCAACAAAAATACTAAAATGTAAACTAAAATGTAAATGTAAATGAAAATTAAAAATAGAAAAAGCTGATTCAAAATATCAATAAATGCTATAACAGTATATATAGTATATAAAAGTATATATTTCTATAATAGTATAAATAGAAAAAAATAACTAATAAAAATTACAAAAGCATGACACAAAATTACAAAAACTTAAAATGAGCTTAGGTTGAAGTAATACAATTACTGAACCTGCCGTTAAGCTGAATAAAAATATAAAAAAAGAAAAGAAAAAAAGACAGAAATTTCAAAAGAGTAAAACAAAATGAAAATGAAAACTAACAACAACAAGTATTATATTATATTATATTATATTACAGGTTTCATGAAACTCAAACTTGTAGGTATCAAACAGATGAATGATTTGCAAATAAACACAAAACTAGGATGTTTTAAAAGCCATGAAAGTCAGTAAATGACTTGCTTTTCTCCTCTAAAGCCGAGCTGCCACAGGAACACAGGTCCTGGAATCAAGATATTTTGGGAGTGAAATAAAGTCAATGGCACTGTGTTACCCTGAAGGACTGCAATTATCCTTTGTTGCCATGGCATTGGTTAGACACAGGCATGGAAATTATGAGAACGGTAAAGGACACACGCCAGCCTGACACTCCTGCTGCGCCGCTCCTTTATTCTGTTCACATCGCAGGGAAATCTAAAATCGCCCTTTTTTAAGAATGCAGGCAAAAGATAAGCTGAAACACCAGAACCTGTTGCGTATAACCTTTCCTCACGCTCTCTCTCTCTCTCTTCTGTCCTGATGTCACACGAGCACGACTGGATGCAGTGAGTTTGACACGAAATGTGACAAGCCACTAAAAATCAGTGTCAGTCAAACGGCAGGAGACGACTGCAGACGTTACAGTAGCGATGAGTGAAAGATTTCATCAGCCACAATCTTACATCTACATTAAAGAGCCCGTGAAATCACTATCAAAGCCTTGTGCTTTTCATTCTGTATCTGTCAGACGCACTAGTGTAAAAGATGACAAAATCAATGCAACTGCTGATAAGAGTCGTTTCTTATCTCTGCATTAATCTACAATCATTTCTGCACAGAACTACCAGCTAAAAAAAATGCTGTCTGATAAGCATTACGTCATGTTCTTTATTCTAAAATGTTGTTAACATTATTATTATTATTATATACTTAATATACGTATATAAGATAATTAGATACTTAATTATCTCAATTAAGCAAAGCAAAAATGCCATTGCCATTACTGTAATAATCTAGCTTCAGCATTAGTTCTGGCAGGTCACGTTAGTCAAGCTCTCATCAGCTGATCCACGTCTACCTATAGGGATGCGATACCTATCACGGCACTCAATATATAAGGTCCTTCAGTATTATCACCAGCTTCGCGTTGCTCAATAGCTAATTAATGGCGAATTCGCCAGGCAAACACCATCATCTCAGTACTAGGAATTGTGCAATCGGGGATTTAGCGAGAGGATTCGTTCCCCTTATGGATTTCACCTCGATTCATTCAGTTTGTAACTTGAACATGTGCTTTCGAAGCGGGGTTAAGTTTGTGTTCGATTTTCCTCTCACATTCAGGGATAAACGGCAATACTTCCAATACGACTTGCCCTAAAAATTCTAAAACAGTATTACCGCAAAAGGGCAAAGCTGATAATGTTTCTCATCATTATTTCACTGATATAATAAGCACTGCCCCGCACAGCTGTTGTAACGTGCATTAAGCCGGGAGAGATCGCTCTGGCGAACCGTAAGTAAGGGACCATGGGGAAAGTTCAAGGTTTTCGCGTATTGATGCCTGATTCGGAAGTTAGCATTGCTTCACGCAATGTTATATTATTGATATGGACTCCATGAGTTTTGTGACTGACTAAGAACAAGTTCAGATGGGATCTTCATTCCCCACATGAAGAAGGATAAGAGATCAAGCATCCACGTCCAGCTGGCTATGTTTCATTCTCCATTCATCGCTGAAGGTCTTCAGGAAGCTAAGCTAAGTTACTTTTTAATGACTCAGATTATTGGCAACATGCTTGCTAAGGCTATCTGTATTGCTTAGACTTCAGTTGTTTTCAGTGAAGTGCTCATTCTAAGCTTATGTGATCATACTGACAATATGCCTTACTTCTGGTTGTTGGGAGCATGCTTGTTCCTAAGCTGTCTGGTCGTTATTGGGAGCACGTGTGTTCTTAAGGCTATCTGGTTGTAAGCGAGAACGTTGCTTAAGCTTTTCAGGTATTGGCAGCATACTCATTAGGTCATCTGGTTAAGGGCAACATGCTTGTGGCTATGGCGTTTGTGGGTTTTGGCAACATTCTTGTTCATCCAAGGGCTACATGGTTGTTGTTTAAGGCTTTGAGATTTTCACTGTCATTTTGTGTTGGGGGGTATGGCATATGGTTTTGTTTTGGGGGTTATTGCTAGGCTATGCTAGGCTGCATGGATGCGCAGGGAGTTCTTGCCCAGAACAGAACCATACCACCAATCCAAACTGTATGCTAATTGTCAGTCATCTTTGACGATAGTGGTCCTAACAGAAATAATGATGATGACGATGATAATAATAATAATAATAACTACAAAATATACAATAAAGACTACATATTTAATTCCCCAACATCATATTTTTAAACCATTATGATTTTTTTTTTTCAACTGCAAAAAAAATTGAAAATAATACTTTTCCCAAATGTACATTAATGTAAACACATTTTGACACAGAAAGTGTTTGGATTCTATAGAAAATAATGTCGCACAATAATAATAATAATAATACAATCTTAATGGTTTAAAAATACAATATGGGGTGTGAAATATGACCTGGATACATTTTCAGTCTCCAAACAGCACTATTCTGAAACCTTCTGACATTAGACAATAAAATGCACTGTTCCTGAAGTCAAACACCCAGGGAAAAAATCTAAACAAATCCGTGGCGTTCCTTGTGGGTTTGTGCAACAAACAGCCTCTTGTCTGGCTGTCCATGTCAGTTTCTTTCTGCTCTTTGTTACTATCTGCATTTCTGTGGCTCTCCGCAGTGGAGATCTGCATTCCCGGTGAGGAAGCGCTAGCCATCGGTGATGTTTGTGTGCCGGATACATCTGTGCTGCTGAAGTCACTATTCACTCTCTCCCTCTCTCTTCAGCACAGAAGGCTGCTGACCTGAGGTCAGATCCATTACAAGAACAGTCTGAAGTTGTGTCGATTCAAAGCACTCCACCTGAACTCAGATCAGTTCTTTTTAATATCTCAACTGTTTCTCCTAGAGAATAATGAGATCAAGTGGAAAATTTGGCTGCAATCTTTGGCTGAAATTTTTCTCTTAAGAAAAAGACCACAGCAATCTTATGTGTGTCTCTTAAAGTCAGAGAACTTAATTTGACCACACATTTACCATCAGATTAAACCATAATCAAATGATATGAGCTGCTATACAGATACATTTCCTTACATTGTCAACAATAGTCATAATTGTGTGTATTTTTTTCAGATTTTCAGATGTAATGTAATATATAAAAGCATATTTTTTAGGATTGTGCTTTTTTTTTTTGCATTGTGACAATATTTTCATTGCCATTACTGTATATAATAATAATAAAACATTAAATAGTTTTTACAAAATTATATATATATACATATACATGTACATGTACATGTATATGTATATGCATATATATATATATATATATATATATATATATATGTATATGTATATATATATATATATATATATATATATATATATATGTATATGTGTATATATATATATATATATATATATATACACACACACACATATACACAGTCATGGTCAGAATTATTGGCACCCTTGGTAAATATGATCAAAGAAGGCTCTGAAAATAAACCTGCATTATTAATCCTTTTGATCTTTTTTTTTTTTTTTAAATCACACAAATCTAACCTTTCATTGAAATAAAACAATTGAAAATGGGGGAAAATCTCATTATGAAATAAATGTTTTTTCTCAAATACACAACAAAATCATTGGTATCCCTAGAAATTCTTATGAGTAAAATATCTCTGAAGTATATTTCCATTCATATTTACAATTTTGAGCACTCCAGGGGGATTATGAACATGAAATTATCCAGCCATGGCTTCCTGTTTCACAGAAATATAAATAGGACGGAAAACAAAGTCCAAATTCCCTTAATCATCCATCACAATGAGAAAAACCAAAGAATATATTTCTGATGTGCAGCAAAAGATAATTGAGCTTCACAAATTAGTGAAGTGGCTTTAAGAAAAGAGCTAGATCAGTGAAAATTCCCATTTCCACCATCAGGGCAATAATTAAGAATTTCCAATCAACAGAAAATGTTATGAATCTGCCTGGAAGAGGACATGTGTCTATATCGTCCTAATGCACAGTGAGGAGGAGAGTTTGAGTGGCTAAAGACTCTTCAAGGACCACCGCTGGAGAACTGTAGAGAAAGATTGAGTTTCGGGGTCAGAAAACCTTTAAAAAAAATTGTCAAACAGCCCCTTCATCATCACATGTTGTTCGGGAGGGTTTCAAGAAAAATTCTTCTCACTCATCCAAAAACAATCTCCAGCATATTCAGCTGTCAGACACGACTGGAACTTCAAATGGGACTGGCTTCTATGGTCAGATGAAACTAAAAAAATGAGCTTTTTAGCAACAAACACTCAAGATGGGTTTGGTGAACACGGATAAAAAGTACCCCATGTGTACAATGAAATTTACTGCTGTATTTTTGATGTTGTACAATAATCCAAACACAAACCTCAAAAACAACACAAAAATGGGTCACTGAGCACAAAACCAAGCTTCTGCTATGGCTATTCCAGTCCTCTGACCTGAACCCTGTAGAAAATGAGTGAGGTGAACTGAAGAGAAGAAGCTGTGAATCTGAAGGATCTGGAGAGATTCTGGATGAAGGAATGGTCTCTGATCTCTTGTCAGATGTTCTCTAACCTCATCAGGCATTATAGGAGAAAATTTAGAGTTAAACTGGCAAATGGAGGTTTCAAAAAGTATTGAATAAAAGGGTGCCGTTAATTGTGGCCAATGTGTCTTAGAGAAAAACATTTATTTCATAATGATATTTCCTCCCATTTTAAATTCTTATTCTCCAATGAAAGGTTAGATTCTTGTGATTTTTAAAAAATAAAAGATCAAAAGAATTAACAATGCAGATAAATTTTCACAGCCTTCTTTGATCATATTTACCAAAGGTGCCAATAATTCTGACCACAACTGTATATATAGTATCATATAAATATGATGGTCTCAATAGTCTCATTTTACGTGTATTTTTCTGATATTTTAGGAAAAAAATTAAGGCTTAAATAAAATATAAATATAGATATTAGAATGATTTCTGAAGGATCGTGAGTGTGACACTGGAGACTGGAATAATGATGCTGAAAATTCAGCTTTACATCACAGGAATAAATTCGATTTTAAAATATATTAATACAGAAAACAGTTATTTCAAATTGTAATAATATTTAAAAAAAAAAATCTGTTTTTACTGTATGTTTGGTCAAATAAATGCAGCCTTGATGAGCAGATGAGACAACTTAAAAAAAAAAAAAAAAAAAAAAAGCCTTATGAAAGAGCAAGCTCTGATCAATCAAATCGTCCTCTGGTACAGCATTTCTTCCATATTCTGGTAGTAATTTCAGCGCGACGAGGCTGAAAAGCCTCTCATTTGAGAAAATTGCGGAAGCAAATGAGAACATCATCAAACAGGTTTGTAGATAGAGAGCGTGAGATGAGAAGCTGTAGTTCAAATGCAAGCCACTAACACTGGATTTAATAAACTGATATTAATATCAAACTCCTCAACTAGCCTTTTATTTATCCCATGTCAAAGACTAAAAGCCCCGTCCAGGGATTAATGCTGGGGTTTTTGTAAATAAAGGAGGTCAGGAGCAAAACACGCAGCTCATCTGCTTCCAGCTCATCTAACTGTTCTCAGATCAGAAGGAAGGAGCGTGCAGAAAGTCCGGCGGCTAACGTGGCACAGGCGAAGCCATTTATCATCCGCTGCTCTCAGGTCTCGTGCCCGCCGGCCCCAAAAAAGAAATCATTAAAAGTTTAGTGCTAGCTCCCCAGGGGACGAACGCAGGCAACAAAAGCTGAGATATTCCCTGGAGACTCCAGTGATGATGGTCCGTCTGAAGCAGCCGGACCCTGTTTACTTACACTCAACTAAAACTCAAACCAGCTGGAAAAACATAACATGCTTCATAATTATTTAAGGAAGGAAGGAAACTAAATATTTTTCAAAGCACACTCATTTATGAACAAAAATGTGTGTTATACACTACCGTTCAAAAGTTTGGGGTCATTTAGTAAGAACGCATTAAAATGATCAAAAATGACAGTAAAGGAATATATATATATATAATGTTACAGTTTTCCATTTCAAATAAATGCTGTTCTTTTGAACGTTCGATTCTTCAGAGAATCCTGAAAAAACGTATCTTGATTTACACAAAAATATGAAGCAGCACAACTGCTTTCATTATTTTGTATGTATTTTCCTTTTTCATTTTAATCTCAGTTTTAGTAATTTTGTTGTGTATTTTTGTCATTTTTTATTTTATTGCATTTTATGACTATATAGTTTTTATTAATTTTTATTTCAGTTTTATTTACAATTTTAGTACAAGTAACATGAGAAATGTTGTTGAAGTTGACATAATACATTATATTATGTCATATCATATCATATCATATTATTCTATAATAACCCTGTTTTCAACATTGATGACAATCAACAATGTTTATTGAACAGCAAATCAGCATATTAGAATGATTTCTGAAGATCATGTGACACTGAAGACTGGAGTAATGATGCTGAAAATTCAGCTGCGCATCACAGCAATCAATTACATTTTACAGTTTATTCACATATAAAAACAGTAATTTTAAATTGTAATAATATTTTATAATATTAGTGCTTTTATTGTAACTACAAATATCATTCAATAGCAATTTCTCTAAATTGCTCACATGGTTTTTCGGGGCTTTTTGTGATAAACTCAGTACTAAGAGCTGGTGCACTTACAAACGAAAATAGCCAAGACTAAATTATAGTGCAGTCTGCAAAAAGCAAAGAACAACCAGCAGTAAATTTCAACTAGGAAGTCTCAAGTCAAAAAAAAAATCCCTCGAAAATCATAGCTCGAAAAGTTGATTTGTACAGTTTCTGAACTAAGTGAGTGGAAAACCTTGTGCAAAACTTTTCATGATGATGTTTGGGTGCAAGTGCAGCAATAAAAAGAAGTACCCAATTCATGACATGAATAAATATGATCTCTCAATAGGAAATGATAGGGAACTCGTTTATACACTTACCGGTTTGTTGGTCAACAGTAAAGAATCGTTCTCCTTCCAGAACGCTGTAAACGATCCGAGCGCTGCTTCCGTAGGTCGGATCATCAGCGTCCAAAGCCATAACCTTCATCACCGACGTACCTGCGGTCAAACGCATCAATTACATCAGACCGAGCCTCACAATGACAGCATTTCATCAAGAAAAACAGCACTCTCATGGATCTCATTAGCATGAAGTTATAAGTGTTTCCACAGCATTTAGTTGTTCTTTAAGTAAATTTATTCAGTGCATTTTCTGAGCCAATTGTGTGCGCCTCAACAGCCTCCTGGCTCCCGATACAAAGCACATATTTACATTTAGTCACACGTTTTAACTAAAGCAAAGCCCGCAGCCTATAAAGTTTAATGGACCATATTCCTGAGGGGGAAATGCAAGCTTCTCGCAAGAAAAGCCTAGAGAACGCAGACAGGAGAAGATAAGACACACAGAGTTTAAAGGAGGAGTATTCACACTCATGTCGCTCCAAACCTGTACGACTTTCTCTCACAAAAGGAGAGTTTTGGAGAAATCTCTACAAAGCTCTTTTCTGTACAACAACAGCTCACTGTGACCACGTCTGTCAAGCTCCAGAAACGACAGAAAAGTAGCATGAAAGGCTAAGAAACAATAAGATAACTGTGTGTGAGGAACAGACTGTATTCTCTGAAAATCTGACGCAAATAATATGGAGTTTCAATCAATCAATCGATCTTGTTCAGAATGTTTCAGAATAGTGCTAATTGGGGAAAGAAGTATACTATATTATACAGTATCTCACAGAAGTGAGTACACCCCTCACATTTTTGTAAATATTTTATTCTATCTTTTCATGTGACAACACTGAAGAAATGACACTTTGCTACAATGTAAAGTAGTGAGTGTACAGCTTGTATAACAGTGTAAATTTGCTGTCCCCTCAAAATAACTCAACGCACAGCCATTAATGTCTAAACCGCTGGCCACAAAAGTGAGTACACCCCTAAGTGAAAATGTCCAAATTGGGCCCAATTAGCCATTTTCTCTCCCCGGTGTCATGTGACTCGTTAGTGTTACAAGGTGTCAGGTGTGAATGGGGAGCAGGTGTGTTAAATTTGGTGTTATCGCTCTCACTCTCTCATACTGGTCACTGGAAGTTCAACATGGCACCTCATGGCAAAGAACTCTCTGAGGACCTGAAAAAAAGAATTGTTGCTCTACATAAAGATGGCGTAGGCTATACGAAGATTGCCAAGACCCTGAAACTGAGCTGCAGCACGGTGGCCAAGACCATATAGCGGTTTAACAGGACAGGTTCCACTCAGAACAGGTCTCGCCATGGTCGACCAAAGAAGTTGAGTGCACGTGCTCAACGTCATATCCAGAGGTTGTGTTTTGGAAATAGACGTATGAGTGCTACCAGCATTGCTGCAGAGGTTGAAGGGGTGGGGGGTCAGCCTGTCAGTGCTCAGACCATGCGCCGCACACTGCATCAAATGGGTCTACATGGCTGTTGTCCCAGAAGGAAGCCTCTTCTAAAGATGATGCACAAGAAAGCCCGCAAACAGTTTGCTGAAGACAAGCAGACTAAGGACATGGATTACTGGAACCATGTCCCGTGGTCTGATGAGACCAAGATAAACTTATTTGGTTCAGATGGTGTCAAGCGTGTGTGGCGGCAACCAGGTGAGGAGTACAAAAACAAGTGTGTCTTGCCTACAGTCAAGCATGGTGGTGGGAGTGTCATGGTCTGGGGCTGCATGAGTGCTGCTGGTACTGGGGAGCTACAGTTCATTGAGGGAACCATGAATGCCAACATGTACTGTGACATACTGAAGCAGAGCATGATCCCCTCCCTTCGGAGACTGGGCCGCAGGGCAGTATTCCAACATGATAACAACCCCAAACACACCTCCAAGATGACCACTGCCTTGCTAAAGAAGCTGAGGGTAAAGGTGATGGACTGGCCAAGCATGTCTCCAGACCTAAACCCTATTGAGCATCTGTGGGGCATCTTCAAACGGAAGGTGGAGGAGCGCAAGGTCTCTAATATCCACCAGCTCCGTGATGTCATCATGGAGGAGTGGAAGAGGACTCCAGTGGCAACCTGTGAAGCTCTGATGAACTCCATGCCCAAGAGGGTTAAGGCAGTGCTGGAAAATAATGGTGGCCACACAAAATATTGACACTTTGGGCCCAATTTGGACATTTTCACTTAGGGGTGTACTCACTTTTGTGGCCAGCGGTTTAGACATTAATGGCTGTGTGTTGAGTTATTTTGAGGGGACAGCAAATTTACACTGTTATACAAGCTGTACACTCACTACTTTACATTGTAGCAAAGTGTCATTTCTTCAGTGTTGTCACATGAAAAGATAGAATAAAATATTTACAAAAATGTGAGGGGTGTACTCACTTCTGTGGATGGAATTCATCAGGATGGAATGAGACGTAGAGTTGAGTGTCATTAGCATAGCAAATTAAAATGAAAATGGAAAATACAAATATAAAAAATAATAAATAAATAAATAACAAATACTGCAACACAATAACACTGGTTGAAAACCAGTTGCTTTTTTTGTAGAAATCATGATACTATTTTCTCATGATTCTTCAAATTAACATTTCATTTATTTGAAATAATCTTTCGTAACATTATAAATGACTTTGACATAGTCACCCTTGATACTGTAAAATGGTCTTAATTTTAATGTAGATTTTTTTTTTTTCTGTGAAGCTGCTTTGCAATGATGACTTTTGATCAGTATAATGCATCATTGCTAAATAAAAGCATTTAAGAGATGACTCTTCCCCGCTCGGTGACTGTATATATGTAGTGTAAAGCGGCACTGAAGGACTCCAGAGCTTGTATTCGGCCGATCGCTCTCAGGTAATTACTGACAGCTGGTGGTGTCCACAAAAGGTCATCGTTGCAGTCTCTCACCGAGGCCTGTCACGATACTGTCCGACCACATAATAGGCCTATGCTAATTAGGTTAATTAAAGGGAAGTGTCAGAATCTTGTTTGTCTTCCGTCACGAACGCTGCCTCCCATGAGGGCTTACAGAAAAGGACAATGTTTTATCATTAAAGCGATATTCGCCGAAGCCAAACACCCGATCGCTATCTGTCTGATAGCTTTCTGCTTTCTCTAACCTTCCATCCCTTCGGTGGCCTGAACAGAAGCAAACATCAAACGCTCGGATAAAACTCGGAGGATATTCTGACACGTTTTGCCGTTTCAGTGTGCAGCCGCTCTTTCAAGTTGAGTTTTGTTTATAGCGCTCTATTTTGCCTAATGGGGCTGCGGAGGCAAACTTACCGCCAGGAAAATTTGCTGGTATATTAAGGAAACAGACTCTGCGTATCAGCATTCAGTACAACAAATAACTGCCGACCATTTTCAGAAAATAAATGCACAATCTTCAAAAGATCACGGATGCCTACTCTGCTCCAGGATAACTCTGAAAACCATCTGCATTGCATTAAAAACCTAACTGTAAGATTGCATTTCTCTTATTAACTGGGGGTGGAGATGCAGAAGTCATTTCCTTTCATGGGATTACTTACTTATCTTAATTTTCCACAGGTAATAATCAGCATGAAGCTGTCCGACGGCCCGCCCTGAGTCGAGTAATGCCACTGGTGAAAAAACTATATAAATGCAAATGCTATTTTATTGTGTTTACACTCAAACAGGAAGAGGAAGCACATTAATGCACAGCCTCGGATTCACTAAGAGGTCATTAGATCCTGGTTTATGCATCCTGCGGCGGCTCCTGGGAACGCATGAAAGAAAAACACACTCGAGGAGTTGGAGACATACACAATTAGACTTAAACTATTTATCAGATGAAGAAAAAAGGCCAGTCAGGCTTGATGCATTAACAAGGTTGATAGCCTTTTTATTTCATTATTTCATTTCATTTCATTTTACTGGACTATATTATTTTAATAGAGCTATTTTGGAATTTTATGTTATTTTATTTTTTGTTGCTAATTAAATGGACATTGCATTGAAAAAAAAAATGATAAAACATTTTTTTTTTAAGGTAAGCTACATTTAATAAAAAAAATATGTTGAAAGTTAGTCAACTAAATTTGTTTATTTAAATGTAGCTAAAATAAATTGATTGCAACCATTTACCTTAGTAAATTCAATGAATAATTTTTTTCAATGTGTTTTGAAGAGATGCTCAACTCATTTTCAAAGATCTAAGTATAACTTAAAGTCTAAGTCAGTAAAATAAATAAAATTTGGTGTAAGACTTACTTGGAAACAATATTCGCTCAGAAATTGCTATAAATAACCACAAAGAAACTGTAAGTAACACATTGAAGTAGAAACTCTTGTAAAACATACAGTACTTCAGTGACTTTGTTTTATCTACTTTGAAAAATCATTTTTATAGTGACATTTAAAAACGGATTTGATAATGTTAATAATTTTATAATAATGGTAAAAGACTGTAAAAAATGCTTTGGTTAAAAAAAAAAAAAACTGGTAAAAGGCAAGTTCTCTTATACAGTAAATAACTATAATAGATCATTATTATAGTTTATTTGTCTTACACAGTGAAATACTGTTAAATATACAGACTTTGGAAGTAAAAACGAACAGTTATCTTAAAAACCACGGCAAAAAAACAAACAAACTGATATTCCCACATTCTCTGCATGTCATTCTGACAACTGACAGTATTTTGTTTAAACAATTGTTATTGATGTTTAACGTTATTTAAAGGTTACAAAAACGTTTCCTACAATGTTTTATTGACTTTATTTTCACCTGAAATATAATGTTATCTGAACATTATTTTATTTTTTTACATTCTAAGAACATTTTCTCTTAACATTATGGGGATGTTCATTAAGTGCAAATAAAATTAAAATAACATCATAAGGATGTTCCTGAGAATGTTGTTCTAAGACTGTTCTCTCTAAATGTTATGAGAATAAAGTTACTAAGAACATTCCATAAAACATTCCTTTAAGAACGATTTACTGTAACATTCATATAACTTAAAAAAAATGTTTTAATGAAGTTCTGAGAACATTCCCTGTTAGTTTTATACCAGAGTACATGCATATGATTCACATCAAAGTCTAGCACTACCATCTGATGCCATGCTACTGCACTGTTTTCTAAGGGTGTCCAGCTTCATTTCCTAAACATAAAAGGGTTACGGGTGAGATAAGGAAAGCCTGTGGTCTGGAGTGTAATAGCAGTGTGTTTGAGCTCTCTGTGTATTCTAGCAAGTGCAAATATTGCTCCAGAAGTAGATGGAAGAAAAAAAAAAGTGCATGTTTGCAGGCCTTGATCCAGCTCTTCACAGTTATAACCCGTATCTGGCACACACACACACACACACACTATATAGCTTCAGCATCCTGCAAGAGTGGGCTGGGAATTCAATATGTGCAACCATTATTTATTATTTATTTTGGTTTATTTATTTATTTTTTACTGTTCTTCTAAAATAGCCTAACAAATGTGTGAGAGAAAAAGCTCTAGAGTTTTAGCAACAGGTTGTGCTTTATCAGTCACATTCTATATATACAGTATATATATATAGGAAACAGTTGTACTTAATATATTTTATTTTATTTTAGTAATATTTTATTCAGCAAGAATGTTACCTTGATTAAAGAGTGATAGTAAAGATTTAAATTCCATAAATTAATAAATAAACAAACAAACACTTATTTTTAATTGTAATAATAGTTATTATTACTGTACATTATTATTTTTCTATAGTATATATATATACACATTATAATTAGTACATTATTACTGTTTTTACTATTATTATCAATTAACATTTGAGTTTTTTCTTCTAGATAGAAATGAGATAAAATACACAAAACAGAAGCTTCCTTTTTAGCATATCTTTATGAAAACAGCTACATCTATATCTGATATAGCTGCATTCATAAAGAAATGCTATTAAGTTTTATTAATTATTAATATTGAAACAATTCCCTGTGATATGCCTGGTCTAAAATAAAATCTTTAACATATGATAAACTGTAACCTACATTTCACTACTGATTATACCCTGTATGATTGTGTATGTGACAAATAATAAAGAACCTTGAACCTAACAGTTACACAGTCATGAATATTTACAGCTCTCAACAGCAAAGATGTTGTTAATTTCCACGTAAAAAATAAATATGAAACATTAAATATGAGTAAAAGGGTTCTGAGAAATCTCTGGGTCTTATTTTGCCTCAACAATCAGTAATAATGTTTTGCATAATGCAAAAAATGGTCTTAAAAACAAGCCTCATTTGCTTCGTGACATTAATTTCATGACAATTAAGCATATTAATCACCCAATTGACAGTGGCAGATTTAATTAGCATGTGGGTTTTAATTAAAAACAAAAACATGTTTTCGGACAGGATGTTTTTGTGACTGTATTTCAATAATCCACACACTGTGGTGAAATATGAGTTTCTATGTGAAGGAAAGCGCAGCCCTAGGAAGTAATCACACGTACAGCATCAGAGTTCAGCAGACGTGGCCCTTCTTCACCCGCAGCATCCCGACCTCCTGCTAATATTTGCAGAGCGACACGGGGTGGTGGATGTGGATTAAACAGGGCTTGTGTAGGGCATGCCGGGCCGGTTTGTTTTCCTCTGCTAGCATCTCCACACACGAGTCTAGATTGGCACGATCATCAAATATAGATCAAACAATAAGCTGATGTGGAAGCTCACCATACCATACCCACTGGAGACGCTCTGGTCCAGAGACTTATCTCGGGGTTGGCGTGAGATTGACCCACTAGGTGATCTTTGATCGGATGTCATCTGTTTGAAAATCTACAACCCAGAAGGTTTGAGATGAGGAGCTGTTCATGGAAGAGCCGAAGGAAGCTGTTTAGAAGCAGGAAAAGCCTACAGAACTGTAAATAGCCAATGAAAAATGCATACGCTAAGATATAAGAGGACATGAAGCTCTAAAGCAAAATTAATTTTAATGTGCCCGACCTTATGGAAGACTGCATTTTTAGACCCACTGCCTCCTCATCCCTCGCCGCCAGTAAGATTTATGCATAAATGCACTTCACATTTCTATGTCCTATGTTATATACATTTTAATATATTGATACTAGGGGTATAAGGATACATGTATTCTTATTGAACCATTCAGTACAAGGCTTTCTGTTCGGTACGCATTACAAACCGAACCATTCGTTGGACTAATCCTATTACATATGTAAAATAAAAGAGCTTTAAGTGTGTGAAATATAATGTATGTATGTATGTATATACTGTATATATATATATATATATGTGTGTGTGTGTATGTACAGTATATATATATATTGTTTATAATTTTTATATTACTTATTACTATATATAATTATATATAAATACATAAAATATGTGTTTATTTTTTTTATTTAGTCAGTCTCTTACCAAAATGTTCCAAACTAAATCTTTTCTTGTTTTAATTGTATTTATTTAATGTTTTAATAACATTTGTAAAATCCTTTAAACATACAAAAGCCAGTCTCCATGAAGTGACTATCCTCAGCTCTTGCCATGAGTAATTACTAAAGTCAAAATTAGTAAAGTTGAAGCTTGACTGGAGAGTTTTTTAATAGAAATACATCCTTAAATTACACCACAGGCATATTCATAAAAGCTCAAGAGTTCATAAGGCGCTGTGTAACAGGAATGACCCACTTAATGGTGTCAACAAAGTGTGTTTGACGCTGGCAGCCGAGGCACCGGAGCAGATGGTCAGGAGAGGTGAGCTCATGCAGGACCACAGACTGACAGCTCTTTAAGAGCCGTGTCGTAAAGGAGATTTGTGCCCGCCGCTCGCTTTCTCCTCTATTTAACCCCGTCAGAGTCGCTCGCACCGAACGCCCCGAATCACTCCGCATTATCAGTCGTTTAGTGCTCCCATAAAAGCCAAAGTGTTTTCACATGAAAAGTTATTCCTCTCACCATCTCAACACTTGATTCACTTTTCATTTGCCCACTTAAAAATAAAGAACACGCGCTTAGATATGAGCAAAGACTGAAGAAAAAAAAAAAGCTGGGTAATGTTGTGTCATAAAAGTCAATGGGCCGCTGCTGGGATCTTCGAGGAAGTCCCGTAAGGATTTACATGGGATATTTTTCATCCACTTTGACAAAGACGTACTCAAACAGTCCCCATCCAGGATGCTTTATTGGGCAACTATGTCTCGCAACCATCACTATTGAAATTAGGATCCGAGAGACACTTTTGAACACCCTAGCAGCCACGTAGCAACAGTGTTAAACCCTTAGCAACTGCATAACAATGCCCTTACAACCACCCACAACACCTTAGCACCATGATGGTGAGTTTTGCACAGGAAAACATCGTTAAACTAGATTTGAGTTGCAAATAATATTTCCATGCATTTAGATTTTTTTTTTTTTTTTAGATTGCAGTATATTTAAAAATAAATCCAAAGAAAAAATTGCAAGTAAATATTATTTCATTATTTCGGTTTCAAAATTTCATGCAATTCCATTTTTTGTCAGTGTACACTGTAAATGAAACAGGTGAGATTTCTGTAATATATATTTATATATTGATTATATATTGATTGTTCCACACCTAGTAATGTTTTAATCATGGTCATATTTTTTAACTACATAAATGTTATTATTTTCACACTAACCAGATTGATAACTAACAGATAACCAGATACACTGGTTATAAGCAATTTGAATTCATTTGAAAACATTACTACTGTTTAATAAATAATAAAAAAAATAAAAAAGATGAAAATAGTTGATAATAAACTATTCTATAATTTTTGAGTGCTGAAAAATAATGATATAAATCAAATAATATAAAAAATATGTCAAAAAGTTCTAAATAGTTATTAATAAACTATATGCCATAATTTTTTGAGCGCTAAAATCTTAACTGTTTCTTACCAGTATGATTGACAAATATGCTTCAACTGCATAATGATATATGCAATTATAACATTCTGTACTATTTTGTCTTAACATATGTACAATATAATTTAATAATTTATTTGTTTACGGTCATAAAACTGTAAAAGTGAGTGCAAGACAACTTTTTAAATGAAAGTACTAGAGATTAAAAAATAGATACTAAGATACTAAGTGTAAAAGAATTAACTGATGGGATTAAAAACATGTTTAAGGTATTGGCCCCTGGACATTCTGCTAAATATTCTGTTAATGAATGAATGACAGAATTTTAATGTCGGGTGAATTATTCCTTTAAGCAGACATCAAAAAGCAGAAGTTTATGATATCAAAAGCCAGCAGACTGCAGATGGATCGAGGCACCGCTGCTGCAGCCGCAGCAAATCTCAAAATCAAGCACAGAGGAGGATTAGATATTAATCCCATTTTATTCAATTTAACACAGAGTAAAAGCAGAATCATTTTCATTTTGAATATTTAAAGGCAATCTGTTTAAAATAGACCAGAACGCCCCATTTCTCCTCTCCTCCCTTCTCAGAATGTGACCGTTTGAATAAAGCGCTCGCAGCGATGACATACCTCATATCTGGCATATCTTCTTCTGATGTCCTTCCTTACACAGTCTCTGGTACTTTATTAAAAAGTTGTACCTTGCAGTGGGTGTCCACGTTTACAGCGGCCTCGGTTTCAGATGTCATTTTTCCATTCATTTTCTCCATAGGGATTTAAAAAAGAAGTCCAACGCTAAAGAATTCTAAACCTCAAACTGAACCAAAAACTATTGTGCAATATAAACCTGCTGATCCACCTTCATAATGCATTGTATGATACCTCAATGTCATTTTATGAATTTAGATGTACTGTATTAAAAAGTTGTGCACTGAGAGTCCATGTTTTCTCCATTAAAAAATAAATAAAAAACATGACTAAAGAGTTTTAAACCTTGAACCGAATCAAACCAGCTCAGAGATGGACAACAACAATACAGACTTTGATTTGAACCAAATTTGGAGAAAAAAAAGGCTCAAAACTGTGACTTAAAATAGTATTACTATAGAAACACAATCGAATAAATCACATCAAAAACGATGGTGTAAATTAAACCTAATGACTTGAACTATTCACTTCATAATTCATTTTAGAACACCCTGATGTATTTTTGTACATTAAGATATATTTCATTAAAAAAAATTGTGCATTGAGTGTCCACGTTTAGCAGCCTTGGTTTCAAAATAATTTTCTCATTATTTTTTTTTTCACAGGAAATTAAAAATAATAATAATAATAATAATAATAAAAAATAAATAAATAAATGGTTTTATACCTTGAACTAAACCCAAATTAGCTCAGAGATGGACAACAACAATACAGGCTTTGATTTGAATTAAAAAAGATCTAAAACCTAAAATAGGTACAAAATTGTGACTTCGATTTGTTAAGCCAACAAATAAAACCAAACCAAAATTTATTAAAATAACTGTTTAATCAACTATTCCTCTCATGATGCATTGCAAAGTGATATAATCAAATCAAAAACCAAGTAATTTGCCAAAAAAAATAGTTCAGAGATGGACCGCAACAATACAGACTTCTATTTCAACCAAATTAATCTGAAATTTAGGTTGAAAAAGTGCAAAAATGTGACTTTAATTTGTTTAGCCTACAAATTAAACATTTTAAGCTGAATTTAACAAAAAAATATGTAATCAAATCATAAACTAAATAATTTCTCCATTAATTTTCTCCATAGGGATTTAAAAAAAATTAAGTCACTAAAGAGTTTTTAACCTTAATCTGAACTAAACCACAAAACTGTGACACTAACTTTGTTTGGCAAAAACTTTGTTTAACCAAATTCATGAAAAAAATGTAACCAAATTTAACCAAAAATATTACCAAATTTAACCAAAAAAAATTTAATCATCTGCTTAATCAACTACTCCTCACATGATGCATAGTAAAATTATGTAATCAAATAAATAAATAAATACATAAATAATTTTTCCATTCATTTTCTCCACAGGGATTAAAAAAAAAAATCCATCACTAGACTTTTAAATCTTGATCTGAACAGAACTAGCACAGAAATGGACCACAACAACACAGACTTTGATTTCAACCAAAAATATCTGAGTTCATAATGCATTTTAAAATATCTCATTGACTATTCGTCCATTTATACGTAGGCCTACTTTATTAAAAAAGGTACAAAACTGTGACTTTCAACTAGCCCGATGCATTTTAGAATATCTTGATGTCTTCATGTGCATTTAGATGCATTTCATTAAAAAGTTGTGCACTGAGGGTGCATGTTTAGCAGCCTTGGTTCAAGAAATGTTCCCATTCATTTTTTTTCCCACAGGGAATTAAAAAAATAAAAACAGCTCAGAAATGGACAACAATACAGGCTTTGATTTGAACCCTAAACATCTGAAATTCAGACAAAAAGGTACAAAACTGCATGTGACTAATTTGTTTTTGTCACGGTTCGTAAATTCACTGTTTCCTCCTTGTCTCGTGTCACTGTTGTTTACACATGTGTGGGTGCGCGTGAGTGGGCGTTTCCACTCGCGCTATCAGCGTTCCAGCTGATTTCCATCATCCCATCACCATCACACAGCTGCAACTCATTTGCGATCAATATATACTCACCCCTGATCTCCTCTCATTGTCAGATCGTTGCCGTTGATGTCCGTGTCTGAGATCCTGTGTTGCTCGTTGGTGTTCCAGTTGCGTTGTTCCTGCTTCATGTTCCTGCCTGTTCATTGTTTCACCGCTCACGAAATCACCTGGCTCACTTCTTCAACCGGACTATTCATCACGTCATCTGCACTGACCATCTAGTCCCTGTGTTGCCAGTTTCTGTGTGTGTGTGCTGGACTAATTCATCTGTGTGTCTGGAATATTATTTGTACGTCTATCACATTAAACCTGAGTTTCTTGCATCTTGCTTCCATCATCCTTGGCCATGACAGAACGATCTGACCCTGCCATGGAAGCAGCAAGAGCTCCATCATCCCTGGAGGAATTTGTGGGAAGCAGCATTCAACGGATGGACCAACAGAGAAAAACCTCAATGATACGGCGAGGGCAGTCCAGGCACTGGTAACGCAGGTGTCCGAGCTCACCCAGCAAGTACAACTGTTGCGAGGTTCCGCTGCGCCCCCCACACCAACCGCCCCCACCACACCACCAGATCACGACTCTCAGTCAGAACCCCGTCTGCCAGTTCCGGGGACTTATGGAGGTGAGCCCAACTTTTGTAGAACATTTCTGACCCGTTGTTCGATGCACTTCGCTCTACAGTCCCGCACCTTTGCCACGGAAGCTGCACGAGTGGCGTTTGTTCTCACTCTGCTGACTGGGAGGGCAGCGCTATGGGGGACGGCGGTGTGGGAGAACGCCGATCCATGCTGCGAGTCGTTCCAGGCACTCTCCGCCGAAATGAGAAGAGTGTTCGATCAGGCCAACACCGGACGAGAAGCGGCCCGCGTTCTGGCCGAATTAAAGCAAGGCGAACGATCAGTATCCGAATACTCCATTGAGTTTAGAACACTGGCGGTAGAGTGTCGATGGAACGACGAAGCGCAGTGGGACATGTTCCTGCATGGGTTGGCCGACCGCATTCAACGTGAGATCTACGCCCTGGATCTACCAGAGGATTTCAACGGACTCGTGGAGCTGGCTCTTAGAGTGGATGCACGTCTCTCCGGATGGAGCGACGCCTTCCACCCAGTCGCCATCCGGGGTTAACAGAGAGTCAGCGGTCCAGCGGCGGGGATGCGGTCGGTCACATGCACGATCCCGAACCCATGCAGGTGGGGCGAGCTCGGCTTTCCGGGAGGAGAAGGAGAGACGGAGATCCCAGGGCCTTTGTATGTATTGTGGAGCCGCGGGACATTTTGCCTCTCACTGCCCGGTAAAAGAGCAAGCCCGACGGTAAGCATGAGGCTACTGTCGGGCGGGATCTCCGTCGAAAAGACCTCATCTACATCGACTCTCCTCCCGGTAAGACTACGATGGTCTACTCACGAGCACGACTGTCAAGCACTGGTGGACTCGGGAGCAGAAGGTAACTTCATGGACCACTCACTGGCACTCAAGTTACGGATTCCACTCCGACCCACTTACCCACAAGATTGAAGTTCATGCACTCAACGGTCAAGACCTACCTCACATTTCACACGACACCGGACCAGTCACGCTCGTCACGTCTGGCAATCACACTGAAAAAGTATCATTTTTACATCCTGGACACCCCCCTGGCTCCCATCGTTTTAGGACACCCTTGGCTCGTCAAACACAACCCCAGAATCGATTGGCAACAGCGGACAGTGTTGGAGTGGAGCACTAAGTGTCATGAGTCTTGTCTTGTGTCTGCCTGTTCGTCTGTTTCTGTTTCTGTGTTTCAGGAGGAAGCTATAAATTTATCTAACGTGCCCACAGAGTACCTGGACCTGAAGGAAGTGTTCAGTAAGTCTCGGGCTGCGTCTCTACCTCCGCACCGTCCCTATGACTGTGCAATAGAATTAATGCCAGGTAAGACTCCGCCGAAGGGCAAGTTATATTCGCTCTCTACTCCAGAGAGGGGGGCCATGGAGAAATACATTTCTGATTCTCTAGCAACGGGGTTCATTCGTCCTTCCTCTTCTCCAGCGGGGGCGGGGTTCTTTTTTGTGGGGAAGAAGGACGGGTCTCTGCGACCTTGCATTGATTACCGAGGGCTGAACAGCATCACGGTAAAGAATACTTATCCTTTGCCGTTGATGTCTTCAGCCTTCGAGAGGTTGCAGGGAGCGTCTATCTTCACTAAATTGGACTTACGCAATGCTTATCATTTGGTCCGTATCAGGCAGGGGGATGAATGGAAGACGGCTTTTAACACCCCCAGAGGGCACTTTGAATATTTGGTTATGCCATTCGGCTTGTCCAATAGTCCTGCAGTCTTCCAGGCGCTTGTCAATGACGTGCTGCGAGATATTGTCGATCAGTTTATATATGTCTACCTGGATGACATATTGATTTTTTCAACATCTCTCCAGGAACACGTGCAGCACGTCCGACGAGTGCTTCAAAGGTTGCTAGAGAATGGACTTTTTGTCAAGGCGGAGAAATGCGAATTTCACGCACAGTCTGTTCCTTTTCTAGGTCACATTGTGTCGGCTGAGGGAATACGCATGGATCCTGAGAAGATTAAGGCTGTAGTAGAATGGCCAAGTCCAGATTCCCGTAAGGCCCTACAGCGGTTTCTGGGTTTCGCCAATTTCTACAGGCGTTTTATTCGCAATTTCAGCCAACTAGCCTCGCCTCTGACCGCCTTGACCTCCCCCAGAACGACGTTCAGGTGGTCTGATGCAGCGGAAGCTGCGTTCGCCAAACTAAAGAGTCGCTTTGTTTCGGCTCCCATCCTCACTACCCCTGATCCATCACGTCAGTTCGTGGTGGAGGTCGATGCGTCAGAGGTGGGGGTAGGTGCAGTGATATCCCAGCGTTCTCCCACAGACGACAGAATGCACCCATGCGCGTTTTTGTCTCATCGTTTGTCCCCTGCAGAACGCAATTATGACATTGGTAATAGAGAATTGTTGGCAGTCAAGCTAGCGTTGGAGGAATGGCGCCACTGGTTAGAAGGGTCAGGGGTACCTTTTATCGTCTGGACCGACCACAAGAACCTGGAATACATTAAGACTGCTAAAAGACTGAACTCCAGGCAGGCTCGGTGGGCACTTTTTTTCGGACGTTTTGACTTTGTTCTCTCGTACCGCCCGGGTTCCAAAAATGTCAAACCCGACGCTTTATCGCGTATTTTTGACCGTTCCGAACGCCCGTCTACTCCCGAGTGCATTTTACCTGAGAGTCTATTTATCTCAACACTCGTATGGGAGGTCGAATCGAAGGTCAAGAGAGCCTTACAAGGGTAACGCCCCCGGCCGGTGGTCCACCTAACCGCTTATTTGTACCGGAGTCAGTAAGGTCCGACGTCATTCAGTGGGGGCATTGTTCCAACGTGGCTTGTCATCCAGGGGTTAGTCGCACCAAGTTTTTGGTTAAACAACGATTCTGGTGGCCATGTATGGCTCATGATGTTCACGATTTTGTATTGGCTTGTTCAGCTTGCGCCACTGGTAAGACTTCCAATCGACCCCCTGATGGGCTCCTTCAACCGCTGCCAGTCCCTTCGAGACCCTGGTCCCACATTTCGCTAGATTTTATTACCGCCCTCCCACCCTCCCAGGGTAACACGGTAGTTTTGACCGTGGTGGACCGGTTCTCGAAGGCGGCTCATTTCATTCCCTTGCCCAAATTACCCTCAGCCAAGGAGACAGCGTTGGCTGTCGTTGACCACGTCTTTCGCTTACATGGCCTCCCGACAGACGTGGTTTCCGACAGGGGACCCCAGTTTGTGTCCAAATTTTGGCAAGAATTCTGTAGATTATTGGGGGCGACGGTCAGTCTGTCCTCCGGGTTTCATCCCCAGAGCAATGGTCAGACTGAGAGAGCCAACCAAGATTTAGAGAGAACGTTACGATGTCTGGTCTCTAAGAATCCTACTTCATGGAGCCAACAATTGTCTATGGTGGAGTACGCCCACAATACATTACCAGTATCATCTACGGCCTGTCTCCGTTTGAGGGTAGTGTAGGTTACCAGCCACCAATTTTTCCTAGTCTGGAATCCGAAGTCGCGGTTCCCTCCGCCCACGCTTTTGTCCAAAGGTGTCACCGCACATGGACTAGAGCCCGTGAGACTCTACTCCAAGTGGGGGCGCGCACCAAGGTCAAGGCCGATCGCCACCGGTCTAGACCTCCCGTATACGTCGTCGGTTCCAAAGTGTGGCTTTCAACTAAGAACATTCCTCTCCGGTCCATCTCGAATAAACTTGCTCCCAAATTTATTGGCCCGTTCACTGTCACCAAGATCGTTAGTCCGGTGGCAGTCCGCCTTAACCTTCCTCCAGCGTACAGGAGAGTTCATCCCGTGTTTCATGTTTCCAAGATCAAGCCAGTTTTTTTTTTCCAGAATTAACCCGCCAGCCCCGGTTCCTCCACCGCCGCGTCTCGTAGATGGGGAACCATCTTATTCGGTAAACCGTATTCTGGACTCGAGACGGAGGGACGCGGATTCCAGTACTTGGTGGACTGGGAAGGTTACGGTCCGGAGGAGAGAAGTTGGGTACCTGCCCGAGACATCTTGGATCACTCCTTATTGATGATTACAATCAACAGGTAAGGAGTCTGGGGACGCCAGGAGGCGTCCCTAGGAGGAGGGGTACTGTCACGGTTCGTAAATTCACTGTTTCCTCCTTGTCTCGTGTCACTGTTGTTTACACATGTGTGGGTGCGCGTGAGTGGGCGTTTCCACTCGCGCTATCAGCGTTCCAGCTGATTTCCATCATCCCATCACCATCACACAGCTGCAACTCATTTGCGATCATATATATACTCACCCCTGATCTCCTCTCATTGTCAGATCGTTGCCGTTGATGTCCGTGTCTGAGATCCTGTGTTGCTCGTTGGTGTTCCAGTTGCGTGTTCCTGCTTCATGTTCCTGCCTGTTCATTGTTTCACCGCTCACGAAATCACCTGGCTCACTTCTTCAACCGGACTATTCATCACGTCATCTGCACTGACCATCTAGTCCCTGTGTTGCCAGTTTCTGTGTGTGTGTGCTGGACTAAATTCATCTGTGTGTCTGGAATATTATTTGTACGTCTATCACATTAAACCTGAGTTTCTTGCATCTTGCTTCCATCATCCTTGGCCATGACAGTTTTAGCCTACCACAAAATCATCTACTCCTCTCATTATGCCCTGCAAAATTATGTTATAATATCAAAAACTGCTGTGCAATATAGACCTACTAACCTGAACTATCTTTCATAATGCATTATTTTTAGAAGTACAAAAGTATGACTTAAAATTGTTCAACTATAAAAGCAACTACTCCTCTCATAATGCACTGCAAAACTCTATAATCAAATAAAAATCGCCAGTGCAATATAAACCTAAAGACTGAACTATCCACTTTATTGCATTTTAGAATATCCTGAAAGTCTTTTTAGATGCATATAGATGTACTTTATTAAAAAGGTACAAAAATATGACTTACAATTGCTCAACTGCAAAATCAACTACCCGTCTCATGATGCATTGAAAAATGATGTAATCCAATCAAAAACTGCTGTGCGATATAAACCTGCTGACTAGAACTATCTGCTTCAGAATGCATTTTGGAATACCTCGATGTGTTCTTGTGCATTTCGATGCCGTGGCTCCTCTAGAGCTGATGAGCCGTGTCAGTCAACACAGATCAAATCAGGTCAGACGTCAGAATGCTGGAGTTCAAACCCAGTGACATAACCTTTCCATCGGCCATCAATCAAAGCTCTCCACCACAACCATCCATCAAGCAGCACTTTTGTCACATGCAGGCATTTTACGGCCTGTCACGGTACAACAAGACTGTGTGTCACAAACACATGTACCTCCATGTCATTCAGGATAATTACAAAGCAGCACCGATGCAGAACTAAAGCCTGGATCCTGAAGTCACCCAAAAAGTTCAGCATTGTTCTTCTGCCGCCTGCTCTGTTATTTCCTTCTGAAAATGCAAATCTCTTGTGAATATGATGGTGCCGCCAGCTTTGTGTGTCTATTATCTGACACTGGCAGAAACCATATTGGTGAATCATTCAAAGGGGTTTTGAACATTCCCTCTAAAACTACGGTTAGACATCTGTTGCACAACACGAACAAGCATCATATTATTTTTGCATGCATCTGAAGAGTTCTGAAACTGTGGGCAAAGCTTTGCCGAAGCGTAAATATTTAAAGCGTTACTTTGGCTCTCACAACTGGAGGAAGGGAAGAGATGCATTTGGTTTAATTATTCACAGATAGCTTTACTCCAAACAAACAAGAGTCAGACTTCAAAAAAAACTAAAAAACATGAGATGCTTAAAAAACTAAACATTGAGGAAAATATCTGTCTTCTAAAGATTTCTACTACACTGCACTGAACTGCGCAGAGGACAGTATTTATACATTCAAAATCTACTTATTATAAAATTAGTCATACATTTTGGGAAGATAAATTAAATAATGTTAAACAGCACAGATATAATGTATTAAATTGCCACTTTTTTTCCAGATTTCCCCCCCCCAATTGTTTTATCCACTACATGGTCCATTTCAACCTGCTATTTAAAGATCTTTCGATTTCAAATATGACTTTTAAGCATTTACCTAAAACATCATAATTTGTTAAAATATGGCATTAGTTTATTGGTTATCACATTTGGAAAGACATTTGAGATTATATACATATATATCATTCTAATATGCTATGAATCATTCTAATATGCTGATTTGATGCTGAAGAAATATTTCTGATTATTATCAATGTTGAAAACAGTTGTTGTGGCTTAATTTTTTTATAACATTATTAATGATTATAATATTAATTATAATTAATTAATGATAATAACATTTTAAATAATATGATTGTTTTCCATTAAACATTACTTTTTACAATTAAATTTTCAATTTTTCTCTGTTCTCTATAGATATCACTTACATAAAAAGTATGCGTAGTATCAGTATTGATGTTTTATTAGACACCATGAATGACTCTTATAAGCAATATGATCCTTTCATGCAGAAAATACAGCCACGGAACGCATATTTCATAAACCAATGTCAAATTTTGTGAAAAACAAACAAAAATAGACAAAAGCTAGTCACGCTGGAGTGATTTCAGACTAATGTGATTAGCAGGCGGTGTTTTGTCCGTCTCTGCGGCTCATCTCGAGGTTAGCCAGCATCGAGCAGCTATAGTGTGTGAATAATATTCAAACAAATACGACTTGGCTTCGAAAGCGTGCTAAAGGCCATGAGTATCAGCGAGTATCAGCGAAGCCACTGGAGACAGAAAGAGAGGGAAAGAAAGACAGGCAGAAAATGACAAAGGCGGTAAGTGAAAATTAATATGCCCGGGGCTTGTCCGTGATTACTTTTTTTATGATTATTGCTGAATTCTCTCTGGCGGAGTGGTAAGACGGCACAACTTATTAGATCAGTTGTTCACACATCTACGGGGCGAGTTTGCTGGAAAGCGACTGTGCGCAACACGATGTTAAATTAGCTCTGTCTGCTGCGGGACAATTAGCCCCGTTACGTGCGACCCCCCGTTAGCTGGTCACTTAAAGCTCTGCGGCTGGAAAATGACTGCAGCTCTTTATATCAGATCAAGAGGACCAGTCGAGTTTAATATGAAGCGTGAGCCAGGCCTGGCTTCAGATCCCTGTGCTGTTAATGAACATGTACACGACCAATTAAAAGTTTGCATGCCTGACATTAGTTTTGCAAGTGAGAACATTGTGGCTACAGTATTTATAAATTTACTATATAATTTAGCTATTACATGGATCATATTATTTATTTATAATACGGATGAGTTGTTGTTATTATTATTATTATTATACAAAATGAAGAATCAATAAAAATAGAAATTAAATTTCTACATTATTTTATTATTTTATAAAAATAATAAATATTTAAAAAATACAAAATAAAAAGAGATAAGATAATAATAATAATAATAATAACCTCAATCAAAATATTAACTAATATTACCATATATCAATGACAGGGCTATTTTAGTATCATTTACATACCATTCTAATTTTCTATTCATATTTTGATTATTCAAAATTGTTTTTTTTTTGTTACACTATTTTAGTTACACTTTGTAATTTTGTTGTGTGCTTTTGTTATTTTTACAGGTTATTTTATAAGTTTGAAATAATTTAGGTAATTTCTGAAGGATTATGTAACAAAAATAATTAACAAAATTAAAAAAGAAATGGTAATATATGGGGAAATTGTTGGGAATAATTAAGATTTTCTGAAGGATCATGTGACACTGACTGGAGTAATGATGCAGAAAATTCAGCTTGGCATCACAAAAATAAATTACATTTTAAAATATATTCAAATAGAAAACAGTCATTTTAAATCATAAATAATATTTCACAATATTACTGATTTTACTGAATTTTTAATCCAATAAATGCAGCCTTGGCGAGCTCAATAGACTTTTTGCCAATAAATAAATAAATCTGCTGAATTCCATGTAGCAATGTAACTGATATTAACTTTTACCATTATCTTGCTAACAAGATAACTATATATTTATCTATTTTATATTGTTTGACATCACTGTAAAAGGTGTTATATACTCTATAGACTCTCTTATTATGCAGTAATTTTTCATGCACCTACATGAAAATGTGCCGTTGAGTTTGTTTGGCCGAGTAACACTGACCTTCTTCCCGAGGCTCTAACAATAAGACCATTAGCACTCGTTCTGTCCAGGACCTCAAACATAAGCAGAAAACAAACAGGAACTGCTTGACTACGCAGAGCCGTTATTTCATTACAGCCGCCGCTGTTCAATGTATAAAACATGAAGTCCACACTTCTTTAATGTATAATTTGACTGAAAGGTGGAGAAGCCTACAGGGAGCGGAGGACTCTCTCTCTCTTCTGCGTGTCAATAAGCAGCGAGTGGCTGCCGCCGATGTGCTGAGGAAGCAGGAATTAATTTCAATCAGGAAGTTCACAGCCGTGCAGCGCTGCAGTGATTACATTATTGTAACCTGCATTTAAAAATCCTTTATATCCGCAAACACGCACATAAGAGCTTCAGCTGAGGTGCACCTGATCCAAAACACACTGGAAATAACACTAGATACTGTGACGGATCATTGTACAGTGCTATCAGATGCCAATAATGCAGTACTTCCATGGTACTTTTAGCTAGGATACCCACATTGCAAAAGCAAGAATTTACTAAAATTAATTTTATGCATCTATTTTGACCCTCTGAATAATGGAAATGTATGTATAAAAACAGGAGCAAAATGCACCATGTTTGTTGGACTTGCACCATGTGATCGCTCAGCAAGCATCTGTTCAAATTGTTGTTTTGCCATGACAGTAACTGATCTGAAGGAGAAAACGACTCTCTTTTGGGCCTTGTGTAACAACGCTGTGGATGCTAAATGTACTTGCATTTTGAATTGTGATCTGAACCAGTGTTATTATTACTGTTACCTGAAACTAAAACTAAAACCATTAAAAAATAAATAAATAAATAAGTAAATAAACTAAAATGAAATTTTTACTAAAAAAACCCTAAAAACTTTAACTAAAATGAAAATGCCGGCTAAAACTCTATAGGTCAAAAAAGAAGCCATATCTAAACATGATCCAGAAGCGCAGGCGTTTTCTCTGGGCCAAGGCTCATTTAAAATGGACTGTGGCAAAGTGGAAAACTGTTCTGTGGTCAGACGAATCAAAATTTGAAGTTCTTTTTGGAAAACTGGGACGCCATGTCATCCGGACTAAAGAGGACAAGGACAACCCAAGTTGTTATCAACGCTCAGTTCAGAAGCCTGCATCTCTGATGGTATGGGGTTGCATGAGTGCGTGTGGCATGGGCAGCTTACACTCTGGAACCAAGATGGCGCCGAGGATGGCAGCTGTGTTGCGAGCTCCGAGAAAACTCTGCAGGTTTTCGTATGTTTTGTTTGTTTTTTTGTTGTTTTACGTGTTAGATGTTGTTAGTATAACTGTCTACGATAGAGACACGCTTTTAAACATCGGTTCTTACGTCGCGCAACGCAAACCGGACTTTGAGTTCCTGAACGCTGGTGGATTGTTTACAGACACCGCATCAGAGCCCTTTGTCTGGAACGCACGACCACGACGAAAGAAACGCAGCTGGAAAAGAGGGAAGAGAGCTGGCGTTCTTGTCAGACTGAGACGCCGTGCCTTTCGACCTCCTCTCCCAACCATTTTGCTGGCTAACGTTCAGTCACTGGATAACAAACTCTCTGTGAACTGCGTGCGCGCATCTCATACCAACGAGAAACAAGGGAATGCTGCGTTATTTGCCTCACAGAAACCTGGATGTCTGCAATGGTTCCAGACTCAGCCATCGAGCTTACGGGCTTCTCCGTGCACCGCTCGGACAGAACGAAAGAGCTCACCGGGAAAAAGCAAAGGTGGGGGCGTTTGTTTTCTACATCAACAACTCGTGGTGTGATGAAAGGAACCTACACTCTATTAAATCCTTCTGCTCCCCTGATCTGGAATTTCATATGCTTCTGTGTAGACCATTCTGGCTACCGAGGGAATTTACAGCGATCATAATCACGGCTGTATACATTCCCCCTCAAGCCAACACAGACCAGGCACTCAGGGAACTGTACGGGAATATAAGCGAGCAGGAAACCGCGCACCCCAGATGCAGCGTTTGTTATTACGGGGGACTTTAATAAAGCCAACTTCAGAACAATAGCTCCAAAATACTTTCAACACATCACCATCAACACGCGTGGTGATCGTGTACTGGACCATTGCTACTCCCCCTTCCGGGACGCTTACAAATCCCTCCCCCGCCCACACCTTTCGGCAAATCGGATCACTCCTCCGTTCTGCTTCTGCCTGCTTATAGGCAGAAACTGAAACGAGAAGCACCCGCCCTCAGGACAGTTCAATGCTGGTCGGACCAATCGGACGCTATACTTCAGGACTGTTTTTGATCACGTGGACTGGGACATGTTCCGGCAGCATCTGATGGTGACATAGAGGAGTACTCAGATTCTGTAACGTGTTTCATACGGACGTGTATAGAGGATGTAATTCCGACCAAAATAATACGCATCTACCCCAACCAAAAACCGTGGATTAACAGCGATGTTCGATCAGCCTTGTCAGCGCGGACATCTGCCTTTAAATCCGGAAACACTGACGATCGGAAACAAGCCAGTTACGATCTCAGGAGATCCATCAAAGCAGCCAAACGACAATATAAAAACAAAGTTGAAGAACAATTCAACAACAACAACCCAAGAAGCATGTGGCAGGGCATCAACAACATCACAGGCTTTAAAGGGAATAAACCAGCCACTGTGAACATTGCCGCCTCTCTAACCGGATGAGCTGAACACCTTTTATGCTCGTTTCGAGGCTCATAACCCCGCCCACACAGAGAGCGCTCCCACAGCTGCTGCAGAAGAGGTGAGTCCACTATCCCTTTCTGTCGCGGATGTAACTCGATCCTTCAAACGGTTTGAACATCCGCAAAGCTGTGGGCCCGGATGGCATCCCAGGCCGTGTGCTCAAAGCATGCGCTTACCAACTAGCCGGGTTTTTACAGACATCTTCAATCTGTCCCTCTCTCTGTCTGTGGTTCCCTCATGCTTCAAAAAATCCACCATTGTGCCCATACCAAAGAAAAATAAAATCACATGCTTGAACGACTGGAGGCCCGTTGCTCTGACACCCATCTTCAGCAAGTGTTTTTGAGAAGCTCATCAGAGACCACATCTGCTCTGTGCTGCCTGCCTCACTGGACCCACTACAATTTGCATACCGCAGAAACCGTTCCACAGACGACGCTATTGCCTTCACCCTGCACACTGCTCTCTCCCACCTGGAAAATAAGAACACCTATGTGAGGATGCTGTTCGTGGATTACAGTTCAGCATTTAACACCATAGTGCCTGCCACACTGGTTGCGAAGCTCCAGACTCTGGGACTGAACAGATCTCTGTGCAGCTGGATCCTGGACTTCCTGACAGGCAGAAGTCAGGTGGTCAGAATGGGCAACAACACTTCATCTCCCCTGATCCTCAACACTGGTGCCCCGCAGGGCTGCGTTCTCAGCCCACTCCTGTACTCCCTGTACACACACGACTGTACAGCTACACACAGCTCCAACGTCATCGTCAAATTTGCCGATGACACAACGGTAATAGGCCTGATCACCGACAACGATGAGACGGCCTACAGAGAGGAGGTGAGTACCCTGACTAAATGGTGCCAGGAGAACCACCTCTCACTCAACATCGACAAGACCAAGGAGCTGGTGGTGGATTTCAGGAGACAGAGCAGAGAAACACACACCCATCTCCATCGACAAGACACCTGTGGAGAGGGTAAACAGCTTTAAGTTCCTCGGCGTTCACATCACCGAGGATCTCACATGGTCCACTCACACAGACGCAGTGCTGAAGAAGGCACATCAGCGCCTCTTCTTCCTGAGACGGCTGAGGAAGTTTGGAATGAGCCCCAGCATCCTCAGATCCTTCTACACCTGCACTGTGGAGAGCATCCTGACCGGCTGCATCACCGCCTGGTTTGGAAACAGCACCGCTGGCAACCGCAAAGCTCTGCAAAGAGTTGTGCGAACTGCCCGCCACATCGTTGGAGGTGAGCTTCCCTCCCTCCAGGACATCTACACCAGGCGGTGTATAAGGAAAGCCAGGAGGATCTTCAAGGACTCCAGCCATCCATCCCACAGACTGCTCTCTCTGCTGCCCTCAGGGAGACGTCTCCGCAGCATCCGATCCCGCACTAGCCGACTGAGGGACAGCTTTTTCCCTCAGGCTATCAGGCAAATGAACAGACAGAACTAATCCACCCTACATCACACTCCCACTCACACAACATGCCACACACTGCACTTTACCGCCGTCCACTGGACTACACGCACACACTGCAATAATACAACCTATCTGCTATCACTGGATACCATACAATGCACATCCACGACATTGCATATGTATAATCTGTTGCACCTTTGCACAACTATCTACTGCACAACTAATCTGTTGTAAATCTATAATCTGTTGCCCTTAACATATCACAATGTTTAGATGTGTACATAATGTAAAATGTGTACATAGTGTATTGATAACTAAGACTGTCTTTATAGTACACTGTGTGTATTGAGTATGTGTATGTGTATTTTGCACATTGTCTTCTGTACAGTCTGTAAATATGTACTGTCTATATGTAAACTGTTTTGTTTTTTGCACTGTTTGGAGCACGCTCTCAAGAATTTCACTCACCAAGGCACTTGTGCTGTGGTGATGTGACAATAAAAGTGATTTGATTTGATTTGATTTTGACATCTGGAAAGGCACCATCAATGCTGAAAGGTATATCCAAGTTCTAGAACAACATATGCTCCCATCCAGACATCGTCTCTTTCAGGGAAGACCTTGCATTTTCCAACATGACAATGCCAGACCACATACTGCATCAATTACAACATCATGGCTGCGTAGAAGAAGGATCCGGGTACTGAAATGGCCAGCCTGCAGTCCAGATCTTTCACCCATAGAAAACATTTGGCGCATCATAAAGAGGAAGATGCGACAAAGAAGACCTAAGACAGTTGAGCAACTAGAAGCCTGTATTAGACAAGAATGGGACAACATTCCTATTCCTAAACTTGAGCAACTTGTCTCCTCAGTCCCCAGACGTTTGCAGACTGTTATAAAAAGAAGAGGGGATGCCACACAGTGGTAAACATGGCCTTGTCCCAACTTTTTTGAGATGTGTTGATGCCATGAAATTTAAAATCAACTTATTTTTCCCTTAAAATGATACATTTTCTCAGTATTCTCAGTAACATTTGATATGTCATCTATGTTGTATTCTGAATAAAATATTGAAATTTGAAACTTCCACATCATTGCATTCTGTTTTTATTCACAATTTGTACAGTGTCCCAACTTTTTTGGAATCGGGTTTGTATATTTACTGTTTTCATTTTCTGTTTTAGTTATTGTTATGTGTATTTTTGTCATTTTTATTCAGTTTTTTATGTCTATATAGTTTAAAAAAATATTGCAGTATTAATTATGTTATTACATCAAGATAAATTAAAAGAAAATGAGAAACATTGCCTTGGAAAAAAACTAAAATAATACAAGTTTAATATATTTTTTTTTTCAATTTTGGTTTAGCTAAAACTTATTTCAGGTAATAAAATTTGTATAGATACAAATAGCAATAGATTATACAGATAGCAATTCAAACATTGCTTATTAATAAATAATACTGACATTTATTTTATTTCAAGTGACAAAATTTGTTTTGGTTTAATTTTAGTTAAATATAATAAGCCTGATCAATGATATTAAATATAACACTGATCTGAACACACAGTGTACAAATATACACAGATATTATTTACAATAACAGCAGTATTACAGAAGCAACAGTTCAGCTTATAAATACAGCGTAACTCTTACCGATAGGAGAGAGCTCGGCCACACTCCCGATGTAGGGACCTTCTAGAAACTTGGGCTCGCTGTCGTTGATGTCCTGGACTTTGATGACGAACTCAGACTCGGGTTCCAGCGGCGCGTCGGTCTGGCGGTCTCGCGCCTGAGCTCGTAAGGTGTAGAAGGTCTTCTCCTCTCGGTCCAGACGCTCGGTGGCGTGGATGTCGCCCGTGATCTCGTCTATGATGAAGATGGTGCCTGCTCCCTCTCCAGAGATCGTGTACTTTATAGAGCCGTCGCCTTCATCAGAGTCTGAATGGATCTGTGGATTAAAGCAGAGAGAATCCAGTCTGGAACCTGAAATATCTGAATAGTATCTGAAGTATCTGAAACACTGAAACGGTGAACTGGCATTCAAATTGGAATGATGAGAAAACAATTATAATGCATAGAAATTAAACGCTCAGACAACAGAGGAATTTCATTAATCCAAAACAAGTTACAAAACATGAAATAGTACATCATTTTGACTAATTATGCCTGTTTACTTCTGATCTAATATAGAGCTGTCAAAACCATACTGCAACACAAAAGGTCCATCACATTGGTTTAAGGCAACTTTGTAACTTTAAAATAAATCAATTAAAAAATATATATATATTATTTATTTATTTATATTGAAAAACACTGAGGAAATGTCTGGAAAAGTGTGATATTTGCTATTATTTACATAATAATAATAATAATGTAAGGTTTGTATAATAAATAAAATATATAAAAACATTGAGGGAAAAAAAAAAGAGTTATTCCATCACAATACTACTACTACTACTACTACTAATAATAATAATAATAATAATTGAGTAGTAAAAAATTAATTCTATAAAACATATTGAGGTCATTTCTGGAAAAGTGTTTACCAACATAAAACTATAGGTAATTTATTAAATATAATCTTCTTTTTATTGGCACTATATAATACAACATTGCTTATTAATACATAATATTTCTAGAAATATTCCATATTTCTTATATCACAAACTACTCCTGTTTGTGAAATCAAATTCAGTTCTAATTTGGGAATTGCACAACTGTGAGACTAAAAGCAACATAAAACTCGATGTTCACAAACATACATTTTGCATAGAGTTCGAACTAAAATGAAAAATGCATTTACTTGAATGGTTTGAGTACACAACACACTCATGTGTAAAATACAGTCATTATTTCTCCATGGCTAATGTCGTCTGATCTGCCTCATGAGTTCAGTAATATGGCGAGTTGCCATGATGAAAGGCATAATTCCCAGTTTTCCATCCTCTCTTTCCACACTGACAGCTCCTCTGGTTCTGCACAAGACTCTTGGCATCGCTTTGACTCATTACTATGGCAACCGATGTACGGTACACATAGCAGATATTGACTACAAGGCCTGAACAAATGCATTTCATCTGCTACAAAACAATCTGTGGGCAGCCAGTCCTAAAAAAATGTCTCAAAAGTCAAAAAGAAACACCCTTCTTTACTTTCATGTTCCTGCTCTTATTGTGAATGATTCATTCAGTGATTCACTCCATTCAGAACTGAATGACATTCATTCCAATTAAATAACAGCACTGGAATTGAATTTGATTTGAGGTAGGAAACAGAATATAGAATTGCAATTCAAATTAAAATTTTAATGCAATAAATTTAAATTTAAATCTAACAAATAGCATTATAAATATCTAACTTTAATTTTGAATATTAATAAAAATGTATACATTTATACAATTTATCTTAATTATTAATGTTAATTATTTTGTGTGTCTGTCTATATATGGATTATACATATTTTATTATTTTTAATTTAATTATTATTATTATTTATATATGTTTAATACATATAATAACCAAAAAAGCAAGCTTTTAACTTGGTTGAAAAAAAAAAAGTTTTTAACTTTTAACTCATTTGAAGTAAAAAAATTTAAAAAAAAAAAATAATAATGTGTAGAAAGCCTTCAAACTTAACAGGTTTATAGGCCTTGCAGACACACTTCCTGATGCATAAATGTAAGTTCATGCCCTGCTTTTGTTTTCCCATTAAACATCCTATTTCACACTGAAACACATCACATTACAGAAGTTAAATGGGTTGCGAACACCACTTTAAATATTCTGGCGTCCAGATAACTGCTAATTCTGTGGTTCAGTTTACGGTCTAAAGTTTGTCTGGGGTTTCTGGAGTGTATAAATGTATTTCACCCAAGCAATCGCTTTTGGGGCGACTATAACAATCCTTTCCATTCATCTACGGATCAGTAATGAAGCCGGTCAGTTCAGAGCTTTAGGGAGGAGGTGCTCTGGAAACACAGCCTGCCGGAGGCTCGTTATATATAAAAGCAGACGTGTTTCTAAAGTCCAGCCTGGAAGAGAAGTTAGGAGGCATTCTGGGGCCCAACAAAAAAACAAAGAGACAAATCTAAAAAATAATGGACTTTCAAACTAAACCTCAGCCTAGAGATGTTTAAACACACCAAGACGGTCTGTCAAGATGGTTTTAGAGGGGTTTTGGGCACATGCCAGTTGGGAAACCTCGCAAATCCTGACCCAACAAGCAAAAACTCAATAGTTAGTAGTTTCAATAGTTAGAATAAGGAGCTAAACTTTACTCAAACTGAGCAATATGCAATTTGGTGCAGATGTTGATATTTTTTATGGACAAAAAGTCAAATGAAATTCTGACAACCAGCCAAAAAATGTCTTAAAATCTTTTTATTTTGTATTTTTTTAATGCAAGGAGGTGTTGATGCTGAATTATATAACGGAATGCAATGACGATTAAGAGATGAACAAATAAACGTTCATCACAAGCCTGATGATAATATTTGACACTCACATTAGAACACCCCCCCCCCCCCAAAAAAAAAAAAAAAAAAAAAAAAACACATGGATAAAGAAGCAAATTTTAGTAGATTCAGTATCTAAAATAAATAAAATATGTGTGGATAAAGAAGCAAACCTCAGTTGACTGAGTTCTAAGTGTTCATCCTGAAATATGACTGACAATATCAAAGTTATTCTGACGTTTATTTGATTAAAAAAAATCAAGATTTTACTGCAAAAAGACAGAAAACAAGGAAACAAACCTCAAGAAATCACCTCCACATTTCATAGGATTTCCTACTAAAAGTCCAAGATGGTCTAACTAGATGCTTTCAGAGGAGTTTTGAGACCTTGGCAGCTCTTAAACCCTGCAAATCCAGATCCAACCAGCAAGAAATAGGTCTTTAATTCTGGTTTGAGCAGTTTTTATCAGCAGGGAGATGTTGATGCTGAAAGGCTGATGTGAGCTATTGAAATGCAGAGGTATCTGCAGCGCTGCAGTGTTGTAATGCTCTGTCGACTGTATCATTTTGACTTTCTTTAGCTTCAGTCTGTGCCTGTTCCACATTATAATGTGCCTGGAAAAGTCTTCTAAACAGCAGTGGACAGAGCGAAATCACCCTCTCCATCATCGACGTGTTAAATATTTGATAAACTCTTAATTAAATAGCGGCTTCTATCACCCCCGTGGGGATTTTCATTAGGTATTTGTCGTAAAACATGGGAATAACGCAAGCCAGCCTACAGTATTGCATTTTTTTCCCCCTCTTTCCTCATTTCAAATCCTCCCTCAGCCGAATAAAACATGCGCTTGGAAATATCCTCTTTTTCAGCGTATCAATATTTCAACAGTAATAAAAAAAACTAAAAACTCTCTAACAGTAAGACAAAGAAAGCTGGGCAATATCTGAAGAGCTGGAGGATAAAAAATCCTCCTCCCTGTCTGCTCACAGCGAGCGTTTGATCGGAGAACAGAAACACGACGCGCTCCTGGAGTCTTTTGTGCACATTAATGTATACAGAGATCATATGATCAACATCACATCTGCTGCCTCAATTAGGAACGCAGCAAATAATAATCGGATCTGCTGACTCTTCTGGATTTCCTCTGACTCTGCTGTTTTCCCTAATGAAATGAAAGCAGAATAAACACACCACAGCGAAACTGAGATGCATCTTTTACCTGACAAGTGCTGTTATTGAGCCTGAGACTGAGAAAAGCTCATGCAGAGGCCTTATCTGCTCAAGCTGCATTGCTTGCTAATAGCTTTCGTCTTTAAAACTCTGCAGCCGTTTGCAATATTTGATTATTCTGACTTCATTTACTCCCTAACACATGGCTTAAACCAAATAATATCACTTTGCAGCCCTAAAGCCGGCTTCATTTCGCTACACAGTTTGAAAATCCTTACCTTAGGCTAAAAACACTAGTGTTCTTCTCTGCCTGCTGTCTACATAGCACCTTCAAACCGAGATAAGTGACTGATTTGGGAAACTACATAGACGGCAATTAGCTCTACAAAGTAGACTTGATTCACAATTAATTACAGCAGAGTTCGTGATTAGATTGTTGATAAACGAATGGTATGATGCTTTAGAAAACATAAAAATACACACAGAATTATGCTTATTAACCCCGTAATAGGAAGCAGTCTTTTTTTTTCTTTTGAAATGGAACATTTTATTGAACCTTTAGACAAAATATAAAACAAAATATGATTGCATACGTATTTTTGTTGAGTATCATATTTGATGCATCAGGCTTTTATGGCTCATATAGCTTGATATAGTGAGAAATTAGAGGATAAAGCAGCTCAATTTTATTCAAAAACACAATTTAGCAAAAATAAAGTAACAAATAAATTAAAATATATATTAATATAATATATTTATATTATTCAATATATTTTATATGATATATTTTAATTAAATAATTTGAAAAATATTTGGATTTATATGGACAGAAAGTATCAAATTCTGAATGCTTGTAATGTAAATAAATGAGATCTTTATTACAGTAAAAACACATAAATATCAGTCGTCGCTCTTTATCTCCAATAATATGTCTTAGTAAGATGAGATTTATATGACAACATATAATGCAATGCTGATTGAGAGATGAAGAAATAAAGGCTCCTCAGAAGATGTGAGATGAAGATCATTCCTCCGCTGAGGAACAGTGAAAGTAAAGCTTCTGGAAACAAACGTTCCTCAAAAGATCCTGATGATCAGATTTGAGACGCACTGATTTTTCTAGAAAATGATTGATGGAGAATCAAGTAAAGCTGAGCTGCTTCAGTCCAGTAAGAGTTCATCTGGAAATATGACTGCAGTTATTCTGACGTTTACTTGATAAAAATCAGTCAGGATTTGACAACAAAGAGACACTAAAGAGATTTTACTGATAAAAAAACTCTAAACTATTAATCATGAGTGCAACAGGTTTAACAGCAAAGTTTTGATCATGTTTATCATTTACAGGCCTTAGAAATGTTTAACCAAGAACAACTAAAAGTCTACCATGGACAACAGTTGTAGCCTGAGCTGGTATTTGAGCGGTGTAGTTAGCATGAAGTGGCTGGCGGAGCAGTGGAGCTCCAGGCTGTGGTGACCTGCCACCTCTCAGGTCACACGCTAACACAAGCAAACCTGTTAGCTGCTAGTCGCAGTGAAGGAGCTAGCCGACACTCACAATATCTCACCTCTGATGAGCGCTGAGGCAGGAATAGCTCCTGCACACGGACTGTGACACCAGCCACACATCAGAAGTGTGAAGAAACCAGACACGCGGGTCAGAAAGTCCCACTACGACTACTAGCGTTGAAATATGTTTGAATGCATTGTGGGCTGCACATATATTTTATTCCTCATAAATATTTCATACGTACAGTAAAGTTCAAAAGTTTGGGGTCAGGAAGATTGTTTAATGTTTTTGAAAGAAGCCTGTTATGCTCACCAAAGCTGAATTTATTTGATCAAAAATACAGTAATATTATGAAATATTATTACAACTTAAAATCAGTGTTTTCTATATAAATATTTTGTAAAATGTAATTTATTGCTGTGATTAAAGCTGAATTTTCAGCATCATTACTCCAGTCTTCAGTGTCACATGATCTTCAGAAATCATTCTAATATGCTGATTTACTGCTCAAGAAACATTTCTGATTATTATCAATGTTGAAAACAGTTGTGCTGCTGAATACTTTTGTGGAAATGTTGATACATTTTATTGTTCAGGATTCACAGATCAATAGAAAGTTCAAAAGAACAGCATTTATTTGAAATAGATTTTTTTGTAACATTATACATTTATTTTTTGTCAATTATGATCAGTTTAATGCATCCTTGCTAAATAAAAAAAAAAAAAATCTTACTGATCCCCAACTTCATGAAGTTTAAGTCTTGCATTTATAGCCGTGAAAATCTCAAACAAAAGAAGTGCACTATCAAAATGGCATTTCTGTGCCATTAACAATCACTGACAACTTCCAGTGTGGCTTTTGATGAATTAAATTTTTATGGGCCTGATAATTTAACACTTTTCACTGCAGCTTACAAAACCACAAAACAAAGAGCCGCAAGCAAAAGCGTGTGACATTCTCAACACAGACTTCAGCCAAGACATCTGCACATCAGGTCACGACGGACAAACCTCATCAGCAAACACAGGCCTTTTGTTTTGATGAAACTCATTAGCTACAAAACACTCTCTTCTCAAGCGAAAGATCAAAACACTAATAATGGATTCATAAAGCTTCGTCTCACAATCAACATGCAGATTCGACGAACACCCCTGACATTTAAACTATTACGATTCATGGATAAAGAGATTTTGCATGAACATCGTGATACATTTTTAACCAGGACTTTTGGCCTGTCAGACAGAGATGCTTATGAGGCATAAAGGGTATGAAACTAATAATTATTTATCAATTATTCAACTGAGTGAAATGCAAACTATGCAGATGAAATACTCAAAGTAGGACGCAACCTAATACTCAAATTCAATAAGCAGTGTGGATCAGTGTTGTACTTTAAACATGGTTATTATTGTTAAACAAAACAAAAACTACTACTAAATACAAATATATTTAGTATTAATAATACTTAATTTATAATAATTATTATTTATAATCATTTAACAATTATAATTATTTACAATAGTTATTTACAACAACAACAACAACGATGACGACAACAACAATAATAATAAATTATTATTATTATTATTATTGTTATTATTATTTGTAGTAATAGCATTTTAATAAAAAAAACGATATACATTTTAATTTAAACAAAGCTTTAGTAAAATAAAATAGTAATGTTAGATTAAAAATTGTACACGAAAGGACAATTAAAAAGTAACAACTGAAATAACTTGAAGCATAAATAAAAAAATAAGTGAACTAAAATTAAAATTAAAACTGAAATAAAAATAAATTAATCCTAAATAGTAAAAATATAGTAATAATAATAATAATAATAATAATAATGACGACAAAAGCAGATAACAAAAAAAAAACGTATAATATTAAAAATGAAAATAAAAACTGAAGATATAGAAATAAAAGCTAATTCAAAAATGTATTTAAAAAATATATAGTATATAAATATAAAATAAAAATAAAAATAACAATGGGTGAAAGCAAACTCCCCTACAAATGAAACAGTTCCTAACTATTCCCAATCCTAACTGTTGAGTAAATAATATTTTATTAAACTCTGGCTTTAAACAAATACTGTACGCTCAACCTTTTTTTCAGACACAAAAATAATCCTGCGTGAAAGTTTGAACGATTCACCCAAGTCTGCAGGAAATGATTTGAACACGTTCAGATATCCTTGGCATGCGTGTTCTGAACACCGCCGTCTGTTCAGCGTCTCGGCTCTACACGTTCAAATCCTATCAATCAATGTTCAGCGCTCGTCTGAAGGAGGAGGCTGGCAGACTTTCAAAGCGCAGTGGAAATCTTTCCACTTTGCTGCGCTGCCCATATGGCGGGATGTTCATGTCGGTGTTTGGCGTGTAAAAACTCTCTTTCCACTGTTCATTTTTGCTGCCCTGCTGCCTTTCCCTGCAAAGAGACTTCTAATATTTATCGGCTCGAGGTTTACATGCGTCTGGACTTCAAGGCTCAGAGTTGGAGGGGAAAAATGGTGCAGTGGCCTTTTCACCACGAAATATTGCATCTTTCACTCTCTCTTAGAGCTCTTTGCAGAAAAGGGACTGATGCGTAGAATTAACCTTCAGGATGTCCGTGTTTCTCCGACAAGCCTTTTGAGTCGATGCGGTTTGAAAGTCTAATGTAAATAGCATAAGGTCACCAGAGGCTTTTGTGAATGCAAGTGCACTATTCCTTGCAGACAAAAACACAAGACATCTGCTGAAGAAAGACTGGTGTCATAATGAAGCATTATTGGGCTTAAAGTTAATGGCTGCAATTAAAGCTATTAAATTAAAAGAATGAACGAGACATCAAAGCCACTCCAGCAGGAACAAAGGTTTAGCAGGTTTAGTCTGATTAAAGAGAAAGAAAGAAGGAAAAACTATTCATCTATTCATCTAACAGGTCACTTCAGCAGGACTCATTTTTAAAAAGTTCAAACTCTGACAATTCTCAACATGAGATGTTATTCAGAACCCATTTTACTTCTGCAACGTGACATATTTTTGGTGTTTGATTTGCCAGATTTCATGGGGAAAAATGTGAATATGTCCATACAAATGCACAGTATTGTTGTTTTTGTGGCATAAAAATGTGCACTGCACAGTACATTGAATGTTATTAGACTGCAAACTCAACACATATTATAGTCAAGCCGCATAATATAGACACATAAAATAGCTTATATAATAATGCAAGGCTAAGTAAAATTCATTTTACAAATGTATTGAAGAGAGCTGCCAATGCAGAGGCCAAATGTTTAGAAAAATGATATTTCATTAGCAGATTAATCACAGGACAGTGCTGGAGCGAGGAAAGAGAAAGAAAGGGATTGTTTTAAATGGCCGTCATTGGTAAAAGGCAATGGTCATATTTAATTCTATATCACCCTAATTAAAGTCTGTGATACGGTGAGCAATAGACACACAACACCAGCAGCCCTATTAATAGTCTGGGCTCACGGCCGGACTGACTTCACAGGGAGCAGTAACTCTGGCTAATTTTATTAATAAAATCATCTCTCTCCAGAATACCCCTTCCATTTCCCACATCATCCTTTATGGCTCTCATTTAGACATCAGCTCCTCTTTTTCTGGCACACATACAATCTCTTAATGAATTACTGCACGAGTCGCTTATATCTCTACAACACACTACTGCTGTGCAATACAGCTGAAACAATTACTATATAGCTACACACACACACACACATTAAAAACAAAGAAATATCAAGATACCATTGATTCAAGACAGTTTTCTACATTGTATTTATATCTGTAGTATAATAAAAACTACAATATTTACCAAACAATTTTTAATTAAGCATCTTAATATATGAAAAATGCTACAAAGACAATGTCATGAACATTTCCAGTTGATACATTTGCAAAGGGAAAATTGATTGATTGAAATGGACTCTTTCAAATTTTGCTTTTGAAGTTTAAATCTTGATGCTCTCCAGAGATTACAAAACTAATCAGCTAAAAAATAATAACATTCAAAATATCATTAAAATTACTGCAATTTGCAGCATAAATGTTAATTACCACAAATCATTGCAAATAGTTCAAAAATGAGACATCCCATTTTGGTGTCCACATCAAATTAAATGTACTAAAGCACATTGTATAAACATAGAAATCATAATAAATACAAGTGTCTACTTCGATGTTTCAAATAACAATAAAAAAAATACAAATAAAATGGGTAAAGTAATGTTTCATTGTCATTCAGCGTAAAAGATAGGTAAAAAAAATCATACTTATTTTTGTTAATTTTGTTATATTTTAAATGATTTAAAACTTCTTGCTGGCAAATAGGTAAAACCTAGTGGTTTGAAGGATGGTGGCAAAGATTGGAAAGAATTTAAATGACAATTAATTATTATTTTAATGTCATCTAATGATTCTTGTTCAAAATATAACAAGATTTTTTTGTTTATAAGCTACGCTGAATGACATTTTAGTGGGTGTCTTTTGTAAACGATGGTAAAAATGTATTATAGTCATTCTTTTTTTTGCTCAGAAAAAAAATAAAAAAAATAAACAGGACACATTCTAATGTACAAAATTACTGTATACGACTTCTATTGGTTTGATTTGTCTTAGACCCAAATACTGTATGTTGTGATACTGCCCAGCGGCACACAACTTATAAACAAATGTATATATGCACACTAAATCTCTTTTTCAGTGTTGCTAATGCATTGCTAATGTAGCCAAAGACATGCATATCCATAATAAGATGTTAAGAGAAGCTGTTTTAGTTTGGCCCACATATATCTAGAAGAAATTCAAGCCTTATGACCAAACTTGAGCTTGATCTGTCCTCGTCAACTACCCTGACGCCATCCGCACACTTTGAGACACATTCGAGAATTGGCTCATTTAAATGCAAAGTGCACGCATCTTTCTTGGCTTTCATTGTGCAGCTATAGATTTTCTCCTGAATGGAAAAATAAGCAGTAAGCATGCAACCAATTCTGCAGCCCTAACAAATTCTGCAGCCCTACCTTTCCGACGTAAAGTGGCTCCGTCCCGGTGTATTCCTCCACGACAAAGAACTGATTCCACACCCATCCCCTCTTCACCCGTTCGTGGGACATCGGCCATTGCTCGGGACGTCTTCCCATCATCCCAACACTAGTCCTTACGGTCTGACCGGACAGCCATCCGCAGCACTGCAGAATTCCCAGAGTCACTGCCAAAACCTGAGCTCCTCCTCTCCAGTGGGGAGCCATGTTTGAAAACGCTCTCGTCTCTACATGGGGCAGAAGCCAGAAACTCGTTCAAGATGAAGCTTTCCACCCAACCGCCTGATTGCTTGAGAAGAGCTCCTTGACTCTGGGGTTGAGGAAGGTAAACGAGAGTTCGCCGCTGCTCAATGAAACTATAAATCCAATAGGTTTTTGGTCATCGCAGAGGCCACCGGGTCCTCAAGAGGGCATTTAAGAGGAATCTTTCTTGGGAGGATGAGGCCGTTTCAGTGGTATACAGCTATAACTCCTCCGTTTTGATATCTGTGTTGGGTTTCTCAATGACAGGTTCCAATCACAAAGCCATTGAAGTCCTATCTGTGCTCGAGTTGGGTTTTAAGCTGAACAGCTACTGGACGAAACTGCAAACATGTCAAAAAAATGTCGTTTTATGGTTCAATCTTGGCAATCCCATTGTGAGCCTGGAAATGTATGAACGCTCCATGTTAACTGCTTTAACAAAAAGGGCATAATCCAACTGTTTTCCATTTCATTTCCATTTGTATGCTTCACATCCCAAAGACAAAAAAAGCAATCCTCAAATTTCATGGATGCAAGATGTTCCTCAATATCAGAGGCATTATTATCCCAATCTAGATCCACGCGCTGTGAGTACTTCTTGACCTGCAGGGTTGAGAGTTTGACATGGGTGAGTTCATGTTGACCTCAGCATCTGATCACCTGTAACAGAGCAAAGATAACCGATTAGAAAAGCAAAAGACCTTATGTAATGGGAAAAAGCAATAAATGGAAACTTATAGCTGGCCATGCAGAGCTAACTAACTAACAGAGCGAACTAAGATGATGGATGGCTAAAAAGATATTTGACTACTGGTTAGCATTAACCAATGACCAGCACTGTTGACAAAAATAAAGGAAAGCCTCAAAAGAAAGGTCATGAGAAAATAAATGCTGTAAATATTTACACAGGGAAGTAAATATTTACAGCACAGTTTCCACTGTTTTCAAAGTTAAATAATTTGAATATTATTATTCATATTTGTAATATTTTGTTTTATTTAATAATATTTTAATATTAATTTTCTATTAATTTAATTTCAATATTTTATTTAATTATATATTTTATTTTAAGTTTCCATTTATTGTTTTTTGCTTCTGTAACCAGTTATCTTTGCTCTGTAATAATAATAATAATAATAATTATTATTATTATTATTATTATATCAGAGCAAAGATAACAGGAAAAGCAAAAAAAACACATGTAAAGGGAAAAGGCACTAAATGGAAACTTATAGCTGACTATGCAGCTTCAAAACAGGATCCAGTTGCAATAAATCAATAGTGGAACAAACTGTATCGATCCTTGACTTCTTGTTATGGCATTCTCATTCTTGTTAAACAAATACATAATTAAATACATGCCACAGTGAATTTGCCGCCCTCCCCGACACACAAAACACTTTTAAAGCGGTCGCGGGTCTAAATTCTTTGATTTTCTCCTGGATTCCACAGGACTGCAGCAAGAAAACGCACCTTCATTTAGGTGATCTACCTGAAAACATTTCTCAAAGCAGAAACTTTGTGCTCAGCAAGAATCCGGATAATGTGCTAAGCCCAAGAGCAATGTCTTCTGTGTTAGAGAGCCAGGTGTGGATGGAAAAGGAAAAAGGGAGGTTTATATATCACGAACTTGAGCCCAAAGCATCTGTCTGCTGAGCTGCGGCCCACGGCAGGCGCTTACACTCGAGGCTATCTGATTAATTGCATGAGGGAGCACTAATTGGATAAAAGTATTAATCAATTAATTCAATCCATTAGAGCGGCAACCCTAACGCTTAAAACAAACACTGGTCAGGAAGGTGAAGATAAGCTATGGCCCCATTGTGCATCAGCCAAAGCGCAATTGAGCAGGGGAAATGATTAATGGTCTTTGAGGCTTTCAGAATAAGAGAAAAATAACAACATTTAGCATGGCTGAAATGTCACAACCTCAAGGCTAAAAGATTACAGCTCCTGCGGACGAGTGCGGGCCAAGAAAGGCCCTTCAGGATATTGGTTGTTTAACCTTTGGCAGACGGTTGCTGCAGCTTCGCGTCTGGAGGAAGGCCAACGTTTGCGTCGTCTAGCTAAGACATTCTTACAGAAGCATCCCGAAAGAGAAACGACCTTGTAAAGAGGGTGAAAAATTAAACACTCACAGCCAGTGCTGGGTAGTAACCAGAGGTGGACAGTTACTGTACTTAAGTACGATTTTCAGGTATCTGTCCTTTACTGGAGTGTTTTTTTGGGGGGTAAAAATTGGTAAACGTTCCTTGCCTCATTTTGAACTAGAGAAATCTTCACTCAGTACGAGACATGGTAGTGGTGTCTGATTCTTAAACGAGCTGATTCTTTTCAATCGGTTTGTAAATCGCTATGAAGATTTGATTAGATCTCTTCTCGAGTCAGCTACTCACTGATTCAAATGATTCGGTCAGAGCGAGTCAGTTAACAATTCACAGAATTCAAAAGAATGTGAGATCCTCGGATCTTGAGTGCATGAACAACTGATGGCACGAAAAGTAAGTTACTAACTTTAGCATTTATTAGCTCATGGCTGTCTGTTGTTTGTGAGCTAAAGCTAAATTAATGACCACACAACTTTTTTTTTTGCAGTGTTTGCATAGCGTTCTTCTTTAAATCCGAACACATTTTGCCCAACATGCATATATTGAATGTTTATTTTTGGCAACACGCATTTTGTTTTTCCTCATTTCTATATACTATGTGGTATATTTTGTTATTTTTACTTCTTTGCACACTTTCACATTATCAGAGACTGTATTTTCGGGTATACAGTAGTAAACATCAGTGTTATGATGTATTTTTAGCAGGTGAATACAGTATTGCAAAATAAATAAACATTGATCAATCAGTACTTTTTACTTTTAATACTTAACATTAAAAATCAAGTACTTTTGTACTTTGACCCAAGTAAAATTGAAAATTAGTACTTAAGTTGATTGAAGTAATATTTTATTATTTATCTGTACTTTTACTCAAGTACATGATTTGTGTACCTCGTCCACCTCTGGTCGATTACATGTAATCTGGATTACATAATCAGCTTCTAAAAAGTACTCATAATTAGATTATATTACATTTTTAAATGCTCGTAATCAGATTACAGTTACTTTTTGATGGATTGCATGATTATATATTATTCATACAATGGCAGCAAATTATTCATAATTTATATATTTTTTCTTCTTAAAATTTCCTTTCTAAAAATGTGTGTCAAAAAGTATCATACCATTTAGCTTTGTTCACAGCCATTTACATGTTCACAGTTCTTTGATGTCAGTTAATGGTCACATAGACATGCAGGTAAACAAACTAAATATTTCTATTTTTAGTGTTCAAGTGTTTTATTGTTGTTATTGTTTACATATATATATATATATTTACAGTTTTGTGATTTAATTAATTATTAGCTTTTTGTCTACTCAGTCAAACCCACTGGACTTCTTACAGTAATCCAAGTCTGGAAACCCTGGAGTAAATTAATGTTTAATGCATTTTATGATGTTGATATCAAAGAATGAAACATAGTTTCTTTCTCTTTCTCTGTTTTTTTTTATATTTTTTTTTATCAGTATTCAGAATACATTACCCAAAATAAGTAACCTAGATTTTCATTGTGTAATCTGTAATCAGTAACTGAGTACACTTTGTAAGTAATCTACCCAGCAATGATCATAGCAAGGCAAGGTTTGTACAAACAACTGACAGCGATATGCATTAACACTGTGATCATAAATGGTGAATTTCAGTCCAAGAGAAGATTAGAGGACTTAAGCTCAAAGCTGTCTTGAGAACCTGGTGAAACTAGCATGTACAGTATGTTTACCACCCCTGAGTGATGAAATCACCTCATTATCACCCTCTAGGAAGACAGTTAGGCCTGGTGATCTTCTTTTAGCGCAAATCGAGAGAGATTTCCAAAGAGGCAAAGCACGAACGTCCAGACACCATTTGGACACAGATACTTGCGTTATCACGCTAAAAATACAATTTACACAGTAATGGGATCCAGACTATTGGAATCTTATTGCACAGTACTCATGCTAGCATTTTAGCAGATGGTAAACAGAGAAACCCATACTTTGGTTTTGATCTTTATTCCTAAAGATAAACACACACAGTTTTCACCAGAGTAGCTTATTGAGCTTATTAGCCACCTGCGGTATGAACCGATGCAATGCTATCTAGTTTTTTTTTAATGGGAATATTATTTAGTTAACAAAGCAAAAGGTTTTCTGCACATACTGTTAGTTATTTTTGATGCTAAAGGACTGTGACGTGTGACATTTAGGTCCGCTTCTACTAGCATCTAAGGTCAAGCGGTGATCCGGGTCACACTTTGCATCTAAGCATGCAGGACGAACAAAAATAAAGTTCAGTGCAAACAACTGATCCTGAAAATATGCATGTGAGGACGGCCGACTACAAACAGAAAACATCAGAAAGCCCCTAAAAAACTCCATTATGACTTCAAAACACACGCTCGCAAATATGCCAATCAAAAGAATCAGTCAATCAATCAAAAGCACGCTTTTGCATTTCACTGATCTAACGTAATATTTTTCATGCTTCCAATTAGCCTGCAATGTTTTTGTCTTGAAGAGGCAACTTCAAAGTAATGTTGTTTATTCCCTTTCGCCTCAAAGAAAAACTATTTAGGGCAAGTCAAGATTAGCTGGTTTTTGACTATCTAGAGTTTTCTAGTAGGCCTGACCAAGTGCATATGATAAATTATAAACCATTTATATCAAATATTTTCTCTGGCTGAATGCACTCTTGTGAAGCAGTTCTCCAACTCTTTGCTCAAAACTGTCAACCCTTGGGCAGTTAACAGAGAAAAAGCACAAGCTAGTTAAAATTTTCCCTCTAGTTATAAACTCGTTAAAATTTTCATGATGAGTTTTTGACAATTTGGCCCTTAATAAGATGTGGTATAGAGCGTAAACGAGTTGACTTAAGGATCTGGCTCTTTGGGGTCGTCCGTTCTCGTCTGTTGTAGAACAACGTCAATTAGTGAATATCTGCGGAAAGGCCGGTCGTGTAACACCAACGCCGGTCTGATACAGTCATAATGCCTCCGCTACCACCCAAAACGCTATTGGCAAGCCGAACGCACTCATTCGTGACCTATTAGGTCGTGGATTGATTATAAAACATGGCTGCTACTTCTCATCAGACGCCAGCCGGAGAGCAGAGGCCGTGACAGCCGGCAACCAGAGCCAGAGAGGAGACTGATCACCGCCGAGTGATGGGCTTCAGGCCAGAGAAAGAGAAAGAGACCATACCTCGCTCGCTCGCTCTCTCTCTCCTCCAACAATCTCCTTTTCACCTGCACGACATCCATCGCTTTAATGGGAATCACTGACTGCCTATTAGCCGCTCCTGCACAAACAGCCACAAACACACGGCACTCGCGAGAGGGGTTCCAAGTGCTGCTCCAACACTGGGATCGCAAAAATAGAGCCGCATGTCACAAACAACTCGCCCTTTGTGAACTTTTATAACATTAGAAATATCTTTACTGTCGGTTTTTATCAATTTAATAGAAGTATTCATATATTACCATATTGACCCGAATATAAGACAGTTTTTTTCAATTCAATTCAATTCAAGTTTATTTGTATAGCGCTTTTTACAATACAATCGTTGCAATTGCAATTTTTTCTTGGAACTACATCTGAAAAAACGTGACCGTCTTATATTCAGGGTCTAGACTTTGACATGTCAATAATACACCCACAACAATAGCTGGCGCCAAATACACATAAAACGAGTGTGCCAAGAAAAACGTAATGTAATGTGTGTTACGTAATGTAAAATACGTAATGTAATAATGTTAGAAGATCGCGAGTGAAAACAAAAGAAAAGCTTACAGCGGCATGAGTCATGACGGTCATGTTAGCCTGATGGGAACAAACTTCCTCTGTAACTGATTTAAAACGTAAGACAGTAGTCTACCCAGATTTGAAGGCTACAATAAGATTTCACTTCTACTGATAATGAAATGTTGCTAGGCTACTATGAGATGGATAGCCTAATTGTTATATCCCAGCAGGCACACAACGTCATAAGACATTGATATTTGGTTAAATTTCGCTGTGACGTCGGGTGACCAAAATGCAATGTAAATTCAACATTAAATTGATGTCCAATACCAACATCAGCTGACGTTGAGATTTACTTGTTTTTAGGTTATGTAACCAAAATCCAACGTTAAGTCAACGTCAAATTGATGTCAAATATTGAACCAAACCTAAATGCAACGTCAGTCCGACGTCAACCTGACTAATATAGACGTCTGGTGCCTGCTGGGATAATTCAGATGGGCTACCTGTTATTTTTATGGTATATCAAAAAAATTATATTTTAAATGTGATTGTTGGTACATTTTACCAGTATTTACCACGCATTCAAAACAAAAATTAAAATAGGAAAAAAATATTTTCTTAACAAAACACAAGATTTGGTTTTCAAAAAGCCTTTTCCAAAAGGTTCATCTTGAAAAAGGGGGGTTGTCTTATAATCAGGGTCATCTTATATTCGGGTCAATACAGTATTAGTATTTTTTTAAATGCTACTGACCTCAAACATTTGAATGGTATGTATCACGGTTTCCACAATATGAACCATCACAACTGTTTTCAACATTTATAAAAATAAGTTTCTTGGGCAGCTTCTAAGAATGATTTCTGAAGGATCATGTTAATATATTAATCAATTAATCAATCATTATTATTATTATTATTATAACTACACTTTTACATATATTTACACCAGTTTATATCTGTTAATAATTGAAGAATTAGTTTGAATATATAGATTTATATTAATAAAACCAGTATAATTGTATACAATAAAAACAACAACAACAACATAATAATAATAATAATATATATAATGATATAGTATGAATAATTTATCCTAATAATGGCTAATTATTTATTATTAATTATAAATTAATATTGAAATAACCCGAATAATTGTTTAAGTTAATACTATAATAATTTGGACATACAGATTTATAGATAGATCATATTTAAACCAATATAATATAACAACATTGATAATAATCAGAAATGTTTCTTGAACAGTAAATCAGCATATTAGAATGATTTCTGAAGGATCATGTGACACTGAAGACTGGAGTAATGATGCTGAAAATTCAGCTTTGATCGTAGAAATAAATTATATTTTACAATTTATTCACATAGATAACAGTTATTTTGAATTGCAATAATATTTCACAATATCACTGATTTTTACTGTATTTTTATCAAATAACTACAGCCTTGGTGAGCAGAAGAGACTTCTTTAAAAAACGTTTCACCTGCGCAGCAATTATCATTTTAATGGGAATCACTGACTGCCTCTTAGCCGCTCCTGCACAAACACAGCACTTGTTAACACTCTTATATACATTTTTCTTCCAACTTTGGGAATCTCAACAAATAGAGCCGCATGTCAGAAATGGCCTGCCTTTGTCAAAGTAGTTCAAAGTATTAAATGAGAAGAGATCCAAAACATCAGACTGATTAAAATCTGGGAGGATTTGAAAAAGAAAAACAGTATTTGGAAACGAATAGCCTGAGGTTAATAAGCTGCGCTGGCCCTCTTCTCCGGCTGTGCGATGTTTTCATGTGTCATCTGATTATACATTTGCCAAGCGCTTCCCCAAGCATGTATCAACGCATGAAAGCTCTCATCAAAGCCCAGACCACATGCACTTCTAATGACTGTGGTCATATAACTGAACCCACACACCTTCACTACAGCAGTCTGACATCTACTCACTAAAAACCATACAGAGAGAACATATACGTGACATTTAATAATGACGGATATGTAATATGACATATCTAATGAGCTAACTACTCACAAGATTTTAGAAAAAGATGCATTTATTTTGCAGTTATTTATAATAATAATAATAATAATTTAAACCAGTATAAAAGATAATAATAATAATAATAATAGTTGTTGTTGTAGTTGTTATAATTACTGTTGTTATTATGTTATATTCTAATATTTATTATGTGTATAAACTTATTTGTATAATATAATAATGTTATAATTATAAATAAAGTCACTACTAAATATATATTTATTTTTTATAGTTTTTATTTGTAATTTTATATTCACAACATATATTTGAATAACTGAAATAGCATGCTATTATTATTATTATTATTATTGTTGTTGTACAGTCAAAAACACACTGTTTTAGAGCAAACTAAATAGTTACACCACAATTAAAAAAAAATAATTGAATACTGTAATGAATTAAAACGAATATTAATTGAATACATTTTGAATAATTGTCAGATACTGCAAAGGGCATTTAAATTAAGCATCATTAGCCTTAAAACATGCCAACTGACATGAAGTCTATAGCAGCTATATAAATTATTATCTACTGTGTGCATAAACATGAAATTCAAGATGCATAAATAAATCCCCAACGTTTTCTCCCAAACACAGCTGCCCTTCAAAAATGATTCAGTATTAGCATGGCATACAAGATAATCACGTCACGCACATAAACCCAAATATTTGGGAATGCAGCGTCAATTAGCAGCACTCACAAACACCTGGACAAGCCTCAATACCTCTAGTGTCGCCTCACTCTTCCATTTGGCTGTGACTCTGAGCTCTAGAGACCAGCTATTATGCCCTGGAATGGGGATCCGGTTAGAAGTAGCCCTTGTCCAAGACACGCTGTTTCCTTGGCAGAGTGTAGGGAGCGTGTTGGAGGGGCCGGAGCCGAGCGGAGCGGGGCGGGGGTGAAAGTGGACTCGATTGACAGACGGCGGCGGCTGTAATGGATTGAGCATCAAGAGTAAATGGTGCCGTAGCGTATGCTGCCTCTCATTAAGCTGCGTGTTTGCTTACAGGAAGTAATGAGAGGAGACATATATTGTCACAGCCTTAGAAAAGCCGCATGGCTAATTACACTAATTGTAGTTTGCTCCTGCCTCCTCCCACATCCTCTCTATATCCCTCCCTTCCTGTACAACTGTTACCTACAGCATCTTCACAAAATCCATCTTCTACGCTCTTACACTACCAGTCAAATGTTTGGAATTATATAATGTTTTTGAAACAAGTTTCTTCTGCTCACCAAGGCTGTATTTATTTGATCAAAAATACAGTAAAAATTTTGAAATATTTTTATAATTTAAAATAACTGTTTTCTATGTGAATTAATTTTTAAATGTATTTTATTCCTGTGATGCGCAGCTGTATTTTCAGCATCATTACTCCAGTCTTCAGTGTCACATGATCTTCAGAAATCATTCTAATATGCTGATTTGCTGCTCAATAAACATTTCTGATTATTATCAGTGTTAAAGACAGTTGTGCTGCCAATATTTTTGTAGAAATGGTGATACATTTTTTTTTTTAGGATTCTCTGATTAATTGAAAGTTCAATAGAACAGAATGTATGTTATATTAGAAATCTTTGTTTCAAGTTTCAAGTTTCAAGTTTTATTTGTCACAAACACAACTATACAGAGATTGTATAACCAGCAGTGAAATGTGAGTCAGGTCTGCTCCATGGACAGTGCAAATATTGTAGAATACAACACAAGGGAAGTATGCATAAAATAAAATGAATAAAAAATAAGATATAAAGAACAAAATATAAAATATAAAGTATAAAAGAATGTGCATGACAGTATGCTGTAGAATTAAATATTAAGATAAGCATGACTGTACGAGAGAGGAATGTGCAAACAGGTTGAACATGGTTGACATGAAGCAGCAATCACAAAAAAATAAATATAAAAAATAAGATAATAAGATATCAAGACACAGAAAGTGTTGTGTGCAAATGACACTGTCAGTATGAGGTAGATAATAATGAGTGTGAGTGCTCAGTGCTCAGTGGCTTTGTAACATTATGAATGTCTTTCCTGTTGCTTTTGATCAATTTAATGCATCCTTGCTGATCAAAAGTTAATTTTTAATCTTACTGACCCCAGACTTTTGAATAGTAATTTACCACGGAGTTTCCACGCAGTAGCTGTTTTCAACATTGATAATAATCAGAAATCAGCATATTAGAATGATTTCTGAAGGATCATGTGACACTGAAGACTGGAGTAATGATGCTGAAAATTCAGCGCTGCGTCACAGAAATAAATTACAATTTGCTATATATTCACATAGAAAACACTTACTTTATATTAAAATTATTTACCACAATTTTACTGTATTTTTGATCAAATAAATGCAGCCTTGGTGAGCATTACATACTTTTTTTCAACATAAAAAAAAATCATAATTATTCCAAACTTTTGACAGGTATAGTAAACAGTAAAGGTTCTTTATTGGCATCTATGGTTCCATAAATAACTTTTACAGTAATATCAATGGAACCTTTCCATTACACAACAGGTTCTTCTTTATTATAAGAGGATAATAAAGGTTCTTCAGATTATTAAAATGTCTATCAAAATGGTTCTTTTACCGAAACATTGCAAAATGTTTCTTCTATTGCTTTGCTGCAACAACTTCTTTTTGTAACCTTTATTTTTAATAGTGTATTCACTTTAGAAGCTTCTATGCTGTTTGCATCTATCTTGCCATATTATTTTCTCTCTCTCAGGCTTTTCTCCCTGCCAGCTGCGCAATTACTCAGTGGCTCGTCTCACGGGTGACTGGCAGGAGCGAAAGTCCTGGCGCTGGCCGGTGATCAGCCGTGGAGGGTGGGCGATGGCCGATGGACGCTCCTGGCAAAGGCACGAGGAGGTGGCCGTCCAGCTGACAGCTGTCCACGAGCTCCTCGGGGCCCTCACCGGGGGCCGGGGCCTCTGCTTTACTGCTGCCAGCCAGGGGTCAGAGTTTGGGTGGCTGGCTTCAGCATTTAACCCCTGCTGGTACAAACCGTGACTACAGCAAATCACATGTTACACAGGCCTACAGAACAACAAGGAGGTCTAGAACACATGCAGAGGTGTAGAAATGCACTAAATAGCAAATCTCAACTGCATGATTTTTTATTTTGTCACAAATAGCAACTACATTATTGCTCGGCTCTTCATGTAAAGTTATCCATTTTTATCTGCATGCATACAATATACTCATATCTGGCAATCTAGACTACATAGCAAACCTCAACTGCATGATTGCTTGTATCATTGCAAAATGTAACTATATTTTCATCCAGCTCTAATCTCCTAAATGCAACAATAAGGCATGAAGATAGTAAGATAATATAAACATTAACAATATAATTATCTGTAAAACTGCTTTGAAAGGATACGAAAGTGTTATAACAATAAATTTCCGACTATTTGAGTCAAAATTGGCACATGAAATCACATGCAACCATGACAAAATTTTACTTTAAAATATTCGTCATTGTCAATGGCAACAAAGGAGAGACAAAAAAAACAACAACAAAAAACGATGCAGCTTAACAAAAATGAAACTATTTTAACTAAAACATACTGCTGACAAAATATAAAAGGAAAAAGTAACACTGCATCCCTGCAATGCACTGAAAATGTTTTTAAAGACATCAGGCAAATAACCCAACCTTTTCGATAATTACATGCCTTATTAATTAAAAAAACTGAACTGAATCAAACATGAACACTACACTTGCACATAATAGCATATGAACTTGAAGTGACTGTCCTGTTGTGAATACATCATTGCTATAACAACAAGCTACTGAACAATAAAATATCCTAATCATTCTCCAAAAGAACATGGATTACAATCCCTGTAACAATTGACAACAGAGCTTCTAAACAGCAGAGTACTCATTATATCTTCAGTACTCATGATATGTCATTGTTTCAGGAGCTCTGCTTCTCACACGGCAAAGAATCAGATCCTTAATGAGGGCTTTTTGTCTTTGCTTTGCAGCTGAAACCTCTACAAATCTTTAAAACTAGATATATTTCCTTGGGTAGCAATGCTGCATACGATATTAAGACTTTTTATTCATAGAGTGTATCTTGAATATAAGTGCGTTTCATCTTAATAGACTGTCAAATTTGTTTTTCACTTGTCAACTTCACTTAAAAATTGGCCAGTTCAACCAAACACACTTTTATTAAAAGACACAATCTATGCAAACCAGCCCTGATATCTTATGCAGTGAAAATGTATCTTGTTTAAAGATTTTTGTTTAATATTTTCACAGGAAAACACAAAAGTACCAATTAAAAAAAAAAAAAAAAAAACTGTGGCAGTGAAATAAAATAAAACAAGTTATAATACTGACATTGCTAAAAAACAAAACAAAAATAAAAATAAGAAATAAATATAAATATAAATATATAATATAACAAAAATATGTAAATATTTATATAAACATGTAAACAAATGCATAATAAACAAATAAACAAAACTATTAAAGATGACAAGAACATTACTAAAACTTAAATAAAAAAATAAAAACTGAGAATATAAAAATAAAATCTATTTTAAAATATTAAAATATACGATAATAGCATATAAAATAATACTAAAATAACAGGACAATAAGTAGAATACATAATTATACATTTCCATGCATTAACAGGAAAATGTTAATGCATGAAAAAAAAAAAAAACTTAAATGTAAATTTTGTTCACACACATACACAAAAATAAATAAATAAATAAGTAAATTAATAAATGTATAATAATAATAATAATTATTATTATTATTATTATTATTATTAAATGACATTACAATCAAAACAAAAACAACACATGTAAAAATGAGCAGAGCCCAGAGATCTGAGCAGCGATCCGGACTTATTGCAGCTTTAATTAGCCGTCAGACGAGCATGAGACGACGGATCACAGCATCAACACTAGCATCAACAGCATCCGCGGTTAGCGCTAGCGTCTCTCTCTGCCCTTGACAGGGTGTTTACAGCCCCTCTGTGTTTGCTGTCAGCTCGCATCGGGACGCTCAACAGTTTGTCCCTGACATATCGTCAGAAATCATGATAAAGCGCACAGACGACAAGAACGCAATTTAATTTGATTTGAAACAAACGCAGCCACTTCATACACATCTCCAGCTGTCTGAATACTAATATAAGTGCACTCAAAACAAACAGAACACATTTCTGATCCAGAGACAAGACATTCCTAGTGATTGACTCGAATATTGACTGAATCGAAATAAACATTAATTAAAGCAATATAGAAATATACAATTTAAAAATTCACATAAAATTAAAAGATCTTAAACTACAATGCAAAAAAAACTGAAAAAAACACATAATTAATAACTTTGTTGAAGTACTAAAATGACTAAAACTAACACTGAAATGAACACGAAAGCAATATATAAATATTCAAAAATTCACATAAAATCATGTGGCCATGAAATCATTTGAAAGACTGATTTGGCTTTTTTGGCTTATCTGAAGGCCTCCACTGGACCCTTACTGGACCCCCAGCAGTTTGCCTACAGAGCAAACAGGTCTGTGGACGATGCAGTCAACATGGGACTGCACTTCATCCTGCAGCATCTGGACAGACCAGGGACTTCTGTGAGGATCCTGTTTGTAGACTTCAGCTCCGCTTTTAACACCATCATCCGGATACACTTCAGAATAAACTGACACAGCTCTCCGTCCCCACCTCCGTCTGTCAGTGGATCAACAGCTTCCTGACAGACAGGCAGCAGCTAGTGAGGCTGGGAAAATTCTCATCCAGCACCCTTTCGATCAGCACTGGAGCTCATCAGGGCTGTGTTCTCTCCCCACTGCTCTTCTCCCTCTACGCCAACGACTGCACATCTAAAGACCCCTCTGTCAAGCTCCTAAAGTTTGCAGACGACACCACACTGATCGGCCTCATCCAGGACGGTGACGAGTCTGCTTACAGACAGGAGGTTAAGGAGCTGGCTGTCTGCTGCAGTCTTAACAACCTGGAGCTTAACACGCTCAAAACCGTGGAGATGATCATAGACTTCAGGAGAAACCCCCCTGCTCTCCCCCACTCACCATCATGAACAGTACTGTGACTGCAGTGGAGTCATTCAGATTTCCTGGGCACCACAATTTCTCAGGACCTGAAGTGGGACAATCACATTGAGTCCATTGTGAAAAAGGCCCAGCAGAGGTTGTACTTCCTTCGCCAGCTGAGGAAGTTCAACCTGCCACAGGAGCTGCTGATACAGTTCTACTCTGCCATCATTGAATCCGTCCTCTGCATGTCAATAACTGTCTGGTTCAGCTCAGCTACCAAATCTGACCTCAGAAGACTACGGAGGGTAGTCCGGACTGCTGAGTGAATCATTGGTACAACCCTCCCTACTCTCCAAGAACTGTACTTATCCAGAGTGAGCAAAAGGGCTGGCAAAATCACTCTGGACCCCTCACATCCAGCACACTCCCTCTTTGAACTGCTGCCGGCTGGTCGACGCTACAGAGCTCTGAGCACCAGAACGACCAGACACAGAAACAGTTTCTTCCCCCAAGCAATCCATCTCATGAACACTTGACATTAAACGTGGAACACTATTATACATTATTTATTCACCACACATACTTATTTTTTCATTTCAATTTTGCACATATCAGACCTGTACACACATAAAATTAATAAATGTATGCTGAAGTACTAAAAAATACTTAAACAACTTACATGGCAATTTAGAAATATTACATAATAAAAAAAAATACAATCACATAAAATTACTAAAACAAAATAAAATTACAAAGAAAACTGAAAATATACAACTCAATATTAACAAGTTTATTTTGAAGTATTAAAATTACAAAAACTAACACCAAAATAAGCATTAAAGCAATATAGAAATATTAAAAATAATAAAAATAAAAATGAAAAAAATCACATAAAATCACTAAAATTTAAACTAAAAATAGAATGAAAACAATTCAAAATCAATAAATTAAACTAACACTAAAATTAGCATTAAATCAATTTAGAAATATAAAAAATAATAAAAATGAATTAATTAATTTAAAAATAGTGATTCCCTGACATATATAAGAAAAATTAATAAGAGTGCACAGATGAAAAGAATGCAATTTAATTTGATTTGAAGCACATGCAGCCACTTCATACACATCTGCAGCTGTTTGAATCCTGACATCAATGCACTCAAAACAAGCAGAACACAAGAACACTTTTCTATTGATTGACTCGAATATTGACTTGAATAATGCACATTTTAGATAAGACTAGTGCAATTCTGGGGAACTGTTAGGATGCTGTTGTCATTTAAATGCATCAGCATTGAAAGTTTAGGGCTTTGTTAATGTGTTAAAATTTCAAAGCCTCAACACAATTGCATGCTCAAATCAGCGCGTCTCGCGTATTGATTCCAAAGAATGGGACGATCGTCTAAATCGCAGCGCTGAATGAGATTTTGTCATGATGCATAGTGCCATGCACGAAAGCATCCAAATAAAAAACTGCAGGCTTGATAAAGCACAAACTTATTAAGCGAAACAGGACCTTTTAGCAGAATAAATAAGCCAGTGAAATCCTATTGTGTGGATCCTAAATCTAAGCTATTCAAAATGCACAGGCTGCATTGTGCATAAACAATCCAATCGTGAGCCGCCGTCAACACGAGGAAAGAGTGAAGGCGACACCGTATTTGACCACTTCATCATCAATCTCCATGTGCAACTCTGAGCGCATCTCTTCCACAGTGCAGTTCATTTTCTGCATGTCAGCCACACAGCTGGAACATCTCATGCTACATCCCTGCTGAGCGGAGCGGCCGGCCACAAGATTCCCATTAGGCCAAGATTCGGTCAGCGAGGCCTGAGCTCTCACCTTTAGCTCATCAGCCGACCGCCTCTGGAGCAGAGAGGAGGAAAATAAGCTGGGACTAGACAAACACAGCCGACTTAAATGAGGGGCTCAGGGATGCAGCTCGACTTGTTTCCACACGCTGGGGAAAATAAGGCAGACAGGCCAAGAAATGCTCCGGCAAACAGTGAAAATCCACTCTCCTGTGACCTCAAGAGCCACACGCATGATGACCGCTGTGGACAGGTTAAAAAATAACTGGCTGAGGAAATAAAAACCATAGGAAAGGTCATTTGGATAAGGACTGTATCGCCACGCAGCATTCAGAACTGAATAACTGGCTCTTTTTATTTAAAAAGTGTGAGTTTGATTTGAATTGGCACGCAGGAAACAAATTGACAGGTTGTTAGCAAAAGATAAAACAAATATAAATGTTAGTGGTATTTGAAATTAAATGAAATATAAATATTAGATGAAAAAAAAAAACTTCAAAGGCTGTCTTGGCGACCAACTCTAATTTAGTATGTTTAAGTGTTAAAATTACTAAAACTAACACTAAAATAAACATTAAAGGAATACAGAAATATTTTAAAAATAAATAAAAAAGACAAAATCACAAAATGATTAAAACTAAACTAAAATTAAAATTAAAAGATAAAAATATAAAACTCAAAATTAATAGGTTTAAGCTAAAGTATTACAATTACTAAAATTAACACTGAAGTAATTGAAGGAATAATGAAAATGACAAAATTACATACACTAAAACATAAACTAAAATTAAAATGAAAAAAGTTGAAATATTAAAATGACTAAAACTAACACTGAAATATGCATTAAAGCAATGGAGAAATGATACAAAAAATAATAACAATCACAAAATCACATAAAACTACTAAAACAAACTACAATTAAAATGAATAATGAAAACAAAACTCAAAATTAATGTTTAAGTTGAAGTACTAAAATTACTAAAACTAACACTGAAATAAACATTAAAGTAATGTAGAAATATTTATAATAATAATAATAATAATTGACAAAATCACATAAAATGCATAAAACAAACTAAAATTAAAATGAAAACTGAAAAAATATAAAAATAAAAGAAACCCAAATATTAAAATAAATATTTTTAACATTCTAAGTTTGTCCTCACAAACATTTCTCATAAAAAAATTATCTTAAAAGAACATTTAATTCTGAATGATACACAACCCTGGACAACAATACAGTGATCAGTGTCTATTAGTTCAACGCAAAAGCTTCTGAAACCTTTTTGGATGCCAGTTAAAGTCAGGTATACAAAATCATTATAGATTCAAAATCAATCATTTGCAATATACTTCCTATTTTTGAGTGAAACACTCGGGCGTGATTTGATGCATCGGGACTTGATTGAATAGTGCAGAGTTGACGTTTGCAGTGAGGTGTGGACCAGACGTCTCCTCAAAAGTCACACGACGACCTCTCCAAAGCTCTTCTCTGTTCACCACGCTTGTCATTACACAAATCAGCAGCTAGCGAGCCCTAAAGAGTCCCTGGGTGTTATTTATTTCCCATCAAACACTATCAGACCCTATATGTTTTGACAGGCCCGGCCCATCTCTCAAAGGCTTCAGGGAATACACAAAGATACCCGGCAACCTCTGAAACCCAACAACAGCCCCGGAGGAACAGGAACGCAGCAAGAAATGTGCAGATATTATATTATACAAGTCCAAAAATCTCAGAGAAGTCATTATCGCACCTCCATCTCAAGCAAGCACTCAGGGCACAGCAGCAGAAGACGGTGACTCTGACTTTTAGCGGCGCAGAGTAATGGGAAACATCATGTAGATTGGAGTCTTTAGCTTGCTCGTCTCCAGGGCCGCGTGCTGAAATTGGAAAAACAGTGCAGATGGCAGGGGAGCCGAACGCATCTTCTGCACTATAAACGCCAAACATCTGGCCCATTGTGCATTTGTCATTTTCATGACCTTTAGATGCGATGAGAAATCTGAAACATGGCCGTGATGTGCTCGGGTGAATCTCACCAAACCTGTCAGAAGCATATGCCGCTCATATATCACTGCAAAGTGAAAAGACTATTTTTAGGATCACATTAAGGAGATTTTTGCCATCGTGACATTAATTTCATAACAGTTAAGTGCATCCTGAGCCTATTCTCATTTTATAATGAAATATACTGCATATAGACTGCCGTTCAAAAGTTTGGGGTCAGTAAAATCTTTTTTTTTTTTAAAGTATTTTTTTATTTATTTAAAGGTAGTTGTTAACTAAAGCTAAAGTGTTTCAATAACTGGAAAATTTGGTAAATGAAAATTAGATGAAAAAACTAAAATAAACTTGCATGAAAATGTAAAAAAAAAAAATAAAAATTAATCAGTAAGTACTAAAATTAACAAAACTATCCCTAAAATTAAGAAAAATAAATAAATATTTTACTCAGCAAAATGCATTAAATTAATCAAAAGTAATGTTACAAAAAATATATATTTTAAATAAATGCTGTACTTTTTACATTTCTACTCAAAGAATCCTGAAAAACACAAATGTATCAGTTTCCACAAAAATATTCAGCAGCACAACTGTTTTCAACATTGATGATAATCAGCATATTAGAATGATTTCTGAAGATCATGTGACACTGAAGACTGGAGTAATGATGCTGAAAATACAGCTTTGATCACAGAAATAAATTACACTTTACAGTGTATTACAATAGAATACACTTATTTTAAATTGTAATAATATTTCACAATTTTCCAATTTTTACTGTATTTTTAATCAAATAAATGCAGCCCTAGTAAACATTTATTAAAACTCTTACCAACCCCGAATGGTAGTGTTTATGTTAAACTATAAAGTATATAATGTACTTGTTGTAGTTTATGCTGATTGATATATAGTATATGCACACTTTTCTGTCTGTTTGTGTGTGAAATGTGACCTAGACATGTTTTGAGTGCTTGGTTTTGTTTTGATCCTGACTAAGTGACCTCTAAATGTCATATCCGCTCACATGTAGCCTGAATATTTTGTCCGAATGAAAAGCACTTCACTGAAGCCCATCACCCTTATTCTCCGGTGTTGACTGACATGCCCATTACTCTTGTCGTCATTACAATATTGGCTAATAAATCTATTCAGAGGTTTTCTTCGCCCCGGGCGTGGAATATGTAGCCTATTGACAGAGGAAAATGAATAAATATGTAACAAGGACATCGGCCGGAGAAGGAGGAAAATTGACGTTGGGTGCTGTATTAGCGAGCTCGTGGAAATTGCTGAAAGAGCAAGACCCCTCGACCCATCATCAAAAGACAAGCTGCATTTATTCATTTATTTTTGTTAAATTGTTCATGCATAATGTGCAAACAGCCGGTTTGATGGGGTTGATAGGGTTGCGGATGGCTTTTATTAAAAATACCGCAACCAAATGATGACACAGTTGTGTAAACATCTGCATCTTAACTGAAATACAAATTAACTCTACTCAATGCATAACGCGTTCATGGACATTCGTTTTATCAACCGCAAGATTTAAGGTCGAGTGCATAAAATCAACTTTTTTAAACACCTTTTTGCTATCTCTAGTTCATTTTAAATGGTCCTGTGGCGTGAGAAATCAATTTTGGAAAGTAGAAATATTCCATGCAGTTTCTCATTTACTGTAATATGAGTTGCATGCATAATAATTACAAAAGAGCCAGCAAAATGCTGTTTAAAGAAGTCAAACAGCAGGAAGTCAACTTCCCAAAGGTATTTTACATCAACTACTCAACTGCAGCACCGTGGCAAAAGAAATTATGCGAGTTATGAATCCAAATTTATGCGATGAGAGAGAAAAACAGAGTGGCGTAAAATAACAGAAAACACAACTGACAGACAGCACATCTTTCTAGCGTGTCGACAACAGACATGAAGCACAACAAGTGCAGTTCAATACATTATGTATAATGTATAATTGATGGTAGTTTTACAGTTTTGACTGGAGTGTTTGAATACAAATGAATGTGATTTCTATGTGTGTCTCGTTCTAGATACACAATCTATTTGTCTAAATAACACGCACAGCCGCCGTTTTATCCTCGCTGACTTTCTCAGCGGGCTATGACTGTGCAAACAATCCCATAAATTAGGAGCGGAGCTGATAAATATCTTTAAAGCAAATTTATGAGCAAAACCACCCATTCAAAAACACCCCCGACAAACAGACAATATGGGCCAAATTTCAGCATATTCTACCCTGCTATAAAAGTCTAACTCTGTCCTGAATACACAATGAGTCTCCGGTGTGATGTCCTCTCTATATTCTACCCAGAAGAACTAAAACCTCATCTGCACAGAATGCTAATGACACGCTATCTGGTTGCTTTAGGAGCTCAACTTTAAACTAGTCTCACAAAAATTGCACTGCATCATACCATACTGAATTACTGTCACATGCATATTCATTTACGGTATTAAAGGAATAGTTCAACCAAAAATTTAAATCTGCTGACAGTGTACTCACCCTCAAGCCATCCAAGATGTAGATGAGTTTGTTTCTTCATCAGATTGGGAGAAATGTAGCATTCAGTTACTTGCTCACCAATGGAGCCTGTACAGTGAATGGGTGCCGTCAGAATGAGAGTCCAAACAGCTGATAAAAACATCACAATAATACACAAATAATCCACACCACTCCAGTCCATCAGTTAACATCCTATGAAGCCAAAAGCTGTGTGTTTGTAAAAATCAAATCCAGCGCTAAGACATTTTAGTGTAGCTTCTGCCTAAAATATGTGTCCATAAACCATAATAACACTTCCTCCATTGAAAAAGTTAATCTCCTGTTGTCTCTCACATCAAAATCCACAAGCATATTTATTTAGAGCTGTTTTGGACTGTTTTGGCTTGATCTGTGCAGATTTCTCTCCTGATTCAGACCAGACCGTTTTTTCACTGGAGGAGTGTTATTATGGATTATGGACTCATATCTTAGCCAGAAGCAATGGTTAAAAGTTCAATCGTCTTGATGGATTTGTTTCTTTTGGCATCTCATTTCGTAAACTGATGGACTGGAGTGGTGTGGATTATTGTGATGTTTTTATCAGCTGTTTGGACTCTCATTCTGACGGCACCCATTCACTGCAGAGGATCCACTGGTGATCAAATGATGGAATGCTACATTTCTCCAAATCTGATGAAGAAATAAATTCATCTGAGGGTGAGCAAATTTTCAGCAAATATACATTTTTGAATGAACTATTGCTTTAAATATGGCAAAAACTGCAAAGCAGCATGGTAAAATGCTGTGTTTCTTTCTTTGCATTAGAAAATACTCGAATTACACTGCAGATCCTGCAGTCTCGTGTATGTGAGGGATCTGACACTTGTCATGGTTATTTGTCCATGTGAATAACACTGTGAAATATGGCAGCTGAATTGAAATACAGTATGGGAGATTGAGACTCTGTTAAACTCACGGTCCCTGCTGTGTAGAAATCTACCATTACCGTCCGGCCGTCCCACCTGACCTGCAACACCAGCGAAGAAGAACAGACTGGATGTCTTATTGACCCGTGAGCCCACCGAACACATAAAGACAGACCTGCAATACATCTACAGCCGGCACTGAGACTCACGAGGGATCCGTCACAGCGGCAGCGTTTATCCTATACCACCACAAGAAAATCCATCATCTCTGGATGTTATTACAGTATGGATGATGCAGAATATGGTGCCACTTGAAATACTTATTTTTGTTACCTTTCCTGTATTGGCTTTAACATTAAAATCACCATTAAATGAAAATTATATTTTCTAAATGCATTTTGTAGATCACAATGTAAACGACCCATGTAGAGACCCCCCCCCCCCCCACATGATTGTAAAGCGCTGTGGGTGTACAGTAATACACAATAAAGCGCTATATAAATGCATCATTCATTCATTCATGTATGTTTCATTTTCATATGTTAAAAGAAAATGTAAACACCAAACAAAAACACGCATCACAGACAAATTGCTCAAGGTGGCTGCTTGACCAAAGATAACACGAGGAGAAAAACAGAAATAAAGTCAGCACACCACGGATCCAAAAATAACTAAATTACACATCAATAAATTGACATTTTTTGGAGCCATGGTGTGGTGAATTTATTATTTTTTCTACTACAAAAAATTGTAATCAAAATGTCCTTACTAGATATTCCAGTGACTTTCTTCAATCATACTGTCTGCTTAAACTCCGCCCCTGCAAGTTCACATTCATCTGCTTCCACTATTGATTACCACGCCCACATCTCAACATCCAATCATCAACAGATGCATAGAAACAAGTGTCCGCCCTACTTTTTCTTTTTTGATAATCAGTTCACTCGGATGTACGTCAAAATACACTGCCCTCCAAAAGTTTGGAAACACCCCTGGCAAAGTGTGGTTTTGGACGATATCAGCATAAATCCTTATCATTTTTTGGTGCAAATACATTAAAGTAACTTGACATTATCATTGAAGACCAGCAATAAAACATAATAATGGCAATATATACATGTCAAAGTCAGACATGCCCCTTTGCCAGCTGTGATGTCTGGTTACTGGTTTAAACTTGGCCCAGGTTTTTATCAGATTTTTGGCTCAGCATATCTTAATACTGTAGCTTCAACAATTGATTGATAATTCAAAGTCAATGTTTGAATAAACTGACAGCTCGGATGCCCAGATTATGCAGAGCTGTAATAGCTGCTAATGGTGGATATTTTGATGAATCGAAAATTAAAAAAAATTCTATGTATAAACTGTTTATGTAATAAAATATGTTTTCGTAGTATGTGTTGTCCCTTATCAGTGCAAAATTATCACAAATTAAAAAGGATTCATGCCAATATTGTCCAAAACTCCACTTTTCTAGAGCGTTTCCTAACTTTTGGAGGGCAGTGTACATAAGTAAAGATCTGTCTCTACTTTCTTTTCATCACAACTTCAACAACAAGCTGTACAAATTTCAAACAGTAACACGAGGTATCATTTGCTAACATTAGTTAATTACATTAGTTAATGTGAAATAAAAATGATCAATAGTTAATTTCTACATATAATGAATATTTGAATTGAAACATGTATCTTTTAACATTAGTAAATGCAACATGAACAAAAAAATGAACAATTACATCGAGAAAATTTGGTGAAAAAATAATTTTCACTCAGAAATTGCTAGTAAACTCCACAAAGAAACAGCAAGTAAAACATTATAAATGAAACATTACACATTAAATTAAACTTTTAAGTAGAAAGACTAAAGTCATTTATAGTAAAATGTAGATCTAAAAAAACAACACACTGTAAAAAAAAAAAAGAAAAAGTTGGGCTACCTTCAAATTTTAAGTCAACCAGCTAAAGCAGATTTTTGAGTTTTCTCAACTTATATTTTAGGAAATTTATCAACTTTTTGTTGTATAAACTTAAAACAAGAAGTTGAGAAAACTCAAAAATCTGCTGAAGCTGGTTGCCTTAAAATTTTAAGTTTGCCCAACTTTTTTTTTTTTACAGTGTAGTTAGTGTAGAAACAATTTAGTAAATTTCAGAAATAATTGCAAAGGAACGTGTTGAATTAAACATAAAATCTTGAAGTAGAAAGACTGAAACGGTCATTTCTTCTTCAAAGATCTGTTATATTTACAGTACAACTTTGAGAAATATTTTTATTGTGATAAAACTTTGAAAAAAAATATTGTTATAATAATATTATTTGAGAATGTTTGAATCAGGGTTATTATAGTCACCCAAAACTAAAACTAATAATAATAATAAAACAAATAATAATAATAATAATAAAAATGTTGCTTGAAATAAAATGAACTTCAACTGAAAATATAGCTGCAAGCAGCGATGGCGGGCCCAAGCGTCAGTGCAAACGCCACCCCGGTGGCAACAAACAACCGTGCCCAGCGGGCACATGCACTACAGTAACCCTCTGGCAGTCTGGTTTTAAGGGATACGGCAATTAAAGGGTTAATCCAAACCATCAACTCTGTGAAACACACACAGAACACAGTGGTGGCACTAGGGCGGGTCCTGACAGGGCTATAGCCCCATCACGAACTTGCTTAGCCCCGGCACAGCTACCCCACCCAAGGATTTCCAAATGATTTTCCTGTTTTTTAACTCTCGGTGTCACTCTCATTAACATTGAAAAATAAATATTAAAAACCTAAAAAATATGTGGCCTATAAACAATTGGTAATATGGGGAGGGGTCAAGCAATTCTTTGCGCAAGACGGTGAACGTCAGTCAATTCACTATAGAGAAAGTGAAAGTAAAAAAACTGACGGCTAACGCTGCATTAATGGCGCATATTCTCTCTGAGACAACGAGAGACGAATCTATTTTAACATGTGCTGATAACGGTATATAACTGTCTCAAATTATTCCCTTAATATTTCTCTTGTGGCTCGTATAGTAAAAAACATGAGAAGAAATGTAGTTCGTTAAACAGGTTGTTTTTGAAAATCGGTGCATGAAATAAAGCTGCTCTGAATTTTCATTGATGAGTGCAGTGTTATAATTATAGGCCTGTAATTCATTGTATAAATTAATAGACCTGTTTTAAAAAAAGTTTTTAAAAACATTTTGAATGAGGAGTAAGCTAGCCTATTTTATTATTCTCACAGCACATCATGCGGTGATGAGCTATGAAATTATTGCGGGGCAAATAATTTCATGTAATTTAATAATAAAAGTAATCTAATAATAATAATAGGCCTAATAATAAGAAGAATGTAACAGGCCTACATTAATTGGAAATGCTAAATCCTCTTAATATTGCCAATTTTTGAAGCTTTTTACAATGGCCTATCTCTGGCTATCATCTACACATGATACGATGCAAATCAGCACGGGGAGATTATCTCCCGCAATGTGTGCCCGTGTGGAAATAGTTGTATGAATTGTCGGCACTATCTATTGTAAATGGTTAGAATTTACCATGTTTTCCTAACAGTTGGCATTGATTGACTGACACTTGATGGTCAGAAAAAAATGACTAGATATGTGTAAAAAAATAAAGATAACTTAAATAAATAAATAAATAAATAAATAAAAGAAAACAATGAAAAAATAAAAAATCCCAAATTTCTTTCTTTTCTATATTCATAAATTATATTACTTTGTAAGTGTCATATTTGGCAGTTGGCATTAGAAGTTATATTACTAATAACAGTGGCATATGTGAAGTTTAATACCACAGGAAAAAAGTTAAATATGCCTTTTTCGAAGCTGCTGTATATAAAAAAATACGATAGCTAAAGTTAGGCGTTCATTATTTTCTCTCAATTTAATTAGTTTTTATCACCCACTCTGAACTGTTAAGCCCCCCCTTAGCACCCCCAACAAAAAAATCCTGGAGCCGCCACTGACAGAACAATATATAAAACTTTAGTAACACTTTACAATAAGGTTTCAGTTTTTAACATTAACTATATTAATTAACATCAGTACGTATATATTATTGTGAGTGGTTCATAAGATCATTTAGAAAGTGTAAGTAAATGATTAATAAACTATTTAAATGTACATTTATAAATCTTATTATTTAGACACATCATAATAATTGCTCAATGTGTTAATAAATGCTTTATTAACACATATTCCTGCTTTAATTCATGATTAAGTCAGGTAGTTATAAAACATTTAGTAGTTGCCAGCCATCTATTTGTGTGAGCTCATCTAAAGTGAGGACTATTTATACATTATAAAGCATTTACAAAGGAGATTTAAAAGCTCATTTATCTCCCAAAAAGAAAAGTTAAACAAACACAACACAGAGGGATACAGAACACATAAATATTTTTTCAAGATGCAAGGTGACTGTACACTTGATAAAAAATGAAAAATAAACCTCTGCAATTTCATTTAAAAAAAATAAAGTAAAGTAAATATTCAAGTGTACAGTTTCATTATTTGCATCTTGAAAAAATATTTCTGAGTTCTCTATCCCTCTGTGTTGTGGTTGTTTATTTTTTTCTGTTAGGAAGATAACTGAGCCTTTAAATCTCCTTTGTAATAGATATGCCTAATAAATAAAGAACAAGGCATTTATAGCTGTATTTATAAACTGCTTACTAATGACTATTAATGTTGGGACAATGCTTAATAAAGGATGAACTAACTATTTACTAATGCTTACCTAATGATTCATAGCGTGCAGTTATTATGAAGTGTTACCCAATATTTTTATAGCACTTATGATTCTTGGTTAATGATATGTTCAAAATTGACTACTACATTATTAATTAAAGTTTCTGGTTAATGTACATCAGTTACTGTACCATGAACTAACAAAGATTTGTTTACTTTATTTTTTAGAATTTGTTTTCTTAAGAAATATAGTAAAACAATGGTTGTTCATACTTAGTTGGTTAGTTTCGAATAAATTAATGTTAAAAAAATGATATTATTGAACTATACTAGTTAACATGAACAATAATTATCTAAAATGTATTAATGTTAATTAATGTTAAGTAAAAACATTAACATAAAATCTTTTATGATTTTTATGATTTTATCTTTTTATGATTTATGATTTTTCATAAAACACAACAAATGTTATGTTGTAATTAACATAATTATTAACCTTATTATATAAAATTATGTTGTCAGTGCCCTACAAATTAACTGGTTCTTGGATTTTTATTTATTTGTGTCCCTAAGACTGACAGAAAAAGATAAGGCCTAGGAGATTTCTTAAGCTATAATGCAAAAAATAAAAAATAAAAAAATAAAATAAAATAAAATGAATAATTAAATAAATAAATAAATAAAATAAAACGTATAATTAAATAAATAAATACTGATTGATTTTTTTCTAGTGATTAAAGAGATGTTTAAAAGTCTCTCTCTCTCTCTCTGTGTGTCTCTCTCTCTGTCTGTCTCTCTCACCCACCTCCTCACACTCACACTGAACACACATACTCACCCATCCCCCCACATACACAGAGCCAGTGTGATCAAATGTCTTGATAGTTTATTCATTTTCTGTTATTCATAGACCTTTTGTAAAGTCATGAAACTAATCATACTTCTTCAGAATGGCTTGTTCTATGTATGTAAAAAGTTTTGAAGTGTTTGGAAGCTGCACTTTAAAGATAAGAAAATAACTGCTCTCTTTTTTACTGTAACTTTAACAAATCGCCATTAATACACCGTTCAAGATATCCTAAATCCGTTAGCAATTTAGCATCTACAGTATATTGGCATCATGTTGACAAAGTTTGGTGTGAACTACTTGTTTCTGCTTGGAGGAGTATGAATTTATTTACAGCTTGATATTCCCCGAAAATTAAATAAAAAAAAAAGATAGCCGGCTTCCTGTTGGTCGTAGCTAATGAGTGTAAATTAGAAAGTTGTCCGGCTTGATTAGAACAATTTATGTACCGAGTTTGGTGTCTGTAGCTAAAACTAACCCCCCCATTTTTGACAAAAGGTGGCGCTATAGAGCGCCTCTTCCACGCCCGTTTATGAGCTTTTTCCAGTCTCTAAGTACCATTAATACTCATATGTGTGTTGAGTTTCATGACATTCTAAACATGTTATCTGCTTCAAAATCACCAGAAACAAATTTTCAAGTTTGAAACGTTGCCATGGCAACAGTATTATAGATATCAATATTCCCTTCACAGTTTTACATCGGCCGTGTTTTGACATTATTCTGATGAAGTTTGAAGCAAATCGATTAAAAATAAGATGCTGAATTCAAAGCATTTTGAAAATGACACACTTCCTGCTGCCAGTTGGTGGCGCTATAACTTTGACTCCTAATAGTCACATCTATGCGCTCGGCATCATACAACGAACAAAACCCTGAAGTTTGATCAAAATCAGACAATGTATGTGGATGTTATTAGAGGCTTCCTGTCTCTCATTTTTCACCATAAATTCATCGCCTCGCCACGGGTAAAACCGTTCGAGATATCAAAAATATCCTGGCAATTTTGCGTCCCCAATGTCTTGAGATCATGTTCACCGAGTTTGGTGGCAATCGGGTGGTAATCCTCAGAGGAGTATATCAAATTCCAGAGCATGCGCTTTTTAAACAGCCCTGAATAGCCGACTTCCTGTTGGGCGGAGCCTATGGCATGCAGCGTCAAGGTTGTTCGGCTCAATGAGATCTATATGTGTACCGAGTTTCATATGAATACGTACAAGTATGTGTGAGCTATACATCAAGTTTTCAGACTGTGTTCTAGGGGGCGCCGTAGAGCCCCTGTGCCACGCCCCGCTCCCAGCCTCTGCGGCGTCCTAATGGCCGCAGATTCCAACGTGTGTGCCAATTTTCAAGAGTTTTCGTGTATGTTAAGGGCCCCAAAACCCCCCAAAACTAAAATAATAAAAAATAATAATAATAATAATAAAAAAAATGTTGCTTGAAATAAAATGAACTTCAACTGAAATAAAATACAATATAAAAAAGTAAACTTATTTTATTTCAGTTAGTTTCCAAGGCAACATTTCTTCTTTAACTTTGTTTAACTTGAAGTACTAAAATAACTAAAATGAAAACTGAAATAAAAATTTTAAAACTTTGAAAAATATTTCTACACTGTACTCCAATAATGATTGTTTTATTTACAACTTCGAAAAATCTTTTTATATAGTGTGTATTTTATTAATACATGCTGTAAATATATATTGCTCATAGTTAGTTCAAGTTAACTAATGCATTAACTTATGTTAACAAATGAGACCTTATTGTAAAGTGTTACCAAAATAATAAATAATTCTGTGAACCTTCTGGAATGACTCAACGAATAGTTTTGAATCAGAGCTCATTGAAATGGACAGTTTGAACGGATTCACAGAAATGATTCTAACTCTAACATGATTTTAGCTACTGAGGTTAAAATAAAACAATCATAACACTCTCATACTCGAAATTCGCTAATCTAATGACACACTCTTATGGAAAATGATTTGCCAAATTATTCAAATTTACTACTGCGACTACTGATGGATAAAATCACATGAAGTGTATAATTGTGAATATTCTATCACTGATTTCTAGTTGCTCAAACACATTACATCTCATGCGAACTCTGGAAGTGAACAGGATCCAATGTTCTGCAGAATCACAAACACAGACTCATGAACGCATCTCATGCTGCAGCAGTCAGTCTCAGCATGTAGTCCACACACACACACACACACACACACACTCGACACACTTCAGCTCTCCAAATCACAGTCCTGAACATTGAGAGCCGCTACAATGACAGAGTAATCTCGGCACACAGTAGCACCTCTGCGCGAGTGCGCTGGGCTGCTATTACTTTGACCACTGTCATTAGACCTGTACGCTACTATTATTACCTTCATAAACAGCATTAAAGCCACACGGGCATCATTAGGCCACCCTCTGCGCGCTCGAATGGTCCCTCCGGAGCAGATCTGAATTCTGCCAGAGTCTGATAACATGAGCGATGTGATGTTGGGAAATCATGTTAGCGGCTGTCGCGATGTGCTTTCATTTGCAAGAAATGAGAACGGAATGAAACGTGTGCCCGCGAACACAAAGCATCATTCAGTGACGGTTTACACGGAAATGCTTGATACGGCTGCATGGTTACATTCTGTATATGTCAGAAATCAAAAGCTGTTGTTGAAGCATTTTAAATGACTATTGTCATCACTGTGACAATAGTATTATTTGGATCAGGGTTATTATAGTCAACTGAAACTAAAATAATAATAATAATAAATAATTTATAATAATAAACTATTTTATTTTAGTTTCCAAGGCAATATTTATTTTATTTTTGCTTAACTTAATGAACTAAAATAAATAAAATGAAAAGTAAAATAAAAATGGATAAAAAAAATATTTAAAAAAAATCACTAACATTTAAAATTAAATTAAAAATAAAAATGGAATATATATATATATAAAAAAAAAAAAATTCAAACTATCAGTACAAACTAAAATAGTAATTTAATTATTAATCAAATTATTAATGAAAACTGACAAAAAGCACAACAAAATTACTAAACCTGAAAGTAAATTAAAAAAAAGAAAATATATCGAAACATTAATCAAAATATTCATCAAAACTGACAAATAAAATAACATTATTAAAACTTTACCTAAAATTAAAAAGAAAAATATATATTAAAAAAACTAATTTAAACAATCAAGCTATAACAGTGTAGTTTTATATTCAAAATATTAATAAAAACTGACAAAGCACATCAAAAATTTCTAAAACTAAAATTAAAAAGAAAAATGTAAAAAGAAAAACTAATTCTAACTATCGATAAGAACTGTAGTAGTATAGTTATTATATTCAAAATATTAAAAAACTGACAAAAACAACAAAATTATAAAAACTTTAACTAAAACTAAAATGAAAAAAAACACTAATTCAGACTATCAATAAAAAACTATAATAGTATAGTTTTTATATTGAAAATATGAATAAAAACGATATTATCTCAATGATACTAAAACAACACATAATAATAACACATAATAACTATAAATAAAGTCAACATGAAACAATATTTGAAATGCAATTACTTTTTTTAAAAAAGGGAATATGATATTAAACGAAAAATTGTAATGTAGAGCTGGATTTTATCAATCAGGAACTGAGTGCATCATAAAAAGTGGAAGTTATGTACAAGAACAAAGTCAGAAAAATAAAAGGGATTCATGACTTCATCTGAAAATAAAAGTCTTTTCAGAGACAGAGCAGAAAAACATTAATGAAAGATTATTAAAACAAAAACACCATTTTTATTTGGAATAACATGCACCGAAAAGCACATTAAAAGGGTCAGTTTTAATTTTACGCTGACATTTGGCTGCACAAACTGAGCATTAAAATGTTTTTGGAGATCGATTCCAAATAATAACGATTGCTCACAAAGGCTTGACTTCCTCGGGGAAGCATTAAAAGCAGCTTCCCAAAAGCAATCTCTTCACAAAACAGGGCATTGTTGAGCAGGACAAAGTAATTTGTTGTCGTCTGAATAGAGCGATATTTCTCGACATCTCAACAGCTATCTGATGGAATTACACTCTGAATAGGCTCTTCTAAAAATAATTAATTTCATATGAAGGGCCACACGTCCCTTTGTCACTAGTGAACCTTTCATCTGTCCCTCAACCGAAACCAATATGCAACCAAATCCCACAAAAAGCCAGAAACTGTGGTTTGTTGGAGCTCTACGGAAAGCGTTAACAAACGGCGTTATCTTTGACAGCAAAACGAGCGACCGCAGCATTCACAGCACCTCACATTCATTACATGCATGAAGTAATGGGCCAAGAAGTGGGTGCACAGGAGAAAATAAGTTTAAAGTGGACCTCATAGAGTAAAGGACAATTAAAGGGCACGTGACAACCTCCGTGTCGCCTCTTGTCATTTTTCTTAATTACCGGGCAAATATTCCTCCTCCTCTGCTTCATTAGGTCTTTTGTTGAGCGGTTAGAGATGTCAGACAGAAGATGGAGGGATAGAGCGGCTCTGAACATATTACAGATCGACTCCTGAGAGAGTGTTACAGACCTATAGAAAGACTGGAAAGAGAAGGAATGAATGAGGAAAGAAGTCATTTCTACAAACAACAAAATAAACTTCCTGATCAGATCTCATTCTCTGTTTTTACTGCTAAATCTGCTGACCTAGAGAGCAAGGGCCAATATAATGCAAAGAGTTCAGAAAATAGAGCATGCTGCAAGCAACACAAGGTCATGGGTTCGATTCCCAGGGAATTTATGAACTGATATGATGCATATATTAAATGCAAGATGCTTTGGACTGTGCAAGTGTCTGCCTAATATATACTCTCTCTCTCTCTCTCTCTCTCTCTATATATATATATATATATATATATATATATATATATATAGTTTTTTTTATTTCAGCTTAGTTTTAGTTATTTTTATGAAAAATTTATAGCTGAACTTAATTTTTTAATTTTTAATTTTATTTTATTTCAAGTAACTTTTTTATCGTTTTAATTCTAGTTTCAATTTAGGTAACAATAACAACCCTCAACTAAAACTGAAAAAAACAAATTATATATAGACAATTAAAAATAAAAATGACAAAAACACACAACAAAATTACTCAAACTTAAACAAAAATAAAAAGCTAATTCTATTATTGAACACTAAACTATTAATACGAATCTATAATAGTATTTCAGTTATAATAAACACTGATGCATACAGTGGATTTTATGAATATATGAATGATTTGAAGTGAATATAAAAAAAAATAAAAAAAAAAAAAAAAAAACTGTTTAATAAATGTTCCTGATCATACTGGGAATGATTAATCTGTGCATTCTTTATCAAATACAATGACTTATTCCACCTCAGGATTGAGTTTCCTTTTACAATAACATCACAAATCCATCTCACCGCTTTTAATACAGAAACTCTTATAAAATCAAGTCCCATCCCACACTTCTTCCTCACTAGTAAACACAGCACATAATGGAAGTGAAATGGCTTGTGATTGTGCTTTCATGGTAACTAGCTTGGCAAGCAACAGTTGAATGAACTCCTGCACTGGACTCAAACCATCATTTACTATCTGCTGGCTTTGCTCACGGCTGTCCTCAAACTTCCTCCAACTAAGCAACTATCTTCCCATCTGGACTTGTTCAGACGTCAATCAAACGGGCAGCGTCTGGAAGCAGGAGGGAACTGATGGGGGTCACCGGAGGATGCAGGAGGGGTCAGTCTATGAAGGGCCCTTACAGGCTGCTATGGAAATCACTGAGAAACCTCATCCCGCTTCTCCTTACAAAGTTTGGAGAGACTGGAACTAGAGCCCATGCTGTAATTGTAACTCAGGAGAGGCTGAAACTGAGAAAATGGAAAACAAAAATAACTCAGCTACAGCAGCACTGCTATTCAAACACTTACTGTTATATGAAGAAAAAGCCTTTGTCTTGTCAAACATGAGATGTTTCAGCCAGCCACAGTACTTTTTGTAATGGATAGAGAGGTAATACCGATTCATAATTTACAAGCAAACAGAATTAATTATAATTGTTACATTCAGACAATTTACATAGTTGCTTAAAAAAAAAAAAAAAAAGTCTGTCAAGGTCACATTTACATCCCAGTGACAAAAGGAAAGACTGTAATATATTACTTGATTATTTTATTTTATTTTAGTAAATACATTACTTTTACTGAAGGAAGGAAGTAAATACATAAACATACAAACTATGTATTAAATTATTTAAAAATATAACATCAAAATATAAACTATGTTTAACTGTGATGTCACATTTACTCAGTAGAAAATATCAAAATATCAAAAAAAGAGGCATGTCTGAATGTCATAAGAATCATCAAAAACATGATAAAAGCAGTTCATATTTCATCCCAGAAAGTAACAGAAATAAACATTAAATTATATTTTTAGGACCATTAAGATAAAAACAATAAATAAACAAACAAACAAAAATATAAAGTAAGATCATTTCAGTATAATTATAATTAGTATAAAATAATATAAATTAATAATAAAATAATAATAAATATAAATTAATAGTAAGAATAATAATAATTATTATTATTATTATTATATTGTGAGTAAATAAAGAACAATGTCTTTATTTGGTCTGAAACTGGTTGAAATGTGACCTGCATGCACATATTTGTCATGTTTTGCCTGCACATACTTTCAATGCACTATAGGCTCCCAACAACTAAAGCTAAAAATAAATCATATTAAAAGCATATGGCCAGAATCAGCACTTATACAGCTTTACTGTTTGGGAGTATATGTGTTAGTCCACTAGCTGTTTACTCGTTTCAGTGGTCAGAAACTGTGCCCTCAAGACCCATAAAGCCCTATGAGCCACCCTACAGCAGCCCGAGCGGCGTTTCTCCACGGCCTCGTCCATTACACACTGATCTGTGTGTGTACACGGTGTGTGTGCTGCATGAGAACGAGCCCCTCTCACCGTCACCCTGTCTTGTTACATTAATCTTTACTAGGTCAAGGTCAGACGCAACACAACAAAAGCCACGGCCGCTGAACACGAGCGCAAATTTCGCAAGGGCCCTAATTTAATTTAAGCTCGTCGGCCTCGGCTCAGCGCCGTATTACAATCTCGCATCAGATGGCATTAACGAGTGCGTTAGATTGCAGAGCACAAACAATTAACGGAGCCTTAAAGATAACGTGGTGCGAACTAAAAGCTACAGATTAGCAGCGTCTACACTCACCTTTCCATCTGCACGGATGAGGAAGATTGTGCTTAAACTTCAGCTGATGCTGAAATAATGTGAGTGGACATGTCTATGCATTCAGCGCTACTTTTATCCAGCCTGTTTATTTCATTTATTGTCGTTTCATGAATGCTAATAGTTCTATTTCCCCAGCTAGAAATCACGCTTAATAAAAACTACAGATGCGAAGATTGAAAGTCTCTTTTCATATCTCAGCCTTGGCTTTAAGAAAACACAACGTGTCGATTTGAGATAGCACCACTGTGCTTTGAATGTTTAGAGGAATATCAACACAAACCCACATGAATATGATCCATACTGAAAAATCCAACTTAAGAACATCTTTAACTAATGAACAGTTTAGAGAAGGGTTACTATAGTTAAATAAAACTAAAACTAAAGTCATAAAAAAGTTACTTGGAATAAAATAAATGTTAAATGAAATAAAATTTTAAAAAAGTAAATATAACTTAAGTAAAAAGACTCAAAACCTAAAAAAAAAAAAATATTTTAGAGATGCATTTTCCTTTAGCAAGAAAATATTTCACATTTTCCTTTAGTTTAATTTGATGTATTTAACTAAGCATGAAAGTTAATACAAAATAAATATACACAATAAATAAATAAATACAAAAACACTCCAAAATTCAAAACAAAATTTTGCTTTGGCAACTAAAATAAATACATTTAATTTAAAGAATTAAATTGAATAAAATTGCAAAATAAACAAACAAATAAATAAATAAATAAAAAGAGCACAAAATACTAATTTCTACAACTTAAAATGAAATTAAAATGAAAATATAAAATAAATACTAAAAAGTTATAAATAAATACTATGATAATATAAATAATACCAAAACAACAGTGCATGCAACTATTATAGTTAATATAGCACAACTACAGGCTTCTTTAAGGAGGAAAACACCATATAAAATAAAAATAGTTTTTGATGTCTGATGCAGAATTAGTAATTTGGTGAAAATGTATGTATTATTTAGAAAAACTAGACAGATAAAATTAGACATATCTAGACAGATTAAATTAGACAGATATCAACATGGACAGGATGTATGATGCCTCGTCCTCAATAGCCATGAACAAAAAAACACAGAATAAAATAATAATAATAATAGAAAACTCAGACTATGTTAAATTCACCTTTCATTGAAGCAAAACCAGGACTACATTATGTCTACAATGCAGCACAAAATGTTTTGTTATATGTTGAAATATTAGCTGTATAGTGTGACGCGGTGCTGTCGCTGGCGTATAATGGAGCAACACTTCCAGTGGTGTGACTCCTGTTTGTTCTGAATAGTGAAACGCCATAGATCTGAGCACACCGATGTGACTACAACCCAGCACCAGATGCGAGGCAGCACTAGATCACGCGCTGCAAAATAAAACAAATCATTGTTTGTAATGATGTGTCCAAACCTGCAGCAGAGTCCCGCTGGGGAGCCGAGAGAGAGAGAGAGAGGCTTTACATGCGTTCACATCCACAGCACATTCATCATGCTGCAATGAGAGCAGTGTGTTCTCATTAGAGCTGCGCTGAAGCTACACACCAAAGCAAACAAGACTTCCTCACTCCTTAAAAACTTGCCAACTTGTAAGTCTTTTTATGTCTTATTTCTAATGGCCACATGCTTTAAAGTGTGTGCTAAAATCCCTTCAGCTTGCATACAAACAACATCCCTTTTAAAGGAAGAGCATTCCATCATAATTTACTCCTCCTCATGTTGTTCCTAAACTATGTAACTTTCTTATGTTGTGGAACACAAAAGATGATGTTTTGGTCAATCTTTTTGCAGCTCTTTTCTATATAATGATAGTTCAGCTCCTAAGGGTTTTTTGTTTGTTTGTTTTATGATCTATCATTTGTCAGAATGTTTGGAATTTGTATGGAACTTACAATTCTGAGAAAAAAGTCGAAATATATATATATTTTTAATTAAGTTTTGAACTCACAATTAGAAACAAAGTCACAATTCTGAAAAAAGTCACAATTTTAAGAAAAATATATGAACTCGCAATTATAATTTTTTTCTCAAAATTCTGCATTTACATCTCAAATTCTGAATTCTGAAAAGGCCAGAACTGCAAGAAAACAATTAGAATGGTGTGATTAAAAAAGAAACCTGCCATTACCGTATCACATTTTTTGTGTTGTGTTGTGTTGTGTTGTGTTGTTATTCCGCAGCACAAACAAGCTCCTATAAAACTGTCCTGGAAAATACTGGATTGCAACAACAAGGAAAAAAAAATACTGACAACTTTTTTTTTCCCCTCTCCCATTAACTATAGCTTTGAGTTCTGTTTACAATATTTGCGACATAATGTACTTTTAAATGTCAAATGAAAAAAAAGTAAAAAATGTACCTATAAACCTAAAACACACTGACTTTAGTATGATAGCTGCTTACTGACCTTGTCTGCAATAACCTATATCTGAGTTCATGCCATGATTATGTAAAACCAGAACACAGCAACTGCAAAATAAAACTGTTCATCGAGCATTCAGCTTGACCTCCAGATATTTTCTGAAGGTTATGCACATGCTTCCTCTGATTGAGAAGAAAAACAGATCCTATTCTGACCCCTGATCATGAAAAGTGCCACTGAAGAAAGTCTGGTATCTTCAGCGCTAGAACGATGCTTCAGGCTAACGCCGCACACATTAGTCCTGGTACATTTTAAACAGATCCAGTTTAGTCCTGGCATATTTCTGCTGCGACGGCGAGTCTGGCAGATTGTAGGAGATGTGATGTGAATACACAACGCGGCACTTGGCAGCAGACAACAGGAATTACAGGTGTGTGTTATAGGCCTGGTAATTACTCTTAGCACAGGGACTGTCTCTCCTAATGTCTTCTGATTCCTCTGGAAACGTGGGGTAAACACGAGGAGGCTAATGAGGCCTCGCTCAGATTAGATACTAACGCAGGATGAAGAATTGGGATCATTTTAGCCACAGCACCTCGGGTTAGTCCCAAATCTAACCTTTAGGATGAAAGCTTGACAGATTATTTTCATTAGCGCTCAGTCAGAAGAACAAGCTGAAATCGTGTAATTGACAAAAGCATTAGGCAAACGCCGTCTTGACTGCTTTGCTTCTCTGCTGCGCTACAAACCAGTAAAAGCTCTGATGAAGTAGCATGCAGGGAAACGCAGCACTAGCAACATTTTTCTGTGCAACAATAAAACCTAAAGTGTCTCGGTGGAGGTTTTTAAACTCATTTCGGAGCATCGCTGAAGCCTCGCTTATCTGCGGATGTTATGGAAGATGGAGAATACAGATGATTGCTGTTTACTCTGAAATACATAATGCAACATGCGTTTTATCAGTAAGCAAACAGATGTGATGCGACGACAGGAATGTCATGAATAAAAGGCAATGGGTCAAATAAACTGATGTTGACACAGATGTGAATATTAATCTAATCTATCCAGTAATTTTTCTAACAGATTTTGTTTTTAATTTTCATGCACAGCATACAGAAAACAAGTCATACAGAGTTTATAGAACAATGATTGTGCACCTTAAACATAAATATATCAGCTGCATTGGTTAATAAATAAATAAATAGAAAATATTGTTTGAAAAAAGTCATTAGAATAATATGGTGTAATTTTATCAAAGAAGTTTATTATAAAGTGAACCAACTTTATCTCTCAAAGCGCAAAATCGGACACCAGGATTATTATGGTTATTAATTAAAACTAAAATCATATAAACAATTTTTGTAACTTGAAATAAGATAATCTTCAAATAAAATATATATTTATTTAAATTTAGTTACCAAAGCAGCATTTCTCATTTTCATTTAATCTTGATGTACTAAAAAATAACTTAAACTAAAACTGAAATAAAAATAAACCATAAAACTATACATATTAAAATAAATATAAACTAATACAAATTGATAAAAACACAAGATAAAAACTTTAACTAAAATTAAAATGAAAACAGAAAATATAAAAATAGAAACACAATTTAAAAACTTATAAAAACTATAATAGTATCTCAACAAAACTAAAATACCCCTTACCAACAATATGCTTGATTTTTGTCTAGTTTTCACTAAACCTTTCTTATATTTGGATGTTATTGTGAGGGATGAACATCACATACAGTATAACAGGCTGACAAATTGACAGTACAATCTAATATAGTTATTGCAAGTCTTTTTTCTTGTTATAAAATAAATACAGCACTGTTTAAAGTTTAATGTTTTTTTTAAGAAGTCTCTTCTGCTCACCAAGGCTTTTATGTTTGTAAAATGTAATTTATTTCTGTGATCAAACTGAATTTTCAGCATCATTACTCCAGTCTTCAGTGTCACATGATCTTCAGAAATCATTCTAATATACTGATTTACTGCTCAAGAAACATTTCTGATTATCATCAATGTTGAAAACAGTTGTGCTGCTTCATATTTTTTGTGGAAACCATAATAAATTTGATTTTTCAGGATTCTTTGATGAGTTCAAAAGAGCAGTATTTATTTGAAAATAAAAATATTTTGTAACATTATAAATGTCTTTACTTTTGATCAATTAAATGCATCCTTGATGAATAAAAATATTAATTAAAAAAAAAAATCAGCCCAACCTTTTGAATGCTAAAGTAAATCACATAATGTGAAAAACCACAGTGATGTTTCCTTCTTAGCCTGCACAGACATGATAAAATCATGAATCTGATTGTGCTCGAATCACGTCTGCATCAGTTTTGATGGATTCACACTTCTGCTGTCACAGTAATAAGATCAAATCACACAGCACTAAATAAATACAGTACATCCACAAAATCACACATAACAGACGATTAGGCTGTACATAAATCAGTAAAACCACTCGATCACGCTTCATCACACATCAAGTCTAAAGAAGTTTGCTTCATTTGGAGTCGACGGCGGCCCTGAGGCTCTCAGCACAAATCTCCTCAAGAGTGACTTCCATCATTTGTTACACACACATCTCCTCTTTATTGTTGATATATATTTCAACGCAGTGATGTACGATACGCTTGACGCGTTGCATAAAAGTGTAAAAACCAATATTCTTCCGGGCCATTAACACTCAGTAGGGTTTGTGCCGTTATGCAACAAACCAGGCGAGTTTGGGATGAATATGAATTTTCGCTGTATGGCAGATGACGCATTGCATATTGGCGGTTCTCATCAATCTCATGTGAGATTAATACAAGCAGCAGTTCGAGCTTCAAACGATCTTTGCATTCCCGTCAAGATCCCTGCGAGTTTACAGATGTCCGAGAGGAACCGACGCAGCGTTGGAGTGCCATTTTGATTACATTTAATCACTGTTATCGGCCTCTCAGCTGCGGTCTGCAAGTGTGAGGCATCCAAAGCAAATAAAGAGCAAGGCCTGTACGAGAGAGACAGACTCATCCCCACTGAGTCAGCTCCGCAGACAGATGAATGACAATCACAAATTAAAGGCAAACACGGGACGGCGCAAATCACAGCGCCGCCGCCGCTCCAGATGTGGGCGAAGAACCCCTGCTGGGCTCGGGATGTTCTGCCAGACCTGCGGCTCATTAGCAGCGTTCAGCGCCTTCGTTTAGACACGTCATAAAACCCACATGAAAAACCAGAGGAAGTGAGAGATGAGGAAACGGCATGAGAAACAAGAGACAAGAGCTGTGCTCCATTCAGGTCTTTTAAATACAGTTCAGTTGCTGAATTTGAATTGAAGCAGAAAACTGGATGCAGATTTAAAATTTATTTAAAATCAAACTGAAATTAAACTGACTTAAAAAAAATAAAAATAGAACTTGTAGCTGTTCATAATTTCATTAGAAATTAGTATCATACACAAAGCATATTGACTATTATATTGCAATAAAGTACAGGATATTATTATTTAGTGTTAAATACTATAGATATTACACAATTTTTAAATAAATTAATAAATACATTTTACAAAGCTGTAAAATATCTAAATATCTTTAAAACACAATAGATAAGTTAAATTGGGTATTCAAACTTTTAGATATTAGATGATATTAATATTCATTGTTAAATATTATGGAAATTACATGTAAATTTCAATAATTAAAAAAGCAGCATTTTTGTCTTGTTTTCTAGTAAAATATCTAATCTTTTTTTAAAACAAGATATATTTACTTTTACTTTTTAGATACACTTTTTAATACCCAATTTAAAACTTGTATACATGTGAATTAGAAAAAATGTTAATGAGAAAATGTAAAGATATATTCTCTAAAATTATTGCTTCTCAAATTCAGTATATTTATCTTGTTTTATGAATTTTTATAATATTATTTACAAGACAAAATTACAGATACAGATTAAGATTGTGTGTGTGTGTGTGTGTGTGTGTGTGCGCGTGTGTGTGTGCTGAAATGTATATTTAATTTCAGTAAATAAACATTAATTGTCATCATTTCCAAGAATGCTCTAATTCAGTGCTTCTCAAACTAAAAATGGGTCACAGATTGTGGTGGACACCAGGACAAAATGTAATAAAATGCTAGCCATATAATCATGTAAATTTAGCATTACAAAATAAACCAATTTCTAGCAATCTGGGAAGCCAGTTCTTAAACCAGCTCGGCCTCCATCAACACAGAACTCCATCAAACCGGCTGCATTTGTCATTGGCTGTTAGACTGGCACATGACGGCCCTATTTCATAGCGCCAATTAAACGCCTGCTCTCCTGTAATTAACAGCTGTTTTGTCCACTGATCAATAAAAGCTGTTCATTAAAAGTCCCTTTGCTGTCTCCAGATCCCTGGCAAATTTCACCGCTCTGAAAAGGTGCCTGCAAGAATTACCATCGCCTGAAATGCAATTCTCAGCCACAGCTGGCCAAGACAAACCGGCTTGAAAGGAAACCGGCTGGGAAAAACTCCACCGCAACACTGCTTTCCAGCCTTCATAAAAGAGTGCAGGTAATCACGAAGACTAACTTACTTTCACCTTGAGGTTTTCCCAAATCGGACGCCTGTATTTCTCTCCGAACCCTGGTAAATAAAAGCCCTGCAAAAATGTTTGGTTTACTCAGCAGCGTCTCACGTGGCCCTTTGAAACCTCTTGAAATATAGACACGGCCTGCTGGCCATCAATATCAGAAAAGCCAGAGAAAACAAAAGGCTGTGAATGTGTTAGAAAATCAATACTCTAGAGCAGAGCGGCTTCTAGAGCCAGATATTACATCATGACCGATTCAGTGGAAAATATGATGAATATGAATGTGATCCACATCCACCTGAAATCATGCATTTTTACTATGTATGAAAAATACATACTTCACTCTGATGGGAAAATGCAAGTACGTCAGTTTTGGGAAATAGTGTCACATCATAAAATTGCATTTGCAGTACATGCAACCACTTTTATTATAACCATCACAAACTATTCCTCTTCTGTAGTGCAAAGGGTTTGGGGTAATTGCTCAAAGTAAACCAAAAAGCATGGATTTGTACCTCAAAAATCCACTAGTCCAGACACCTTCAGCATCCTGAGGTTTAGGACAGACTAATCCTAATCGCACATACTGTAAGAACAGATAACTGAGTCATGCGGTTAATGCCAACCTGGATTCAGTCAAAACGCTCCTATGAATGATCCAAAAACTAACCATACAACTGTATAACAGTGTGCTATCTTTTGGTACATTTTCGACTCAATTTAAAATAAATAAATAAATAACATTTATTTTATATTAATAAATTAATTATTAATTTAAATAAAATAAACATTTTTAGATTCATCTGTAGGCAAAAAAAAAAAACTTAAAGAAATATTCTCTTTTACGTACTGTTCCTCAATTATTTATCTATTTATTTGTTGTTGACATTTAGAATATTTTTTACTAGATTAGTAGTCGACATTTAGGAATTTTTAAGTAAATTTTATTTTGGAATTTTAAAGTAGCTAAATATTTTAGGCTACAAGAATGTGAAAAACATCAAGAAAGTACCGTAACAGTAGACCACATTAATATTATGCCATAAAAGTCAAAGTCAAAAGCCATATCATATGACTTTTATATATAGTCAACAAGTCCTGTTGCTTTTATTATATATTTCCATAGTGATTTATTTATTTGCTTTATTCATTCATTCATTCGTTTGTGTTCCACTGAAAAACAGTATTCAGGTTTGGACCAACATGAGGAAGAGTACCATGAAAGAATTAACAATACAAAACCTTTCACATTGACAGATTCATAAAAGGGGCAGCAGAAGCAGCAGACTGAGTTTGTGTTTGTAGAGGAACCAGTGAAGGAGTTTGTTTGTGTTCATGACTGCATTCAGTCGTCTGTCACAGTAAAAAGACACCGCAAGGTGAAAACCTCTATAGATCGCCTTGATGTTTTAAAGATGTCAGTTGAGTATGCAGCGGAGGCCTTGTCACTTATTTTTCCTCACCTAAATACTTTGTTTTGCACGCCCTCTAACTCGAGCACATCAGCGTGAGTGTGACTCTGAGAGCAACTGCAGTATTGTTGCAGATTCTATATACTTCATTTTCCCTTCAATGTACCATACATCCACATTTACAGATAAATCATCTAAGGTATGTCACTGAACAGTGCTGTCAGTCTATGGATAATGTAATGGCATTTTAAGATACTAGCACGTTCAGTGTACAGATTAATGAACGCAGTGAATGGGTGCCGTCAGAATGAGAGTCCAAACAGCTGATAAAAACACCACAATAATCCACACCACTCCAGTTCTCCAGTTAATGTCTTGAGAAGACAAAAGCTGTGTGTTTGTAAGAAACAAATCCAAATCCATCACATTCTGACGGCACTCATTCACTGCAGAGGATACATTGGTGAGCAAGTGATGGAATGCTACATTTCTCCGAATTCAATGAAGAAACAAACTCATATTTATCTTGGATGGCCTGAGGGTGAGGACGTTCTTCTGCAAATTTTCTTTTTTAGGTTAACTATTCGTTTAACATCATACATGGCACAAAAAACAAACAAAAAAAACACAGGTTTGTAACCACTAACCATTCCTTCATAAGGAAAAACAATATTGCATCTTTTCACCATGCATAGCATCTGGTATGTAATCAAACTTATTTGATGCAGAATACTGCAAGCACTGTTAAGATCTAATCCAAAACCTCAGCATTGTTTTTTTAGTGTGACAGGCACAGAGCGGTGGTTTTTCAAAACCACTTTACCAGCATTCTGCCCCAGTTAGTCCTGCGACTGGATTCCAGACTGCAGCACACAGGGGTCCTTCAGCTGTCAGGACTCCTCCTTTAAAATCACGCTGGAACGGGAAACTACTGTGCAGCTCTTGTTTTATTGCACTGTGCAGATTTTTATTTCTGGGCATCTTGTCAAAAAGCTTTAGATGGTGTAATTATAGTGGTAAATTCCATTGCTGATGTGAAAAGACTTAAATCAGCAATCACAACTAAAAGCCACTTAGCCTGCATGCTGAACTTGAGTTTACCAACATAGTCCTTGCTTACAAATGTTCATCATATATAGAACAGCAGCCCTAAATGCATTTGGACACTTGAGACACACTTAAAAATGTCTCAATGTCATTGAATTAGATACCAAAATATCTAACAAAAGCTGCAGGATCTTTTATCTACACTAACTTTGCTTTTCTTCATCATTTTTGCTCAATGTCATCAATCAGCTGGTAATTTGGTTCTTTTTTTCATTGAAAAGCATCTTCTTTACCAGAAATGACACTTGATATGATATTTAATCATCTAATGCAATGACGTTCAGGCATTTTAAGTGTGATTTAAGTGGTTAATTACTTTTGGCATCAAATTAAATGACTTTTCATATAGACACTCTGTGACGCTGTGGTGCACGGCAACAAATCTTGCATCTTTTAATTCACTCTCATGCTACATTTGAATAACTGAATCAGTGATTAGTCAATAAATGAGGAAATCGTTACATTATTAAACTTACACAAACAATAACACACACTGCTGAAACTTTGGTAAAAATAGCGGTGCCTGTGGGCTCCACAGTAAGAAAGAGATTGCTGTGTGGACGAAAGCACCCATTAATGTAAAAGGTATTTCTGTGAGGCCTAAAGGTACAATTACATGTGAGTTAATAGACTTTGACAGCATTTTAATTCTATAGAGCATAGACGTACATGTGCAGAATACAGAAACGGGGAATGAACAGACGACTGCACGTTCTTCAAGTCCACTGCACAATGACTAACAAAAAAACTCACATGCAATTTCTCCCTAAAACAATTTGCATATCAAGACCAAAACAAGCAATATCAAGCATATGCAATAATACAGTAAAAGCATGCAATTTGGTGCAGATGTTATTTATATGGCCAAACAGTAAGATGAAATTTTGATAGTTTGTAACATGAGAAATTAAATCTTTATAACAGTATAGCAGATACTTACATACAATGATATATCAGTTGTCACTCTATATCTCCCAATAATATGTCTTAACATGATATTTAAATGCTTTAAAGCAAAACATATGCAATGCAACATATGATGATTGAGAGAAGCCAGATGATCATACAAAATTCCTGTAATTTCTACCCAACATTGGCATATAAAGTCCAAAAAAAGAGTTTTATATGCCATGTTCACCATAATCAAATGCAGGAAACGAAGTACATAAAAAAAAACACTGAGGAAAACTAAAAAACAGACTGCATATTGTTAGTTTGTGTGATTAGAGCTTCTGTTAATTAATAGTGAGTCATTAAACATGTTAGTAAAATAACTTTTCGGATTGCATTCAGACATTCTGAACTGTTTTAAAGACAATTTAGTGTTTTTTTTGTAGATACTCATGAATGCATTTTATTTTCTTATTCAATTAACAATAATTAAAGATTAAACTAACAAGCAAATTCCACCTTATTCCTTTTAAATGAATCAGAATTCTGCTTTATGCATACTGCATGGAAGCACATGGATCACTAAACTATATGTTTGGGTCACTCTAGAAGTTTACATGCATAGATTTCCACTGAAATAAATTTAGTCGATCGCAGAAACTAAATGCAATGTCCATCCTACAACTACACATCTATAAATGAAGCAAAAACTGTTTCCATGCATGCATGGCAAGTTTCAAATCTGACTGAAAATTGACAAATTTGTTCTGAATTATATCAAGGATCAAGCAATTGCATGACCACGTAACTAAGACCATTTACTAAAATCACAAGCAGTTCAAAGTCTTTTGTTGTTCCTGGAGCAACATTTTCAACCAAAGAAACCCTTGCAAGCATTCCCTAACCATTAACTACTATCAAAGATTAATGATAATAACGTTGTTTAAGCTCCTGAACCCAGCCAGAAGCTTAACCCTAATATCTGGTTGAAGGTTGATCCAGGACGTCTACTCTGAGAAATCACTGTAAGTAACATGTTTGATGTATTACAACACCATCAGCCTTTAAATCACCGCACTCATCCACATACAAATCAGCAGCACATTAACATACTTTCCTCGTCATGTACGTGCCGTCCTAAACCACCTGATTATGTTACATTAGCTGAGCGCAAATTAATAAACATTAGATAAATACCTCAGCGTTTCTGTGCATCTGATTACGATGCACCATCAATTACAACAAACTGACAGATGGTGAAAGCAAATGAACACACACGTCGCCTGCGAGCGCTGGATGGGCCGTGTCTCGCCAGCACACGCTAAAGTCTCTAATCCCTAAGAGTCAGCAAAATTTGCTGTGTGGCAAACCCTTGACTTCATTTGGCACCAGCGATGGGATTTCAGAGCGTAATCTTCTCAGCGCGAGCATCCTTCCCCCACGATGCACCTCTGAATAGCAGCTGCCCGTCAGTTATTTGCACGCGCCGTGCGTGTTGTTTTACCACCTGATTCACTAAAGGAATTATGCAAACAAAGTGATGGCACAAATTCACTCACAAAATCTGTCCTACATGTAATTCACACAGCGCAATTCCCCAACCAAACCCTGCAGATCACTTATGAACAGCCACGATCTGAAGACTTTCAACACTGCAATCCAGAAACCTGAATCAGCTGTTTCAGCACACATCTGGATATGCATAAATATAATGCTCTTCTACATTATTTGATTATCATTGGGTGAATCAGCTATTTTACTAATTAGGGAGTAACTCATTCAAAGTAGCAACGCTTCACTAAGTTTTTCCGCAGCATGACAAAAACTATTGCTGTTTTTTGTTTATCATGGATGCAAATTTACACCAAAACAAGCTTACATAGTACTAATGTTATTTTAGTATCATTGGGGTGATATTGTAGTTTTTATTATTATTTTAATTTAGCATTTATTTTCATATTAACCATTTTCATTTTAAATTTGGTTGAAATGTATTTATTTTGTCATTTAAATTTTTAGTTTTTTTTAAATATGTCTATATTGGTTTTGTTTTTTTAATTTCATTTTAGTTTTAGAAATTTTAGTACATCAAGTTGAAAATGAAAACTAAATGAAAATGAGAAATGTTACCTCTCAGCTAGCTGGCATAAAATGTTTTTTTTTCATATCTTATTTAACATTTATTTTATTTCAAGCAATAAAAAAATGAATGAATGCATTCGTTCGTTCATTGATTTACTTATTTACTTACTATTTATTTATGTATTTATTTATTTATGTATGTATATATGTATGTATGTATTTATATATTTATTATTTATTAGGTTGGTTGGTTTTAGTTTGAGTTAATTATAGAAACCCTGCAGAGTACTGAAATATACTCTCATATAAATATGTTGAAACAAATTGTCTCTTACAAGGTTTGATTGCTTTAAACCTGTTAACCCGCACCAGGACGCCAGCGCACTGAAAGCTCTTTGTTTGCACATGTCATTGTTTTCAAACAGATAAAGTAAAACAGGACAAAATTAATCTTGACAAACTATATATCATTTTGAAGGTCTAAGCCTCAAGCATCGACGACAGATCGCTGTTTTTCGATAGAAAGCTTATACGGAATGTATTTGCTAAATTTGTGTAAGCAGTACACATCAAAACATTTATAAAAAAAACCGCAGTACATACCATATTCATCCTGATAACGACTCTTATCCACTGCTGTAAATCCTGGTTTAGTTTGAAAGATAAGGGTCCACTGAACAACATTCCATCGAGCACTTTTAGTCCAAAGAAACAATAACGTTGTAATTTGGATCGTTATTCATTTGTTTACGTATCATCTCTTCAGGGAGAGTTATTGTTTGTGTCCGTTATGGAACAAATTACGCTCAAAAACAGATCTTGGTGGTAAAAAAACAGCATGATTTTGTAGCAGGCAATGTCCCAAACAGAATGAAATCATCCAAAAAAAAAAAAAGTCAAAGATACACGGAAGATTGTTTATTTGAATTCTGGCGCTCCCTCGCGACGGCGCATGACGCACGCTGTGACGCACCTGTCATCTGATGGGGGCGTAACTTAGCGATCTTTTTAGCACAAATAACTTTCTTTTTTTCTTCTTCAACAGTTTTCATATATGTTTGCGTGTTTTGTGGGTAATGTGCCTGTATCTGTATGATTAACATCCGTATGGCTGATAATCAGCATGTAATTACTGACTGTTCACAGATATCAGTGTGAATGCAGTCTATATAAAAGGCCATTATAATGTAATTATTGACTATATTGGGCGGCCATCTGTATGATTTGCATCTGTATGAATGATCGTCAGCAAGTGATTACTAATGTATGAGCAGGAGCATCTATCTGTATGTCAGGAAATCAGTATGTACTTAAGTTATTTTTTTTTATTATTATTTTTTTTTTTCATCACTCAAAAATTATTATTGTATTTTTCTAGTTCTAATTTATTTTCTCAAATAAATCACTGATACGATGTCTAAGATTCTGTCTACTGTTTTATAATTTAAAAACTGCAGTGGCATGTATAAAGACTAAATAGTTTGTAGTAGAACACTTCAATAATTCGGTAAATATTTTTCCTCAAACACATGAAAAATGGCTGCATGAATCTCATTTTTCATGGTATCTTCTTCAGATTTGAAATATAAACTCATGAGACATGTGACTTTCAACCCATTACTTTTCTGGATTGCTTCAGCTGATTTCATGTATTTTTATATGAAATTTAAAAAAAATTCAGTGTGGTACAATTTTTATCAAGGCACTTCAGTGTCTATAACTTTTTATATTTTTGAGCATTATCAACTCTGGATGATGGATAGTAAAGGCCAAAGGGTCTTCTTTCCAAAGACACCAAAATTGTGTGTGTGGCACACTGAAGTCAGGAGCTGTTACCATTTTAAGTTAGTTAGTCATTTTCAGCTGTGATTACCAATATGGGGGGTGCTGGTTAACAGGTTTTAACCAAATAACTTGGAACCAAATCATTTGATACAAACAATTTAAGCATTTGAATCATTTAATGATTTGACTCACTGATTCTATCATCTGATTCATCCATTCAATCATTTGATTTGGTGTTTCAATTTGATTCACTGATTTGCTCGATTCAATCATTTGATTCACAAATTTAATCATCTGATTCACAGATTCAACCATCTGATTCATCAATTCAATCAATTGATTATATAAAATATGAGTAGCATGAAATTTGTAAAAGTGGCGTTTGAAAGTAGCCCAAAGTAACCCAACACTGTTTAAAGTGCCTTCAATCACATTTGAGAGCCAAAAATCAAACAAAACCTGGCTATTAGCTCAGTTAGCACGACAAGCGTCAACACGACACAAGAACAATGCATCTACACTTTTATACATATGTAACAAAATGGGCCTAATTAGCTGTGAAATGAGCGTGGCTCTCGTCTCGCGCTCTGTTATATAAGATCATTCACATGCACTACGTGCGTTATCCGTGCGGACGGCCATTCTTCTTACTTCCTTCACAAGTGAACACATCCTACATTCATCAGACTCCAGAGTGACTCACTCCTATTCCTCATCCTCTTAGGCCCTGGAAAACACACACACACACGCACGCACATTCAGGGTCTCACAATAGAGTCTACTTAATTGTTTTCTTACTAAGAGGCAAATTAATTTTCGGGATGTACATCTAAATCGCAGCATAGGGAGGGGAGGTAATTTGTTAATGGAACAGAGAGAAAATGGCAGGCCGGCCTCTCTCGCTCGCTCCCTCACGCTGATAAATGACAGAAATCTCTTCGCGCACCCATGTCAGTCTTTTGAAGAGAGTCGGGGGGGAACTAAAGTGGGTTAAAAAAACACAGTCATTACATATATTTTGCTGTCAGAGCCAAGCAAAGAGCGAGAGAGAGAGAGAGAGGCAGAAGAGGAGCGAAGCTGTATCGCTTTGTTCACCCGGCGGATTCGATAACCCACAGACTTCATTTAATCACTATCTGGCTGTTCCCCCTGAGGTCCTCTCCGCCTCCTCCGGGACCGTTCTGCCTCTGTTTAAGCGCTTTTAATTACGCTTTAACTACGGCCTAATCACGCTAACTTTGTCCTGACGAAGCACTTACAAAAATCTCTCCGCCCCACCTCTTAACCAGCCCTGAATATATACACCCCCGATCCTGAGTCGCTTTCCTTTACATGCAGAACTACAAGAACACACTAAATACCAACTCATCTGCTCATTCTGACAGCTTTATGATGGTATGTCTGCATAATGCTATCTTTTATGCAAATAATATTAATCGAAACAAAAATACTGACAGGTAAAAATCAAACAATAACTTACTGCTTTTTATGTATTTCAATGTTTTTTTTGAGTAATTGTTAACTTAATTATTTTAAAAACCGAATGCTATATTTACTCATTGTAATCCACATCAAGGCCACGTTTCATTTAGTTGAATTTATTTAACTTTTTTCAATTTTCTTAATAACATACTGTACCGTTCAAAGGTTTGGGGTCAGTAAGCAGAAATTAAAACTTTTATTCAGCCAGAATATATTAAATTGATCAAAAGTGACAGTAAAAACATGCTACAAAAGATTCTATTTCAAATAAATGCTGTTCTTTTGAACTTTCTATTCATCAAAGAATCCTGAAAACATAAAATGCACCAGTTTCCACAAAAATATAAAGCAGCTCAACTGTTATAATAATCAGACATGTTTCTTGAGCAGCAAATGAGCATATTAGAAAGATTTCTGAAGGATCATGTGACACTAAATCATGCTGAAAATTCAGCTTTGATCACAGAAATAAATTACAGTTTACCATATATTCACATAGTAAACTTAAAAAATTATATATAAAAAATAAAATATTTGACTGTTTTTAGTGTATTTTTTGATCAAATAAATGCAGCCCTGATGAGCAGAAGAGATTTCTTTCAAAAATGATTTCTGAAGGATCATGTGACACTGAAGACTAGCATAATGATGCAGAAAATTCAGCTTTGATATAAAGGAATAAATTACAATTTACAATGTATCAAAATAGAAAACAGTTATTTGCTATTGTAAAAATATTTCGCAATGCTACTGTTTTTACTGTATTTTTAATAAAATAAATGTAGTCCTGGTGAGCATAATAGATGTTTTTCAAAAACATAAAAAAATCATAATGACCCCAAACGGTCCTTTACTAGCTTTTGAAGTGGTAGATAAAGTCAAATTGATTTCACTGGAAATTTGTATTAATCATCCTAAAAAGGATATTGCACACATGTCGTATGGAATATGTCAAGAGTCTGCAGTGAAGATTCAAAGCTGAAAGCCTCAACTTACCTACAACTTTTCTTTTGCTGCCTTGCTCGCGCTGCTGCTTCATACAAGAAATGCAAATCTAGCTCCAGCTGGTATTTAACTAACAAAGCACTTCTGAAAACAGCCACGCCCAACCTGCTAACCATCCTGAACAGATACCGCACACACACACGTGCTGCTCGGCGAGCTCTAATGGTCTATTGTGTTAGCTGTAATATCAAGGCCAGATCCAGCAAGTGGAGAAGTGCCTTCCTCAAAGTCGTCATGGAGACAGAGGTGCCGGCGCTCGGCTAAAATACTGAAAGTCTGAGAAAAAGCCCAGAGATATGGCCTCTCCCACACATTTCTCCCATTATATCTAACTTTGTGTGAACTCATGTCACTGCAACATTGTACCGGAACGACCGTTTTGTGTACTTCTCTCTTTGTGCAGTTGTGTTTTCCCAGCAAACCCAGTCAAACGCTGCAAGTTTGGATGTCAGATGTGATTTAAAGCTTCCTGAAATTAATCATGCACTTCTACAAAAACAGATAGTTCTGACTGTAATATAAGTGCATGATTCATTTTTGCTGGGGAAACACAGTAGTTGTTTATGTAGTTTTACTACAATTTTGTAGTTGTAAGGCATTAATGTTTGTCTACAAAACCACCTCTGGCTCTGCACCCCTTTACCTAAATTCATTACTTCAGACTTATGTGCCTCTAGAAGCTTGTGTTCTGCAAGTGAACGTCGCTTTATTGTTCATCCCAAAGAGACAAAATCACTTTCACAGACTTTTACATTAACTGTTCCCTCCTGACCAACTCAATCCCAGCAGCTGAACCCTTAACCATCTTCAAGAATCAGCTAAAAACACATCTCTTCCATCTTTATTTGACCCTCTAACTCTAGCACTCTCTATTCTAATTCTATTTTATCCCACTTGACCCTCTATCAATTGCATATTTATTCTGTAACTGCTAGATTTTATTGAAAAACTACACTAGCTTTCTTTTTTCTATTCTATCTACTTGTTTCTTAAAAAAACAAACAAACAAAAAACCCCACTAGATTTCTTTTTTCTATATTCTATCTACTTGTTTTCGTAAAAAAAAAAAAAAAAAAAAACGTGTGCTGCGTTAGGCTAACCAAGACTTGTCATAGCACTTGCATGTTGTTGCTCTTTTGTTGGTTTTGATTGCTTCTAATGTCCTCATTTGTAAGTCGCTTTGGATAAAAGTGTCTGCTAAATGTAAATGTAAATGTAGTAGTTGTCTTAATGAAATATTTTTTTTATATTGTACATTTAAGTTAAATACATAAAACCTAAAATGTTGCTGGCAACTACAGCTGCCATTTTTCTGTTAATAATAATAATAAGAATCTGTTATTAATATTTTTAAAGGACCTCAGATAATATGAACTAACAGTGAAAACAAAATAAACAACTATAAAAGTTTTTTTTTTTTTTTTTATATTAACAAACATTAACAAAAGTAATAAATACTGTAGCTTACTGTAAACTTTTACCCATCTCATCATGCTTAGGCAGAAAAAAGCCCAGTAACACACATCTTTAAGAGTCTTATTGTGTGTTTTTTGAGCTGTGCATCACGTATGAGCTCTGATTATCTGAGAAAGACAGGAATCTGCATTCAGTGCCTGTGAGTTTCTCAATTCTATGCATATCTGCTGTTCTGAAAGAGAAACAAATAACCTTCTGATGCATGTAATGCCTGTAATTTACATGAGGAACACGTCGCCGGAGAAATCTGAGGAAAGGACACACTTGTGAAACGACAAACACAATAAAAAAGTAAGGAACAGCATTTAGCGTTCAAGTCGACGTGAAATCATTAATGACCTGATTTACTTCTAATGCATTTCTAATGCATCTTCCTGCTCTTATTGTGAGTGATTCATCACTGCATGTTATTGTAAAGAAAATCAAATGTGTTAGTAATGTCTCATCAAACTATAAATAACTTGATCTACCTCTGAAACAACTTTCCTTTTCCACTGACATCACTTAGACCTTAAAAAAAGTCCAAATATCAGATAACAATCAGGTTTGAATGTATTCTGAGGCAGAAAGCCCCCTTTTCACTACCAAAAATCAATTTTCAATGAATACAATCAAGTTCAATATTATTTCTCATGTGACACTAAAATGCATCACACTTACATTAGTAAAGTGAATGTTTGTTCTTATCCAAATGCAGCAATGCACACAGATCACACAAACATATCTGCGTAAAAAAGTGTGTGTGCTTTGTACAAGAATTAAATGAATAGAATTATGAAAAATAAATACACTGATATGCAATATAATTAAAATATTGAATATAATAATAATAATTAGTATTATTATTATTGTTGTTGTTGTTGTTATTGCTATTGTTGTTGTTGTTGTTGTTATACCACTGTTAAAAATATTTTAAAATATGAATAAAATAACAAAATAATAAATAAATTAAAATTGTTATTGAAATCATTAATTGCATAGGAGTGCATAAAATAATAAAAACTGCATTATTAATTCCGTATTATTATTATATTACATACAGAAACCATTGTTAAATAAATTATAATAAAAAAAAAAAAACTAATTCTACAACAACAACTACTATCACTACCACTACTACTACTACTACTACTACTACTACTATAATAATAATAATAATAATAATAAGTTAATGTTATATAGAAATCATTAATCGCATAAAATAAAATAATAAGAACTATTAGTAGTAGTAGTAATTTCCAGTAAATACAGTATAATCAAGTCCTGCCGAATAGTATTTCTCATTTGACTCTAAAATGCATCACATTTACATTAGTAAAATGAATGTGTTTTTTTATCCAAAAGCAGCAATGCCTCCAGATCACACACAGTGGCATGCATGAAAAGTGTGTGTGCTGTGAAAGTGATCATCTTTACTACAGGTAAGTGGCAGTGAGTATTGTGCTGCGGATTCACTGTCTCAGCATCCTCAGTAACAGACTACAGACACGATCCAACAGAGATCTTCCCAGAACACACAGCGCTAGAGAGCCTACTCAAATAAACACCATATAAAAAAAGAAAATCTGAGTGGGTTTATACAATTTTCCGCTGTAAACACATGAAGGCGCTGGGCTTGAAACACATTTAATGCATTTTTACACGTTATAGCTGGAGTTGAGATCAGCGAACAACTTTATACGGTGGATTTAATGAGAAGATAAAACCCCTCAGCAAACGTGTGCTTTGGAAAGTTGGAAGAAAGTGTTTTGCGTGAAAGAGAAGCTGGTTGCTTGCAGGCAGCCCCGAGTTTCTTGATAAAAGCATCTGCTTCAGAGGCAAAAGTACAACAAGCACCTGACTGTTTAACAGACGCACGCATGAAGACTAATCACTTAATTCTTACACCTCCGTTTAAAAATAACCACCCAAATATAAAACAATAATACTACAAAAATGGCTCGCTTTCATGTTATTTCAAACCCATATGTCGTTTCTTCTGAATCTTCACTCAGCTCTTTTCCATACGACTACAGTTCATATTAATCACGTTAAAACTGCCAAGCTCCAAAAACCTAAATAAATAGAATCAGTCCATAAAACTGATTTAATGCATTTCAAACAGTGTTATTTCAGTATTATTTATTGTATTATATACTAATATTGCTATTATAGCATTAATTAATATATTGATTTGCTTTTATTTTTATATTTTATATATACAGTTTTACATTATGTTTTTGTCCTTTTTTAATGTTTGTACTAAGCTTTAACTTATTTTCATTTCAGTTTTAATAATTTTAGTACTGTAAGTCAAACATTTTATTTTATTGAATATTTTATTTCAGTCATATTCCAAGGCAACATTACTTAATATTTATTGTTATTTTAGTCATATTTATGCACACTATTATATTATAGTAATAATAGTATATTATATTATAATATTTATAAATATTTAGAATTAGCTTTTATTTTTATATTTTCAGTTTTATTTTTATAGTCATTTTTATTAGTTTTCTTAATACTTCGATTTAGCTTTAACCTATTTTCATTTCAGTTTTATTTTGAGTAATTTTAGGACTTCAAATTAAACCTATTTTATTTCAGTTATGCCGAGGCAACATTTAGTTTAACATTTTCACTTATTTATTTTTTATTTTTAAGTTTATATTTTTAATGTAATCTATTTCAGCTTTACTGTTATTATAATGTTATATGCTATTATATTTCTCAAAATTTTGAAGTAGTTTTATTTATATATTTTCATATATAATTTTTATTAGTTTTAGTATTTTTAGTATTTCAATTTAAACTGATTTTCAGTTTGTTGCAAAGGCAACATTTCATTTTTTTATTGTAAAGTTTAACATTTTTATTTCATGTCAGCCTTATTTAAGTTAACTTTTTTAATAGTTGTACGTAACATTAAATACATTGATTTATACAATGATGCTCTGAAAAAGAAAAAATAAGTTACTCTACACTCTTAAAAAATAAAGGTGCATAAAGGTTCTTCACAGCGATGCCATAGAAGAATCATTTTTGGTTCCACAAAGAACCATTCAGTCAAAGGTTCTTTAAAGAACCATCTCTTCCTTACCTTTTTATAATCTGAAGAACCTTCTTTCGCCACAAAGAACCTTTTATGAAACAGAAAGGTTCTTCAGATGTTAAAGGTTCTTTATGGAACCATTTAGACAAAAATGGTTCTTCTATGGCATCGTTTATTTTTAAGAGTGAACAGGTCTCTTTAAATGAGTCGTACCAGGATTGTGAATGAGATTTGAGAGCTGCGATGTTCAGCTCTTTGTATCTTTGTATCTTTGTCGTATTGTTTTTTTGGAGCTTCACTGTAAAGAGGGTTTGTATTCATTAATAAGAACACACTGACAGCATCTGGAATTTGTCTAAACTTTCTTAATTCACAGACGAAATTAAAGAAAAGTGGTGCAGCGGCGGCATGTAAACAGATTTTCTATGCAAAGCTCCAGAAATCAGGGCGGCTCAGGAAAAGAGGGCAAACTCCTGGCCAACGTTGAGAGGTTGAGAAAGATGTGCTCTGGCACAATAAAGCACAGATTTAGAAGTGATTTAATCTCTTAATCAGAGCTGTAACTGAAGAACCGGAGGGCAGGATTGTCTGCTGCTAGACGATAGCATCCGTGTAGCGACCCCGCGGTGTGTGTGTGTGTGTGTGTGTGTGTGTGTGTGTGTGTGTGTGTGTGTATTAGGAGATGAGCGTGGAGTTGGGCGCTTTAATGTCTCTTCCTGAGGTGCTGCTTCAGAAAGAGGCTGCAGCGAGGGATAAACACTCTCACCATCCAGCCCTCCGGCCGAGGCCTTCCTCAGCTTTACTCACTCACACACACACACACACACACACACACTGCCCTCCTGTACGTCTCAAAGCCTCTTCTTCCAGCCGTCCATCTCCCTGCATTTCACATTCTGTGAGTCTGTCCTCTGAAGGCTGGCGGAGGGTCGCTCATGGCATCTGGCTCCTGAACGCTCTTTTTTCTTGTTTTCTGGTCGTGAGAAATCGCCTCTGTGTTTTTAGTCTAACCGCTTTGCAGATTCAGCTCGAATTGTCTTTGACTTTAACATTCAAAATATATTAGAGCTGTCAATGTTAACGCGTTAACACATGCGATTAATTCAAAACACTTAACGCGTGAAAATAATTTAACGCAATTAACGCAAATTTACTGAAACACAATTTCTATTCTAAACCTTTTTTCCCGATTTCGCTTCTCTGTTTGCAATCAGAACATTTTAAGCCACTAAACTCTTTAAGTGAAAGTTTTCAGTCAGTGATCCAGCAAGCGAATCCATTCAAGCAATCAGTCCAAAACAGGGCTAATGTAAAGAAAACCAGGCTGATTACATAAGAGATGGCGGAGAGAATAGATACTCACGTTGCGTTTTCAGTGTCACTGTAAAAAAAAAAAAGTTGGGCAAACTTAAAAGTTTAAGGCAACCAGCTTCAGCAGATTTTTGAGTTTTCTCAACTTCTTGTTTTAAGTTTATACAACAAAAAGTTGAGAAATTTCCTAAAATATAAGTTGAGAAAACTCTGAAGAAACTCTGAAGAAAAATCTGCTGAAGCTGGTTGCCTTAAACTTTTAAGTTTGCCCAACTTTTTTTTTTTTACAGTGTGTGTTTCGCTTTAAAACACAAGCTCTGTGATTGTTTCTGAAGAGCGCGAGAGCTCACCAGTGTGAAATACAGACTGAACATAACGTCAAAACATCCCACCACTGTATGATATGCAAACTACGTTTTCTCGGCTGGATAAAGCAAACCAGCTTCTTTTGATGTTTGAGTTTTGATGGTTGAGGATTGCAATCAAGGTAAAGATGATTGCGGTGACGTACAGGAGTCGTAAGCACGCGTGAGTCTGATACACCGTGTTTGAGCGCTCTTGACGCACAGATCATGGTGTATTCATGCACAGACACATTTCAGTACATTCACGTTGTTTCCACACACATTCAGGATAATGTTTTGATTTGTCTTGTGTATGTTTCTGTATTTAGTCAGTGTGCACAAATGTATCAATTATATGAACTTCTTATATCATTTGGTTCTTTGGTGTCCTTTTGGAGTCTCCCAAGTGTCCTTTTTTTGAAAAGATATATAAATTTATCTTGAAATAAGCTTGCAGAAAATACAGTTTTGTGAGAATCAACCTTCAATCTTTTGGTTTACTTTGCTGGATATAGTAAATAATGACAAAATTAACGTAATAAGCAAGATAAATGGTATATGCTTAATTTCATGATAAGTGTGCGATTAATCGCGATTAATCACACAAAAAGGGTGTGAGTAATCGTGATTTTTTTTTTATCTATTGACAGCCCTAATATATATATATATATTAAGATTTATTTTTTTGCCATTTTTGCCTTTATTGTGATAGGACAGATCAGACATTATTATTATTAAATTATTATTATTATTATAAATGTAATATTAAATTGTTACATATAAAAATAAAATTAAATAAAACAAATTAGTATTATCATTGATACTGTATTAAACAATTAAATAAAGACACCACTTTTAAATAAAGTTATTTAAAAAAAAAATCAAATAACACAAAATCAAATAAAACAAAATTAAAAATAAAATAAAATTATAATCTGCCAAAGTTATTAGGATCATTAGTCACACGCATATTATATACTACAGATGAACATAATGTAGAGTCAGTTCAACCAGCTGGAATTTGGAGTCAGAATTAAAATTTTATGTATAAATTAAAAATATACTTACTGAACTATTTATTGGCAATTTTTAAATCAAAATATTGTTTTCTAAAATCAGCAAGCAAATATTTTCCAGTTCATGGGCTTTCAGGCAATATTTGCAATAAGGTTTGAGTATATTTTAGTTTTGTCTGATAGGGCCAACGATACAGAAACATTCACAAAACCACAAAAAAACAACACTGGCCAATATTAAAACCATCCTCTGATGAAAAGCTACTAATACAACTATTCAGTTTTAGATTACAAGCTAAATTGTTCAGCGAGAGCCTCTAAAACAACCTATTTACTCAGGCAATTGAACTCTGGCTTCTAATGGTTTGGTAATCGCTTTCTTCTTCAGGCTCTTTAAGGTTCAATTTATATATATTTTAATAAGAACCCTTTCCCTTAACAGTTGCAAAAATGGATACAAAAGACAGTATTATACAGACATTTAATTTAACACAGCCCGGTTAGATTAAGACTTTTTAATGCACTGTACAGTAGGCTCCACTGACTTTGAGAGCTTTAATAGAAAATATATTTAAAAAAAATAGATATGTTTCTGAGACTTCCACAGAAGTCCTTCAACAAAGACCTCTACACTTTTATTTCAAACCCCCAGAAACTCCTTCTCCAGTGTATGGCACTTCAAAAGTCAGCTTTGAAAACTAAAGCCTATCAATCAGCTTTTATTCAGCGCTCTTACTTAGCAATACTTGTCCTTTCACAATGTCACTTCAGGCGAAAGCAACAGAAAAACACGACAGAAACACACAGAGAGCTTTAGCGTAAAACACGAGCAGAGAAAACACATCTCTCGCAGATTTCACGCGTGCTTTATTAACACAGAATACCAAAGCATCACCAAAGATCAAGAGAATCCAAACTTTCTGACTTCAAACGTGGCGTGATTATTATGAAACGCTTTCTTAGGTCGACGGGATGAAATAGCATTATTTACCAAAAGAAAGAAATGCGAACAAATTCCCTGAATACCTTTCAGAAGACGACGATGAATGCGAGGGAGAATATTCCAGATAATAATGGTAAATGAGGGTACTGTACTCTCCTGCTCTCTTTTTATATATATTAGATCAGATCCAATTTACATAAGGAGATTGGTTTGAAGATTGGAGCTCACGGAACAAGGGGAAGAAGGGAAATTTAAATGAGGAAGCCTGATTTGAAGATCTTTCTTAAAACACTAGCCGGACCGTGCATGCAGATGTGCTGCTCATAAACACATGCAATAAAGATGCTTCAGCTCATGTGCAAAGTAATATTTTATATCAGATATATATTTTCCTGCTTTGCATATTACAGGAGTATAGTTCACTCAGAAATAGCTGATTTACTCATCCTCATGTCTCCCATATGCTGCAATTGTAGACATTTTGAGGAATTTTTCCCATGCAACGCAACTCTTTCCCACGCAACAACAGTTTGTAATCACGTCTGTCAAGCTTCAATAAGGATTAAAAACACAATAAAGCACCGTAACAGTAGTGCATATGATGCATGCATCTTTTGAATGACAGATTTGTGGCATTACTGTGACCAAAATATTTAAATCTTTGCTGAAAAACACTCTTAAAGGGGAAAAAAAAGTGTTAAATAAGTTTCATTCATTGTGTATGTTGATCACTTTTATGATAAATTGCTTGTGATGTTCCTCATTTGTAAGTCGCTTTGGATAAAAATGCATGCATTGTAACGAGCCATATCAGTGCCAAACTGAAGGGGGATAAAATGCATGCTTTGCAATGTGCCATACTTTAATGCAAAAGGTTGAACAAGATTTGATAAATAAAACTCTAGAAGTACCAAATAAGTTCAGAGTAGGGCTGAAACGATTCCTCGAGTAATTCGAATGCAAAAAATCATCAAGGAAAATGATGTGCCTCGAAGAATCGTTTTGTCCATTTACTAGGGATGCACTTAATTTTGAAAATATATGCCGCACCACCCAGCAGTGTTCAGGTTTCACTCTCATCACTGCGTCGTGTGACGCTCCGTTCAATATTCTGCTCAGTTACCGCTCATGCTCACCGGAAAAGCAGAGTCCGCTCAAATAATGCGCCGACAGGAAATTTCTATGTAGAATACTTGTTCCTGTTTGCAGGGAGTTGATACTGTGCTGTGACATGTTGTAGTACAGCTGTACTGAACAACGCTGGTCAAATCTCCTTCTCTGATCTGCTCCCCGCTATGCTCTGCTCAATGCGCTGATAATAATAGCTTTGCCAGGGTTTTTATATTTTTATACATGTTTACTTGATGTTTCTTTACACAGACTCATCATTTCTATAAATTTTCCACTGATTTACTGATTTACGCGATCTGATGAGCATTAACTCATATTGCGCGATCATATCTCTGTATGAATGAATAGCAGAGCGTTTTCGTTTACCACACACTGAAGCGCGCGTGACGCTCGCGTGATTTCAGCGTCTGCAGTCTCAATGAGGACATAAACACATGAACAACATCTCCAGAACTGCTCTGAGAGTCACTTCATGAGCATTTGACAGTTTCATTTGAGAAAAACTAGCTCATATCATATACACACAGAAATTTGAAGGTATTCACGGCAACCCGTCAAAATAAAAGTCTGGTTTAATTTGAAGACATTGCAGCAGAAATATATTACTATTGTTCAGCAGAATGTACATACTACTACTACTTAAATTATGAAAACTTTATTTTTTAAGGAATGATCACACAACATGTCTTCCATGTTTTAACTTTAATAGTAAATCCCCTTTGTTTGCCAAAAAAAAGTTTAATTTTCAATCATTTAAAGATAAATGAAATTAATGTTGTATGCCTTCATTTGATAACCAGATACACAACACAGAATTTCTGAGGAAAATGAAAACATTTCATAAGGCTATTTTAAGAATAAATAACAATAAAACATTAGGTGAGAGAAAATAAAACATAACTTTATAATTGTCATTTTCTTCAATCATATAGTTATTATAACACCTAAAATAGGTTGCGTGTAAAAAGTGTTTGTTTCAGTCAGTTGAAGGGGGGGGGGGGGGGGACACTGTGCACATGATCAGGATGATACCACCTCCACCACATTTTGAGAAATGAAAAACCCTGTTTGCAGGACTATACATTATTTGGATAATTAGTCAAAAACAACAACAAAATGTCTGATTCTGTTGCATAGAACTGAATAAAAATAATACATTAATATTTAACATTAATATATTTTCTGTCCAATTTTCTTACAATAAAAGTGTGGTTATTTTATTTGCTTGCGTTTTTTAAATTCCGTGTCATTAAAATTGAGTTAAATTAAAAAGTCTTACAAGAATACTTTATATTATTTAATAAAATAAATAAATAATGATTACAAAGCATTTTCGGTTTTGGTTTTCGGCCAAGCACATCCAGAATTCTCGGTTTCGGCCCAGAAATGCCTGCCTACCATTTACTGTAACTACACATGGAGCACTGTGTTTGCAACCACATGCTGCTTTAAAGGATTAAACACACACACACACACACACACACACACACACACACACCAGTATGCAGAGAGACATTTAAGAGGGTTTATTCTCCAAATAACTTTAATTTCATGTTGCTGAAAAATGTGTTAAGAAATGTTATGTGTATGGACTCTTGTTTTTGCTCCACGTTAGCTTCCTGTCCACTAATTTTTGCCTCTTACAAAAGCCACAAAGCCTTCTAAGAAGACAGTAAAGGCTTGTGTCATGCCTGAGCTGTAGTTAGGCTGAAACTTGAAAGTTAAGTTGCACAATGTTTAGGATTTATTATTATTTTTTTATTACTTTTGATATTATGTCTTAGTTTTAGGTTGTATTATGTTTACCTTTTTTAAAGTAATTTGAAATTGATTTTTATATTTTTATTATTTTTTTATTTAGATATTTGTATCTGCATTTTGAATGTAATATGGCAATTAAATGCACTAAATGGGTTTAGTTTTCACAGTTATTAATATATGCAATTTCAGCAATAAAAATTTACATTTTTGTAAAAAGGAAACAAATTACTTGTTAATTTTAAGAGACCCATCTTATTTTCTCTTGTATATTTAGTATTGCTCTTTAATAAAGAAAAAGTTATTCTTATCCGATTACTCGATTAATCGATGGAATTTTCAGTAGAATACTCGATTACTAAAATATTTGATAGCTACAGCCCTAGTTCAGAGATTCATTGTATTCTATAAATATAAATATAATTTGCTTCTGACATTCCTCATTTGCAAGTCGCTTCGGATAAATCATCTGCTAAATGACAATATGCATGCATTGTGATGTGCCAGCCTGGTCTCATGTTTATACGTAGGTATTAATACGTAACATTTACAAGCACAAAATGTACAATTTAGATGTATTTCAACATTTAAAACATACTTTTAATACAAAAGTATTAAACATACAAAAAATATTTGCGTATCTTTTATGTCAAGATATTCATATCAATGCATTTTTATAATTTTATCAATAAGCGATTTAGATTGTTAGACCCCTTCACCTACCCCCAAACCTAAACCTACCCATTTTACAGCGAATATGCATTTTTATCTTTTTATTAATAAGCAATTTAGATTTTAGACCCCTTAACCTACCCCCAAACCTAAACCTACCCATTTTATAGCAAATATAAAACGCAATTGACTGAAATATGCAGGAAAATAACCATTTTAGTAACAATATAGCATAAAAAAACATCTAAACCTAAACATAGCTATTTCTGTACAGTATAAGAAAAACATGACAGACAGATAAATGCAATTACAATCATTTATTTATTGCAAAAATGTCAAAAGCACTAACAAAAGAAATCCAAATGACGATGCGTTGCAGCCGCAGTCCTCTCTGATGGAATACAGTAGGTCTGTGTGAGGTGCAGAGCAGAATTTATGTTGTTAATCGCTGAAAATATTATCCAGATTATTTTCCTGATCCTCTCGCTCTCAGTGAACTCGTGATCCTGCCGTAAATCCTGTCGTTTGAAGCGGCAACATTTGAATTCGTAACGAGCGCGTCAGTCAGCGCGGGCTTTGCTGTATACGGTCGCTGGACTCGCTGCTCGAGATGAGATGAAGATCGCCGAATAAAGGCTTGGATTTGGGTCTGTTCTGTCTGTACGACTGTCTGTTCCTTGCAGTCATAAGCATTCTGAAGATCTGGATTACAGCACACGAATAAAATTGTTTCATTTCGTAATTATATTGCAGTTTTGGTGTTTTTTTTATAGTTCTATTGTCAGTCACAGCATGTCGGAGAAAACGCTTTTTGTGGCCCATGGCAAACCAAGTAAACATTACATGACAAGTAAAGGTTAAACGATTTCAAATGTTATTTATTTTAAGGTTTAAATTGAAGTCTTGTTTAACATTATGTAGGCCTATTATTGGAAACGAGCTGGCAGCAGAAATCACAAAACGAGTAAACAATTGAATGATGCAACTGAAAACAAGGTAATTGATATGACAACTAAAAACATATATGATAAAAATCATAAAATTAATGCCACGATTTCAATATTCATAAGGATTCATTTTTACATGTTGTCAATACGTCAGTTTTGTACGTTTAGATGCTGAAAATACGTCAGTATTATACGTTTTAGTGCCTGTAAAAACGTAAGTAAATGTACGTTTTATAGAACCACATTTTACGTAAAATACATACGAATTATCATGAGACCACGTTGGATGTGCCATATTTGATTGTGCAAAAGATTTGAAAAATACATGCACTGTACTGTGGCATATTATGCTAAATTGAAAAAAAAAAACAATGCATGCATTGTTGATTGATGCAATGATTGAACTAGATTTAATAAATAAATAAATACATACATACATACCCTAAAAATGCAAAATAAATTCACTGATTTATTTTGTAATATAAATATTGTTCACTAAGTGAAAAAAGAGGGGGGAAATGCATGCATAGTGATGTGTCATATTTAAATGTGCAATAGTTTGAACAAGATTTGACATCTTTAAATACAATATTTATTGTATTTTAGCCCATTCCCCTCACAAAGCTTTCATATGGAAATTATGGAGAACTTCTATTGTAGCATCCTTTGTTTCGTCTTTTTTGGATGTTGACAGGATCAATCATTGCATGAACTGCATAAAACACAGAATTGTTGATATTATGCTAAATATCCTAAACAAGCTAAATATTAAAAAAGCTACAAGTTGTATCCATACCTGCACTCCCTGGGAATCAAACGCATATTGGTTGATCTACGGGAACACTGAAGAAAAAAGACTTGAGAGTGAGTATATGAAGACATATTTTCATCTCTGACTGAACTATTTCTTTAAATCTATACATGGGAAACCAAAATAATCACTGCCTGCACAAACTTTGCACTACTTTGAGAAGTTGGGTGTTAAACATTGCCAGCCAAACAGCATCTGATCAACTTAAACAAGTCGAAGTGAAGCTCGGAGCCGATATAAATTGCCTGGAGACGGGATGTTGAAAACATGCCGCGCAATTCACTGTCAATATGTGCCAAATTGTGGGCTTACTGATGTTTTCTGTGTAACAATATTCTACACACTCCTGCAGTCACTATAACAGCTGTGTGACGCATAAGACCTTGAGCTGTAAAAGCAAACTCTGCCAGCCCGGCTCACAAATTCATTTGCAAATCTCTCTGACAATATGAAAGGCCGAGTCTATTCAGTCTGACACAGAGCGAAAAACGCCTGTATTTTCATGGAAAGCAGCGTGTCGTGTGTTTGCTGCCGCGCAAACACAACGTTTATAGACAAACCGGACAGTCTGATATAGGTTTAACGATTGCACTCACAGACCTGGAGGCAAGAACTGATATCTATCCCATTCAAAGGTCCAGCCGACAAAGTGAGATTGACAAATTAAATCACTGAAGTCGAACAGATGTGAGCCAGAATGAGCCTTTCTAAGACCGGCCTCTCGTTACGAGACAGGACGCTGAAGCGGTTTGCACCACTCGTGGGGTGTCACCAGAAGACAATTAACCTATTGGGGCAAAAGCTGGCTGCTGTTCTAGCGCCATTAGCATCAGCGTGCATGGCTTGCCTTCTGGGATAGAGGCGTAAAAAACACATATCCATAATCACATCTGCATAATTGCGTCATTTATTCTGCCTGGGCTCCAACATTTCTGACTTATGGTTTCATGCATTTAAACAGAGTTCGAGTGAATTACCCAAGACAAGAGCATTAGCAAGTGTGCACAGACAGCGTTCAATTAGCTAAAACGCTTAATGCAGCTCCAACTTTGCAGGTTTTATTCTCTTTCCTATCAAAAAAGCATCAGCATCTGCAGCTGTGAACGATGGAAATGAGGTTTCAGACATTTCTATTTCAAACAAATGCTGTTCTTTTGAAAAATAAAATGCATCACAATTTCCACAAAAAAATATGAAGCATTGCAACTGTTGTCAACATTGATAATAATCAGAAATGTTTCTTGAGCAGCAAATCAGCATATTAGAATGATTTCTGAAGGATCATGTGACACTGAAGACTGGAGTAATGATGCTGAAAATACAGCTTTGACCACAGGAATTAATTACATTTTAACATATATTCACATAGAAAACAGCTATTTTAAATTGTAATTATATTTCACAATTGTACAGTTTTTTTCTGTATTTTTTAATCAAATTAATGTAACCTTGGTTAGAGACTTCTATCAAATATATACAGTATACTGGAGAAAGAAATACTTTCATATATATATATTAAACACATAATATAATAATAAGTAAAAAATTATAATAATATATTATTATTATTATTATTATCATCATTACTTAATTGCTTCATATTATTATTACTTTTATATCATTTACGCATGTTTAACACATGCATTTTGACATGTTGCACAAATAAATGGACTGGCTTTTTTTCAGCTCATTATTTTTGAGAATTTCTAAATTCTCTGAGAGAAGCAGCGAGCATGTGAAGTTTGTCATGGCAACCAGAAACATTGCAGCTACAATAAAATTATGGGCAAATCTTTTAATAGCAAAGAAACTGTTTTCTGTCCTGCAAACCCTAACAGAGATGCTAACTACAAGACACTGATTCTATTTTACTTCAGGACATATTTCCATAGTTATATACCTCATGGAACTGCGACGTCAGAGGTCGTATTGTAGTCTAAAATACATTACAGGAATTAGAGATGAGATCTGCAAGCCAGAAGGTTTTCAAAGAATAACCAGCACACGTACAGTAAACACATCTGTGCATTCGACCAATGCTATCAGGCCTCATCTCGCAACATTCATGTAAAACATTTCAAAGCTTTCTCAGGCTAGTTCATATGAGGCATCCGAGGACTGGGAAACTGTGTCAGCTCTCCAACGCAAAAGCGGCTCATCCAGCAATAGCCTTTCTTCACAAGAAACCAACCCGGTGCTATTGTCATGCTGGTGAAATAGAACTTAAATCAAACCCTCAGAGAACACCTTTCATGTTTTTGCAGTAATGCCGGGCGATATCTCTTGTGACTCTAGTCACGTGTGGAAATACAACAGGCTTTCTGGAGACCAAAAATGTTTTTGACACGAATGCAGTTTAGCTTGGCAAATGATAATTGCTCAGTACATAACCTTAGGGCCATTGATCGCTTTGGCTCATTATATCTAACGTTCTCAGAATAGCAAGTGCACCTCCCGTGCTCTGCTGTGCCTTTACGCTGCAGTGTTGAATCATTTCATTAGTTTGGGAGGTAACAGTATGGAATTCTACCTCAACCGCTTGCCTAACAAATTAGATTTAATGAACAAATGTTCTGAAAAGTGCTCCTCGGAGAGAGATCATCCGAGAGTCGAGGCGAAGACTGTATCACAGTGTCCGCTAATCTTCATATGCTGCAAAACTGCAATTGTGCGCTAGTATTAAAGACTGAGAGTTACAGATAACGGTGTTCCTGAATGATCTAAAAATTAAAGGTGATGAAGTGTGTGGCAGGATGCTCAGAAAAACCATGAAAGATGACGCCACAGTGCTCTAGACTGGATTAATTTAAAGCATTTGATGGTGCAAAATGCCTCACAGCTGCAGCAAAACATACTGTGAGCAAGATCATTACAACACTAAAATGCCAAAATCTAAATAGTCAGGGATGTTTTTATTTTTTTGGAAAGAAACTGATCTTGTAATCAGCACGGATGCGTTAAATTGATCAAAAGTAACAGTAAACACATTTATAATGTTAAAAAAAAATGCTGTTCTTTTAAACTTTCTATTCAACAAAGAATCCTGAAAAATAAAACATAGCATGGTTTTCACAAAAAAATATGCATTGCAACTGTTTTGAATCATCATAATGACAAGAAATGTTTTTTTGAGCAGCAAATCAGCATATCAGAATGATTTCTGAAGGATCATGTGACACTGAAGACTGGAGTAATGATGCTGAAAATACAGCTTTGATCAAAAGAATAAATTAAATTTTAAAATATATACACATAGTAAACAGTTATTTTGAATTGTAATAATATTTAATAATTTTTAATTTATTTTTGATCAAATGAATGCAGCATTGGTGAGCAGGAGAGACTTCTTTCAAAAGGATTTCTGAAAGATCATGTGACACTGAAGACTGGAGTAATGATGCTGAAAATTCAGCTTTGATGACAGGATTAAATTGCATTTTACAATACTTTCACATAGAAAACAGTTATTTTGAATTGTAATAATATTATTAATTTTTGATCAAGAAAATGCAGCCTTGGTGAACAGAAGAGACTTTTTTTTTTTAAACACCTTGCCGTGTATATTACTGTACATAAACAAGTCCACTTACCAGTCGATGACTCAGCTACAGGGTGACTAGTGGACCATCATGATCCATATTCCTCTTTTATGGATGTTATCCATCCAGAGGATGTCAAGCTCCAAAAATAACAAAATAGCACCATAAAAGCATCATAAAAGTAGTCGACCCGTGTTATATTCCGAGTCTTCTGAAGTTACACTGTTGAGGGATATGAGGCATGAATGACATTTAAGAGCTGAAGGAGACTTTACAGCAAAAAAACAACTTAAATTTGGACCTCGTTCCTCACAAAAAAGACATCATATGACTTCAGAAGACTTGGCACACAAATCATATTGACTACTTTTGCAGAGCTCAAAAATCTGAACCACTCTCAATTTTGACATTAAACGTTGAGTAAATGATGACAAAACCTTCATTTTTAGGGGAAAATAACCCTGGGTCAGCACACTATTATCTAGCAGCCTTATTGATCTTTCCAGCAGCAAAAACAACAGTGTATTTGTGTTTGTATGTGTTGTGCTGGAGTGGATCACAGATATGGGGAATCTTTGTCATTGGTCTGGAATAAATGAGGCAGAACACAACAAAGACTCGACGTCCACATCTGCAGCACAAACACCCGCCGCAGCTGTTGAGAGACGCTGAGATGTTTGATGAGATCCTGACACACAATCATCAGGAGTCACTCCCTAAAAATAGCACTAATGGTGCAGGCATATTTTTAAAAAAATATTTTGGGAAAAGAAATGGAGAAATGACCACGGTTAGGGTTGGACACTCAAGAGCGGCTGCCCATCTTAATGCATTCCTATTGACATTATTGATTTCTCATTTGGCGAGGCTCTTCTGTGCTTTGTGGACTATTTGGACATTATAGAAAGAAGCAATGACGCATAAAGACCGGTGCACAGATTCACAGTGAAGACTGGAGACGTCTGTGTTTGCATGCGTTCTGTTTTCTGCTGCTTATTTAATGAAATGATACTGCTTTATCCAGCAGGTGCAGTCATTTGTAAGTTGAATACGCGAGGTGCCCGGTGTCATTCGCTTCGTTATTTTAGCTGTACAAAAATAGCATTTATGCTGCTTGACATTGCAAAATGGTATTTGTTATCATCCTATTTTTTATTAGTTTCATAATGATAAACACACTGGTTTGCAGCAGAGCAATTATAGTTAACAATAAACTGAAACTAAAATTAAAATAATAAAAAAAATTATACTTGAAGTAAAACCAAACATTAACTGGAATGTAACAAAATATAAAATAAGAAAATATACAAATAGCTTTATATTTTCAATAAACCTCCCCAAGGGGGGGAAAAAAATCTAATTTTTATTTAGTCTAACTATGTGTGTGTGTGTGTGTGTTAAAGATAACTAAAACTACTAAAATTAAATCTAAACTACTAAAACTAATATCTGTTCTGCACAAAAATTCTTCTGTGGAACATAAAATAATTTAATACATTTCAATGGGTTGTTTGGTTCCCTTCATAATATATTTATTTGTACTTTGCAAATGAAGAAACTCGAAAAAAAAAGGACGGTCAGTAAATGAAGAAAATATAACTATGCCTTTAATTAAATACATTTAGCAGCAGCAAACTGAACTGCAAAAATAAATCATTGCAGTTCATTGCTTAATCTTAAAATGCATCTTGCTGTTTTGAGTCTCGTGTCATTTAAGATGCTATGTCAAGTTAAAGGGATAGTTCACCCAAAAATGAAAATTGTGTCATCATTTACTCACCCTCAAGTAGTTCCAAACCTGTATGAATGTCTTTGTTCTGCTGAACACAAAGGAAGATATTTTGAAGAAAGTTGTAACCAGGCTGTTTTGGGGCACCATTGACTTCCATAGTAGGAAAAAAAATACTATGGAAGTCAATGGTGCCCCAGAACTGCTCTGTTTCCCACATTATTCAGAATATCTTCCTTTGTGTTCAGCAGAACAAAGACATTCATACAGGTTTGGAACTACTTGAGGGTGAGTAAATGATGACACAATTTTCATTTTTGGGTGAACTATCCCTTTAAAAGTAATTCAACTTTGTAAAATGCATTTGCATTCTTGAAAAATTCCTTATTTGCATGGATGTCAGTGCATGGGCATTATTAATTGCATGTCTTCACTGTGTTTATTTCACAATTAATGAATGCATTAAATGTTGTCCCAGTTTAAAAACAACTAGTCAGATTAGTTATCAAGTTTTAGTCAACTAAAAGTCTGAGCATTTTAGCTTATTTTAGTCAGAATTATCCAGACTATTTTCGCTATTTAGTCGACGAAAACTGATGACATTTAGTCAGTTTTAGTCAATGAAAATTGTATTTTAGTCCTTTTTAGAATGCAATTCTATTTAACCCAGCAATATAGTATAAGTACTGTAGTATAGACAAAACCAAAATTTTCTTTTAGCCAAACCCATTTCAAACAAGGTTATCTTATTATATTATTGTTACCTTATAGACTCAAGATACATCAAAGACACTCTGATTTGAATTTACAACATTTATTTTACCAACCAAACATATTAGAAGTACACACACATAAATTTAAATAAATAAAAACAATAAATAAAATAAAATAGTCACATGACAATGCCAGAAAAAAATTTAGTTACATTCAAGTTTAACAAAGAGAAAATAGGTGCTGAATGCGCTCTAACATACTAAAAAGTCAAATAAAATGTGTGTCTGTTACTGTATTGATTGTAAACTGAAGTCAGATGAAGTACCTTTCTCTGTCAGACTTAACTTTGTTTGTTGTTACTTCTAAATAATGCCGCGAGGGAGCTTGAGGAAGTGACTCGCCTCTCTGCGCAGAGTGTTGCCAAGTCCCCAAATATTTAGACCCTGGAACTTTAGGGGAACCCCCCTCGAAATGGATTGGGCTTTTTGAGGCAATTGCGGGTTTTGTTGCGAAAACCTGGCAACCCTGACAGCCCCTGAAGTAACGTTAAGTCACATGAAACAGAAATCTGCAAAATAATAACGCGACTAAATGAGACGAAATAACGTATTTGTTTCGTCTCGTTTTGGTCAACGAAAATGAAGAGACATTTTAGCAAGTTTTTATTTTGTACATTTAGTCTCGTTTTTATTCGTCAACGATATTGATTAAATTTAATTATCGACGACATGACACATTTACGTTGCTCTGTCTCGTTTTCGTCAGGAAAGGTTTGTTGAAAATTTCGTCATAATTTTCGTTGACAAAGCAACACTACTAGCAGTTAGTTATCTTTCAAGCACATAGAGCTTAACAGAGTCGAGTTGCAGAAGTTTGAAGGATTCACAGAGAATGACTGTGTTTTAGAGAGCTGCGCTCTGTCTGCTCTGTCCATTACACCACGAGGTCTCTCTGACCTGATCAGCCAGGCTTTGAGGGCAGTTTTCTTCACTCTTATTTGAGAGGTTCAAAACATTGAATGATAAAGACGAGACACAGCTCTGTAGGAAAGAAAAATCACACATGCAGTCTTTCTTTAACATCGCAGAAGTTTCTCAAAATACCCCGTTTTATTTATGCAAGGGGAAAAAAATAATACAAAATAACCATGTCTTCATATAGCTAGAGTAGCAAGAGCAAAATAAATATTAACTTTTCAAAGGACAAAGACAAAACAAAGGCTATATCTTTTGTAGGCTACTGATGACGTGCAAGTGTTATTTTAGTGTCACTGTGATACTATTAAAGGTGCCATAGAATGCATTGATACAATATTTTAAATTGTTCTCTGATATCTACATAGAAGGTATGTGGCTTGGGTAAGGGCAAAAAATCTCCAGAAATGGTTTTACATGTCCATTTACAACCCTAGGATATCTCCCTAGAATGAAATGGTCTGTTATTGCCTTATTTGGAAGGGTCATGAATATTAATGATGAGCTCTGCTCTGATTGGCTGCTTCACAGTGCGGCTCATTTCAGTAGCTCACACAGCAGGAAGGAAACACAGGGAAAATATATATTTCAAAACTTTCTCTCGCAGTTATATTGTTGGGTAATTATACTGTATATGGGTAATTGACGTATCAATGTGTCCTATGGTGTGACGGAAAAATGTAAAAAATAAATAAATAAATAAACCTCTAACATTGAAGATAAACCTCTCTCATGCTATTTGTAACTCTAAGAATGAAGATCCATTTTTCTCACGTTATTTGAATGTTAAGGGTTTTTTTTCTACATTTTTGCTATGTCACACCATAGGACACAGTCCAATTTTTCGCTATTATCCTCTCTTGTTTCTTCACAATACCATTCGGCTGTGCAGGTTCAGCTGGCGGCTGGCATAGAACATGGGCGGGTATATGCAAATGTTGGGGGCGTAACTATAACGTCACAGTCGGTGTTATGTTCTGATTCGCCTATTTTTCAGTGGTCTTTTGCTTGCACAAGATTTACATAAGGAGGAAACAATGGTGTTTGAGGCTCACTGCATGTCATTTCCATGTAAATAACTCTTATTATTCAACTATGCCAAGGTAAATACAGTTTTCCATTCTATGGCACCTTTAAAGTTATTGTATTTTTCAATACGTTTAGTTTTTATTATTATTATTATTATATTTATTTATTTTTTCATCTTTAGTCTCAGTTATTTTGAAAATAAGAAATGCTGCTTTGGCAACCAGATGAAATTAAATACGTTTGTTTGCTTATTTATTTTTAGTTAATGTTTACTTTTTCAAGGTATTTATTTATATATTTGTTTACTTTTAGTTAACTATAGGTTAACTAAAAGCTAAAGTTTTTTTTTTAGCTGGTCTGATTTTTTGGGAGGAGACCATCGTAAATCAGCCAAGACCAGCAAATCACTTTATGCTGGTTTAAACTGTATTGTTATTCAACAGACAAAGACATTGACAAATAGAGTTGTGTGAATGCTTACATCCTCAAAAAAATATGAACAAAACTACACAAAATAATGAGAAAACAACATCAAATGCATATTCTAGAAGGTTTATAATTGTATAATTTTGGATATTAATAAATTCAGCAGTGATAGGGTGAACTGGATCAGAATTAGAAATGAAGCGACTAACCAAACGTCCTGATGTTTGTTGCTTGTAGCTGCATGGTTATGACAAAAACCTAAATTAATATGCAAAAGCTCATTATTGCGTCCCAAGGACTTTTAAGAGAAAAAAAACAAACAAACAACAAAGTTGATATTTAAATGAAACAACACCGAGAACTACATTACATTATCTACCGAGTTATGAAAGAACAACCTCTGAGCGATGAAATGTTTCCTCTGAGAGCTTGCTGCCACTAATATTACAAGCATTTTAGATCTATCCGTCTTACACACAGTGGTAAAATCAAATATTATTCTGTTTTTCAAGGGAATGATTGAAGGGCTTATGAGACACAATCTCTCTTTGCAGCAGCGAGCGTTGAGAGAGATATTTGTTAATCATGTTTCTCTCCTCTCATTGTGCACTTCTTCTGATGGAGTGTTTACCGCTTGCTTTTCAGAGACGGCAGCCAATAAACGCTACGGATGACAGTCGGTGGTGTGCGGTGAGATCATTTGATTCATTTCGCCGTTTTGAAAGTGACATTTTTATTCCATTCCCTAGAATTTGGGGTTTGTTTGCTTTTTTTAATGCAATGCCTCATGCAACCGCAAGAGCTTTCAACCCTGTTTCTATTTACTCCTACATTTTAACAGGAAATGACAGTAAAATGAAACGAATATGAAAATAAGCCCTGCAAAATACGCACAAATGACAACCTGCCAAAGTCGCAAACCTCCGCACGCCACAGGATCCATTTTCAGCTAATGACAGCAGTCACCACTTTCTGAAACCCTGTTATAAAGATCAATTCGATTGCGCCGTACATATTTTGACTCCATCTCTCAAATCAATCCAAGGACATCATTTCTGTGCTTCAACATGCCCTGACAGACAAACAGCACCAGATCAAGGGGGTCTCTTGGCTTTCAGTGAAGCAACAGGACATATATTTAGCCTTTTAGAGCCGTTCGATCGTACATACAAAGGCGCCACGCACTTCAGGAGCGCAGCCATTAGCTGAGACGAGACCCCGGGATCTATAAAATCAAGAAAGCATGGATGTGTTGATGGGGTTTTGTCCATTTAGATGACCGCTGTTGAGGCAAAATATAGGAGCTTTTTTGATTTCCAGACTGATTTAGTTTTTAGACTCAAGTATGATGAGCTAAAACTCAACGGGACTGAGCATATTGGTTTTTACAGCGAATATTGAGTCTGGAAGGCTGGAAACAAATTGGCTTGAACTCAAATGTAAAGGTTGCGGTTGCTTTACATGGCACTTTGTAGCCAAAATACACTGCAAACGGACCAGCTTATACCTAGATAGACTAAACAAAACAATCATGAAAAATGCTGAGTTTGAACAATGCATTTGCTACACAAAAATCTAGACAAACATTGTTGAGGCAAAATTTCCAGACTGATTTAGTTTCTAGACTAAAGTATGAAGAGCTAAAATTCAACAGGACTGAGACATTTTTGGTTTTTACATTGAATATTGAGTCAAGTATGGCTGGAAACAAATGAGTTAGAACTCACAGGACTGAAACAATGAAAACTTTTGAGGAATAGCTAGTTATTAAAACAAATTTATCCATGATAGTAGCATCAACTCTTTGAGTGAAGAAAAACAACGGAAATGTTGCTTTATGCGGCTCTTCTTGACCAAAATGCACTGCAAAGTGCAAACAGACCAACTTTAGACAGACTAAACAAGATGTAATCATGATAAATGTAGCATTCTATCACTGCATTTTCTGCACATATATGATAATATCATACTGTTGGACAATTTTGGAGACATATGGTGAAAACACACACAGGTTTTAGCATTTACTAAAGCAATTCATCAGCGTTAGACGGCGACTCGACTGCGATCATAAAGAAAATCTACAAGGACACTATGACATTTCCAGCCGGTTATTCGTGTGGCCTTTTGCCACTTTAAAATGGTGCAATATAAGAGAAAGGTGGCAAATGCACTAGAGATGAATTAATAAAGGTTATTTCTTAAAGTAATTAGATCTCTAAGATGTATTTTCATTGCAGCGCATTAGACAGTTAGCCCTGACAAAACCGGTTTGTCTCGGGCTGAAATGAGATCTAGTTTATGACTTCAGATGTTTGGCTATAAACATTTTGAATGAATTCATTACAAGGCTTTTCGCACTGCAGGGCTGAAGTGTCTCCACGGAGGATGTGTTTCCCCGTGAGAGGTGACCTGTTTTGTTTTTAGCTGTCAGCTGCAACCTGTCTTGGGTTCATACGCACAAACACACACTCGTCAGATCACATACACACTTTAAACCACAACACGCAATCACCTTTCAAGTACTGTCATCTGCTCTGTTTGCCTCCAACCTGAACTCTCCAGTCATGAGCTCCAAGACAACAGATGCTCACCGCGAGACTGAGGCTGTCGATTCAATACTGCTCAAATCTCTCCAATTACAATATCAAAGAACAAAATAATGTGCTACTGAAAATAAAATTAGTTAATCATAATATTTAAATTTCAATTAAACACAAACAGAGCAAATAAAACAATGGAAAAAGGAATTAAATAATATATTATTGTTCATATATTTAGTAGTAGCATCAACTGTTCAAGTCTAAAATATGAAATTAATAAAACTAATTTGGATTTTTTTTTAAAAGGACAGCGATCCAAAAATAAGTCTGAATGGCAATATCAATAACTAGATAGAATTGTTGTTGATGTAATTACGATTTATAAAAGTGTATGTATATATATATATATATATATATATGTATATGTATATATATATAAATTGCACAATATAAACTTTTTGAATTAGCCAATTATAGTTAATATTAAAATATCAAACAAATAAAACAACTTAAAAAAGGAAGTAAATCTATAGTTTTGCATGCATTTATACAGTGGTATCAAATGTTCGAATATAAAATGAATAAAACTAGTCATATGGATGACCACAACTATATGGATTAAAGGACAGCGACCAGATGAATGGCAATGCCAATAACTAGAAAACCGTTGCCCATGTAATTATGATTTATGCGATAACTCTAATATGTTTAACAACAGATATTGAGATGTACAAATATATGGTAAATATATAGTTTAGCATAAACAAAATATATAGTTTTGCATGTATTTAAACAGTAGTATCAGATGTTCGAAGATAAAATACTAATTTAATAAAGCTACTTGTCAAACTATGGGCCTATGGATTATTATGATAATGAATGGTGATGTGACAACTAGAGAGAAGAGTTGCATGTAATGGCGATTTAATAATAAATATACATTTTTATATTTAAGTTTTTGCAAGAAGATACAATAGAGACCTAACGTTGCTGATGATCAGCCAAGTGGCTCTGTAAGGACTCATTACTATCAAATTATAGAAAGATTTGCATCATTACATTGTTTGCATTAATAGAGCATTAGCTTGGTCCCAAAGTACTGGCACTTCAGACATCTTACTCTACACACTTGTGTGTTTCCTCCTGCGTACATGGATCAGTATTCACATTCACTTCCACCAAAGCCAATGTCCATGCAGCACACGCGTCCACCTGCACAAACACACACACACACACTCCCTAAACACGCTGGAGAAATTGCCCAGTTATCCACTCTTGACAGACCAGTAACAACAGGCCTTGTTCGCATCGATCGCGCTCTCCATAGACTCTCTCTCTTTCCCATCACTCAGCAATTAACACAACCAGACCTGAGCATGCATTCATTAACACGGCCGCCCCCCGGACACCGACCGACGCCATCACAGTGCCTGTTTACTCTGAGCTGGCTTTTTAAATTATCAATCAGAAAAGCAGAAATTGCATGTCCCCTACCTGGCACTGCAAACACAAAGTAGAGTTAATATCATAGACTTCCTCCATTCATCTCCCATAATCCCCTTCTCTATTGGCTCTGCCCCCTGTAATTAAACTCTGAGATTGATATTTGCCCTCATGGCCAAATGGATATGCATCTTCGGAGAGACTTTGAAAGGCAGAAATGATGATAAACCGTCCAGGAGACTTTTGTGTGATGCGTTATTTATCACTACCCCCTGACCGTTTATGGCTGGTATTGGGTATTGATAATCAATACTTATGACTTAATAATGTCATTCCTATTTCTGCGACTTAATGCTAATGGGTTAACTGACCAATAAACAGTATAAAATAGTTTATAGTAGTAAATGACCAGTTACAGTAAAACCAACATATTAGCATCCTAAAAACAAAAGACCCATGGTACTATGGTAATAATATGTGTTTTGCATATTTACCATGGTGGCATGATGTGATATCACAAGTTTTTTTTTAAGCAAGTCAAGCTGGTCAACAAAGTCTAGAAAATAAAATCATACATTTATTAAAGTCTATTTTTAAACAAGTAATAAAAAAATGCAAATGTATAAAACAAACAAACAAAAAAACAGATACACTCATATCTGAGATCTATTCTTTGAAACCAAGTGCAAATAAGGATAGAAAATATTTGAATATGCTGATTTGGTGCTTAAGAAATGTTTCTAATTATTATCAATGTTGAAATAATTAGATAATTGTTAATGCTTCATTTTTTTCAGGGCTCTTTAATGAATAGAAATTTTAAAAAATATTAATTTTTTATAACATTTATTTATTTGATTATTTCTTTATCTTTCGTAAAAAAAGAATATATATATACTGTAACTTTTGATCAATTTAATGCATAAATTAATTATTTAATTTACTGACTCCCAACTTTTTAACAGTAGTGTACATTCATTAATTTAACATGTTTCGATGCTTTTATCGAAAACAATTTACAAACAAGGAAAATCACAAGCAATTTGTCAAAAGAGCCAACAAATTCTGCAGTACAAACCAAATCCAATTTGAATCAATTTCTGTTCACATTGTTGCTGCATTATGACAATAGCTGGCCTAAAAGAGAAAACTGGTTTATGCTAATGTTCTCTATAGCACCCCTGGTGGCAGTGCTGAAAATACAATGCCTATTTTTGTTTGCATTATAAATTGTGCTCTGCATTTCATAATGCAACAGTGGACTGCATGCATTTGCATTCAGGTGCTTGCACAGAGTATGTTTCTTGAAATTTAAGCAGGTCCAAACTGGCTTTTTTTCAAGCTCTTGCATTTATTCAGAAGCAGAACCATAAAAGAAAAAGAAATTAATGTAATGTAAGACTTCAAGCCTCCCCCGAGAGTGCACGGCGTGCATTTACACCAGAGAGCTTGCCTGACTCAGAAGTACAGTGCAGATCAAAAGGTTCATTGAGTTTTTCTTAACAGTTCTGTCTGAAATCAATGCAGGATCAAGAGCTGCAACATTTATGAGTTGTAAAAACATCCCTTGTTCTTTGTAGACATCAGGATTCCCTGTTTAACTCGAGGAAAAAAAAAAGAGTCCAGACAGAGTCCTCTGGCAGTTCCAGAGTCCAGACTGCCAAAATCATAATGCAACGGGAAAAAAATCAACACGAATTCTCACCGTGTGGAACAAGACTGGATGTCGTGTGGCAGATTTAGGCAGAGCTGCTTTGTTCGGCCGCCACAGCAAGCTGAATCATCATGCCATTTCACTGATTAGGCCTTCATCAAATCGCTGTTGCTTTCCGAGCAGAGGCCACGCGCACCGATCCACAAAGTCCCCCAAAAACTGTGCTTTCTGATCCAGAGCACACGGCTCCTTCTCCAGCAGCACATGGTGTCTCGGAGAGGAAAAAAGAATTTCTGAACAAGAGCTCCCAAGATAGCTCTCTGCTTTGAGTAGCAATTAATGCATTTTCTTGCTCAGTGGCTTGTCAAACACATTAATCTGTGGCAAAAGGGTGAGAAGATGGAAGCTAGCGAATGCACGAGGAGTAGTAGGTGATACAGGAACACAATATAGCCAAGACGTCATTTGTCTGTCAAACAAAGCAGCATTTAACTTGACTGATGTGCACCGGGAGCACATGAGTGACAAGCTGTTTAACCGCCGAGCGTCTTCTTCCACAAATTATCCCACTTTCCTGATCTATAGATTTCTGTCTGCAATTAAACGAATGCATAGCAACTCCAGCTAACGCAGTAATGAGGCATTATTAATGAGAACTAAAGCAGAAATAAACCTGGAACTATGTACTTATTTAGACACGTGTTAGAGTTCACTTGAAGCAAATTGGTCTTGGAGAAAAGACCAGCAAAGCTGAGCACCATAATGGGATACCAGCTTCCCCTTCAGGCTGTTTAATTAGCTTAACCAGCTAGATTACCTTGGTTAACCAGCTCCAGCAGCTATAACAAAGCAGCACTGATCAGTCCGGACAACCGTTGATATTCATCTCAGACTTTCTTCTTTCTTGGAAAAAGTGCAATCCCTGCACAGCTTCAGGTTGTCATGCTGGTTTTTGGAGCATTACGGCCGGTCAACCAGCTAATGACTAGCTTAGACCAGCAAGAAACTAGTTATCATGTTCCAGTCACAGTTAGCTTTTTTTCCAGCAGGGATTTACAAGGAAAGTCATATAAACATGGTGGTGCTTCAGGAAAATGGGGGAAAAAAGGACAAACATGCAGTTTAAAGCACAGACAGGTGTGTAAATGTTCATACACCTGCAGAACAAATGCTAGCATTACATACGCAAACAAATGCAAAGCTAATAGTAGCATTTATTCAACCGCATCCAACTTTGAATGCACACAAGACTAGTCCTTAACTAACATATTTTATTAGTGGGTATTTTATTTCCCACTAACATCATCGCAGCTGCCAGTTCTGGATTTGCCTTAACTTAGCCCTTCAAAATATGCATTAACATTTAAAATTATTTAATGAGTTCATCAAACAGAGTAATGCATTGGGAATCTGAGAAAAAGCTATATTTTAACACACTTAAACGTGGATTTAACAGATGCATTTAACAAGGATGTATTTTTATGCATTTAACAGAAATGCATAAAATCAAACATTATGCAACAAGATCACTGGACAGAGTGATGTATTGGGAATTCTCTGAGAAAAAGTGACATTTCAAAGAATTTTAACACATTTTACTTATTTTATGCATTAGGCACAGATTAATTTAACGAAGCTGCTTTTTTGTGCATTTAACATACATGCATAAAATCAAACATTATTATGCATTGCGCAAAGACATGCATTGGGAATATCTAAGAAAAAACAATATTTTAATGTACTTTACACATTAATGCATTTTATGGATTTAACAAATGCATAAAATCAAACATTATGCACTCAGGTCATTGGACAGAGTAATGCATTGTGAATCTGTAAGACAAAATATTTCAATGCATTTTATACATTTTATGTATTTAACAGATTCATTTAACAAAGATGCATGTTTACGCATTCAACAAAAACAAAATAAAAAATTATGCAATGAGGGCGTCAGGCAGAGTAATGCATTGGGAATCTCTGACAAGAAGCAATATTTTAAATGAATACATTTTAATATATTTTACAGTAACATATTTTATGAATTTATCATCTATGCATTTAACGTAAAAGCTTAAAATTGAAAATTGCAGGGTAATGCATTGGGAATTTCGGAGAAAACACAATATTTTAATGTATTTTAAAACACTTGTTTTACGCATTTAATAGATGGTTTTTTATGCATTTAAAACAAATGCACACAATCAAGCATTATGTAATGAGGACATCGGGCAGAGTAATGCATTGGGAATCTCTAAGAAAAAGCAATAAATTAAGCTCAAACATAGTGAAAATGAAAAAAGACAAGCATCACATAAAATGTGAGCTCTATGATTATAGCTACAGCCACGCGGCGACGCTCAGACATATGGAGCGCCTCTCTATGAACACACAGAGCTGAAACAATCTCAATGTATGCAGAAATACAGCAATATCTTCTCAGCTTAATTTTGCCTGAAAAGGGCGAGGAATCCAGCGTCTCCGGGGTCTAATGCTGATAGACTCCATTTTGCCAAGAATTAAGGGAGGAAAATAACAAATTATGCATGTCAGCTTCTGCTATTAAAGCAATTTACAGCATCAAGTAAAAACTCTCTCAAATAGTCTCAGAGCAATTTGCTGGCAATCTGACACTACAAAGAAGCTGGGAATGTAGAGGGTTGAGCTGGAGATGGTGTAATGAGTAGATCAGGTGTGTAAGATTAGTATTTCTCTCGTCTTCTGTAGGTTATGAACCCTGATCTTGTACAATGCACTTTTGCTAAGCTTTTGGTGATCTCACACAACTTCTGCTTGCTCAAGAGCATTTCATAGATTGTTGGCTTTGTTTACGAGGATTTCTGTAAAATGTCATTATATAGGCATCGACAAAAATACATCTGAGGCAGATTTAACAAGATGTGTCGTTCACTAGTACATCTGCATGCTAAAATGTGCTTTGCAAACTATGTTCTCCATTACATGCAACTAAAAATAATATAGTGTATGTATATTCAGCCTACAAATGTGGGTTTGCTTGCCTGTGAAAAACTGAATGTGCATAAATTGATCAAAAGCGACTGTAAAGATATTTATAATGCCACAAAAGTGTTCTATTTTAAATAAATGCTGTTCTTTTGAACTTTCTATTCATCAAAGAACCCTGAAAATAAAAATCTATGACAGTTTCCAGAAAAATATAAAGCAGCACAACTGTTTTTAACATTTATAATAATCACAAATGTTTCTTGAGCAGCAAATCAGCGTATTAGAATGATTTCTGAAGATCATGTGACACTGAAGACTACAGTAATGATGCTGAAAATTAAACTTTGATACATTTGAACATATATTCACATAGAAAACAGTTATTTTACATTGCAATAATACTATTTCACAATTTTACTGTATTTTGATCAAATAAATGCAGCCTTATATATGCACAAAATAGACTTCTTTCAAAAACATAAAAAAAATATTCCTACCCCAAACTTTTGTATATTCCAAGAAACCATTTTCTGGTTACAAACAAGTTGACAAACAGCAGCCATTAAATCAAACCCTGAGGTGTTCCTAAATACACTGTCAAACACACATATATCTTGCATTCTCATTCATATGAATTAATAACCGAAAAACAATAACAGGGAAAATAGCAGGAGATGAGGAAAGATTTACATTTCCACAACTAGAATTTACTTGCAGACTCACATCTGAATACACAGGGTGTAAAAAAAAAAAAAAAAAAAAAGCTTGTTAAGATGCTGGTGGCTGGGAAGGTCGGACACACACACACACACACAAAATAATCACACTTACTCAGCCCATTATATCCATAAATAGGATAATGACTAGGATGGGTGAAAGTCACAGAAGCGGATTGATCTCACAGATACCAGAGCGTTTGTTCGTGTGTTTTCTCTTCTTTCGTTTGCCTTCTTTCCAGCCCAGTGAAACAGAACATGAACTTAATGTGAAAGGTTCTGGTCCCTGGTGTGATTTATTATTTGTTATGACTTCACTGGTGAGATGCATTAATAATGTGGGAGCTGGGAAATATGCACTGATATATACGGAAAACCCCAGAAACCTGTTGAATTTATTGATTTAGAAGTACATTGAAGGCCGGGCTAACAAATGTAACAACTGCTATTATAAACCATTATATACTTGCAGCCAGCGCTGCTGACGTCACAGATGTGGAGGTGAAAATTAAATAAGCTTTTCAGACGGCAAAGAACAAATTCAGTATACAAACATTACTTTGATTACTTAGAGGTAAATATGAACAATCATGCTGATTTTGCCCGTTGATACTGTGTCACGTCTTTGCTGCCCTTTGTATTTACAGTTTAGTTCGCATAAATTCAAGAGTCATTTTGATTCTTTATATGGATTTAGATGATGCTGAATGTTTTCAAATCCTAAAGTAAACAAACAAACAAACAAACAAAAAACACCTATGCTCAGATTTATCAAGTTATCAAAGTTTGCATCCATCTTAGTATGAACTCAAATATTTCTCATCATATTCTCCTAAATTTAAATAATTTGAATTACTGTGCACATTCATTTTATGTCTTATTACCAGGGCAAATATAGTTAACTAAAACCATTAAAAACAACAACTTGATAATCTATATAGAATATTTTCAAAAATAAATTCAAAATAACTAAAAATGCAAAAAAGTATTAATGATATGATGACTAATTCAAAAAATAAAAACTAATTCAAACTATTAATAAAAAATAAAATATACGTCAATGATATTAAAATAATGCCAATGTTTAAATATAAATATATAAATATACATAATAATGTATTACAATCAAAGTGAACATAAAATATAAAAAAAAACTATTGTATAATTGTTAACTTATTGGGAATTATTGATTTGTGAACAAAAACTGTTTCTCTTCAAAATCTACTAAAAATGACAAACAAACACACAAACAAGTAAAAATGGATAATATAAAAACAAAACTGATTCAAAATATGATTAAAACCTACAATAGTATCACAATGATACTAATGATACTCTTACTCTATGACAACTATTGACTCATTTCTGTCTATTTGTAGCCGAAACACAACAAAGTCAATCTTTTAAATGCAGATAATTGAGAACACCATTAAGTCTCTGAGCTATGAAAGAGCAGCCGCGGCACAATAAAACTCTTCTCTGTGAAACTGAGATTTACATGAGCGAAGAGCTGGCCAAAACTCATTAAATACCTTAAGGAACACTTACACATAAGTCTCGCTCGCTTTCAACATAATTGTACTCCAATTTGAAACTTGCAGGCGCTGTTAATGAACAACATCCTCGCTGACGAATGTTGCTCTTAAAAGAAATTAAATTTGGCCCCAAATTCCAGCAACGTCGTGGGTGACAAATGTGGGGTCCTGTAATAACCTCTCGCTGCGGGCCGAGGAAACTGCAGCCAAACAAACCAGATCAAATCAACATTTAATGGAGCTTCACGTAAAACTGGGAGTCCTGTAAATGACATACACATGTAATAAAATAATGATAATACATTGAATTTCTAACACTTTTATTCAGCAAGGATGCACTCAATTGATCAAAAGTGACAGCAAAGACATTTATTATTATTTATTATTAGAATAGATAAGGTTTCAATTTCAAAAATAAATCATGCTCTTTTGAACTTCACATTTATCAAAATATACAGAAAATTTATTAATTTAATGAACACTTATTTTCCACAATGTTTACTTAAAATACAAAAGAAATAACAGAAAATGTGCATTGATGTGTATAGATTGTTCAACAATAATAATCTGAACATGCCTTAATACAATATAATAAAATATTTAAATATGTTCTTAAAATGCACAAAAATTTATGAATTGAATGAACACTTGTTTTTCACAATTCAGAGAATGTGAATATAGATGTGTATAGATTATTGGCCAACACTAATAATCACAAAATGCTCAAATACTGTGCAGCATGATATGTCAGCAGAAAGTATTTCAGAAATCACGACTGCAAAATTAAAGTAATATGGCAAATGCAGGAATGTAAAACAGCAATTGCTGAACATCACCACTGTCAATATTTGAGAAGCACACAAACACATGTCCTGCCTCAAACTCGCAGGCGTTTGCTCTGTGATGTTCCCTTGTCTGTCCCTGGAGTCGTGGGAACAGCTTTGACACAACCTGAGCTTCGTGGGTCTTCGGGTGGATTGACCTCCAGTCCTCCAGTCCTGGCAGGGGCATCTCCCTCTAAGCCCTGAGTGATTGTGCTGCTTCAGGTGTCATTGGCTCCCAGCAGCCCAGGTTGAACCATGAATAATGGATCTGCCATAGAGCCGGAGCCCCCGGGGACCAGCGCAGCCCAGCTCAGCGTGAGCCGCATTACCGATGGGCTATTAACAGCCTCTGATTCATAGAGCTGGCCGACTCGACAGGAAACGCCATTAGCTAACTGGGCTGAAATTGCATACTAAGACAGAACCATCCCAAGCTTTGGGTTTGTTTTCGGCAGAGACAAAGGTCTGAGTGAACGGTGAAGAGACAGAAACTGGAGGAGACGTTTTTTTGACGCCTTCAAAGGTGTCTATTGTGTCTCTTCAGGCGGTTCGGGATAAAAACTTTCAGTGTAATTGGTTCAAATAGACTACTGGGTGAAAACAGGTGGAGTTGAATGTGTCTGCGCTTCTTTCCTCGGGACGTCTTTGATCAACACTTCAAGCGCCAGCGGTTGCACCAGACCGCCAAAAGAAGACTTTGATGCCGAATGTAGTCTGGCGAGGCTATTTAGACTAGTAAAAGAGCACAAATGCCCAGATCAGCAGCGGAATGGTGTATCGTGTTGTTTTCTCACTGACAAAACACATCTGTTATCATCTACAGCACATACACTTAAGAAAATATTTTTTTAAGAGCATCTTCATATTTTCCCAGTTAAAAAATCCTTGGAACAAGATGAATTTACTTGAGAAGGAACATTGCTTGAAATATTTAGACTTTGTTTTTTCATAGAAAATATCTTTAAAACAAGTGTATTTGATCTTACTGCACTGGCAAAGACAAGAAAACACCACTTCATATCTTATGCAGTTTTGATAGTCGAGTTAAAGAGATAGTTCACTTTGAAATTAAAATTTGGTATCTATCAGCTTACCCCAAGGGCATCCAAGATGTAGGTGTCTTTTTTTCTTCAGTAGATCCAATTTTGATGTTTTTAGGTCAAACCGTTCTAGTCTGTCAGTCATATAATGGCAGGTATAGGTCACTGTCTCTGTAAGAGGGAAAAAGAACATGCACAGAGAAATCCAAATTAAACAATTCCCCATCGTAACTACACATTGATGGCCTAAGACACGAAACGAGCGGTTTGTGTGAGAAAACGAACAGTATTTATATAGTTTTTTACCACTTTTATCCAAGTGATCTGAGTGCGCACACGCATCCGGTGTGTGACGTGTGTGTGCGCGCGCTCTGGCTCACGATTCATTCACACGGGGCGTCGGCGTCAACGCTTGACGGAGGGCGTGTCTGAAGCGTCACACACGTCACACACCGGATGCGTGTGCGCACTCAGATCACTTGGACATGGTTGTGTACAAGAGGTAAAAAACGATATAAATACTGTTCGTTTTCTCACACAAACCGCTCGTTTCGTGTCTTAGGCCATCAATGTGTAGTTACGATAGGGAATTGTTTAATTTGGATTTCTCTGTGCATGTTCTTTTTCCATCTTATAGAGACAGTGACCTATACCTGCCATTATATGACTGACAGACTAGAACGGTTTGACCTAAAAACATCAAAATGGGATCTACTGAAGAAAAAAAGACACCTACATCTTGGATGCCCTTGGGGTAAGCTGATAGATACCAAATTTTAATTTCAAAGTGAACTATCCCTTTAATGTATCTCGTTTTAAGCATTTAGGTATTTTTGCTAGAAAACGAGTCCTAAAAAAAGTTTAAAAACTCATTATTCGCAGTGTATTGACTAACCTAAGGTTAAAAGTGACTCTCTTTATATATAATACTTTTATTCAGCAAGGACACATTAAATTGTCAGTACCAACATTTATAATGTTACAAAAGATTTCTACTTCAAATAAATACTGTTCTTTTTAACTTTCAATTCATCAAATAATTATTTGACAACAATTGCAGGGAAAAACACATTTTAAAATATATTAAAATGAAAAAAAGCAGTTATTTAAAATGTAATAATATGTCACTTTTACTAGGTAAGCATATGTGACTTCTTTTAAAAACATTTACAAATGTTTAAAAAGTATTTAAGCATTTCTGTGTATTTTTACTAGAAAACATGTCCAAAAAAAATCAGTTATTATTTGCAGTGTATTGACTAACCAAGGTTAAAATTGACTCTATTTGCTTTTTTAAAGCACATCCCTGGTTTGTGGTCGGTTTTGAAAGAAATGCATTATGCAAGGATGCATTAAATTGATCAAAATTGACAGTAAAGACATCTATAATGTTACAAACGATTTCTATTTCAACTAAAGGCTGTTCATTCATTAACTTTCTATTCATCAAAGAATTATTTAATGAGAATCAAAGGGATTTTTTAAACAGATGCAAATGTATCTTGTTTTAAGCATTTCTATGTATTTTTACAAGAAAACATAGAAAGTCGTTATTTGCAGCACATTGCCTAACTAAAGGTTAAAGTTGACTATTTGCTTTCTTAAAGCACATTCTTGATCTTATATGGTCAATATAAAATGTTTGGGGTTGGTTTTGAAAGAAACAAATACTTATGGTGAGCCAGGATACATGTAAATCCATCAAAAGTGTCAGTAAAGCTATTCACTATGTTACATAATATCAAAGAATAATTTGATGAGAATCACAGGGAAAATGCATTTAAAAATATTAAAATAGAAATTGAAATTGTAATATTTAACTTTTTACTGAGTGAGCATAAGAGATTTAAAAAAATACATTTACAGACACCAAACTCTTGAATGGGAGTGAGTGTGTGTGTGTGTGTGTGTGTGTGTGTGTGTGTGTGTGTGTGTGTGTATGCAACAATGTGTAAACGTGCAAAGAAAAAAAAAACATGCTTGAAGCAGGAACACAATGATCCAAGCTAAAGTTATTTAGCTATGCGGACAATAACGTGACACACAGCAACAACAGGAAAGTCACTAAAAGAGTGAAAGGAGCCATTGCATTGTGTGCTGCCCGAGTTATAACACGGCCGCCTAGCTGTGTAAAGCAGCACAACAAAGCTGCTCTTTCTCCAGCACACAGAGATCTCTCTCTTTGTGGTCAGACCGTCCTTGTTAGCAGTTCCTCCATGCCTCGCTCTCAGAGGAGCCGTAGAGGAAGACGCTATCGCTCGCTGACACTCAATTCATTTAGGATGCAGCGAGGGAACGGTGGAAAAAAGAGGATGGCTTGCTGGATGTGCAGCAAGTTTACATCCATGGCAGCACTCCCAGACTTTCAGAAGACTTACGAAGCTCACTGCTCATTTGCTGACTGGATTTCAGAGCAAATAATCATGAGTTAAAACATTTGTACAGAACGAAACATATTTTTGAATTAACGTCCTCTTCCTCAAACACAGAATTGCATCTGTTTCGGCAGACCGTTTGACAGATGCTAACGTTTACCGTCTAAACAAACTAGACATTTTAGCATGCTTAGGTGGCTAAAATATTTACTTATACAAACCTGAAGGAAGTAAAATCACAAATGAGATCTCTAACATCAAGCTGCTTGCCAAGAACACAAAGAGATTAAACTGAGAACAAATGGACACATTAGCTGAAGTCCACTGCATGTTTCTCACTTCAGATTATCCTACTTTAAGAGTATTTTTATCTTATTTCCAGTTAAAACATCTTAAAATCCTTGCAACAAGATGCATTTTCTTGAGAAGCAATGCTGCATGACTTTTTTTTTTTTTAAGAGAGTGCATCATTAAACAAGTGTATTTTGTCTCATTGCACTGACAAAAACATAATATTATTTGCAGCTTTGCTTTGCAAGTAAATGTATCTTGTTTTAAGCATTTCCAGCTATTTTTACTGGAAAACAAGTCAAAAAATGAAACACTGCAGTCTGCAAATCAAAAGTCAGATGTCAAGATGAACTCAAACGTTTCTCATCAAATGATCTGAGCTGCTTTCCACATGCAGTTTATAACTCTTTACTAGATATTTTTGGGGTGTATTTTTATATCTCCTTAATGGAGAAACACCTGAGATGAAGATGATATTTCAATGAAAGTGCAGCCTATGAAAAACAATTTTCTTTTGGAATTACAACATCAGTTCATTTAGACTGCTAGACTATTGATGAGTCAGATATTTTTGAACAACTCGACAATTACGCTCCTGTTTCCCTGTAAGTGTTTGTGTTGTTTTCTCTGAATAACTTTATTCAGCTCTATTTCACATTCTCAGAACCGTACCTGGTGTATTTTCTCATTTTACTCAAGTTTTATTCCGTTTTATTGATGTGCTCTAGGAGTGTATTAGTGGGATTGTGTTTTATCCGCTGTGTGATATCAGCACTTTTTTCTTTCTGGGGTTTATGAATGAGCAATATGTCTTCAGCGATTCAACGCTTTTGTCCGTATGACTTCAGAAACACTCATAACACCTGCTCAAGCCAAACACAGCAGCAATTATGCTGGAAATGCAACAGCATGAGGAAATAACAGACCTGTTGAGAATATTTCATGCTTTTGCAATAACATAAAATATACAAAACATTCAATGCATGCCAAGATTCCTTTCCTCACTTCTTTCACTAGTTAAAACTCAATGACTTGGCTTGACGAGCGCAGTTTCCTTTCCTGCATTGATGCATTTCTTATTGAAAAGGCTATTGAAGACCAAAACATGTCACACGAGTCAGCTTGTACCATAGACAAAAGCCATACACTTACAAAATAAACTCTCACTTCTCAATCAATTGGTGCTTGAGAAAGAAAATAAAGTATGTGCGTTTGCACACCGTTGAGCCATGATTTTCTGCTTGCTATTTTGTCATCTTGTAGGAGTAGCATTTAAATGAGCTTAAAGCTAAAGCCAAAAAAACTCAAATTTTGACGTCATGAGGTTTTTAATCTGCTGCATTAATTTTTGCACATAAAAATATGAGCCGGTTTGCAGCAACGTCTGCCAGAATGCGCACCAAGGGGTTTGTTGGATTACAATACTTTTGTTAAAAGAATCTGTGGCATCTGAGACAGTCAGACTGTCTCAAAAACAACTCCAAACAAGGTCCTTCTGTGAAGCGCAGACAGTGAGCTGGTAGACGTCCAGACGGCCAGGTGGGTTGGTCAACACTTCACAGTGACAAATAGGTATCAATAAAAAATGGTGTGTATGACAGCCAAAACGGCTTTACCACAAGCAACTGCATACTGCAAAATTATATTGTTTATAATCATCAAATATCATCTTAAACAGATTTAAGAATAAACATCAGTTATATTTTGAATGCTGTGTTGTGTTATGTGTGAAAAAAAAAAAGTTGATAAAAAAAGAATAAACCAATAAATTGTTGCAAATTTTAGGAATAATATAGTGACATGTATCAGAGACACTTTTATGCACAAGAAAATACAACTAAAGCACAGAATAGACTCAAGACTTCCTGAATGTCCTGCACACAAACAAAACCGTGGACGTGGTCACCAAAGCCATGGTGTGTCCACCGGCACAGAGCCACACGCAAATCAATTATGTGGCGTTTGGCAGTGTTGCACATGGATGATTGGTGAACGCACCACAGGGACATGCGTTCTGCACCGGAGTGACGCAATCGTGGATTTATGGCAGCGAGACGAGCCGCAATACACAGCAGGTGCGGATCCTCACGTGCTGCCAGCAGTGTTATCACGCACCTCCTCTTGGACACGCGCTCCTGTTGTGAGTCTGGAAGAGGATATGTGCATATCTCACCTGGTATATAACATCCCCCAGAGCAATGCTGGGAAAGTACCGAAGTACATGCTACACAGAATTTAAGTAGTTATACTGCAGTTAACATACGTGAAAAATTATATTTATTATATTACACAGTTACAGTATGTGCAACAGTTTAGGTCTGTGAGAATTTTTATTTAAAGAAAGTAATACTTTCATTCAGCAAGGATGCATTAAATTGATCCAGTGTAACAGTAAAGACATTCATAATGTTACAAAAAAATTCTATTACAAAGAAATGCTGTTCTTTTGAACTTTGTTAATCAAAGAATCATAAAATCATGGTTTCCACACCAATATGAAGCAGCACAACTGTTTTCAACATTGATAATAATCAGAAATGTTTCTTGAGCCACATTACCAGCATATTCAGCATAGAAACTAAAGTTTTCCACAATTAGTGCACTGTAAAAAATGATTTTCTTTTTTATTGTAAATAAAATAAAGATAATTAGAATAAGTTTTACAAGAAATTACTATTTCAGTGTTTCATTTATTCATGCTAAATGTTTCAATGTGTTACTTAAAGATTATTTGTAATTCAAAAGGATTAATGTTTATAATGTAATGTTATTAATGTATATTCATGCTGTTAAAGTTTATTAGTAATTATTTGTGATTAATTTGCTAGCAATTTCTGAGCAATTTCTACACCACATTTTTTCAGCGTGTGACAACATTAAAACCTTATCTAATAATTTACACTAAACACAACTAATAGCTAGACATACCATAGTAAAGTCGTAAAAAGGCATACAGCAACTTCCTCATAAGGTTTTGGATTGATAAGAGGATGAATAATGAATGTTTTGTTCATATAAGCCAGTAACGACACTAACAGTTGCTTTGTTAAGTTATACGCCAACACTGCTGAGGGTCAAGAGAGAGAACATCATCTTAACGTCAATTCAACATGAAGGGCTGTTGACCCTCTATAATAAGTGGGTCCACCATTAAATAATTAAATGAAATTACTGTTCACCTCAGAACGTCATTTTGATTTGTTTCAGAGATCAGCCGTCCGCCTCCGCACAACATCACAACAATCAGAACAACTCTGTGTTTCCAGACACACGGGCTTCATATGCACGCCTTTCATCCAGCAGTCTGCAAAAAGAAAAGCAAGAAAGGGCAAAAAAAACGCAAAGGCAAATCGCTGCGTAACCTAGCGTCTGAGACGCGTGACGTCTGCCGGATCAGAGTTGAAAGGCTGAGTAAGACGCATCTTTCCACTCCAGGTGTTGCTATCGTTTATCCGTGTTGGAGACCTTGTGTGTAATGAGTGCTTTATCAGCACGTAACAGACCGCCTTTAGTAGTAAATCACCAGCGGTAAACAAACCTAGGCGATGACGTGACGCTGTACCTTGTAAGATAAAGCCATAATTAAACCCTCAGCTCTTATCTTCACACGGGGAATTATGTCATTTAAATCTTCGCCTTGTAAAATAGCCGCCTGAACCAATTACGGGAGGCTCACATGTGTCTCTCTCAAATGTCATTCTCATTTCGAGTAGGAATCGTTTGGGTTGATTGCTGTAACTGAAGGGAAAAATGTAATCAGAAATCCTATACGTGCGATGAGGGTTCAGATCGCAGATCTAACGTTCGCTCTAACAGTCTTTATCTGATGTATTTTAGAGGTGACTGGAAAGTGACTTTTAACAAAGTTCAGATGTTTTGTGTTTCGGTTCAGATGCATTCAGTTATTCTCTATAAAGCTCATGCAAATAAATGTGGTAAACACAAGAAAAAGTCACAAAACTATCAAGAACATGACCAGAATAAATAGAATATGAAAAAAATAAAAAAAATAAAAAATGAGAAATTTGAAAAAAGAAAAAGGCAAAACTTATAAATTTCAAGCCCATTTGATTTTATAAAGCACACTTGTTCAACAAATTGGACAAAAAATACAGTTTAAAACAAAAATATATTTTACTGTAAGAACTATTATTAAAATTGTATACATTTAAGTGCATACAATTTTTCTAAATGCACTTTTTTTTGTATATAACTTTTCATGAAACATTGTTTCAAAGTAGCTTCACAAAAATATGAATGTTTCTACATTACAACTATTAAATTTATTTAGTTAGTTATTTATTTGTTTGGTTGGTTTTTATTTATTTATTTATTCCATTACAATAATGAAAATCTCTGTGAAGAATGGTGCTTAATTGCCATTAAAAATTATTTTTAAATAATTCAAAATAGATTAAAAAATTATACGAACGAACGAATGAATGTGGGAGTGAAATATGATCCAGACATTTCTTTGTGGGATTCTGTTTGGTTGGAAAGTAATACCACAGTTAAACCATGGTATTCCCTGGAGTAGCTTGGAGTACCATATAAACACCACAATTCATGAATACAGTAATCATTCAGCACTACGGGAAAACACAGCATCTCATCTACAAATATCACAGTGTTTTTCCATAAAGGACAAAATAATGTGAATCAGTCTATTCCAATTAAAAAATAAAATCTGTGCAATCGCACACAAAACATACACTTCAGCAAACTGAAGTAAATTACCAAGACATGAAATTACCATAAAACAGGCAAAGGAGAGAAAAGCATGTCAATTAGCTGTGATAACTAGCGCACACACAGATATAATTAAAACACGCTGCTGTTAACAGTATCTGAGAGTGCACAGTCACGACGTGCATTAGATTTACCCCTGCAATCTGCATCAAACGTCCAGCGACGGGCGCGTTCTTTAAGCAGAAATGACCGGCGTCCATGCGCCTCCAAACTATTCACCCGTGACCGAGAGAAAGGTCACGGATTTGGACGCAGCGAACTCGCATCTGGCCCAAATCAGAGCGTGAAAAGCACTGCTTCTCTCACTGACGTCCACTGCATCAAACAAGGACCGTCTAACCATCTCAAAACTACACAAATGATGCCAAGGCGATGCCAGTGACCCCAGCGATGTGTCAAGAATGATCTCTCATATTCAACGTGCGCCGCACAACAACAACTCCCATCACATCAGTGCAAGAGCCCAGCCATAGTGATTATTGTCGCTCCGTGGAAAATCTCCCATGCTCGGGTTTTAATGAAGACGGGAGAGCATGGAGAACTGGGGCAGTCCGAGACCGGCTCAGAAGAATTGTCATGTCTCCAGGGTATTAACTTACAAAGCCCATTACAGCAGTAAAACAACAGGGAAACGCATGCAAAAGCCCAGCGGCTCATCACGTCCCGCACCAGTCCTAATCTCTCGGAGATATGCATCATTGCATCAAATGCCACTGTATCCGCAGATTAAACTTGTGCGCTTGCAACACTGTGACATTAGAAACAGATGCGCGGTGGTCGTATCATAACTTATTTGTAGTAAAAGTGTCCTTTATACATCCGTACAGCTCACAGGCGTGCTGATTCTACAGCTGACAGAGAGAAACACACGTTCACAACACACCGTCTTTGAAAAACACTTCGTTTAGATTCCCTGGGGTTTCTTTAGTCAAGTCCAAAGAACACTTCAGGCCAAAAAGAACCTCTGTGGCACAAAATACTTACTTAAAAATTAAATAATTTAATTAAATTAAATGGCTTGGCTTATTACATTAGCTTCTTCTACTAAATCATTTACTAAATATTTAATTCAAAATAAGCATGAAATATGATGGCAATAAAACAGAAGCTAAATTCAAAGAATGCAAAACAACTTTTACATATGAAAATACACACACGATACTGTCAGCATAATAATTTGTATAGCCTATTTTTTATATAACAGAATATAATATAATATATATATATATATATATATATATATATATACACACATACATACATACATACATACACATACATATTGATTTTATTTTTTTATTATACTTTGATATATTTGATTATATATATATATATATATATATATATATATATATATATATATATATATATATATATGCACACACACAGACATACTGTATATATTCGTTTATACAGTGCATTATTATATTTTTAATTTTTTTTTTTTTTATATATAAATTGTAATTTAAATAATTAAAATAATACATTTACATTTAGTCATTTGGCAGACGCTTTAAAGCGACTTACAATTGGGGAATACATAAAGCGATTCATCTTGAAGAGGCAATCAGACAGAGGAAGTGCTCGTAACAACAAGTCTCAGTCATTGTTCAAATAAGTACAAGCTAGCAAGGGAAGGAGAGAGAGATAAAGGGAAAGATTTTTTTTTTTTTTGATAATATGATAAAAATATAATATAATAAATATCTCAGGCGAAACAAATAGTGAAGAGGTGAAATATGATCAAGTTTTTTGTTATCAACAAATTTTTTTTTTTTCATACACAACACAACATAATATCCAAAATATGATCAAGTTTTGAAGTCAAAATGTTTATTTCCTATTTACTGTCTTAAGTTTATATTTATGTTTGTTTGATTGTTTTTATTTTTTGTATCAAAACTAAAAAAAAAAAAATGTAACCGAACTAAAGCAGGAGATTCAGAGTACATCCACTTCAGGACACAGCGAGAAGCAAATCCAGAAATGATTCAAATCTGGATGTTGAATTGACGAGACATACATGCTGAAGCAGCTGTCATATTTACAAATTTTTTTATGTAAACATTCATACTTACTGTAAACCTCATCGAGCTTCTCCACACTATAATGACTGCTATCCTTGCTTAAAAAAAGACAGCAATATAGTTATGTTATTGCCAGCGACTTATTGATACATGTGGCATAATCTGATACAATGCAAAGCTGCACATATAAAATCAGCAGGAAATAATAACAGGCTGAAACATCTATTTGCATGTGCTATTGTAATGCATGCATCCATACGCACTCATAAAGCGCTCTATAACTGCTGCATGGACATAATTTCACGTATACAGCTTTTGTGCTGTCACTAATTTACATTTTAACAAAACTCCAGTAAAAAGGCGACACATTTATATACAGAGCGCTATCAGTCTGAGAGAGTTTTTCTATATGCATGTATATCATTACTGTCATCAAGGCCGGAATATGCTGATCTCTCATGTCTGTACTTATCTTATTACTATAACCATAAGACGAGAGACTAACAGCTCCCTGAGGAAAATGGCATTGCTCTTTCATAGCTCGCAAGTGTTAATGGAGTTCGTAGTCTAGTGGACCACCGATATGAGTTTTCCAATACGGATAACTAGAGGCTGATGCAATGCTGGCTTACATGTGATATAAGATCTAATAGCTGTCTAGGAGGAACAACTGACATATCAAGAAGATCTCATCTGGGATTTTCTTCCTTCCAGAAGCACTATCTCCTTTTCCAGACCAGTTTGTGTGACTTAGTCGAGCTTTAACTTCCTGTTTCACTCCCACCTGAGCCGCAGACCATCAGCCCACTGGAGTCATGCCGCCTGACAGCAGGCAAACTCTCTTTTTCTCTTTATTTCTTTCATGCCAGCATCATTCTGGTTCAGTCTATCACACACACACACACACACACTGTCAGAGATAAACTGCACACTGTCAGTGAAACACTGCCGTCCTCAAGTCAGCGCTCAACACGGCATGGACAATCTCAATATATCTGCAATAATGTCACAGAATGCTGTTTTGATGTAGTAAAAGGAGAGGTGCTAGTTTTCTCACGGATGAATGAGTGACTGATCAAACTAACATCCAACAGAAATCTCTGCTTCTGTAATGTCACCTTTTTAAAGTGAAACAGGATATTAATATAAAAAAATAGAGGAAATATAGGAGATTTGGAATAACATTTAGAGTAAAACCATACATACATAAAAATAAATCAATATAAATGATTTAAAAAACAATAATGAGATTACATTATTAATGTATTACATTAATGAGAAGGATTTTTTTTGTAATTAAAGTTAAATACTTGAAATAATTTGATAAAAAATATAATATCAAATAATCTAATATAATATAATTCTAGGCAAATAATAAATAATGTAGGAGTGAAATATGTATAGTAAAATATGACAGTTTTTTTTATTTCAAATTTACTCTATTAATACACATTGTAATTTGTAGATTATATGTATATATGATTATATTAGGCTTAAAAAAAGGAAAGTAAATTTGATTCCAAAACTACAATTATGACAGTTTTATAATGTTGAGAATTACTAGGTAGAAATGTGCTTATTTAACTGTCTGGCATATAATGAAAGGTAAATAATTAAAGTAATCTATAAGAAAAATAATAAGAAAATATTTTTGACTTCATAATACAGTAAATGTACAGTGAATGTACAGAGTTTAATTAAAAACTAAAATTTATCTTAAACAGATTTGTTTTTCTATCTATCTGTCTTAATGGTGATGTCTACTATTTATCAATTTACTAATTGTGTGTACAAAAAACCCGTCAAAACTGCAACTTCCAAAGACAAACTGCTTAACATTTTTAGCATTGTGTCTCTATCTTGGTTTTAAATATTAATACATTTTCTCTCATTTCTACACAGTTTTGAAGCCATCATTATTCAGGTCTAGTTTTGGGTGCAAAAAATCCTAAATCAAACTGAAAGGCTGACTCATATCGTGAGTAATACAGTCATTATTTTGCACCCCATCACCCAAGCCGAATAAAAACAGTACTCCGAGCACGATTTCATCTGAAGAGCACCTTCGTCCCGGGGTCAGCGGTGGGCCGTACGATCAGGACCAGAAAGGTCCGTCGGAGGATCTGATCAAAGCTCGCCTGAGATGGCAGGCCTCATGTCAAATTCGTGATGTAGGGTCGCAGGGCTTGACCAAACGGCCGCTCGCAAAGTCAACACACATTCCCAGAGATTGGAAATCCACAAGCTGCGCCGGAGCCGTCCGCAATGGCCATAATCAAATATGAATGGCTCCAGTAATACTGCCGCGCTCTTGAAAGATAGAGGTGAACAACGAGCAATAACTCAACAAGATGAATCATTTTCAGGGTGACGTTTGGAATTGAGGGCTTACTTCGATGGCAACCGCGAGCGAAGTGCCGACGGGGAGTTCATCCTATCAATGGGTTACGCTCTCCGAGTATCTGCGTGGACTGCAGTCTGGGAGAAGTTCAGGCTGAATCTTGATTGTTTCAGAGATCTACAGACCATCCGGTTCTGGACCAGGAACAGGCTGGAGGCAGGGAAGGCCGTGTCCGAACACATGCAGCAACGGTGGAGCCTGGGTTATCAGAGAAAAGCCTGTAGCTACACCTGACCCGCTCCAGCCCTCAAGTGACCACTGAGGAATAGAAACCTACATAGCTTTAAAATTTAAAACTGGACGGTGTGTGAAAGTTTAAGAGGAGAGAAGAAACCCAGAGAGAGAAAATGACCTGAAATGAGAGGTTTTATGGCTGTGGTTTCGAGTGATGGGCCGTTTGTGAACGATTCGTTCATTTTGAATGAATCTTTAATATGACTCGGGAATAAAGAGTCATCTCAGACAGCAATTCATTCATTTTTTTATTCTGTACAGGAGACATTTGTATATCTGTATAGTTTGTATGTACATATGTTTAAACTGTATTTATCTGTATTTCTACATCTACTGTCAGTGTTTAATGATAACTGTATGCACCAGGGGTCTGAGAGTTATGCAGTTTCAATTCTCTGTATGTATGTACTGTACATGTGGCAGAATTGACAATAAAGCTGACTTTGACTTTGACAAGATCCTGATCCAGGAAGCAGGTACTTGACAAAAGGAGGAATGACTCGGACCCGAAGACTAACTAAAACTAACAAAGACTAACTTAGTAAACTAACCAATATCTGTTTCTCATAATTTGGCCTTAGGTCTGCATTATAGTTTTGTCTTATTTGAAATGTGAGAAATGTTTGCATAAATAAAGTAGGTGTGTTGGGGAGTTTGGAGTTTTAAAATTATATTTTACTGAAATGAACCAAATGACTTGGGAAAAAAATATAATTTTGCTGAACAAGAATCAAAGATCTGAGTCAGGAAAATGATCTAAACTTCCCATCACTACCGGTTTCATCACAAACTGCACAACTCCTCTTGAAACAAGATCTCTTTCACATCTCATATATATAAAGTTGGATTTATAGAGTATCCAACTTTATCCATACTCACACAATACACTCACGTAAAGCAATATATACTATGTATTAAGTGATATATACTATACAGCAAATCTCAACTGCATGAGTGCTTGTATCATCGCAAAATATAACTATATTATCGTCCAGCTCTAATCTGCTAAATGCAACTATAAGGCATGAAGCTATTAAGATATTATAAACATTAACATCATGATTTTCTTTAAAGCTGCTTTTGAAACAATGTGTATTGTGAAAAGCACTATGCAAATACATTTGACTTGACATATTTCTTAGACAGTGCTGAGATTAAATCAAGAGCAAACGGAATGCTTTACTGAAGTCTTGTTTCTCAGAGGACTGTCTGTGAAAAAGAGCCCAGAAATCTCACACACGTCTCCTCTAGAGTTTCAGAAAAGAGCTCAATGTTTCAAACTGTGCTCAGATTTGCCAAGATAGCAAAATCATGCAAAACTCATCAGACCAAATGATCTGAGCCATCCACCATATCTACTATTAGTCATGATTCGCATCTATTTTGATTTCTTCTTCTACAGAATTTTAAGAGAAACATCTCCTAAAGTCTCCTGAGTAATGAAAGAGCAACCTTTGAGCAACAAAAAATCGCTTCAGGGACTCTAAAGCAATCACAGACAGCCTGTTTAGTGCTGGTTAATTACCATCGAAAATCGACTGTGTTCCACTGAATGGCATGAAAATTAATTATTGTTAATGTACTTATTTATATATATTGTTTGTGCGTCTGCCAGGAAGCACTGCGGGCGACGTACGGACCATTGACAGAGCAACAAAGCAGAGCAGCTCTCTTTCTCCAGAAAAACACATGCATGTCTGATGCAACTCATAAAAGAAGCCCGTGTGAGACATTCTAACATGTATTTACTGCCGTCTCCTCTGACAAATGCCAACTCATCCAGCCAAGCTAAATTTCCATGGTAACATGCTACTGGATGGCCAACATTGAGAAAGAAATGATTAAAACGCACTATGAAACGCATTCGTTTATTTTTATGAATCACCCTGTCAGTCAAAACCAACAGATTTCACGTCTCTTCGTGATAATCGGTCGATCCGAATTTGGGAAAATGCTTGCAATTTTTCTCTTAATGTGTCATGCAACATTTATCATCACAAATTATAATATCTGCAACAACTGGGGTGAAAAGACAGATTGATAAATTTGTGAATTACAGTCTAAAGAGATCAATTTGCAACTGTCTGCAAAATACAGAAAGCACGATGATGAAAATAACATTTATGAATCGTTTTGCATCTTCACATTTCATTACTCTGAGTGAATCAAAACTATAAGCTTCAAAACATTTCCTTCACAGGCATTCAAATCTAAAAGCAGTAGTCTCACCATGTGCTTCTGCCGCTACATGCTAAACATCAATAATTAATCATGCACAATGCTTTTGGGTCTCTGTTGCATATGAAAAACATTTTTTTGGTCCATATTCAAATAAAGACTCATTCTCAAGGGTACCGCTTTGAGTAACAGTAATACAGCCTGACAGAGTAATGACAGTAATTATTGAATTATTGTTGTGGTGCTCCAAAAAAATGCTTTTGAAAAAGCCACTTGACCTGCATGTAATCACGGTTACCTGAAAAAAACACACAGCTTTTCATTTTGTTCCACTGCTGTTTGCATGCTTCACTACAGCAGGGAATAATGACAGAGGCAAACTCAGTACAAGGTAAAATGCTGTGTTCATTCTAATAATACCTCCTTTATTTCAAAGGTATAAAGCCTTGTGGATAATAACAGATAGAGAGTGAATTGAATGAAAAATGAGGTTTATAAGTAAATATTCTGTTCAAATCAACATTCATGCGTGTTAATCCAGCATTTCTGATTCCTGTGCTATCTGTGCAAAACTCTCTCAGCATCTTAAGCTATTATAATGTAAACAAATAGCTACATAGAAAATGAGCCATTGTATTAGCAAACATTCAGCATACATGCTAATGTCCAATTGATGTATAAAATCAAATCCAGCCATAGTTTTGTCATAAAATGTCCTGATTCACTCTAAATTACATCATATTACAAAAGTAAAATGAGTCCAACGGTCCCTCTAAACTACACACTTCTGATGTAGCTCCCATACAGAGTAAAATCTACCAAGAAGGCAGACTAAAAAATGCATGAGGAAAAAAGCAAAAGATCTTGAAACGGAGCTAAACAAATGAGTAATGTTTCTACAGAACATCCATTTATTGTTTTTGTTTTTTTGGTAGTCAGAATGTAGTCAGAAGCATATAAATAAATAACAGCACATATGAAAGTCCATAAGGGCCATACATAATTTTTTTGCAAAAAAAAAAACAAAAAAAAACAATGTACTCTAATTTTTTTTCAGGATCATAAAACGTATTTCCAGTGTTAAATGACAAACCAAATTCCAGCTTTTTAATTTTCAAGGTGTATTTCTAATTTTCCTACAATAGAAATACCTTTTACTAAGCAAGAACAAATTAAAGTGAACACTGGTGCTAACATGCTAATGCCATGTTGATTTTCAAAAAACTAACAAAGCCTGTAGATATATAAAGATTCAATTAAGATTTTAATGCATTTCACTTCATGTAAAGACGAAGCTGTTATCAGTGCTAAATGTAAAGTAAATGATTCTGTTCTGCCGTGAGACTTCACATACATATCGCCCACTCTGCTTCACAACAACAGTGAGAAAGCAGCCGTTGTTTCACGGGCAACTGGGTGAAAAGCCCACACAGTCAGGAAGACAGCGAGGCCGGAAACACGGGGGGTCGCGTTCCTTTGGCATAAGCCGGATCTCGGAGCAGGTGTGGGATCGTAACACAGCAGATAATTTAAGCAAAGATCTGCGGCAGAGGCACCTAAAGCAGGTGCAAAACTGCAGCGGCACTCCCTGAACTCCACCGCCAGACCGAGATCAATTAAACGGGCCTGATGGTCCTCCTTCCAGGAGTCATAAAACCTCTCTCATTTGTAACCCATATCTGTCATCTCTACCGCCCCTCAGGCAACATACATCAACTTCCCCCACCCTCGCAGTCCCGCTGCGCTAAGGTTTATACTCAGACTCAGTAAAAGGTAATCAATGTTGTCCGTGGCATGTCGCTTCTTCCACACGATCTATCAAAGAGGGCCGTGTGTCCGGGCCCTGAGTCTGAGGACCCGAAGGCGGCATGGCCGGTCGCGAGACATAAATCACGACGAATCTATAACACATTAGTTTATGTGAGTTCGCAGCATGTATGTGCTTGTATGGAAAAGCGCTGCTGACAGGCCTCTGCAGTCGCATCATGGGCGGCATGGCGGTGCATGAGATCGCATATCAACATAGCTGTCAAGCACTCAGCAAATGCATGGGAATGCAATGACACTCACATATATACAGCCACAGAGCGAAAGGTGAAAGCAGCCGATAATTCACATCGCTCTTTTTATAATTGCGGCTTGCGTTAAAAATTAATGTGATAATTACATGCAAGCTGGAATGCGCTGACGCAACTAATTTTCATTAGTTTCATTAGCGGTGGATAATCCGAAGGGTGTGATGCTTTAAGGCATCTCTGGACATACATCAGTCGCTTAATTGGATAATCTAAATCGCTGATTGGATATCGAGTTCCAGCGCGGGCTCCAAGGGGCCCAATGGGGAGCTGGGTAAATGACAACAATCAGCGAGAACAGAGCCGAGACGCTTGAGGATTAAACGGAGATAATGTCGGCACACAACGAGGGGCAAACAGCCACCGGTTCGTGAACGAGAGAGGAAACGCTGTCAACTTTCACACAGCACCTCCTTTGCTACACTGAGTTTTTCCCACACACGTAGAAGACATGAAAGGCATGTGCTCGCTCAGGAGACAAACCTTTAGAGATGTCGACTTATCGACGTGGATAAGTACCACGCAGTCAATGCTGCCTTGCTCTTACTGGAAACTACAAGATAAAGAAAACATGCAGTAGGGAATGGGGTTATTAAGCAGTTCACATGCATGCAAAATCAAATGCATGAAACACAATGCAAACATAGTCTGCATTTTTTCATTCAGTCCATTTTTTACTTACTGAAAAAAAGACTACTCAATTTGCAAGCACAAAGCATTGAACAATGATGTAGTCATGATGTGGCCAATCACTAAAGAGCCAAACTTAACATAATTAACCATTCTATGCATCAATAAGTCTATGCATTAGATGTCTAATGCATATATGCATGCATGAATGCATGAGCCAGTGCAGACATAAGAAGTTACTGACTGACTAAATATAAATAAGAAGGGAGTGTTCTCATTGTGCTATTCATTAAATACTCAATTATCTACAAAACAACCAAAGCATGACGAAATTCAGCTAATCAAAGGCTGTACTACATCAACATACTCTTTTGATGATAATAAAGTGCCAAAATGTCATTTCGGAGGGTTTCTAAACATTAGAAATCCTCTAACGCACAAAGGAGTCAACTTCCACTGAGTCATCATCACATAAATATTACAGAAATCATTCCTTGTTTAAGAGATTCTAAATAATGTTACAGAAGCCTATAGTATATGCACGAGTCAATATAAGAAATACAGAAACTTCATATTTCAGAATATACACATCATGCTGGTTAGGATGAGAACTGTAGCCCTTTTAGGCAAAATGTTATTGACGGTACACTAAATGATCCACCAAACCAATAAATCCCACCAATAATCAATCATTTCCAGTCTAATTGAGCAGATTTAGATTCTGATCAATAGCTGATCACCTCGATAACACACAAAGGAGCCAAGCCTCCGTTCAGTCAAGCACATCAAGACAGAAGTTCACTTGATAATTCTGCAACACATTGCTTAAGTTTCAATACTGACGTGATACTAAATTATTGCCAAGATGAGTTACAGTGGTGGAAAAACACAACCCATGGTCACTGTAACCTTTAAAATATGCATCATCAATGAAAAGAAACAGAGAAACTCTATTTCCGATACAGAGAGTGCATCCAAGTAAAATGGGACAAGCTTAATCATCTTTATCATTAGTGTATATGCGTCCGTTACTAAAAATGATAGATCACAACATAGTACAAAAATTTGGACCAAAAAAGGTCCCACCTGTATTCACCCTATGTATATTTATTGCATATGTATATACAGTACATGTATATGCTTGAAAAAAAAGGCAGATGACATACAGACACCACGTTTTGGACACCGTTTGGAATGATCTGCCAAACTAACCCAATAAATCACCGCCATAATCAGTCATTTCGGGCTATATTAGCAGATTTTGAAATTGAACAATAGATTATTTCAATAACACATCAGCCGGAGTTTATAGAATATCTAGGCAACTCTTTTGAACTTTTCGTTCAGGCAAATGCACATATCGATAATATCAGAAAACAAGAGACGCATTTAAGATAAAACGGCTCATTGATTAAGACGCAAACTACCGGCAACAAGTTGCGCGTAACCCCTCTATATATGATACTGTCTGCCTTATAGACACATCTCCAGCCGTATTATACATCTCAATAGATGTTCTACCTAAGAATCTGAGAGTTGGGCACATGCATTGGCTGTAAGTCTCTGTAATAAAGCATAAGTTTATGAGAGGAGCTTTACCTGAAGCGCAGTCACACTGAAGCCTCGGCTGTGGATTTTACGCACTGTGTTCCGCGTAATTCGTGCTGCTCCTCTATAAGGGTACGATCCTCAGTGCGGTGCGGTGTGAGCGCTGGGGACAGACGCGATGCGATGCGATGCCTGCTCTCCTCTCCGCCGCCGCGCCGCGCGTGATGAGAGTCTCTTCTGTCTCCAGTGCGCGCGTCTGACAGCAGCGCGCAGCCTCATGCGGCGATGAGCAGAACTGACTGAATAAGAGCAGGGCTGAGAGTTCACATACTGCTGCGTGCACACTTGCGTTAACCCTCTAAGTATGCATTATGAAAGAAATGTTTCATTAGCCTTTCTTGCATAAGATGGAACTCATTGATATTCGGGGAGTCCCGCTTGCACTCACCTTCCGCTTACTGTCAAGATGTTTATATCGCATCTTCTTTAAAAAAAAAAAAAAAAAAAATCTCTTCTGATTCTGACGACTCTGCATTAACTGATGTCACAAATAATGAATGCAAGCAGTAGCCTATTAAACCCTATTATTACACTAATCATGCCACACAACGATTCTAATGGAAGCAGCAATAACTGTAAAAAAAAATATTTTTCGTAGTTGTAAATAGGATTATTGGTGTACGTTTTATTTAGTCTTTCTACTTCAATTGTTGCTTCAAATTTTTACTTCTCTCAGTGTTTTATTTTATTTATTTATTTTTATTTAGTGCACGAGGTAAAATGCATCAGTCAAGCTACAAGTACATTTAATTGTAATCACATTAAAAAAAAAACAGTTGCTTACTGACCTTTAGACCATCACGAGCCGCTGTCACTAAATTGATACTGTATTCCTGTATTTTTTTTTTTTTTTCAATTTTACCATAAAAGATTTGGTAAAAGTATTAAGACTAATATGCAAGCATGCGGTTCCGAATTCAGCAGGTGCTGTCACGATGCCATAACAATAATCCAGAATCAATTTAGTGACAGCTCCACCTAATGGCAACATACAAAGTATTGTGACAAACTAGCACTGACTAAAGCTAAACTAGCACTGTAAAGGCACAAACACAGTTCCTTGCATCTTCATCATGGAATTATTGATGTGTTACATGTGGACTATTAAAAAGAGTTTGACCATTTTTGGCCAGCATGGTCTAGAGGTGATCTGACCCAAATTTGGTGAAGATTCCATAAACGCAGCAGAAGATCGAAAAAAATGGGTTTGCAACAATTAAATGGTGGAGATATAAGATGACCAAAACTGCATAGGTAAAAATTCCGAGTTTCCCATGCGTAATTACGACTTTATGGTGGCGTTCATGACAAACTCTAAATAGCCAAGGATCTTTCCGACATGACTTAAACATAGCCTACTACTTTCCATTGGAAATTTAAAGAGAATATTGTGCCTGTTGTTATGCTGTCAATAAATTCATCAGCTTAGCTTTTTAAAAAATCAATTTGGAACACAAAATCTATAGGCTATAGTATAATTAATTCCCATAAGAACTATAAAAAATGTTAAATCATCAAATAACAAATGGCTTACCTGATTAAGTTGGTGGTTCCTCAACCTTGGTGGTGGATAACAGCTAAAATGCTGAATACTACATTACTAATGTAAACATGCATATAATAGAAATAGTAGCCTAAATAACAGAAACAAGTGACAAATATGGAAAGCATTTTTGTCTCCTTTTAGAACTTTAAAAGCCTATTGGCTGTCCCAGCCAAGCACTTTAAAATCTGCAATTCAAAAACCAGCAGTTAATAAGCAGGCTCCTTGTTGCTGCAAAGAACCAGTGAAGAACCTTTATTTTTACTGCTTCAAGAAAACAGACAGACAATGGAAGGGGGAGAATATCACAGACGCGACGGCAGATTTCCTTTCCCCCGACACGAGCATCACGGCATAACAAGGCCAGCAGATAGTGCTCGCAGTGGCATCATTTACTGTGTGTCGGGGGTTAAGTACCTAGCTGAGGAGGTCTTGATCAATATCTCACCTAGAGCTGAACCCGCAGAGGCAGACAGGCGCTGAGTGAAAGGTGAAATGCTTTCAGTGCGTCACAGCGAGAAAAACCAACAACAGTCCCTTGAGATTTCATTTCCCACAATGTTTCTGTGTAGTCGAGTACTCGCTTTTAGAAATGCGACAGAACCAACAGCGCGCGGCTAGCGCCATATTTAATTTCTGACAGGAAGGAAAACGAGACTCTGAGGGACTTAAGTGACCTATAGTGCGTTTGATGGATCGTACTGTTTAGCAACATACAGATTCAGATGATGAAACGTCTTTCTGAAATAACTTCCAGTAGACAAAACCTCCATAAACAGTTCTGAAAGTTGTGATTTGTGTTAGGCTATATCATGTGGAGCGTCACCTGACCAAACCGGAAAACAGGTCTCATTACTTCCGCTTGTCATAGAAAGTAGCGATATTTATGGATTTTTAAGGTAATCAGTAAACCTAGCTAGTTGTTTTTATTCTTGGCGTTTTATTCAATTAATGTCAAAATGTTAGTGAGAAAAAGACAAATCAATCTACATATGTGATCATATTTGGTATCGTCTTTGAAGGTATCTTTAGTAAAACAGCTCTATATTTAATGAAGCATATACACTGAAAAAAAAAAAAAAAAAGTTGGGCTACCTTAAAATTTTAAGCCAACCAGGTAAAGCAGATTTTTGAGTTTTCTCAATTTATTTTTTAGGATTTTTTTTTTACAGTATAGGCCTATAGGCATAAGCATATGCAACCTGTTTTACAGAATACTTTTTTTGTGCATAACCCCTATTGTAACTTACAGAATCGTTTTATTCTGTTAATTTTATGGTGTCTAACCTGATGGGTTTGTGATTCTTATATTCTTATAATTCCTTTAGTTCTGCGATTAGTATCATTATAAAGTAAAAATGGTAACATTTATCGAGAATCGATAACGTTTTACATCAAATTTAAACTTTGTTTAGATGTTTCAATATGCAAAAGAACAACTGAGAATTGAAATTATAGCATACTTTAAGCAAATAAATTCTTCTGAAAGTAGTAAAAAAAAAGCCATTTACTGCATATCTTAAAAAAAGGATTACATGCCAAGAAAATATTGTCTTTTAATATTTCAAGATTTCAAGCAAATAGCAACTAAATATCAGTCTATTCCTCACACAAACCCATATGATTAGGAATTGAGCACACAAGTCATTTGGACTACTTTTTGACCTTTTTAATCCTTCTGGATCTTAAAATATGTGCTCACTATAATTTAGCATGTATAGAAAAAGAGTAGCCATTCAAAATGTTCTCTTTTTGTGTTCTTTGGAATAAATAATAGCCTACAGGTTTGGAACAATGCATGAGAGGGAGTAAATGCCAGAATTTTCATTTTAGCATTAATATACAGTATGTAGCAACGTTGTTCAATATGAGACTGTTTGTTCTGACTGACAACATTTGTGGAAATATATATTGTCTAATACTCAAAACCTCACATTTATTGAGGTACAGCCCTTTTGATCTAGTCCCAGTCTGCCCTCTGTATCTGGAGAAGGCTATGAATCTAATTCTAGTACAGACACTAATCTAGTGTAAAAATCTCTTAACCGCAGATTGGTGGTGCTAGAGTGTCTTTCTTGCTCTCTCTCTTTCCCATCCTCCTCCATATCTGAACGTTACAAGTAAGTTACAGCCCTGTTTTACCCATAACACACCTTGACTTACGGATGCGGTTCATCCATCATTGTCTCGCATGAATTTGCCTGTCATATTTCATCCCTCCCTTTCTCTGAAGCCCTAAATATCTTGTCTCGGGAAACGCTGACTATAGAAATAGCTTCTGAATATTACATGTATATATTTTTGTTTGCAGGATGTTCTAGCCGTGGAGTCTGTAATCTCTCAAACTAAGCAGTGTTTGAAATTCAGTAAACCTGCGTCAACATGACCAGCAGATGAAAACAAATAACTCTTGTGGTGATCAGAGACACGTTCATCATGCGGTCAATAGACAGGCCATCGCAAAAGGCTAAACAAATGCTTTAGCAATAATGTTTCTAAATCTGTTTGTACTTGGGATTTACTCCACCAGAAAAATGTGCATGTAACAGTGTTTGGGAATGACTAACTAAAATAGCAATGCTACTGTTTACTATTTTTTCAGTAGCCTAACAGTAATTCAATAGTTTTAATTCACGTTTCTAGTATTCAATTTACATTTTTCCAGTGTTATTGCTAACTAAAACTAAAACTAGTAAGAACATTTTTGTTTGAAATAAAGCTGAAAAAAAATATTTGATGAAAAATTTTACGAAAATTAGAAAAACTAACTGAAATAAGAAAGTGCTAAAATTATTAATTAAAAATTTAAAAATTAATACTATTTAGAAATATTATAAAAACGAAAACTAATAAGCACATAAACAAATAATAATTAAAAAATTGGGAAACAATTAAAAGTAAAAATGTAAAAAATAAAAGCCAATTCAAAATATTAATAAAAACTGCAGGCTATATTAATAATACTAAAATAGCTATGCTTTTTTCAGCAAGCAGTGGTGCAGCGTGACAAAAATTGACATTCCTGTATTTTTCCATTGCATTTTTATAATGAAATGCAATAATGAAATGCACTGTTAAAATGTTGTGCATTGGGAAGTCCAATTCAAGTCAACTGATTTGTTTGCACGGTTCAAATAAACAACTAACTGATCAAACAAAGGATTCATTTTAACCCCTGTGTTTTCTTGTCTGAAGTTAAATGTTTAGTTACTGTAAATCCTGCTGTTCAACATTTAGTTTTTGTACTGAGTTTTATATTTATATCAGTGTTGCATTTATTCTGAAACTAAAAGTTAATTTGAAAGCTGTCACCTTAATTTGTGCCACATGAAATGCAGATTAAATATTAAATACATTTAAAGCATTTTAAAAAGTGCTGTTAGCTTTTTGTTAAAGGTTTAGCGTGTAGCTAACTGCTTTTACTAAAGAGTAGCTTGACTGCAGTTTACCTACTTTAAATTATAAGTAGCTTAGTAAACAGTTTCCAAGTAGCTTTCCAGCACTTCTACCAATGCAAAACTAGCGTCTGTGACAGAACCTGAATTTACATTCTCTTTCTAAGAGAAACTGTGAAAAGAAGAAAAACATTTTTTTTTCATAGAGTGCTGCTTTGCCTTTTCAAAGTCTGCACAAAAGGAGAGCGAAATATGGTAAATCCCTCGACATCTTGTAGAAACTGTGCTATTCATTGACGTGCCATCCTCAAAGTCAGCAGTGACAAGAAGCGACAGGTCTGGACTGGTGGAAACAAAGTGACTGTGGTGATCAGGGACTGAATAGTGTTAAAAGGTTCTTGTGCACGTCTGAGGTCCAATCAACCAGCTACACCAGAGATCCTGAGAACACAGTGAAACGAACACGCTTTCAATTTTTAAAATACCAAAATTATTAATAAGTGCAAAAACCAAGGATAGAATCCAGTGAAGATTTTGTGTGCTTCATTTCTTGCAGCGCTAGGAAATCTGTCACACCATTCTTCATCGACACTGGAAGGTGCACATCATTACAGAATGTTCACATAAATGGACAAATCAGTCATAACCTTGCTCAGTGTAATAAAAAAATAAAAGATTTTAGAAAGGGTTTAAAAAAAGTATGTTTTACAAGAAAATGCAATTTCAGTTTTTCTGCTTTCACTTTAAATTTCACTTTAATACAATATAACCAGCTCCATATATATGGCTTTTTTGATGCAGTAAACTTGCTTGGTAGCGCACATGGTACAGCATTGAACTTGCGATGCGAAGCACTCATGTATGTCATGCCATGATAAAAGCGCTCAAAGACTTGTAGAAGCAAGATAAAATGGCATTGGTTGCTTCAGCAAATGTGTTTTATCTTATATTTGCTTTTGTTAACACTATTGGTCGGGTTTAGGGTCAGGTTTAGTGTATATGGTATGTTATTTTCAAATGTGATAGAGAATTAACCTTTTAGCGCCACTTATTTCATTCCCGAACTGCTGTGATACAAACGACAACCAACATAATAAAACATTGCTGATTTCATGTTCATCTGTTTCGTATGAAACTGAACATGCTTTTAGCAGCACTCACTGGAAATTTCACTTTGAAAATGTCGCAACACATGCAAGAAGCAGCGTAATGTCATTTTTCAGAAATGTCGCCACATGCACATTTTTTCTTACTTTATTTTCAACAGAAATATATTGCTATGGACTGAGAGCTTTGCATGGCCTATTTTATAATCACATATACATACTGCATTAGAAATAAAATAAGTTTTACATTAGTAGGCCAGCAACATGACAAGCTGGCTGAAATGGGGCATCTGTCGCAGTGAAAGCACATCAACGCATCAAGAACTTGCGCTTAGACATATCCCTTAATTATACGGCCTCTATCTAGTTTTGTCATGCTGCACATGTCCGCTGTTGACACTGTGTTCGATTATTAAATTCTAAATTCTTATCCCACCTTAAACATCAGAGACAATTAAAAGTAAGACATTGGTAGGTTGACACTGTGACGCTATTACTGTTTGCAGCCTGACATAGAAAGCACAGTCTTGTATAATAATGATGCTAACTAATATGCTTATGTGCTAACATTTCATTTTAGCCCAGAGTTCATCCAAAATGAAATCTTAAACCGCCTTCAGTAGGAAAAATCATTTCTATGCCACTGTCAGACTAAAGGACAGTGATTTTTTGTAATTTTCTTTGTTAGCAAAAGTGATTATCCCATTAGCATTTAGCAGCGATGCGCTGGCTGTCAGGTTCTTAATGTGGATCTCTTCCACTGAGTTGCCTGTATTTACTCTGACTTTTCTGTCATAGATTAACTGAAGCAAGGATCGGGCAAACTTAAATCAGTCCAACCAACACAAACACTCTGAATAAATTCCTGAAAATTGGTGCGTCTCTTAAAGTTGACATTTTCTAGTGCATTACAGATTATAGAATATAATTAGTCTATTATTAGCTAGAGAACTGTCACAAACCATATACAGACTGCATCAATATTTCTTGGAAAATATAAAAATAAAACACTTACATTAAGAGAGGTGCAAGAATACCAATCTGTGAACAAAAATCTCCATCTGTTCATGTTGACATGTCTAAAGCAAATCAAAGCTTAAAAGTATAAATACATTAGTTTTAATTTGTTTAAAGTTTTTTAAGATACACATTTTACAGTACCAGTTGATATAATTGTACAGACAGAATATGAAAGGAAAAAAAAGATTAAGTAGGTTCAAGATGCCTATTTAGTAGGTTAGAAATCAGTGTTAATACGTGATGGAAAATTCTTACAGAGTACTGTACTCTTTACTGATAAAGAAATGCCCATGTGCTCTGTCATTAGTGATTTTCTCATCTTGAGATTAGGACTCAAGAGCAACACACACTCTGAGCAAACATCAATACAGTCTCTAATATGTGTGTGTGTGTGAGAGAGAGAGAGAGAGAGAGATGATGCTAGGAGACTGTTGAATCACCCGTAACAATGCAAGCCGGAGGCTTTATTCCAATGTCAGAGATATCACACAGTTTGACGCTTTGACACAGACAAACATTGGAATTCAAGTTCCTCCTCTAGCAAACATCAATACAGTTGTTCAAGATCTGTTCGAGTATATCTCAAACATTGGAAAGCTTTTCTATCTCTTGTCTTTCCCCACAGCATCCACACTGACAGGACAGCTCGAGTCCAGAGAGGAGGAGCTTAATCTCAGAAAATTCAATTTTATCACATTTAATGCTGCAACTTTTTAAAGATGTTCTAAGAAGGAACTACATCATGCAATCAACTCAGAAATTATGCAAAATGCCCTAAATATTGCATAATAAGTGCAAAAAATGTTATTTAACATTTGATCCAAATATTAGACGTCTCTGGTTATATAGTATATTAGAGTATATTAGTTCCGTGCCTGTGCAGACAACGTAATGACCCGTACACTCATAGTCTTTACATTATAGAGATTAGGACTGAATTTATGGCATAAACATGAAAAATATCAGTAACCCTTAAAGCCTTTATGTATATTGCATTATAAAGGTATTCATAGTAATGCATTATATCTTTTCATAAATAATTGTAACCAAAGTTAAAATGCATTATAATATTTGAAGCTTTGTTTGTCATGTGTTTTAATGCATTATACTTCTAAAGGTTCAACAATGAATAGATAATATTATAACTGTATTTACAATTATTCTTGAGATCATACAATGCATTATATTAAAAGGTTTATTACATTACAAGGCATCATTTATACATTAAAACTACTTTCATTATGCATTATATAAAGGCTTTAAGTAAAGTGATACCAAAATTTCAACATGGTTTTTAAGCATTTGCACTGAATATACTGTGATATACTGGTTGTTTCTTATTTTGTTTAGTCATCAAAAGCTGTGAGGTTTTACTACATCATGATGCTTTGGACAATCAGTACATTATCAAAATTTTTGGGTTAATGTTGCCCTCTGGAAATATTTCAAGAATGTAGTTTTACCAGCCCAGTGATAGTTTTGTACCTATTTTTCTAAAAGTGTAGCTGTCAGATATTTCACAATGGGCTTCATTTCTGAAACAAGCAGAGCAAATTTGTGTAAATCATTTCTAAAAAATATTACAAATGATTTATTTTGTTGTATCAAACATGACAAGTTGTCATCTTAAATTCAATGCAACAATTAAAGTTATAATGCACAAACGATTCATATGCATGCATTTATATAAACAGAAGCCATATTGCATCTTGGACATTGCAACTAATGCAGACCACACAAGCAGAGCAAGAATACACCGGAACTACACTTGATTTTTTTTTCTTCTCTGTTTTAATAATGCGGCGAATTAGATCTGGAGAAGGCAATGAGTCATTTTCTAACAATCCAGCATCTAAAATTAGGCCTACTTATTTACCGCATTAATCTTCAGGGGACACTGTGCAGCCTATGCAATTCAGTTATTTCCAGCAGAAAGTTCTTTTAGTCACATAACATTAGGAGGCCGTTGCATTATAGCATGCACATTTGTGGCCAAACACAAAAAGCAATTTTCCATCCTTTTCAGACTACTTAAACGTAACAACTTTTCGCCCCCGTCGAAGGCAGATGAATGTGTGCACACAAGGATAACCGCATGCGCTCACATCAGAGAGGATATGCTGGCGAGAGTGTGCATGGCAAAACCAATATTGCTTTGTTATATATCTATCTATCTATCTATCATCCATTATTAGGTGCCGAGAGCAGCTGTGTTATTTCTGTCGAGCACCCCTTATAATGCATGAGCTTCAGTGGACCGCATGAGCATGGAGTCAAAACACAGCCACAACTACAATATGCCTGTCAAAGGCATCAAAGGTTAATGCAAGTTATGCATGGAGAGTGTTTACTGCTTAATTACTATTTAATAGTCTGACAGCTATTGTACATTGTACCTATTGAGAACACAGACGGGGAGGGTGTGCACTGGAATAAACCAGTTATTAATGCAATAAATTGGTTTCTTTGGGGGATAAACTGAACAAAGACAATCAACCAAATGCTTTAAACTAAAGAGACGTTTCAAATCTTGCATGTAAGTACGATGAAAAGTCACACAGATGCTAATTGCTGTACAATTAAGCTTTTTTTTTTTTTTTAAAAAAAAAAAAACTAGTGACTGCTTGGCATGCAACTCAGCAAACTGCCCTCTACATCTCTGTATTAAGTAGCGAAAATAAATGAATTGGGCACAAGAGCTGTTTTATCAACAATCATAAGTCATTTTCATTTCATGCAGTTGTTTGTTTCTGAACTAATCTACTCTAATGACTGTATACATGCTGATTCTGTGTATGTCTGTTTGTATGTATCCCACAGCATAAAGAGCATGCGGATCACTTTTGGTTCAGTAACCTTTCCTACACAGGCCGTGATGCACCAGTCCTAATATCTGCCATATCAGAGGGATCAAATCTTGGAAAGATATTCATAGTGTTGTCTGAGACACTGCTAAAAATCCTTTAGCTGATGTGGTGTTAATTTGGTAAAAATTGCTTATAAATGTCTCATTAAGCTATATTATCACCAAATTCAATTTTTTTGTCAACTTGTTTTCATTCAATTACCAGTTTTTTTTTTTGTTGTTTTTCCGGAAATGATTAGTCATAGGCTACATTGGCTTCATCTGAGCTTATGCACCTGTTTTTGAGTGAAAAAAGCATTATTTGTGGATAATTGTGGCAATGTTCACTCAAAAACTGAAGATGCATGAGCTCAGATCAATGAGGCATACGATCAATCAGTTGCAAAAAGAAATAAAAAAACCTGTGCTAACTGAAAGAAAACAAACTGACAAAAAGATATCAATCTTTAATAATAATAGGGTATAGCATAACAAGAAATTGCTAAGCAATTGTTTTTTAAAGGTCCGTAATTTTTGACCAGGAACACCACAAGAGGAAAGAAATCCCCAAAAAGTACTAACTAACTAAATAAGTAAATAAATAATAATTTGTTATACCCAGTGTGAGCAAAGACAGTACGTTTTAGTCCAAAATTATTACATTAACTAGCATTTTCAAGAAAAAGAAAAGCCAAAATGACCAAACACCACATGAGGGTTAAGTAGAAAACTATATATGGTTCTACTTTGATTTCTGAGTTACATTTACATGCATTATTCAGATTCTTTTATCTAAAGTGACTTGCATTGCATTTAAGGCAATTTTACGAGTTCATGCATTGCTCCAGAATCAAACCCATGACCTCTGTGTTGCTAACACATGCTCTACTGTTTGAGCCACAGGAATGCTATTTATTCTATATTTGTGAAATAATCAGTACTTCTGCATGTGGACAAATGTTTATTCCCAAAAGCTTTACCAACCTCATCTACTGCATAGTGGTATCAATTATTTAAGATGCACACAAAAAAAAAAAGTTTTCTAGCTGGAAAAAAGTATTAATTTAGGCTCTGTGTGCAAACAATAATATTCTTTAGAAATAAAGCCACAACATTCACCATCCCTTACTCCAGCAGAAAGCATGATTACCAGTGTATTGCATTCATAGTTCAGATTTAGCTCAACGTGATCACCCCAAAGGTGCTGAAGCGCTTGACATCGCTTCAGGTCAAACACACATTCACCGTTTGACCCTGGAGTCACACCGCGGTCCAAGAAGTCAATCAGCTGCGTATTATACACACACCTCATGAGACTCACATATGAATGCATGAATCAATGATGTGCAGGATGGCTTGACACAATCTTAAATCATTATATAGATTTTTTTCTCCAGAGTAACATGATAAAGAACAGATTACATTGATTTATTCCAGACGAGAAGGAGTTTAAAATGCTACATTTTCTGGCAGAACAGTTTTCCCTTCCCACGGGATTAGTTTTCACTAAATGAATGCACTTGCATGCTGCACTTAAATATTGGAATAGCAGATACAATAGAGTAATTATGTGGTCTTATATGTATTTTTCTCAGCAAGCAAAATATAATAATCAACAGCCTGTATGTAGTCAACCAAAACCAAGGACTGTTATTTATTTTCTTTTTTTGAGACATTCTCATGAAAAAGAAGTGCACTTAATTGAATTGAATGTGCACTGGTAGTGTACTTCAAATCTTAAAAGTAGTTTTAAAGCTGTACTTGCACATTATATAATATTAATGAAATTAAAAGCCAATTAAGGGTATTTAAAAACCACACTTTCATGACTATATTTCTAACACATTTTTTTAAGTGCACAGTAATAATGGCATTTTTTAGTTTGTTAAACAAATGATTAAAAAAATGTTTTAATAATCTGTCTGTTTAATAATCTGTTTTATTATTATTATTATTATTATTATTAGATATTAAGTACATTTTAAATGCACTAAGTCTCGTGAGACATTCCAAATATATTTCAATAAATAACACAAGTTTCAATAAAAATGACATTAAAGTATAATTTAGTTTTCCATAAATGCTTCGGCAGCATTGTAACCATATTTCAAAGACTATAGAAGTAATTATGAACAAAAATATGCACTTGGTCCCATAAGTATGTCAGAAAGCACTCTAAAGATCAGATAATTGCATTTAATATAAATTGTAACTATACATTTTTGTGTAACTGCTAATAACATGCAATCAATTGTCAGAAAACATCACATGCAATTAGCATACTGCATTCTTTTAAATTATTTTATGTCCATAAAAAGCAGTCTTTTTTATAGTACACTAAAGTGTACATCTTTGCTAATAGGAATCATAAGTAATACACATAAAAACAGTGCTGATTCGTGGTGTTTGTTAAGACAAGCATCACTTTTACAAATGTTCAAAATCCTAAACTTAATTATGAATGATTCCTCAAATCTTTTTCAAGTGATTAGACACTATTTTCACATGCCGGAAGATAAAAAATGAAGGTGAAAATCCCACAGAAGCAAACCATTTCTACAGACCAGAAGATCTAGAGACTTGAGGACGCAGGACTCTTTTGACCCAGACCTGTAAAAAAAAAAACGCCCAGCAACCACATAACAACACTTAGCAACCACCCACAACATCCTAGAAACGTCCTAGAAACCACCCACAGCACCCTGGTGAGGGGTAATCTAGTTGTTGTCCTGCAGCGGTTCATTCATACTAAGTACAGTTAGCAAACTGTGAGAGTTTTGATTGAAGTCTCTGGTTTTTGCAAACCTTTGACTCCACTCATGTCTTGCCGAGGATGAAGAAATCTCAGCGGAGCGTTAAGGTGGTTTTGTATTTGGCACAGGGTCATTCTGTGGGTTGAGTCCTGCTGTACGAGAAGCCCTCACACCGGTACCATCTACAGGAACAGACACACACAGAAACTGAGCGAGTTCAGAAAAAATGCCTGTTGTCTTTTATCGAAGCAACAGCATGTGTGCGGGACGTCCCAGGAGAAGAGCAGTCTTGAATGCATAATGGATTGTTTTTTCTTAATGCAACATTTTTATGGCGTGTTTGAGGAATAATTCTGAACAGATGTAGTTAACATCCATACAGTCAGCAGCATGTGTTTGATGCGCTTGATACTGGGACATTTGAAAGTCAGCTTGAGATAAACAGAACAGATTGTGCGTGAAGAGAAGCAGTTTACACACATGCACACGCATTAAAAACAAGACAAGACCTGTTTATAAACCGTTCTAAATAGGATTATTTAAAGGTGATGTGTGCAAAGAAAAAAAAAACATTATTTAAACATTCTTAAATCAAGATACACTGACTTAAGAAACTAAATAACATGAAAAACTAAGTCTTGTATTCTGAAAAATGTATCAAAATTAAGTGAGTTTTTTGCTTAAAACAACAAAAAAATCTGTCAGTGGTGTCAAAAAATAATCTTAATTTGAAGGGAAAAGAAGAATATTTTTCTAACCCCCATTAGCAGATTTTTTTAAAGCAAATACTTTTTTTTCAGAAAACAAGACTTAATGTCTTAAGTCATTTTGCTTCTTAAGTAAACTTATCTTAATTTAAGAATGTTGAAATATTGGTACTGGACGTCAATATTTTTGCAGTTTAATTTCTGCATCACAAAATGCAATTGGAAAAAATAGTGACCATTTCCAATGTAGTTACATAGTGTAAATATATTTTTCATGTAATAAATTGCAACTTAATCATTATAAAATGTGAAATTATGTCAAAACAGCACTTAAACGTTCAGCTTTTGCATTTAATATAAAGTTAAACTAAAATACACTTTCTTTTTATGCAAATAACATGCAATTAAGTGTCCAAAAACATTACATTAAAACAAAATTGCAACAATAATGCCTATTTCCAAACTGGTTTCCTACACATTCCCCTCGTCTGCCGTTGGTTATCAAACTGGAAATCCTGCACTAACATCACTGGTTGAGCTGATGTTGCTGTGATGCTCAAACAAGCATCAATTGGCTTTCTTAAAGTTTACTGCATGTTAAACTTGGAAACGGGAAAGTATTTCTACACTTCACTTCCACTATGTCTGCACTGGAAGAGACTGATGTTGTGTTGTGACAGCTTGAGGATGTCTATACGTAAAGCAAAAAAAAATCATGTCACCTCTGAATCTTGAACAACGGAGCGTTCAGCTGTCAGAGGTCTACAGTAAAATACCATGCTATTTTCAACAGATTTGCTTTGGTTATTTAACACTTGCAAAAACATTTTACACAGTATGTGTTGATATTATTGCCACAACTGTGTACAAGCATTGTTATAAACCAAATATAATTTAAAACAGTACATGTTTTACACTTTGTGTTTGATGTTATGTAATCATATACATTCATTCAAAAGTTTGGGGTTAGTAAGATTTAATGTTTTTGAAAGAAGTCTTTTCTGCTCACCAAAACTGCTTTTATTTGATCAAAAATACAGATGAATATCAGCAATATTGTGAAATATTTTGTTTATAGATTTGCTGCTCAAGAAACAGTTATTATTGTTGTCAATGTTGAAAAAAAGTTTTGCTGCTTTTTGTGTGAAAATTGTGACCAATCTTTTTCAGAAATTTCAAATGAACAGCATTTATTTGAAATTGCATTATAAATGCTGTCACTTTTGATCAACTGAATGCATCCTTCCTGAATTTTTTTTTTTTCTTACAGACCCCATGTTTCTGAATGGTAATGCATATGATAGTAAAATAGAATAGAATAAATACAATTCACTCAGTCACTGTAGATGTTTTGTTCCATTTTATATCCACCTTTTTTATACTCACTTAATTTGCATTTTAGTTTGAAGTTTAACATCTTGCTCATATGGAACAGCCTGCTGAATTGTTGCATTTCTGCTTTCATTCAGTCAAATGTTGTGCACATTATTACCGTTTGCCATAAGAATGACGTTTTCATTCCTCACTGCTCGTCGAGTCCTCATCTGGCTGAACTCACTGGATTATGTTGTTGGAGACATTTCATTGCCCTCAATATCAGGACATCAGAGTTTGGCTGGTTAGCATGGTCCAGTTAGCCCATTGCAGGTAGATGTTATAATCATTCTGTGTGCAAGAAAGCATGACGTCGATGTAACAGATCACAGAGCAAAAAATAAAAAAAAATTTAATCACTGCTTTTTGTACCGAAGGGGAATAAAATCTAAAATGACTTGCTGAATGTTTCAGCACAGAGCGTCTGGATTTTATTCCAGCAGTTGGATGAGTCAGTGTAGCAAACCTAAGAGGCTTAGCCAGACTCAGAGCTCCGAGGAATGCTTCGAGACTCCCACTATCCAAATTAATAATGTCCCCTGATGATTTGAATCTTTTACACCGAGTATGGAAATAGTTTTTGCATTAAGAGACTTCTGCTTCCTAACTAGCCTGTTCATCTTCCCAGCAGCCTTCATTCACAGTCCTCCTGTAGCTCAAACTGTAGAGCATGGCGCTAGCAACAACAAGGTCATGGGTTTGATTCCCAGAGAGAGCATGACCTCAAATCAATAAAATGTGGACCTTGAATGTAATTTTAGTCGCCTTGGAATAAAGTGCCTGCCAAATGCATAAAAATGTAAAATGACTTGAATATTTCTTTAGGCTCAGCAGCATCAAAATTGCAGTAAAACAGTCAGAATAAAACAATAGTTCAAACACGTTGAAAAATGTTGGAAAGTCACTTCATTAGGCAACAAAATATCAAAAAATGTGCGATCAACAGCTTTGCAATGTTGTCAGATGAAATGACAACTAAAGAATACTTAATTTTCTTCATTTGAAATTATATGAGTTGTTTATATCATTTTAAACTGATAATCCCATACGCAAATGTAATATGTTAATGCTGATATATTAAATATATTATCACATGAAATAAAAAACAAATCTGAAACCTATTATAAATTGGAACAAATTTAATATATATATATAATTTGTTCCAATTTCTTGACACATATAGTTGCTACATATAATAGCATATACAAATTATATAAATATTATGAACATATGCATATATACAAATGAGGATTTTATATATTTTATAAACATATATCTTCATCTACCCAGTGCGTATGTGAAAAAATATGGCAATAAAACTCTTGATATAGGATAATATATGTCACATATTATATTTTTGTATGGGATGCAGTGGTATTCATAATTTTTTTCTTAAGTGTTTTTTTTTTTCTTTTGTGATATCTCCAAAAATAACAAAATCCAACAAAAATGAAAACGCTGCATCAAGTAACTTTCTCCCAATTCTTCATTTTCAAGTCAATTATTGTTGTTTTGGGTCATAGAAAGATTATACCATGCAAGACAATTAATCAACTAACTAAGAATTTAGATTTATTTCACAAAATGAATCTGTGCGTTATAAAATCATTCTTCTTCAAGACAGATGAGGCCATTTCTTCAGTAGCTGTAGTTTTTCAGTATTTGCCATTCTGTCAATGTGAAGCAGAATCAATTCATGTAAATATGACCATTAGATCCTGTAGCTGCTCATTCTGATGAGAAAGAAGGATTCATATGGATTGAAAACAGAGAGAGAATGTGCATCCGAATGAAAAAGGGCTGTTTGCAATGCAATACATACTGAATACTGCACAGTATACAGTACACTGCATATTACCGAGACTTAAAGTTTGTAGCTTGATGTTCAGAATTATGGCTGCATTTACTTAATTTTGATTAATTTGTTGCACTGGAAATAGAAGTTGCATTGTGGGATACTGTCCATTCTTTCTGAACATTTGTTTAAATTTTATCCTGTGTGTGTGTGTGTGTGTGTGTGTGTGTGTGTGTGTGTGTGTGTGTGTGTGTGTGTGTGTGTGTGTGTGTGTGTGTGTGTGTGTGTGTGTGTGTGTGTATAGGAGTTTTCATATTTTTATGGAAACCGTGATACTTTTTTTCTGGATTCTTTGATGAATAGAAAGTTCAAAAGTATTTGAAATAGAAATATTTTGTAACATGTCTTTACTGTCACAATGGATGTATGTAATGTGTCCTTGCTAAATAAATGTATTCATTTCTTAAGAAAGGAGAGAAGAAGAAAAAAACCTACCCCAAACTTTTAAATTGTGTACTAATATTTCACTGTATTTTTGGCCACCTAAATGCAGCCTTGGTGAGCAGAATAGACTTCATTGTATATATTGGTAAAATACTGGCTATTCTGTCCATGCTCTATGGTCCTTGTTTGACTGCACAGCTGAGGTTTATGATACTGACATGGTCTACACTACAAAACACTCCGTTTATATAGAGATGAATCCCTGAATCTAAAGCCTTGGAAGTGACCAAAGAAATTAACAGTGGAATCAATTTCCCATCGTAAGAAGAATAGCAGTATAATAATAATGCAGTAATGAGATGCATTAATTATTCTGAGATTTGGCACAAGGATATCACAAATAAGATCTCCTTAACAAATCAAATGTTTGTCCTAGACAGAGAGAAATATAAATGCAAAGATCTTAACAATGTCTCAAACTACACTCAGATTTGACTATAAAGTCTGCAATCAAAAGACATCTCAATTTGAACTCAAATATTTCTCAACAAAATCTACCAAAACCAAATTATGTATTATATTATATATTCATTCACTCATACTGCACATCAACAGTTGTCTCAGCTGAATCTTTTTTTAGTAATTTAAAAACAAATATATTATACAATGTCAATTATTAAAAGAAAACTGAGAACTCCTTTGAGTCTCCCTGCATGAAAGAGCCACCGCTGATTGAATTTCCTCTGGGATTGATAAACATTATTATACAACAAATGTGTTAAATAAGTGAAGATTCTCGGCTAAGTAAATTCCTTTTAATCCCATGCATTTATGGGAGATGTTGTTTTGTGAAGTGTGCATCATATGATCCAAAGAACTGTTTACTGTTTCTCCAGAAGAAGAAAATACTGCTGTTCATTGATCTTTCTGTGTACTCTAAAAGATATATGGTGATGAAGCTCTTATTTTTATGCATGTACTGGGAATGAGTGTAAAGAGAATCAGTCACATGAGTATTGGCTTTGAAGTGTTGTCTACGGAGTCCAACAGCTGTTTCTGTCACAAGAACAGAGATTTTCAAGGTTTTTCAACTATATTTTCAATAGTGTGCAGCTCGTGAACAATGTCGTCCTTGAAGAATAACTGTATAGGTACAAGTTCATCCTCATGAAAGACTTTTTCTTTGTTGTTTAGTCAATATAAAATGGTTTTATCCATCCAGCGATGAAAAAAAGTCCATAGAGTGAACGTGAGTCAAAAAAGATAAATGAAGTAGTTTATTTGAACTTTAAAAGACTTTCTTATGTTATTAGACTTGCTGGCTCAGGGCCGTTCACGCACAACAGATTTTTGCTTTTAAAAATGTGAGACGCAACACAGTACAGCATTATCCAGTTTAAGCTACTTAAGCAACACTCTAGCAACATCCCGATACCATAGCAACCACCTAGCAATGCCCTAGAAATCATGGAACTTGCAACATACCATAGCCAGCTTATCAACCTTCTTGCAAAGTCTTAAAAAACACCCATAGCACAATATCAGCAGCATAGCAACACCCTAGAAACCACGTAGAAATGCCCAAACAACCACAGACCAAGCAGCATATTCTCAATCGCCCTGAATAATACAGCAACTGTTTTTCAAAGTCCTTTGCAAACGCCCTGAAAACCATAGCAACTACTTTGAAAAAACTAAGAACACCATAGCAACATCCAAGAAACCACCCAAAATTCCCTAACAACACCCTAGAGAACACCCAAAACACCATAGCAACTACTTAGCAACCATAGATCAAAGCAACACACTTGCAATCACCCTGAATACCATAGTAACAGCTTTTCAAAATCCTGAGAACCACTAAGAACACCATAGCGACACCCTAGAAACCACCCAAAAGACCCTAGTAACACCCTAGAATACCCGAAACCCCATAGCAACCGCCTAGCAACCATAGATCAAAGCAAAATACTTTCAATCACCCTGAATACTACAGTAACTCCTTTGCAAAATCCTGAGAACCACCAAGAATAACCTAGCAACACCCTAAAATACCTGAAATGTCATAGCAACCACCTGACATTCATAGATCAAAGAAACTTTTTGCAATCGCCCTGAACACCATAGTAACTGCTATGCAAAAGCCTAAAAACCACCAAGAACACCATAGCAACACCCTAGAAACCACCCAAAATGCACCGGAGAATATCTGAAACACCATAGCAACCATAGATAAAAGCAACATACTTGCAATCACGCTGAATACCATAGAAACTGCTTTGCACAATCCTAAGAACCACCAAGAACAAATTACCTGAAACACCATAGCAACCACCAGCCTGGCCCTAGTGAGTAAAGTAATTGCAACCAACCCAAACATTGAGTTTTGCAAACACAAGCACATTCAGAAAATGTCCTCATCTACAGTAGTTACTAAGTTTCTCTAATCACCACAGTTTATATTGACTGACATTTATAAAGCATGCTGCATATGTGAAAGACCACCGTCTCTCATGTGTCGTGGTGACGCTAGAAATTGGAATAAGGCAAATTCAAGAGCACATTTCACTCCTTTATAGCTGTTAATTCTTCATAGCAAGACTCATATTTTTGAAGAAAATTAATTCTGCTGACTGATTTGCTTTTGTAATAAGCTAATAGTTTGCCAGTGGCCTGTGCATTCATCTGGAACAGATAGAGAGGAGCGTGTATCGATTGAGTGGCGTGCATAGCAGCTGATTTAATACAAAGATTTCATTTTCTTTCACTCTCCAATTTTCCACACAACTCTGATAATAAGACTGAAGGGGAGGGATTGTGGAATTCCCAATGAATGCAATTTAATTTGATTCATGCCGTACATAAGGGCATTCACAACCTGAGCGAATACAGTTTGAATGACAAGCAACATAACAGGCTACTGCATGTCGAAAATAAATCTTCAAAGTTGATGTAGAAAAAAAAAAAGAGGCACTGATAGTTAAGCCAAAATGTGATTCGTGCTTGTCCAACAAAACTTCAAGATGCAAAGCTGAGTGGTTTCTTAGGTGTGCTTCACTCACTATGTGTGTCTGTTGTTTTCTAGTTTCTAGATATGAAACAAAAAACACTTTCTGGCTGATAGATGGCAAAAAGCTTCTTATTTTATCTTTAAAAGGGGGGAAAAAACAGAGGTTCTATGTCAGAAAGTGCACATGAAAGGTTTCTTAATAAAATAATGTTTATTAATATATTTTAAATATGAAATATATTAAAATATATATATTTTTAATTATATATAATTTACATATTTGATTCATCCAAAATCATTTGAGAAAGAATTGTGATGCATTGATTATTTCTTTATAATATATATTTTTAAATATGAAAATTATAGATCATTTACACACAGTATTTGATTAATTCAAAATCATTTAAAAAATGATTGTGATGCATTGGTTAATGTTTATTAATATATTTTTAAATATGAAATATATTTAAAAAATAATAATAATTAAACTATATATTTGATTCATCCAAAATCATTTGAGAAAGAATTGTGATGCATTGGTTAATGTTTATTAATATATGTTAATATATTAATATGTGTTATGAATATATATATATATATATATTTAATTATATATAATCTATATATTTAATTCATCCAAAATCGTTTGAGAAAGGATGATGAAAGAATTGTGATGCATTGGTTTTTAAATCAATGTTGCTTTTGGAGTTCGACAATAAGAGTGTAGGAAAACACAGACTCACAGATGCATTGCAGTTCTTCGAACTCCTTCGACTTGTGCGTTACATTCCAAGTCGTACAATAGCTTTGTGTGAAATTACATTCTTCATTCCACATATTCACACTCGTCTCAGCTGAATCATTTGAATCATTTTCATGTGCCAAGTTCGAAAATGCATCCCTGGTCACTTTATCCATTTGTAATTTGGACATTCTGATTATATCTATTTTTGTGTTACAGTACAAACTCATACAGGTTTAGATCAACATGAGGGTGAGTTATAATGCTAAAACAGAGGTTTTATGTCAGAAAGTGCACATGAAAGGTTTAATCGTCTTTACTCAACAGCATATAGTGTGTTCTGTGACTTCATTTTGTGTGTGTGTGTGTGTGTGTGTGTGTGTGTGTGTGTGTGATACAGATGTACATGTTTCCGTCAACTTTTTTTCATATCTGAAAAGCATTCATCCTCCTTTAAAAACACAATTCCTTTTTTATGAGAACCTTTGTAATAACTTTTGTGACTTCAGAATATATATATATATATATAGAAGCTTTAAAGTCTAGTGTAGGTGTCTCATGTTTTTTCTCACCTGTGTGATGGATAAAAAGAAAAGATTGTGGTTATTTGTTCTGAGCTCTTCAACCTCAGCCATAACCTCTCAGTAAATGACAGTGTACAGTATCGTTTGACATCAGCCTCTTCAACACAGTTCTTCTGGATACGTGCAGGTCACAGTCACAGCTTGTTCTTTCTCTACTGCCTCCAACACAACACTATGATGGGCCTAACATCTAAATCCAGATGTGTCAAATCATTGCACAAATCTTACGAAAATCAAAGCATGCAGATCTAAATAAGGACTGTGTGAACTCCAGGCTGAACTTTTCAGTGCCATTAGTATCAAAACATTCATTTTTATTCTCAAAGACAACAGTTTCAGCATGTGTCTGCGTGTGTAAATTCATTTAATTGGGTGCAATTAGTATTCCAAAGCACATTGAGATGAACGCTGCTGATAGGGTTTTACTGTAACTACATATTGCCCAAGTTTTCCGAATATTACAATCTCCGTTTCAGGAATATGCACCAAAAAATGATTCATTTACTCACCCCCATGTCGTTCCAAACCTGTGTAGCATGTTTTCTTGTGTGGAGCACAAACGGAGAAAGTTCACACTTCTTTATTCCCTGCAGAGGCTGTGAGGAAGGAATGGGAATCATTAGGCACCTCGTGATTCGATTCTGTTTAGAAGAATATCCTACCAATTAAAATGCTAAAATCTCAGTTCTGCAGTCGTGATGCTTCTGTAAATTTATTCCGTTTAAATGTCAGGTCATGGGCATTGGTTGGTTTTCATTAAGATGTCAAATAAAGCGTATTCTGTCTTCTTGTCCTTGGCTATTATCTGAACATATCTGAAGGGTCTCCTGTGTAAAGCATACAGTGTAAACGCATCTTTTGTTGTGTAAATGTCGCTGCAGATGTGTCCTCCTTGCATTTTTGTCATGCTGAACACTCATATGTATCTGGTTTGTCTTGCATATGTTTTACAAAAATCAGAATTTATTAATAATGAATTTATTATTAATAAATGTATATTAACTAATATATTTTCAAAACAAATACATAATTTGTATTAATAATATAATTAATAATTAAATCATATATATATATATATATATATATATATATATATATATATATATATATATATATATATATCATACACACACAGTACACTTTAAACATATTCACTCCTAATTTTATATATAATTATATAAATAAAATTGATAAAATAAAATTGTTATTACATCTATATATACACACACACTACACATTGCATGTGATTTTTTTCTTTTTAATAAATTTGCAAAGATTTCAAACAAACTTTTTTCACATTATCATTTTGGGGTATTGTTTATAATTTTGAGGAAAATAATGAATTTAATCCATTTTGGAATAAGGCTGTAACATAATAAAATGTGGAAAAAGTGAAGCGCTGTGAATACTTTCCGGATGCACTGTATTCACTCTTGCTCTTGCATTTTGATAGTAAGTAAAACAGTTACAGTAGTAGTTATTTTTAGGTATTGGGTAGTGTTAAAAGATCTAGAATATGGTCAGGCGTTAATATGTGCTTCATACTAATTGCCAGGAGAAATGCTCTTAATATAAGCAACTAGTTAATAGTGAATAGTGTCCCCTAATCTAAACTGTAACCATGTATTTCTGTAGATTCATTCATAATCATTTGAGAAAGAATCATGATGCACTGGTTAAATCAATATTGCTTTTGGAGCTTGACAATAAGAGCGTGAGAGAACATTGATTCACAGATGCATTGCAGTTCTTTGATGTCCAAAACAGACAAAACAGTATTCCATCTGACTGCATCATTCCAAGTCGTACAATAGCTTTGTGTGAAATCCATTCCACATACTGTACGAGCTTGGCTCATTTGATTCATTTGAATCACTGAATCATTGTCATGTGGCGAGTTAAAAAAAAAGAAGTGCCCCTGGGCACTTTAAGCTTTCATTGGAAAAAACTAATTTGGACATTATGATAAACATTTACTTTTGTGTTACAGTACAAAGTCTCACAGGTTTGGGACAACATGAGTCTGAGTAAATGATAACAGGCATTTAATTTTTTTGATGAACTCTCCCTTTAGCACTAGAACACAGAGGTGCAATTTTAATGAAGCGTTTGTGAAAATCACAGACATTATGTAAAATATTTGCAATTCAAGGTTGTTTTTGTTTTGCCGTGATGCTGAATAACCAAACTAATTATTAGAGTCAATGTTGTTTCACGGCGGCCCGTCAGCTGCTCTGTATTCTGTATCAGCACAGAGTCAATGCTGTTCAAAACTCCAAAGAAATGTCACCTCACTGTGACTGCATCGGTCACAGCTCTCTTTTACCATGATTGAAGATGTCAATGATGTCGAGGGAAAAAATGGGAGTGTCGAACTGTGAAGTGCAAGTTACAGTCATTTGCTGGAAACAGGAAAATAAAGCCCTGAGCTCTCGGCTGCGTGCTGCATTATGCACTGGATTTAGAATCAAGCATTTATGCTCCGGCACGTGTCAGGAATATTTCTTCTGTCCACATGCAGAAAAAAAGAAAATAAGATTAGAAGAAAACTATGAATACACAACGGAATACTAGAATAATGTGCAGTGTGTACAGTAGGCTGCTTATTATTAAAAACAGTATGTGCACATTATGCAATAAACTTTTAGTTCAACTTTTTAAACTTGACCTCATTGTGTTGCACATTCAGTTTAACAAGTGCTGTTTTGTAATTATCTCAGAAATAATTTATTAAGAATATCATGAAAAAATTTAACTTTATTTATTTATAAAAAATAAAAATAAAATCTTAGATCATTCTTAGGTCAAAGTTTTCACCCAGAAGTTGCTAGTAAATTTCATAGAATCTTCAAAAACTGAAATGCACTCCAATAATCTTTGAAACATTTTTTTTACAGTGTGTTACACTGGAAATGGAAGGTCGAGGACACTCGGATACAGCATTCCTCAGATATAGATTTTCAATAATTATTTAAGAGTATTTAATTCATAAAGAACATGTGCATATGCGCACAGCATGCATACAGAAATGGCGTGAGCAGCACTTGTGAACATGTCAGTGCTTCAGTCCTGCCTCACATCCATTACCCACAATCCCAATAAATGATTCTGACTTATAATGAGTCTCTTAGAAAAGAGGAGAGAATTGAATCCTTTAGGATTGTGGATGGCATTGACTTTCTATCATGTTATCACACTCTTGTATTGATGTCACCTGTTCATGTTATTACACGGAGTGCAAATGTAATTTGTACGTTTAGCCAATGCTGCTTTCAGAGCAGACAGATGCTACAGAAAAGACACATTATACTGTAGTCCAACAAAGTCTCACGACATACTCATCACTATTTCAGCTATCATTTCAGCAGCATTATATTATATAATACTGATTCAACACTTTTTATAAATGCATTAAAGAGGGGAACTTAAAAATACATTACAACACTCTAGCTCTAAATTAAGAAATTAATTAATTAAAGTAATTAAACAGGCACAATAAAAAATAAACGATTATCAGTGCTATTTTCATATTATTTATATGATATTGTGTTAATATTTTGAATTATTTTAGTTTAATATTTTAAGTTTTCATTTGTATTATATTTTTAATTTTTCAGTTTAAGTTTTTGTAATTTTGTTATGCACTTTTGCCTTTTTTGATTAGTTTTCAAAACAATTGTATTTTACTTTATTTTTTATCTCAATTAATTTAACAAAAATAACTTCTAAATCTATATATAATGAACTATAATGAACAGTAGTATTTGTATTAATGTTAACAAAGATTAATAAATACTGTAACAAATGCATCACTAATTGTTATTGATACTTAATGCAATAACAATAACTAACAGGACCTTATTAAGATTTTTTAATTTCAGTTATTTTTAGTAATTGTAGTACTTCAACCTGATTTTATTTCAGTTAGTTATTTATAAATAAATAAATAATTGTTGCCTTGATTCGTAAGGCAACAATTATTTATTTATTTATTTATTTGGTTGGTTGGTTGTTTGTCTGTCTGTTTGTTTGTTTTTTGCTTGTTTGTTTGTTCTTTTAGTTTATTTGAAACCAATATTTATATTTTATTTTAAATTTCAAAAATATATTTTAGTTTTAGCTAACAACACTGAGTATAATATATCCTTAAAAACTAGATTGAATCACGATTTTGCCGCTGAGTTCAACCTGAGAGCGGGTTGATGCATTCATCATCCTGCTACCATGTTTTCCAATTTCAGATATCCATTTGGATAGATTACTGATGAATCCATGACCCTTGTGCTGCTATGAGCATCAGTCATTAATGAAGATGTTTGTGTGCTGAAGTCATTATGACCTGCGGGACTCATGCTGGGCTAAAGGTCATCTCTCTGTGTCTGTCTCTCTGCCATCAGAGCCAAGCCACAGGCTAATTAGCCATTAATTAAGCATGTAATCTTCATCTAGAATGAAGATGAAGGACGAGTATCAAATATGGACACCTGGGATGAGGAAAAGCACAACCAGAACTCCATTACATTAGCATTAAGACCAGAAGCAGACTCCCTAGTGTGCAAACGTTGCATGCATTCAGTAAACAAGTATAAGTTTAACTAACTTTAACTACCCTGATTCTCTTCAAACTTTTGCTCTGCTGTGATCTGAAAGAGAAAATGTATAGTCGAAGAAGACGGTTAACATTAATGCTGCAATGCTGCTATAGTGCCTCTTGTGATAATGCTGAGAATGCAATGCAATGATTGACAAATGCTCTGAAGGCAAACTAGTTAGATGCATTTGGGTTCACATACTTTAACTCAAAATAAAACACTGCAAAATATATATGCAACATATGAAATTGCTATATGCATTATGGTGTTCCCTCTAAAATCTATACTGACTGAAGCAAAACATAGGGTGCGCTGTACGCTGCCTCTGAAGCAGCGTTTGACATCACAATCTATTTTAGCAGCTGTAGCAGGGGTCAGACTTCATGATGTATGTGGCGTGTCAGGAAGTAAACTATGACCCATTATCTGTGATAAATGATCGGAGGCTGCGTTGTCTCCTGTAAGTTGCCATCGCTAAATGTAATTCGTAAAATAGTATTTATCATGCTCCCACTCCACCTGCACCTCAACGCAATACAGGAGGCCAAATCACACGTTTACACGGAGCCAACTAGTGTGTGCAAAATACCTGCAGTTTGCAAATATGTTGACGACTCCTGGTTTTATCAAATCTTCTGTTATATGTCAACTTCCATGAACCTATGCAGCGTTTCTTCTCAGCACCAAACCATGTAACCTCCATAGAATCATCTGATTCTCACTACAAAACATGAAAACTGATGATTATTAATAGTTAATGAAACAACTGAATTAATTGGCTGATTATTGTACATGATTATTAAAATTATATCTGATTAAATTAAATTAAATTAAATTAAATTAATTCCAAATCATTAAAAAAATGAGTGAGAATTCAACTACAGTATTAAATTAAATTAAATTAAATTAAATTTAAAATAAAATAACATTTTATTAATCATTAAAAGAGAGAGAGAGAGAGAGAGAGAGAGAGAGAGAGAGAGTTCAATTACAGTATTAAAGTATAGTATTAAACATGTGCATAAATTAAGTTTAAAAGATTTCAACCTTGAAGCATATGCTTACAATTATTAAATTAAATTAAATTAAATTAAATTAAATTAAATTAAATTAAATTAAATTAAATTAAATTAAATTAAATTAAATTAAATTAAATTAAATTAAATTAAGTTGTTATTTCTACAGTATTTTGACACTTATTTCTGGACAATTTAAACTATTATTCCATGACTATCCAATGCTGAGTTCAGAGCCATAACTCAACCAGTTCAGGCATAATATACCATTTAATAACATAATAAACTTTAACTTGAATCAAAAAGTATAAAACCTGAGTCAAAACCTTTTATAATAAAAACCTATAAAAGATAAAAGGTACAATAATTAATGCATTTTATGAGGAAATAAAATGTAATTCCAACATTGCAAATGATGTAAATTAAAATGACAGCATAATAAAAGAACTAGCTAGCCGACACTCATGTATGCGTATAAAAGCACGACATTGAAAAATGTTTAGATACTATATATGTAAAAGTATTTTCAGTTTAACAGGAATGGTCGGCTTCTATTGAACTCTTTTGCCATAATTTACATTCCCATTATAAGCCAGGTCTCTGACGGCTGGATCTTTCTGGGCACTTCTTCAGTAAGAATTCAGATTCAGTATTAAAGATGATTTTTCACAAATGAAGTTGAAAAGATTTGAACCTCAGAGCTCATGGTAGGTCTGTTTTTGAAAGGTTTATATGTTATCGTTATATGTAATTTCTCTATGGAGAAAATGAATGTGAATTTTTCTTCCAGAGCCGACCGCTGCGCTCTCTATAGGGGAAAATGATAAGTGATGAATTGAAGTGCACTAGTTAGAGCTCAGAGCGGACACAGGCTCAGTGAGAGTGAATGCTCTGATTGTTGACAGACTGAATGAATCTTTGTCTTCATTTAGTCCAGAGAGAAAACTGCCTTATGCAGCACAGCAGACCAAGACAAATACAGGAACACCTCTCTCGTCTGCTTTGATTTCCTCTTCTCATAATATATATCCACAAACACACACACACAGTGTGGAAGTGAGCTGAAGTGGGCCTTCACGCTGCCTCCAAATACTGCAATTCAGTTCACAGTAACGGTCATTATTCTTACGTACTGGCAGCTCTCATAAACCACCGCTGCTTTATTCTGTCTCTGTTCGACAACCGGCCTGGCCCGTCACTGTTTTGCAAGCCAAAATCTGCATTAAATTTAATATTTGAGCAACATGCATGGCTAACTGCCAAAATCAAACTTCTTGAAGATCCATAAAATATTTAAATGTCATTAACAGACCACTAATAATACACCACCATTCAAAAGTTGTTTTGAAAAAAAAAAGTTATTTTACGCTCGAGGCTCCATTTATTTAATTAAAAATACAGCAAAAACAACATTTTGAAAAACTATTACAATTTCAAATAGCTGTTTTCTATGTGAATATATTGTAAAATATAATTGATTGCTGTGATCAAAGCTGTATTTTCAGCATCATTACTCCAGTCTTCAGTGTCATATCATCCTTCAGAAATCATTCTAATATGCTGATTTACTGCTTAAGAAACAGTTGGTAACACTTTACATTAAAGCCTTTATGTATAATGCAATATAAAGGTACAGTATTAATAATGTACATTGTAATGCATTATATCTTTTCATAAATTATTGTAACCAAAGTTAAAATGCATTATAATATTACATGCATTGTGCTTTCTAAAGGTGAATCAATGAATAGATAAGTATTATAATGCATTATAACTCTGGTTACAGTTATTCATGATATAATGCATTATAAGGTGCATTAAAAGGCTTAATTAATGCATTAAAACTACTTTTATAATGCATTTTATATAAAGGTTTAAAGTGTTACCAACATTTCTTATTATTATCAATGTTAAAAACAGCTAACAAAAAAATAAAAAAAATAAAAACAGCTGTACTGCTTCATTTTTCTTATTTTTGTGTAAAATTTTATATTTTTCTTTCCAAAAAGTTCAAAAGAAAAGCATTTATTTGACATATAAATCTTTTATAACATTTTTAATGTTTTCACTGTCACTTTTGATCAATTGAATGCATTTTGGTGAATAAAAGTACTAATTCCTTCAATTTATTAATCATTTATTCAATTTATTTTTTATTAATTTCTTTGCTTAATTTCTGGCCCCAAATTGTTTACAGATTAATTATATATTATTTTGTATTAGCGTAATAATTGTAATAATTATAAATGTGTGTATTATTCTGTCCATGTAATTACAGAGTAAATAACCGAGTTTAAAATATTTTTCTTTTTTTTTCTGTCAAGGGTTATGTTTACTAAAATTAAAACCATAAAATACATTTTCTTTACTTGAAATAAAAAACTTTCAATGAAATCAAAACTAATAAAATCAAATATTTAAAAAAATAAACTTGTTTTTATTTTTTATTTATTTATTCAAAGGCATTTCCAACATTTTTTATTTTAATTTAGTTTAACTTGGTGAATTACTAAAAGTAAAAATTAAATAAAAAATTATTAAAACGAATCAAACGAAACTAATAAAAATTGTAAAAACACACAACAAAATTATTCAAACTTTAACTAAAATTAAAATGAAAAAGAATGTAATGAAATAAAAACTAATTCAAAATATGAATAAAAACTGTACTAGTATCTCAATGATAGTAAAATAACACTGCTGAGACTGTGATGTGTGCAGATTAAACTGAGTAAAGTCATTTGTGATCTCATGAAACAATTGGTTTATATTTGAGCAGTTCACGACTCACGATTATGTCGTTGAGCCGCAGGGCCTGAGGCGTCTGAAGTCATCTCTCCGCCGTACGTAATATCATACGCAAGTGAAGCGTTCAATCATTTCTGTCCTGATGTATTACAGCCATAACTTGCAGACTGTCAGCGCAGGAGAATTTACATGCAGCTGTTGAATTAATAACAATAGAGATCACACAATCGCTCAGCATATCATGCAGACAGAGATAAAAAATAATCTCTACACTGACTAGATTTCATGTTCAGATGGCAATGAAACATTTAACCCTCAGGGCCTCGCAAAATCTGCCACAGAAAAACAGACGCTCATGTCAACAAACATATATTTAGCTGTATATATTTTCAGTTTTGACACTTGGTTTGTAAAAAAGAATGTAAAACATATTTACAGCAACACTGCTTATTTACAGCAATACTTTATAATGCAAGCAGAGTTAAATGGCAAAGAAATGCCAGAAACATAAACAATAATTAAAGTATATTCATGCAATTTGGGGTGGAACAAAATGCATTATTTATTTATTTGTTTGTTTGTTTGTTTAGCAGTACATATTGATAATTTGATTAATCAGCAAATCATTAAATTATTTGATTATGTTTTAAATGGATTTGAGCCCTAATATCCAGAGCACATATACTCTAATAAACATGTTATAATGATTATAAGGCATACTGACAGTCCTGATATAACAGTAATGGTGCTTGAGTTCAGGTGACTCTGTAGTGACATTAACCCAACAACAACAGCATGCAGACATGACACACACTTCATGCTTTTTTTAATTAAGCTTTCAATGTCGCTGATTCAAAAAGCCTGTTTTTCTCCTCCCTGCAACACTTAGAAATGCTGAATAATTAGCTCAGCTCAAAGAGAACAAGGTAGGAGGTGGAGAACCCGTGTAGCACTGGGACCTTCAGCAAATATCATGGAAAGGCAGCAGATCAATTATTCAGGATGGTGTTGGATGTGGCCACGGGCTACAGCATCCATCAGACTGCTTGGAGAAAGATGCTCAATTAATGCCTTTAAATATACGGCTCTCTCACACCTCTTCATGAACGACTGTATCAATAATTCCTTCTGCTTGGGTGCTGCTGCATGAATGGTTTATTATGGGGTTAATATTTAACCTTTAAAAAATCAGGCGAAAACAAGTAAGCTTTTTTAAAGATTTTTATTTTTTCATTACGATATTATTTCCTTAGCAATCCAGCAAATTTAAACCTAAAATATCTTCAAGCATATGCAAAAAACAAAAACAAAAAAATCAAAAGAAATTCTTTTTTTTTTTAAACATTCTAAATATTTCTAGCACTGGAGTGAAATGTCTGGAGTTTTTTTTTCTTAATTATAGTCAGCATAAATTAGCACATAATATAAAGTATAATGAATGAATGAATGAATGAATGATTTATTTATTTATTTGTTTGTTTGTTTGTTTGTTTGTTTTTTGTTTGTTTGTTTTTAAATCCAGCTTAGAAAATTATATTTTTAAATATATATATATATATATATATATATATATATATATATATATATATATATATATATATATATATATATTTCAATTAAATAAATAATTCAGATAAATAATTTCAAATTGTAAATAAATAATTATTATATTAATAAAAAAGTAAATCAATCAATCAATTAAATAATGAATGTGTGTGTGTGTGTGTGTGTGTGTGTATTCTTTATATTAGGGTTACAATACAATACAAAAAAAAGGATTTTATATAATTTCAGACTACTGACACTTGGTTCGGCTAGAAATAAATGTTCTTATCATGAATATAATGTCTTACTGAAAAACAAAATCTCAGTGATACTAGGTATAGGTCACATTTTCTTTGTGCAAAATATAATTCCTTATTTTTCTCTTTTGATTTCAATGTTAAAAATGGCCCAGACAGAGCCATTCCTGGAGAGCATTTATGAGATTTTCCCTATTAAAAAGACTTCTGTGGGTGAACGTCCTCTCGTATTGAAGCATAACAGAAGGACACTGTGTGAAAATGAGTTTGCTCTTAATGTTCCTCTCAGCGTGACACAAGACTCTAATGTGCGAGGCCGCTCGTTTCAACAGCGGTGTAATATTCAGAGAGATGCACCTCTTTCAGAGTGGCATTATTCCTTTAGAGGGATCGCATGACTAGTCACTCGTCTGACAACAAAAGTTTCGTCTAGAGCTTCTTGAAGGTTATTTAAGGTTGTTGCGACTCATTCTGTTCATGCAAATAGGAAGATCAGAGACGTTGGGAGTAAAAAAGATTTGTGGGGCACGAGATAATGCATGTTTTTTTCTGCCTGTTATAAAGCGACAGAAGTCAACTCTTTGATATTTTTGCACAAAATCCAGAAGTGGAACAAAAAGTATGAGTGCTCTGTTTTTTTTTGTGAAAACTGCAAATGTGCAGCCTGGAGTCCAAAAATCTCAAGGTCGCCACCAAACCACGTCTAAGAGGAAAACCCATTTCTCTCTCACTAAACTGTCTGGCCTCTAATCCAAATAGAAGTGACTGAAGACGCCTGGCTAGCCGTCGCTACCGTAATCAACAGCTCGTCCTTCCAAAACGCTTTAATCTCCATAATCTGACATATTCATAACTGCTTTCTCGGTGAACGCGTAAAGTTAGGATGAGGGAGTCTAAAGAATGACCTTTCCACCACCAAAAGAACAATTACACCCTAAATAGCCCCCATTATTGAGTTTTTCACTAATGATGTTCACAATTATTTTCAATTATCGTAATGTTGTAATTGAGAGGCGATCTGAAGGCCGCTGACAGCTCCTTTTGAAAGTGTGGACAGAGCGACGTTTATTCTCATCCCTCGGCGTTAATTAGCTTCCGCCGCCGCGTGTTTTTCTACAACCAGCTATCAGCCGAACTAACACAGACGGGTCTGACCTCAGCTTTGTTTCTGTCTGACAAGGTTTGGCGTCACTCTGATGGCTCACGCTCGTGTTCTTTAACCAGACGTTAGCTTGTTAGCATTGCCTTATTTTTTTGATCTTATAACTCATGTCTTTTTTATGAAAGGTAGGATGGCTTATGAGACGAGGCGAGCGATGCTGCCTTTAAAATTATAAACCGTTCTCTTGTCGATACGGTGAGATTTATGCAAATGTTCTGAGCACAAACGAGCTGAGCAAGCCCGAGCCAATTTACCTTCTTAAAAGTTCTGCTGACACGTGGAACAGCGGTCTACTTTCACAGGAGGAAAAACTTTGTACTGTCCTCGACTATCATGCATGTCAAGCTCTGGTGGAAGGCACTAATGCATTAAAGCAATATTTAATCTCCAAAAAATGATAATTTTCTCATTATTTACTATGTCGTTCCAAACCTGTACGCTCTTATTTTTCTTTTGTGAAGAAGGTAAAGGGAAAAAAATATTTTTTGAAGATACAAGCAAGCGATTCCTTCTATCAAGCTCCAAAAAGGCAATAGGGCCTATTACACAGCGCAGTGTTTGAGCCTGATAAATATACAAAAAGACACCATGTTATGATTCATAAAAGCTATAGACTTCTGCATTGCAGACAAGCACTTCTACACTTCTCATTTACAGAGATGTGACTGAAATAAGCAAGAAAACCAAGGCAGTCTGTCCTAAAAACCTCTGGCTGCCAATTGAGTGAGTTAGTTAGAATATCACGGCTTCAATTAATGTTTAAATAAAGCTAAAAAATACTCGAAATAAACCTCTCTTAATCCATGCAATTGCATTGGCTATAGCCTATATGCTTATTGAAGTGTCCATACTTACAATAAAAGTGTCCATCTCATTCGATTCAATAGCAAAGTAGTAGCTTTGAAGTATTTTATTTTTATATTTTTGTTTGTATTTATTTATTTTTATTTATTCATTTTAGTTTAGTGTAGTTTTTTTGTTTGTTTTGTAGAAGTAGTATTGAATGTATTAAAGTTATTTTACTCAGAGATCCATAATGAAGGTGCAGAAAACAAAACATTTAGCTTTATTTATAAATAAATAAATGGAAAATTCAGTCTGAAAAGGATTACATTTCTCAAAACATTCTCAAAAGTAAAAAACTAACTAACTAAATAAATAAATAGACAATTATTATTTTAAAAAGTATGTAATTTGATCTGTGTTTTTGCTCCTAAAAAGTGTACAATTTGGACTAGATTAAAATCATAGCATCTTTTATAAATGTAAATTTACCTAATCACTTTGAGGACAACTAGTCCAAATAGCTGTCATATGATTTAAGGTACTGCTAGTAGAGTTTAGTGAAAATTTCTGTATAAATATCACTTTAGTGGGAAGGGAAGTGGTGTGTGGCCAAGTATGGTGACCCATACTTGGAATTTGTGCTCTGCTTTTAACCCATCCAAGTGCACACACACAGTAGTGAACACACACCCAGAGCAGTGGGCAGCCAATGCTGCGGCGCCCGGGGAACAGTTGGGGGTTTGGTGCCTTGCTCAAGGGTCTCACCTCAGTCGTGGTATTGAAGGTGGAGAGAGTGCTGGTTATTCACTCCCCCCACCTACAATCCCTGCCGGACCTGAGATTCGAACCCACAACCTTCTGGTTACAAGTCTGACTTGCTGTTAGGCCACGACTGCCCCCTAATTAAGTGCTGTCAGCCTAATTGAGATCCTGATTGTGCAAGATTAATACTACTCTAATTCTAAAAAAATAAAATCAGCTCACCAAAAAAAAAAAAAAGATATGCTACCCTTAAAAAGCTTTAATAAAGTTAGCTACTTTATTCTTAGTATTTTGTAGTGTAACTATTTTTTCTGAGGAGTAGCTTGTCTGTAGCTTAATTACTATAAATTATGAATAACTCAAGAGTTTCAAAGCATCTTCTCCAACACTGTTTAATATATTTTCCCATGCGAGGAGCACTAAGGCCCCCCGATGCCTCTTTCACACTGATTTTATAGCCAGTCTTAAATACACATGCAGGCCATTGCCCATTTTATAGGACTCATTATCGGAGTGTTGGGGGAAAGAACTAATTATTTACATTAGGCCTGTAGCTTACGGCATGTCAGGGCCAGTCGATTCCAGTGGGCCGATGTTTAATGTGTGCCTTCATTCCTTCATCAGGCTCTCAATTATTCATCTGTTATAGTCTTTCCGTCTGAGGGACCCCATGCATTCTTGATTTGCAAAGGCGATTGGTGAGGATGCAGCTTTACGATGAAATCAGCTTCTGTCGATGAGCCACACACCACACCACTGACAACCACATTCATTTTAGAACCACAACAGGGAAAGAAAAACAGGTATTGCACACATAGACATCAGAAACTACAGGTATATAAGCAACTGGTATGTTTGACTAACCTGTTGCATGTTTTAATTCAGAGTAGCATCTAGTTATCATCGCAGAAATTATATATATAAAAGATAGATAGATAGATAGATAGATAGATAGATAGATAGATAGATCATTTTAGATCTAATTTCATATAAAACTTCTTAATGTGTGGCAGTCAAATACTGAGAAAAAAAGATTCAGTTTTAAATTTCCAGGTCTAGAAAAGTCATAAAATGTTAATATGAAAAGTAAATGCGGTGAATATAGATTTTTCTAGCTACTATAACAAAGGACGAGAGTTTTTTTTTTTCTCACAATAACAGACGTCTTGGAAATTGATTGGTAAGAAAGTACATATTTCTCCTTGAATTTGATATTCATTACTTTTTTATATAAATGTGACTCTGTGGGACAGAAGTCTTACTCCAGTTCCAGAAGTGAGACATCAAAAAGACAGAGACCAGCTATCGACTTTATTCATGTGAATGTGGAGTTCAGTTACACACTAAAGACATTTTCAGCAATCTCTTTGTGTAACACTGGCGCGCTGATGTCCTTCACCTCTACATTCAGAGTTTCAGCTGAAAGTCAATGATTGTTCAGATGTGCAGAGCAAAATAAACTTTTCAAACATCTTAAATTGTTCACTGAAAAGTTATGATCTGACATTTCAAAGGTTACTTGTGTGAATTAACTTAACTTTATGCAAACCGTTTTAACAGAAAACAAATGATCCGAATTATGTAAAAACTACGGAGCCCCGCACATGACATGCAGGAAAAAAATAGTAGGCTAAATCGTGCGCACGATTTACTATTTCGTTCCCTCGATTTATAAACTGTGCACACGATTTACTAATTTGTTCCCTCCTGCACATCTGAACAATCATTGACTTTCAGCTTTTGCTAGAATCAAGAAGATGCTTTCTAAGACGGACCTTGAAACTGTTATTCATGCATTGCTACAAATATGTGGAATATACTGGCCTAGAAGCTAATGATGCTGAGATGAACATGGTTTCCTTGGACTGAATAGAGATACAAAAGAAGGTTCTTCATCCTTTAGATCAGAAAACTCACAAATGAGAATACAAGGAGAGCTAATGGTAAAAGCTTAGTGATCTCAAGTGTGTCTCTTCTAGTGCTTCAAAGTGTCTCAAACTGTGTTCAGACTTGCCAAGATACAATCAAAGTCTCCAAAAACTAAATTATTTGAGCGGCCTTCCGCATATAATGCTATATGACAACAAATGACTCATTTGGTGTCTTTTTTGTCTTCAAAACAACTGCAGGAGAAAGTCCACAAGCTTAAATGAAACATAACTCAGAACTTCAGTGAATCAGCTTCTGAGCAATAAAAAAATTACTTTAGATAAACATCAAGCTTTTTACACTCATAAAGCTTTAAAAACCTCACTAACCTGCAGCAGATGGTCTGGCCTGGAAGTTACGCTCCATATGCACTCTTAATCAACCCAGAACAGCCAATTTATAGAGCCTGACAACGCTTGCGCTCGCCATGTTTACGGCGAGCATTAGTTACTGCAACCTTGCTCTTGTTCCCGATTGGATAACAGAGCAATCAGAGGACAAAAGTCTTTTGTATCGCGTCTTTAGAGGCAGGTAGCGATGTTCGACTCGACCACTATAAAAGAAAAAGCACAGGCACGATGTCAGTGGTGCAGAACTAATTTATATTTTCATATTGCACTGTAGATGTGAGGGAGAAACAAGCCTAAGGGGGGTTATCAGTGAATAACAAATTCATTTGAGGATGTACCGTATTCGTCACACTGATGCAGCTCCTCTTATCGGGCCCGCTGGAACTGATTGGTTAAACTGGCGTGGTGAATATACATCAGGGAGAGGCCACGCTTTGCATGCTAAAGTTCAACCTGCCTGTTTACCTCTCTCCAGAGAGCCGCGAGGAGGAGAGATTACAGACGTGGAGAAAACGAACGAAGGAAATGTTCACACGTGTGGATGGCAGGACAAATGGTGAAGCTGTAAAATGGTAAAAGAGTCTCGAGGTGACGTGGCATCATTGCTTCCTGAAGAGAGAGGAGACAAGAGGGTCCTGTGTGAAATGCAACCTGTCAAGTTAACAATAGGGGTGGAAAATTATATGCATGAAGAATAATCACAAAGTATACATCTTGTGCATGGTTTCTATTCAAAAACATATAATCGTAATTACTTGAAAAACTGTATATTTACAAAATAAAAATATTGTCAGTTTCTAAAATAATATTTTATTTATAATTATAAAATACAAATATATTTTGTAAAAAAAAATGTGATTAATAAATGGTAATAGATATGAAAATAATAATAATAATAATAATAATTTATATTTATAATAATATAATTATATACTTTATACTACTGGTCAATAATATATATTTTTAAATGTTTTTAAAAGAAGTCTCTTCTGCTCACCAAGGCTCCATTTATTTAATAAAAATAAATAAAAACTATTGTGAAAACTGTGAAATAACAGTTTTTATATTTGAATATATTTCAAAATGTAACTTATTCCTGTGATGCAAAGCTGAATTTTCAGCAGCCACTAGTCCATCGATTGAATGTGTCTACCAATTTAATAAATTTCATGATAAAAATATTAGCATAGAAAACAGTAATTTTATTGTAATAATATTTCACAATATTTAAATTTTTACTGTATTTTTTATCAAATACATGCAGCCTTGGTAAACATAAGAGACTTCAAAAACAGATATTAAATACATTTTTTTTTTAAACTTAATAATCTCAACTTTTGACCGTATGATATATGATAGTGTATGTATGTGTAAATATATATATCAGAGTGATTCGTCACATGACATTTATATCCAAACACATTGTAATCCACTGCTCCACGACCTTAAAACTACTAACAACTAACACACTGTGTCAGGCGAATTGCATTAATAACAAGTGCCCTCTCTAAAGAACACCAGGAATCTATGATTACTTCCAGAAAAAAAAATGATTCAGTGAATGTCTGAGAATTTTGAGAACTACAGAAACAGACCCAGAAATAACACTTAATAGTCGGCCCTAATGACTTTGAGTCATTTTCTGCTGCTAAATGTACCTCCTTTCATAAAGTACTCTCATTATGTTTTTTTTCCACTGTGTGCTTGACCTGCATGGGCATCACTCTAATGGACGCATGCTGAAAGACATGTTTTCTTTCTTTGAAAAAGAGCAGGTGCTGTTGACATCATGGGCTTTTAGGAGAGGAAAATGCTGCCTGACCGCATCAAATTCATAGAATGTGAATTTTAAAATTTAAATCAAATTTTAATAAGATTTCAAATTTCAAGTCATGTGGACTACTTACAAAAAAATAACTAAATAAAATGAAACACAATTTTAAATAGTGATTTAATAATAAAAAAAAATATATATATATATTTTTTTTTAAATATTCTGATTTTTAAATTCTGTCACGTATTTCTATATGTACTCCATTGGGAGAGGGACACACATAGTTTAAAACAACTATTCTATGGTATTTTTTTATATATATTTAAGGGGATCTACAATAAGTAAGAGAACTACACAGAAATACAGTACATTACTGTTCAAAATGTTGGTAATATTTTTTATGTTTTCGCCAAGGCAGCATTTAATTGATCAAAAAATACATAAAAAAACGTCACATATTATTAAAATTTAAAATATAATTTAAATATATTTTAAAATGCAATGCATTCCTGAGATGTAATGCTGAACTTTCAGCAACTAGGTGCTAGTAGTGGCAAATCACACTGATAAATAATGATCAAATGTAAACCTTGAATTCACTATTAGTCATTAGTCACTTTACATAAACGTGTCACCCAGATGAAATTATAAGGTATTTTAAAGTATATTAACAATGTTGAAATATAAAAAATGATTGCTTATTACACAAAATTAATTAAACAACAAAGTAGCATGCAAAAATATATGAGCAAATGTAATGTAATAACAAATTGCCTATATTAACACATAAAACTAAGATTTATAAAACACATTTCATCCTTTCAATCTTAAAATCTGCTTCCAATTTATTTTGCATTTTGTCTTAATGACCCCAACCTTGATATTTAAGGCTGACAGACCATCAGTTAGATGTTATGATAGAAAATGTGAGGGAAAGAGAGACACTATTAGCAGTACTGTGTCTCTTTATGCACAAATGCAGATGTTATTCAACTAATAAGAGCATCAAGTCTCTCTTATTGAAATGAACATCCCTGATAGAAAAGCTGGAAGAAGCCAATATTAGCTTGTAGTCCATCTTGGGCCTGCAACAAACCATTTAAGAAGCTAGTTAAGCTGTTTTCTCAAGCATGAAACATTAACTAGTCGCTCACACCACAACATGTGCCCTCGACCTGCTACCTTATATGAAAAAGTTTCATTAAAAACACAGAGGACTTAAGGAAAACACATTTTAGAGCTGTCCATGGCGGCTGTAGACATTCATAATTTAAGTGATAATGAAATAGCAGAAATGCGTGATAAGGATGAACGCCGAATTCAAGGTCTATTAAGAATTCCTCAGATGTGCTCAGATATTCTGCAGGCTGCTACAGATGGGCTCTTAAACTATTGACAAACCGATAATATATACATCGCTGTCATCTTCTGAGAGTAAAAACCTGTAATCTTACAGACTTCAGTCTAAAACGCTCCCATATTGCCATAGGTGAAAATGTTTTGTACAAAATGCACTTCAAAGATCTCTAAATGCTTTTTGGCATATGAATTGCGTGCACTTGGAGAACAAAAAGGCAATTAAGCAAGCTCAAGGTTGTTGCTTTGTCTAATCAGCATTCTTTTAATTATGTAATTCAAGTTATCATCTAAGCAAAGAATAATTGGTTTTATGCATGTGCAAAACAGTCGTAAAAGCAACTCGGTGTTTGATAAGTGTGAAGAGGGATATATCACTGTCTCAGTCCCATATATTTGAATTGATATTTAAATCCATGCGTGTCTCTTATGGCTCATTTGTAGAACTGAATAATTTCTCGCCTCTAAAGTCCACAGACAGCCGATTCATCGCTTTGATCATAAATCAGAGTGAGACATGCAATACACATCTTCATTAGGACACACACACATAAAGTTAAAGAAAAATAAGTTACAACTCTGTTATTATTTACTTTCCCAACTGATGTCGCTCCACATCCGAATGCAAAAGAGACTCTTTGCAAAGCTCTTCTCCATATAATATCAGTTCAAAGGGAGAACAGGTCTATTTAGTTACGTAAAGGACAAAGAAGCAACATAAAAGCGGTCCACGTGACTTCTGAAGTCTTCTGAAGTCACAAGATGTGTTTTGTGTTAGAAAAAGAAAATATTTCGGTTGAAATTCGTATCTGAAATCTTAGATATTCTCAAGATACATAAAAATTCTACTACTGTGTTCCACAAAAAAAAAAAAAAAAAAAAAAAGTTTTTAGGTGAAACATTATTTTAATCGTGTTTCCCGAGACTGTAGGTATGTCATATTATGTCATATACGTATATGCAGTTTTAATTTACATTTTAGTTTGTTTAATTTAATTTTACTTTAGTTTAATTAGTAAATTTTGCTGTGTGCTTTTGTCATTTTTAATTATTATTTGTATATTGCTATAGGTTTAATTATTTATTTTATTTAGTTATAGTTCAATATTTAATTTTTTTTAAATTTCTATGTGCTTTTGGTGTTTTTATTAATGCCAAATCATTATATATAATTTGTATAAACATTTTATGTGTTACTATTTTGGTTTAATTACTTGTTTTATTTGGTTACAGTTAAAATTATTTTTTTATCTCATCTAATATTTATATTTTATTTCAGATTTATTTCAATTAACAAAAACGTTTTTTTATATATATATTTATGAAAGGTCTGAAATCAACCTATCTAAGCAGCATTTAATTGATTTGCCTTTAGATTTGCATAAGAGAAACCTCTGACAGCATCGTCTATTGCCCTTTTTCCACCTGTTCTCATTCACTTCCTCCCATTATTGTGGCCAGAAAATGCAGGATGAGTCAGAGAACAGGACAATTATCTCTGTCACTCTGATGCAATTAGTATTGATAAGAAATATCCATCTAAGGGTGAGCAGCCATTACCAGCGAGCTGGTGTGTGTGTGCGTGTCTTTTACTGTCCCATCCCGGCCTGTCAAGTCCATCAGGAGCGTGTTCTGCTGTGATTGGGCCAAATGGAGATGAAAGTGGTGGCAATCACGGCCCATGACATTAAAACCTTTTATAGATTTCTGTCGGTGGAGAGCTTTATGATGGCAGCCTCTCAATGGGGCCTGATTGTTTCTGTCAGAGATGCACGGGTGCTTGTGGCCACATACAGCATAAAAACTCAACAGAATTTCATTATGCTGTGTGTAAGTGCTCAGGGTGAGACTATGAAAGATCTGCTACCGCACTGATACTAATTAGTTATCATCGGCTAGAAAGCACATGGCGGCTCTAATGGGTCACCAGCATGTGTGTGGGCCGTCCATCTGTTTGTCTCCAGTGAATAAACATATAATTACATATGCATTAACTGTACATTAAAGAGGTCATTATCATGCTAAATGACATTTTCCTTGCTGCCTTGAAATAACAGTGTACGATTTACAGTAAAGATCATTTTCTCTGCCTTCGGGTCTCAAACTATCTAGTCCAAAAACGGTGAACAAGATTTCACCAAGTACAACATGTTCCTGAATCAACATTCCAATCAACCAATCAGAACTGAGGGATAACTCTTCAGGAAATTTCAGTTTTAGACTTATGATCAGGGTTAGGTGCTTCTACACCCTTGTTAATCAGTTATCATTTCTCACTGATTTTAGGAATAAATTATGGGTAGGGTTAGGGGGGGTATGGATTGGGTCAAGTCTGTATTTTTGGACAGTAGCCTAATGTTGATCCAGGAACATGTCTTACTTGGAAAAATCACAGCGACCTCCAAAAATACAACCTGTGTATCAGCTCTGTACTGACAGCCCTCAAACATTCTAGTTAGTTTTGTTTAAACTAATTGAACTTCAGCCTCAAAGGTGTTTTAAGAAACTGAACATTAAAACCTGTTAACCTGCACCCCCCATATTGGGACTCACAGCTGAAAATGACTAACTAACTTAAAATGGTAACAGCTCCTGACTTCAGTGTGCCACACACACAATTTTGGTGTCTTTGGAAAGAAGACCCTTTGACCTTTACTATCCATCATCCAGAGTTGATAATGCTCAAAAATATAAAAAGTTATAGACACTGAAGTGCCTTGATAAAAACTGTACCACACTGAATTTTTTTTAAATTTCATATAAAAATACATGAAATTCAGTCCTGAAGCAATCCAGAAAAGTAATGGCTTGAAAGTCACATGTCTCATGAGTTCATATTTCAAATCTGAAGAAGATACCATGAAAAATAAGATTCCTGCAGCCATTTTTCTAGTCCAAATTATTGAAGAGTTCTACTACAAACTATTTAGTCATTATACATGCCACTGCAGTTTTTCAATTATAAAACAGTAGACAGAATCTTAGACATCGTATAAGTGATTTATTTGAGCACTAGAAAAATACAATAATAATAATTTTTGAGTGATGAAAAAAAAACAATAAAAAAAAAAAAATAACTTAAGTACATAGTGATTTCCTGACATACAGATGCTCCTGCTCATACATTAGTAATCACATGCTGACGATCATTCATACAGATGGCCGCCCATATAGTCAATAATCACATTATAATGGCCTTTTATACAGACTGCATTCACACTGATATCTGTGAACAGTCAGTAATTACATGCTGATTATCAGCCATACGGATGTTAATCACACAGATACAGGCAATTCCCCACAAAACACGCAAACATATGAAAACTGTTGAAGAAGAAAAAAAAAAAGAAAGGTTTATTTGTGCTAAAAAGATCGCTAAGTTACGCCCCATCAGATGACAGGTGTTGCGAGGGAGCGCCAGAATTCAAATAAACAATCTTCTGTGTATCTTTTTTTTTGGATGATCTCATTCTGTTTGGGACATTGTCTGCTACAAAATCATGCTGTTTTTTTTACCACCAAGACACTGTTTTTGAGCGTAATTTGTTCCATAACAGGACACAAACAATAACTCTCCCTGAAGAGATGAGACGTAAACAAATGAATAACGATCTAAATTACAGCGTTGTTGTTTCTTTGGACTAAAAGTGCTCGATGGAATGTTGTTCAGTGGACCCTTATCTCTCAAACTAAACCAGGATTTACAGCAGTGGATACGTTTGAGAGTCGTTATCAGGATGAATATGGTATGTACTGTGGTTTTTTTATACATGTTTTGATGTGTACTGCTTACACAAATTTAGCAAATACATTCCTTTATAAGCTTTCTATCGAAAAACAGCGATCTGTCGTCGATGCTTGAGGCTTAGACCTTCAAAATGATATATAGTTTGTCAAGATTCATTTTGTCCTGTTTTACTTTATCTGTTTGAAAACAATGACATGTGCAAACAAAGAGCTTTCAGTGCGCTGGCGTCCTGGTGCATGTTAACAGGTTTTTAAAAGTTATAAATCTAACTGTCAAGAATGATACATTTGCATTTACATTATCTTTAACTAAAACTAAGAAAAATATTTTTAAGTATAAAATATAAATAAATAAAATATAAATATTAGATGAAAAACTTAAAACCAAAAAAATAGAAATGTTGCATTGTCAACTGAAATAAACTGAAGCACTAAAATGAACTGGAAATAAATAAAGACTGAAAATAAAGCTGATTTAAAATAAATGAAAGCTATTTTTTTTAACTGAGAACTAATAAAAAATGTCAAAAGCACAAACCAAAATTGCTTAAAAAATTTACTAAAATTAAAATGAAAACTGAAAATATGAACAAATGACCAAAGCACATAAAATTATGAAAGATTAAACAAATGATAATATAAATTGATATAATATGAAATTGATAATATAAAAAAATATATTCAAACTATTAATTCAAAATATTCAAAAAGTTTATTCAAAATATATTAATAGTGCTAAATTAATAAACAGTATATAAATAATACTAAACTGACACTGATTTTGTGCTTTTATTTGCATATACTGTATTGTAATTGGTCTTTACATTCTTGCATCTGTTTAACCACATAGCCAAATGTTGTCCTACCAGAGTAAACTTAAGACTTACCTAAAGCATGGCGTTTGACATCAACAGCATCAAACTGGCTTGATGCTTTGAATCTGAACACAAACTTTGACAGAAGAGTCATTGAAAGGATGAGCAGCACAAGCTCTGTTAGACTCGATGACAAACCTCAAACAGATAACCAAAAGCTGTTGGCCTTTTTAAAATGAAAAGAGAGAGCATTTACATAGAAGTCCTCAAGGTATGATAACAAAAAACAGCTTGTTTAATTATGAGAGTCAATCAGTGAGGGTTCATTAAAAAAACACAGTTACAATGCTGGTGCAAGAAACCTTAATTAAGATTAAGTAGACCTCAGGGAAGACAAATAAGCACAAACTCCAGAAATAGTCCTGTGCTTATGTATTTCCTTTTGAAACAGGAAGTTGAAACAGATGAGTGGAGGAGGTGGAGTTCTCCTTTCAGTCGGTCACTCCGAGTCACGTCGGATGACCGACGAAATTGGGATCTCGCCAGAGAGACCAATCCACTTCGAGTGTAACTAAACGAGCCAATGGACATTGGCATGCGATCATTGCATCCAGCTGCCGCTGATCACCGTGTGAGTATAAGAGGCAGCAGGTGCACCGCATTAATTCATCCTTTCGCTTCGGAGCCGAGCGGTGGTGCATCACTACTGCTCTCTACTTCGGTGTTGCAGAGAGAACGAGAGTGCGGGCGTTACGGCAACAGCAGCGGTGGTCACGGTCTCGCGGCTATCAAGTTCGTGCTGACAAACACACTAGGAGTGTGCGCTGGCCAGCTCCCCTGCGTGCTTCAGCACTGAAAGAGCAAATTCTCTAAAAGAGCAACACGGGTGATCGCGTCTTTTTAAAGATGTCTTATCACCCGTGCGTTTCTGGGGGGGTTGCCGTTGGAACGGGCTGGGACCTCTGCAGAGCGGGGTACACCACCCGTTTCCTTCGGTGCTCCCCCTGACGACCAGATGTCGATCGCTGCATCGGAGGGTGAGCTCTCTCTCTCCGGGGATGACGACTCGGCTGCGTTGCCCCCTTCGGGTGTGGTAGCGTTGTCCGAGCCAGACCCAGAGATGACGGCTATGCTTTCCCGGGCCGCCGAGAATGTCGGGCTCGTGTGGAATCCTCCACCGCGTCCCGATCCTTCGAGGCTGGACGAGTGGTTTCTCGGTGGGGGTCGCGCTGGTTCTCAGCGCCCCCCTCCGGTGCCATTCTTTCCGGAAGTGCATGAGGAGCTTACAAGATCGTGGAAGGCACCTTTCACTGCCCGAAACAAATCTTGTGGCTCCTCCGCCCTCACCACCCTCGATGGTGGGGCTGCTTTGGGGTACACGGGCATCCCCTCGGTGGAGCGGTCTGTGGCCATGCAACTGTGTCCAACAGCCGCTACCACCCTGCGGGGTGATCCGTGTCTCCCCTCACGGGCCTGTAAGTATTCGTCAGGCCTAACTGGCAGTGCTTATAGAGCCTGTGGGGAGGCGGCTTCTGCCCTACACGCCATGGCGTTACTGCAGGTCCACCAGGCCAAAGCCCTGAAAGACCTGCACGAGGGTGGTCACGACCTAACGGTTCTACATGAACTGCGTGCTGCGACGGACCTCGCGCTTCGAGCGACGAAGGTGACCGCACAGTCTCTGGGTCGTGCGATGTCCACACTAGTGGTCCAGGAGCGCCATCTCTGGCTGTGTCTCGCTGACATGAAGGAGCAGGAGAAGGTGCAGTTCCTGAATGCTCCCGTGTCGCAGACCGGCCTCTTCGGCGACGCGGTCGAGAGCTTTGCCCAGCAGTTCTCGGCAGCACAGAAGCAGACTGAGGCGATTAAACACATCATGCGCCGGAGGAAACCTGCTGCTTCCACCCCGGCTGCAGTCCCTCAGCCTGCCCGTCGCCGTGGGCGCCCCTCTGCGGCCGCCCCCGCTCCCGCGCAGCCGCAGCAGCCTTCCACCAGGCAGCGTCGTGGAGCCGGTCGCAAACAGGACGCCCAGCCCGTCCAGGCCCCCGCCAAACCTGGCGGTAAGCGCAGGTGCAAGAGGCCCTGAGACGGGCGACCCGGAGATGGAGGAGACTGCTCAGTGGGAGATGGTGACTGCGCCACTCCCTCCCCCGGAGAAGGGCCGGGTGGAGAATCTTTTGTTTCGTTTTGTTTCTGTTCCGCCGCTGGCCCAGCAGCCAGCGGTACCCAAAACATCAATAAAAGAGCAGTTTCCTCAATCTCTGGGTCTCAAGAGGAGGAGAGTGGTGAACCGTGCATCACGAGTTCACTTCCCTCTTCCTCTCTCGCCAGGCAGCAGGTGGTTGCCCAAGAGCACCCCTCCTGCCCATTCGTGGAACCAGGTAAGGGCGGTAGCACTCCAGTCCCCGCTTCAAGTCGTCACACGCCGGGCTGTCACAAGCCTCAAGCCGGGTTCCTGTGTTTCCTTCCACACGAGGAGGAATCAGGTGAGTGTTACACTACACACCCAGACCCCGCCCCCTGCCATCACAGGCCAGGCCGTCACAGGCCCCGGGGCGGGTCCCTGTGCTCCACCATGCTGCCCCTCCGCGGGTACGTCGGTGGCCCCGTTGGTTCCGCTGGCACGGTCTCTCGGAGCCTGGTTAGCGCTCCCCGGTCCGTCTCGGTGGCTCCTGCAGACCATCAGACTCGGCTACGCGATTCAGTTCGCCCGGCGTCCCCCCAAGTTCAGGGGTGTCCACTTCACTTCAGTGAAAGCTGTCGATGCCCCTGTCCTGTGTGCGGAAATCGCAGTCCTGCTGGCGAAGGATGCGATAGAACCGGTCCCTCCAGCCGATATGAGGTCGGGGTTTTACAGCCCTTACTTCATTGTGCCCAAGAAAAGCGGTGGGTTACGACCGATCTTGGATCTGCGAGTTTTGAACCGTGCACTTCACAAGCTGCCGTTCAAAATGTTGACGCAGAAACGCATTTTCGGGTGCGTCCGTCCCCTAGATTGGTTTGCAGCGATCGACCTGAAGGATGCGTACTTTCATGTCTCGATCCTCCAGCGACACAGGCCATTCCTGCGATTCGCGTTCGAGGGTCGGGCATATCAGTACAAGGTCCTGCCCTTCGGGCTGTCCCTGTCGCCTCGTGTCTTCACCAAAGTCGCGGAGGCGGCCCTTGTTCCCCTGAGAGAACGAGGGGTGCGCATCCTCAACTACCTCGACGACTGGCTCATACTTGCACAGTCTCGCGAGCAGTTGCGCGCACACAAGGACCTGGTGCTCAGGCACCTCAGCCAGTTGGGCCTTCGGGTCAACTGGGAAAAGAGCAAACTCGTGCCAACACAGAGGATCTCTTTTCTCGGCATGGAGTTGGATTCGGTCAACCAGACAGCACGCCTCACCCAGGAACGTGCTCAGTCGGTGCTGAACTGCCTCAAGACTTTATCAGGCAGGACGGCAGTCCCACTGAAACTCTTTCAGAGGCTCCTGGGGCATATGGCTGCAGCTGCGGCGATAGTGCCGCTCGGTCTGCTCCATATGAGACCGCTTCAGCACTGGCTCCATGGCCGAATCCCGAGGTGGGCGTGGAAACGCGGTACTCACCGGGTTCAGATTACACCGGCCTGCCGCAAAACCTTCAGCCCGTGGTCAGATCCCTCGTTCCTTCGGGCAGGAGTGCCCCTGGAGCAGGTATCCAGGCATGCTGTGGTATTCACGGATGCCTCGGCCACTGGCTGGGGAGCCACGTACAACGGGCACGCAGTGTTAGGGGTCTGGACGGGTCCCCAACTGCGTTGGCATATCAATTGCCTCGAGCTGCTGGCAGTACGCCTGGCCTTGAGCCGCCTCAGAGGGCGCCTTCAGGGCAAGGACGTTCTGGTCCGTACGGACAACACTGCGACCGTTGCGTATATCAACCGGCAAGGCGGTTTACGCTCCCGTCGCATGTCGCAACTCGCCCGCCACCTCCTCCTCTGGAGTCAGAAGCATCTGAGGTCCCTTCGTGCCATCCACATCCCAGGAGTGCTCAACCGGGCAGCCGACGAGCTGTCTCGAGCAGCACTTCCAGGGGAGTGGAGACTCCATCCTCAGGCGGTCCAGCTGATTTGGAGTCGGTTCGGAGTTGCTCAGGTAGACCTGTTTGCATTTCTGGAAACCACCCACTGCCAGTGGTTCTACTCCCTAACCGAGGCAACGCTCGGCACGGATGCACTGGCACACAGCTGGCCCCAGGGCCTGCGCAAATATGCGTTCCCCCCAGTGAGCCTACTAGCACAGACACTGTGCAAGATCAGGGAGGACGAGGAGCAGGTCTTGTTAGTAGCTCCATATTGGCCCAGCAGGACTTGGTTCCCGGAACTCATGCTCCTCGCGACAGCCCCTCCCTGGCCGATTCCTCTGAGGAAGGATTTGCTTTCTCAGAGACGGGGCACCCTCCGGCACCCGCGTCCAGACTTGTGGAAACTCCATGTGTGGTCCCTGGACGGGACGCGGAGGTTCTAGGTGACCTGCCCCAGGAGGTAGCTCTCACTATTGCTTCAGCACGAGCACCGTCCACAAGACGGGCCTATGCGCTGAAGTGGAACCTGTTCGTCGAATGGTGTTCCTCTCACCGTGAGGACCCCTGGAGATGTTCGATCAGAGCCGTGCTGTCCTTCCTGCAGCAAGGGTTGGAGCGTAGGCTGTCCCCCTCCACCCTTAAAGTTTACGTTGCTGCTATTTCAGCCCACCACGACCCCGTAGAAGGGAGATGGGTGGGGAAACACGATCTGGTCATCAGGTTTCTTAGGGGGGCTAGGAGGTTAAATCCTCCTAGGCCTCCCTCCTTACCCTCTTGGGATTTGGCATTGGTGCTAAGAGCCCTACAAATTGCCCCCTTTGAGCCTTTGCAGTCAGTCGAGTTGAAGTTTCTCTCTATGAAAACCCTACTCCTGACTGCGTTGGCCTCGATCAAGAGGGTGGGGACCTGCAGGCATTTTCGGTCGACGAATCGTGCCTTGAGTTTGGGCCGGCTGACTCCAGTGCAACACTGAGACCCCGGCCTGGCTATGTGCCCAAGGTTCCTACCACTCCCTTCAGGGACCAGGTGGTGAACCTGCAAGCGCTGCCCCTGGAGGAGGCAGACCCAGCCCTAGCTTCGCTCTGTCCTGTACGTGCATTGCGACAGTACGTGGATAGAACTCGGAGCTTCAGGACCTCAGAACAGCTCTTTGTTTGTTACGGAGGGCAGCAGAAGGGGAATGCTGTCTCCAAGCAGAGGATGGCCCACTGGATAGTGGATGCCATCACCTTGGCTTATGAAGCACAAGGTGTGCCCTGCCCGCTCAGGCTGCGTGCTCACTCCACTAGGGGTGTCGCATCGTCCTGGGCGCTGGCTCGTGGTGCCTCGCTAGCAGACATCTGTAGAGCTGCGGGTTGGGCGACTCCCAACACGTTCGCTAGGTTTTATAGCCTACGTGTTGAACCGGTTTCCTCCTGTGTTCTCACCTCAAACGGGTAGTGGCACTGAGAGGCCCGGCTCAGAGTCGGCTTGCGGCGTCCTTACGCCTAATTCTCCAGAGAGTTCCTTAACCAGGTAAACCCTGTCGAGTCCTCCAGCACTCCAGCGTCCAGACGTGGCGGAGCGTCCGGCGCCAGGCCTTTTCAGCCAATGAATTCTTGAAATCTGGTGTGAGGCTAGTGCCCATATGAAAGACCCTGCTGGGATCCCATATGTGTATTCCACGGTATGCTTATTAGAGCCGTGTTTCCCTGGCAGACCACGTTCTGCCATCTCTAATGATGCAGCCTAAGCCATCTCCGAGACTTCCATGTGCATAGGGCCCTACGGGGTTACTTCACATGAGTAATGTCACTTAACCCCCTCTGGGAGGAGGTGACTCCGCAGTGTGCCTCTTCCAAGCGGAAGGGCACGCTTCCCAGTGTTACCCAAGTCCTACTGTTTGGGTTGCTCAAGGAACAACAGTAGTTGACCTTCTCTGTGTAGAGCCCGGTCCTATCGTCTGCCTTATAGGAAGGATCAGGAGGCCTACACAGGGCACTGGAAGGGGCAGCTCCTGTGGCGCTTTGGTAGGGATCCCAATTTCGTCGGTCATCCGACGTGACTCGGAGTGACCGACTGAAAGGGAACGTCTCGGTTACGTATGTAACCCTAGTTCCCTGAAGGAGGGAACGGAGACGTCACGTCCCGTCGCCACAGTCGCTGTACCACCGCTGAGCTGCCGGGTCACCGGCTCGGCTCCTCAGCGAAAGCATGAATTAATGCGGTGCACCTGCTGCCTCTTATACTCACACGGTGATCAGCGGCAGCTGGATGCAATGATCGCATGCCAATGTCCATTGGCTCGTTTAGTTACACTCGAAGTGGATTGGTCTCTCTGGCGAGATCCCAATTTCGTCGGTCATCCGACGTGACGTCTCCGTTCCCTCCTTCAGGGAACGAGGGTTACATACGTAACCGAGACGTTCTCCTTCTAGAGATTATGTGATTGGATAAATTGAGTGAGTGCATGATGATGTCATCAAAATGTTGTTTTTTAGCTTGTAAGAGAAAGACTGTAGGCCTACATGTGAATATATGAATGTGATGAAAGCTATTTTGTCAATTTTTGGAAATACATTAACAGCTGCTTCTCATGTGGCAATCAAAAATGACTTTTTTTCAATGAAATAAAATATGCGCTATATTTCAGTTTCATAATATTTTCATTTAATATTTTGTATTTTTATGGTATTTATGGTATTAAATTATGGTTATGAGTAGTTATGATCCATTTATTACCTGTTAACCACTTTTTGAACATGGATCTGAAAATGAAATTTCCAACGTAACGTGTTATAAATTTTGAATGATTTGGAGGACAGACTTAAGTTTGGTCTCTTTTTAAAGAAGAAACTTATTAACTTATTGCCAAAGTGTTTTTTTTTTTTTAAAAAAAAAAAAAAGTTATGGAAGTTTATGTTTATTATTATTAAAAATACACAAAAATACTAGTTTTACATTTTATATGAAATGTTTATTTTCCAAAACATCTTTTACTGCATTAAAAATTCAAAGCCATAAATCTTGTGTGAAAGGTGTGTTCCAAATCTGAAGTTGATATCGCAAAAAATTGAGCTTTCAGTAAGATTTTGTTTGGGCACTTCCCATACATTTCCAATGCAGTCTAAGTGTTAAATCATAGCCATGTTTTGTTTGTTTGTTTGTGTGTGTTTGTGTGTGTGTGTGTGTGTGTGTGTGTGTGTGTGTGTGTGTGTGTGTGTGTGTGTGTGTGTGTGTGTGCGCAAAACCAAAAGCTTTACCAACTTTTGTACCATTCCAATGAAGTGAACTATTTTAAAAACCAAAACATTAAATATTTCAGCACCACAGGGTTAAACTGCCTCAAAACTACACTGAAAAGAAATTGATGTAGAAACAATTTTCACTCAGAAATAGCTAGTAGATTTCACAATCACAAAGAAATGCATTGAATTCAAAATGAAATTTTGTGGTAGTATATACATAAAATCATATAAATCTGCATAAAATATATTTTAATATGAATAATTTAATTAATGAAATAATTTTTACAGTGTACAGACTTGGACTAAAAGCCACAAAACTCAGAATTTGCATTTGACAGTGAGCTGTCATCCCCAACCCGTGTGCTTTGTCTTACTCATCTAAACATCTATTTCAGCTTTTAAGGTTTGTGGTTGTGTGAATCTCCAAGAGCCACCGCAGCGGTGTGAGTGATGCTCTGAAGATCGCCTCTTAATTCCAGGTTTGGTTGAGAGTTTTGACAAGAACAAACTGCACAATCTGCATGGATGACAAGGAAGGAGCGCATTTCACAGACGCTGCAACCATCCATTTTAGCTGTCCTGCAAAACGCAGAAGAGGCGATGACATCCGAGCGCGTGTCGCAGACGAACATGTGTTGATGTGCTGGATGGTCGAAGAAGCAGCTGATGGAAGATTGCACTTGAGTTTCACAAGAGTTTTCTCATTCTTTTTTCATGCACTTCGGTGTATTATTTATTCCTTTTAGAGGAGAGACAATATAAAAGTATAAAACAGAATCCAAAAACGGCTTCAGCGTTTGCACCAAGCCTCTCTCACCGCAATAAGAACTGAAAGTTTAAGTCAGCTGGCCGTGGCATTTCTCTCTTTCTTTCTGATCTGTTTCTAAGCGTTAAAGCTTCACCTCTCAGACAGTTTTGATCATGTCAGATAGCTCAATCTCTAGCTCTTGACTCTCAGCTGCTGCCTTCTTCTCCGCTGAGCTCTGGTTGAGTTTGCTAGATGAAAATGGCTTAACTCGTTAAAAGATTAAGTTAATGCACTCTATAGTTTATCATGTTCAGATGCAATTACGTTCAGAGAGAGAGAGCTTATTTATTTATTTATTTATTTATTTATTAAGCCTGACCAAGGCCGCATTTATTTGATTAAAAATGCAGTAAAAAAAAAAAAAAAAAGTAATATTGTGAACCATTATTGCAAGTTAAAATAACTGATTTATATGTGAATATATATTAAAATATAATTTATTCCTGTGATCAAAGCTGAATTTTCAGCATCATTACTCCAGTCTTCAGTGACACATAATCCTTCAGAAATCATTCTAACATGCTGATTATTATATATAATTATCATCAGGTCAGTTCTGGTGCTCATTTATTAATAATGGCTCATTAACTGTTTTTTTGGAAACTGAAATATTTTTTTTTCCATGATTCTTAGATGAATAGAAAGATCAACAGAACAGCATTTACTTGAAATAGAAATCTTTTGCAACATTACAAATGTCTTACTGTCAAGCAATCTAATGCATCTATGTTGAATAAAAAAAATATATATATTTTATTTAATCTCGCTTACTTAAAGCTGCAGTCCATAACTTTTTTGGGTTAAAAATGATCCGAAATCAACATTTGAGCAAGTACATAACCAGCCAGTGTTCAAAACTATCACCTTACTTTAGCCCGATTCACAACGGTTAGTTTATAATAATGTTTTCTAATTTGAGTGATACTGGTAGGTTTTCGTGGGAAATTCGAGCATGCTGCTGCATCATTAATGTCACTTCTGTAAACATAAAGAAGTTTTCCCGGCTACTAGGCTATCACACGTGAGGATCCTGAAGGTGTCGGATCGTTTAGCCTTTTCTCACAGCAGATAGAATACAAACCCGATTCCAAAAAAGTTGGGACACTGTACAAATTGTGAATAAAAAAGGAATGCAATAATTTACAAATCTCATAAACTTATATTTTATTCACAATAGAATATAGATAACATATCAAATGTTGAAAGTGAGACATTTTGAAATGTCATGCCAAATATTGGCTCATTTTGGATTTCATGAGAGCTACACATTCCAAAAAAGTTGGGACAGGTAGCAATAAGAGGCCGGAAAAGTTAAATGTACATATAAGGAACAGCTGGAGGACCAATTTGCAACTTATTAGGTCAATTGGCAACATGATTGGGTATAAAAAGAGCCTCTCAGGGTGGCAGTGTCTCTCAGAAGTCAAGATGGGAAGAGGATCACCAATTCCCCCAATGCTGCGGCGAAAAATAGTGGAGCAATATCAGAAAGGAGTTTCTCAGAGAAAAATTGCAAAGAGTTTGAAGTTATCATCATCTACAGTGCATAATATCATCCAAAGATTCAGAGAATCTAGAACAATCTCTGTGCGTAAGGGTCAAGGCCGGAAAACCATACTGGATGCCCGTGAAGACGGCACCACATACAGGAATGCTACAATGAAAACATTGGAATACTTCCAGAAAACATTGTCGGTGAACACAATCCACCGTGCCATTCGCCGTTGCCGGCTAAAACTCTATAGGTCAAAAAAGAAGCCATATCTAAACATGATCCAGAAGCGCAGGTGTTTTCTCTGGGCCAAGGCTCATTTAAAATGGACTGTGGCAAAGTGGAAAACTGTTCTGTGGTCAGACGAATCAAAATTTGAAGTTTCTTTTTGGAAAACTGGGACGCCATGTCATCCGGACTAAAGAGGACAAGGACAACCCAAGTTGTTATCAGTGCTCAGTTCAGAAGCCTGCATCTCTGATGGTATGGGGTTGCATGAGTGCGTGTGGCATGGGCAGCTTACACATCTGGAAAGGCACCATCAATGCTGAAAGGTATATCCAAGTTCTAGAACAACATATGCTCCCATCCAGACGTCGTCTCTTTCAGGGAAGACCTTGCATTTTCCAACATGACAATGCCAGACCACATACTGCATCAATTACAACATCATGGCTGCGTAGAAGAAGGATCCGGGTACTGAAATGGCCAGCCTGCAGTCCAGATCTTTCACCCATAGAAAACATTTGGCGCATCATAAAGAGGAAGATGCGACAAAGAAGACCTAAGACAGTTGAGCAACTAGAAGCCTGTATTAGACAAGAATGGGACAACATTCCTATTCCTAAACTTGAGCAACTTGTCTCCTCAGTCCCCAGACGTTTGCAGACTGTTATAAAAAGAAGAGGGGATGCCACACAGTGGTAAACATGGCCTTGTCCCAACTTTTTTGAGATGTGTTGATGCCATGAAATTTAAAATCAACTTATTTTTCCCTTAAAATGATACATTTTCTCAGTTTAAACATTTGATATGTCATCTATGTTGTATTCTGAATAAAATATTGAAATTTGAAACTTCCACATTGCATTCTGTTTTTATTCACAATTTGTACAGTGTCCCAACTTTTTTGGAATCGGGTTTGTAATTAAATGTATCATTTTGATGGCGGATTGTAATCCAGAAAGGATTATGTGTTTATGAAACACATGTGAATGAAATTAAATTATATTCCAGTTTTAAATGTGCTTCTGATTACAGATAGCCTGGGATTACACAATATTTGTATTTTAAAGAAAACCAGTTCGAAGGGAGCATAGTTTGCTTTTTGGGTTAAAAGAATGTATTAATATGAAATTTGAATGGTATGACAATTAGAGATTAGACTGTACAGAAATTGAAATCTACACACTAATACACACTATACTTATTGTCACGCAATGCTGGTGTTGTTAACATACTCAATCAATAATCAATCATTTGAGAATAAAGTATAACAATAATAATAATTTGCACGGTTAGATGTGATATGAGCTAAGCGATCGTTAGATTTAACTACCATTGGTAGCGCAGTTTAATGTAATGTTTTTTTCTCAGTTGGTCAGAACAAACGTGGCAGACTTGTTACTTACTTGTTCAGATGGCAATATTTGGTGAAAATTCTTATTTGGGTCATATATTCCAAGACATAGGCTAGAATCTGTGATTCCTGAGTACAGTATCCTCACTGGTGCGGTGACTGACAGACTGACACATACTCCTCAAAACATTAGATTCATCCGCGCTGGAAGATAATTCCGCACAGAACTGCAATTCCAGGTTTTCAAACAGACATGGCAACAAAGAGGCAAAACTTACGGACTGCAGCTTTAAAATATGGTTTATGGTTATGGTTTTAAAATATAGTACATATTTGCATACTGCTAATAAAAAACAGCTTTGCATGATGGCAGATTTCTGCATTAGCTTTGATTATCTTTTCTCATATATATTTAAAACCTTAGCAACAACCTAGCAACACCTTAGCAATGCCCCAACAACCACAGGCAAACACCACTCACATTTACTGCAGAAAATAGTTATTCTGTTTGAGTTGCAGAGTAAACAGTGCGTCTTTCTACAGAGACTAACAATGTCAGCTACAAAAGAAAAGAAAATCAAGAGATGTCATGAAGTGACATGAGTTGATCCTGACACCCACTTTAAACAGAGACGAACGCAAGATGAAATGTTTGTCCCTCGACTTCGTTTGAATTTATAATCGGAGCTACATGCAGCGCATTCCTCTTGAGCAAATGCTCCTTGCAAACATAACCGAATTAAACAGAGTATATTTTCAATCAGATCTTCTCGAGCGGGCCGGATTTGTGAACTTTAAGTAATTCAAACACATCCGTTTGCTCAAATATTTACAGGCTGCCTGGATATTCAGAAAGGATCTTGATTCTAGGAAACAAATTACAGAGAGATGCTGTGAATTAACATTTCATAAAGGCTTACTTCTCTAATGAAGCCGCTTCACACAAGAGGAGCTGAAGAAGGCGATTGTTTTCTGTCTCTCTCTGAATGTAAATCCATTTTCACCTGTCTGGAAATGAACTGTAATCTCGCTTGGATTCCCACACGGCCGTAATCTCTCTCTTCCCCGGCGCCACGCGGCCTAGACCTGGGAATAGTGCTGTAATCTGTGCTGAATGAGGGAAGTTCTGTGTGTGAAATCTGTGGACGCCTGGAGCCCAACGGAGCCTTTATCAGCCACTACAGGGACCCGACAGGGCCCTCAGGCCATCAGACATACCTTATCAACACTGAGAGAAAGAGAGACAGAGAGAGAGAGAGAGAGACAGAGACAGACAGAGAGAGACAGAGACAGAGACAGAGACAGAGAGAGAGAGAGAGAGAGAGACAGAGAGAGAGAGAGAGAGAGAGAGAGAGAGAGAGAGAGAGAGACAGAGAGAGACAGAGACAGAGAGAGAGAGAAAGAGAGAGAGAGAGACAGAGAGAGAGAGAGAGAGAGAGATGAAAGAAAGAAAGAAAGAAAGAAAGAAGACAAATAAATGTGTGAAAAAATTAAAGAAACAATATAACAAAAATAAACTAACAAAAAATAAAAGAAAATGTTACAAAATAAAAAAGAACAAATAAAATAAATGTTCAAACAAACAAACAAAAAAAAACAAGAACAAGAACAAATAATATGAAAAGGAAGAATAAATGAATGGAAAATACAAACAAATGTGACAAAAAATAAATAAAAGAAGGATAAATAAACAAATTAAATAAAATAATCAAAAGCATCAAAAACTGAAAGAATGTTTGAAAGAACAAACAAAACAACAAAAAATAACCACATGAAAAACAATAAAATGAACAGTACAAAAAAAGACAAAATAACAAACAATAGAGCAAAAAAACAAAAGAAAGAAAGAAAGAAAGAAAGGGAAAAATAACAAATGAATACAAACAAATGTGTGAAAAAAAAAACAAAAGGAGGAATAAATGAAAAAAAAAACAAATGAACAAGAATGGAAAAAAATACAAACAAACAAATTAAAGTATTTTTGAAAGAACAAACAACAACAAATAACTGATTGGAAAACAATAAAATTAAGAATACAAGATAGGACAAAGGACAATACAAAAAGAAAGAAAGAAAGAAAGAAAGAAAGAAAGAAAGAAAGAAAGAAAGAAAGAAAGAAAGAAAGAAAGAAAGAAAGAAAGAAAGTGGTTCAGAATGGCATTGTACTTTATTCATGCTCACATCTGTGCAGTAGAATATACAGAATCCAAATACTATGCAGTTTATCTGTTCACACTGACTAACTAGTGGACATTATACCTCTATAATAATATACCTCTTATTATAATTACCGTGTGTCCCATAATGCAAAGCAACATTTCACACTGTGACGCATGAAGCAGAAGTGATTCTTTCTTCAGATCATGAGAGAATGAGGGACCAGCAGGAAACTTTCTTTGAGCCTCAACTTTCTGAGCTGGAGGCATGTCACTACTGTCAATCATGTATACTATATATTCAAATATATTGACAGTGCAATTTAGTAGAACAAGAATGTCAAAATCAATAGATAATGCATCAATTACACATTATTTAAAAATAATTGCTTAAAAAGCTTTTTGTGTTTGTCAATGAATGAAAAATAATGATATTTAGGCTACAACTTCAGTGCTTGTACAGTATGTTGTTTTTCCCAGAAGGAACAATGACCTGCATAATATCAACCACTGTTTCAACAGTGTTATTCACTCAGATATGTTACATGAAACTACATTATTAAAAAAATAGGATGCAAATTTCCTAAAAATTAAGGATAAGCATGCAACATAACAAGGTGACAATAGCACACTACTGTTTGAATGTTTAGCATTCTGCATACTGTTTCTTTTAAGTAGGTTGTACACAGTATGCAGTAGGTAAGCTAATACTCTATTTTAAACACAGCCACAGAAAGAATAAAAGAATATGGTTTACTTACAGGTTAATGGCACAGATATTTGAAGGAAACGCCACTGTATCCCATGTTAAGAATGTAAAACGAGGCTGCATGCTTGCCATTCCTTGGCCAAGCATTGACGTCTACGCTGTGCACTTGTGTAGAATCCATTTCTGGCCTTAGTTCTCCACTATTCAGTTCTGCATTTCAGAAAAGAAAAGCCACCTGGGTAAGAAGGAATGAGAGGAACTGCTTTAATAAAGTATTCCATCTTTCCATCCACTTCTCACAGCCTCCCTGACCCTCCGCTGTCAATCCCAGCCGTGTGCATTTCACAAGGTGAAACAGTTCAATTAAGCTTCATTCTTCCCTCTGAAAACGCTTCCTTTCTTCAATTTAAGGCTGCTGATCAACCACAGACTCCTGAGGAGCACGTCTGAATCAGTATTGATGTTTTACAGATGTTCTGAGAAATGTTTTTCTAGATTCTCTCACTCCTCTCAAGCGCAGCAGACGCATGTGAGTGTGTACTCCGACACTGTGAACATGCTGTAGTTTTGTGTGACAAATGTCAGCAAGAAATGTGCCGGAGCAATTAGAGTTGTATTTTTGAGCCATTTGAGGCATTTGGTGTACAGCAGTCATGGTGGTTATAGGCCTTTTTAATGCAAATCTGTTATTACACACATCTAAACTCACCTCTGCCTGCTGTAGATGACTCATGACTTTATACACATAAAGTTCCCAGTGTAATGTAACACATCTCTAAATAAAAGCAATGCTATTGTTCCAACATGTTGTTGTTGTTGTTTTTAAAAAAGATGTAATTGAAGTTTCTTACATAAATGTGTCTTATCTTAAGGATTTTAAAAATGAAATGTATACCGGAAAAAAATGTAATAGAAAAAAAATGTTTGCAAGGCATTATTGGTTATGTTCGCCTGGCTCTCCAGGGGTCCCCTTCACACCCATTTCTACTCCACTGATTAAAAGTTGCCAATGCAATTAGATTTTTATTTATTGCAACAATGCATTTAATTATTGTCATTATGATGGTCTTAATTGTTACAACTTTAACTTTATATTTACATTTTACAATTGTAAATAATAAGCTAAAAATGTAAATGCAAAACTCGATGCCACAATTCTAGGGTTGCCAGGGTGTTGCTAAGCTGTTCTTAATGTTTTTAAATGTGTTGCTTGAAACCTAAGCATTGATATTATTAATATTATTATTTTTTTAGGATGATATTTGTTGCATCTGGGTATAATTTGGGGAAAACAATGTTGCAAAACTTCCATTAAAGTACAATTTGGAAAAATATATATATATATTTAGGACTGCAAAATTGTGCCATTATTTTTGATATACTAAGTGAAAGTTTTGAATTCACAACACAAGCATAATTTCATTATTAAATAATGTAATAAATACTCGCATCAAAACATATTTTAAATGTATGCTTTTTAACAAGACACTAATGAAAAGCAGCTAAAAAAGAAATTATTTTTGTATCACATTTTTGAGAAAAGTGGTCTCAAACTTACACAAGTTCAAAATGTCATTGCATGTGAACCTTTTCCCATTATTAGGCATAGAAATGCAATAATATACAGTATTATACAACATATACAAACATAGCAGTTCTGCTGAGTCTCTGAGGGTTAATCACCTGGTACTTCTATAGAACAGATGCTTACGAATGAAGTAAGAAGTAATTATTCACCTTGTTTAATACTGCAGCCTTGGGCAGCCCATAACAGATTCCCTCCAAAGCTATTGACGGTCAATAGTGGTCCTTTACTAGAGACAAAAAAAGACACACACACACACACACACACACAAACTTTAGAAAATAACTGAAAGGTGAAAACCTATGGATCATGTGCACTATCCACCAATTATTCTTTTGTTTTATGTTTCAGTAGACTTAATTTAATCAACTAAAATACTTTACCAGAGACATAAAAATACATAAGTTAGAATTAAGTTTTCATGCAACATCTCTTAAACCTGATTTTTGTAGCATCCATGTTTATATGACGCATAACCAACTTACTGCATGGCTTACTTTCCATTAGCATTTGCTCTCGGATGCAGAGACTCAAGGGAGGCAGCAGCAACTACTACAAAGTGATTTTACGCTGGAAAACACGTTTAGCATAAACTCCTGTCTGGTGATCGTGTGTAGTGCTGCCAGCCATCACACAGCAGAGCTTCAAAGCACAGCACCGGGACACACTGAGAGCCGTGTGTTTACTGTGAGACCCTCCTGATTCCAACAACAATCCTCCGAGACCACGGCTAGACACAGTTTAGCCCAGCCTGGCCCAGGTTAGAGGAGCGTGCCAAATCAAGTCTGTGACGAGAAAAATGTAGAGAGAAATGCATTTGTTACTATAAACATGAACAAAAAATACACAGGGTTTGCGTAGGCAATCAATTACATCAGTGTTTGCATGATTTTGTGTTTGCAGAAGGAAGGAAATTGGGCTAACAACTCTCTAATCAATACGATATTTTCTAAAATATGTGTTTTTCTTTCATTGTATTACATTGATTATACTGTTATATCAATTCAAACTTAAGCATCACTAGATGTTGGTCTATTTATGTTTAAAATAAACTTAATTTAAGATATAAATCATAATTTAAGATATAATTTAAGAATGTTAAACAATATATTTTGAAAAAAAAATACTTCAGAAAATTGTTTTGCAAGGTATTATTGGTAATTACTGCATATTTGCCTGGCTCTCCAGCAATCCCCTTCACACATATTTCTACCCACATTATATCAATTTAAACAAACATCTCTAGACTTTGGTCAATTTATGTATAAAATATACTCAATTTAACATATAATTCAAGTTTCTTACATAAATATATCTATCTTAAGGATGTAAAAAATACCTAATAAGATTTTGTTTTGCCTGTCCTCCCAGTGATCCCCTTCACACCCGTTTTAATTAAAATGCTGCAATTAGTTGTTAAGCTGTTCAGACATCAGAGTATTTTTTAATGCATTGCTTTGTGATAGCTTGGCATTTTCTCTTTAAATAAGAACTCTCAAAATAATAGCTAAACTATTCTTCTAACATATTACTAGTTAAATGCATTTTATTACATCCATTACTATTATATATCTTTAAACATCAATTTATATATGAAATATACTTCATTTAAGATATAACTATTTTTTTACATAAATATATACATCTTTAGGATGTTAAAAATGTATGCTGGAAAAATACTGTAATGCTGCCAGGGTGTTGCTAAGCTGTTCTGACTGTTTTCTGTTTTCAGAACAGAAAATGTGGTTGCTAGGTGTTTTCTCTCTAATTCTCTCATTTTATTGCATTTATTTCTATTATAACAATTTAAACATAGATTTTGTACATAAACATATCTATAATAAGGATGTTAAAAAATGTATTCCTGGCTCTCCAGAGATACCCTTCACTCCCGATTCTGTCCCATTGATCTAAAGCTGTTGAATAATCAATATTCAGCGGCGTGCCCTCTCTGAACAGCGGGAGTTTTGTTCTGATCCTACTACAAATACAGAGGCTGCACTGCCTGGCCTTGGGTTGAGCAGGCAGAGCTAGCGGAGGCGGCGTTTAGTATGGAAAGTGCTCATCCTGTCTTTATAAAGCCATGGCTTTAGAGTTGGACCTTGCTGAATGTGCTGGTCCTCAGCAGCACTACAAACTCCACAGACACTTGGCCTTTCCTTTCCATTTTCAAGGTCGGCAAAAATAATTTGGCTGCTCTTTCAAGCGATTCAGGCTCATTATGGGTCCCATCGCACAACCAGCGTCAGAATGACACCACAGAAATCAACTGATGTTGTATTCATGTCTGACTTAAAATGTCTTCTTCATAGTGGATTTCATGACCGCTATCATCAAAGAAAGAAAATTTCTGGTCTAATATGTACTGTATGTACTGTAAAAGTATAGTCATATGTATATATTAAATGTATAAAACTCATTAATGTATTAAATAAACAAGAGACAAAAATGTAAAAAAAGAAAGAAAAAAAAACTTTTTAGTCCATATCTTTAGAAGTCATCCATATGTTATGGTACTCTTAAAAAAAAACATAACAAACATTTAGCAGATATAATAATTAAAAATTAAAAGACTTTCTCCATTTGAGGAACGCAAACCAAATATATTGACAACTCCTTTTGCACACAAATCAGTATTTTTTTTAAATAACAATAAATAAAAGATTTAAAAAATCTATAAAAATAATAAATAACATGCTATACCTACACAAGCACACAATTCTGAGAGCAAAAGGCATCTTTCTTCATTGATACCATTCAAAAATAGCTGTGCATTGTGATGAAATTAATATTGCAAAACATTCATTATATTATAGCATGTTTTACCAGTGACTGATTGACATTTCTACTTCAAAGTAAAATAGATTTTTCCATGTCTGAATAAAATAAAATAAAATAAAATACTAAATTAAATTGAATTAAAATTCACTCAGGTAAGTATATTTTGTAATAAAAATAATTTTAAAAGAATAAATAACATGCTGCACCTACACAATCACACAATTCTGAGGGCAAATAGAACCATTTAAACGTAACTGTGCAATTTTGTGATAAAATAAATTAAAATAAAATAAAATTCAATTCAATTAAAATAAACTTTCTCTAGGTGTATTACTTCTTAGTGTGCAACTGTACTTGACTGTACGTCCTAATTAAGAGCCAACCCAAAAAATAAGTTTTGTTAACAGCTATTATCTAATTCCAAGTAAAGCGACTATTTGAAGGAGAGCACAAAACTACCTTCTATTTATGTTGAAAACACCCTTCACAACAGTTTGTTTGAGTTGCACATCACACACACAAGTCTTGAGCGTCTCTCCACACCGACTGGAGGAAGGACTCTTACCTGAAGAGACTAATGGGAATTGAAAACAAACAGCAAACACCTGCCGTGCCGAGTCATTTTTCAGTGGCGTTTAAAAGCCTTCGTCTGTCGAAGCGGATTCTGTCACCCGGGATGAAACCGGTTCTGCAGAAGAACACGAGAGAGAAGACGACGAGTGCTCAGGAGACAAATGTTTCAGTTTGCCATGATCTGAAGTAAAACAAGCTTCATCTTTGTGTCGGCTGCAGCTTCTCTCGTCCCGTCTCCCCAGGGATTAATTGGATCTGCCATCCAATAAAAGCAGAAAGAAAACCCAAGAAAATAAATTACAATGATTCCCAGCCTCCTGTCCTCATTTGTCTTGTTTCAGTTTGAGAGTCAGACTTAAAACAAGGCCTGTCCTTCCTCTCTCTAGTTCTCTTACCTCAGGTTTTACCTTCCACATGACCTCGAGTGCTGCACATAAACACACAGGCATTCAATGTCACTGAACAGTTAGTTATTAAAAATAGGTTATAGATTATTTGAAAACAACATGAATTATGTTTATCTTAAAGCCCCAGTTCTCAGAAATGGATTGCAGGTCTGTTTTGATGGGTCACATGCAACAGGGGAGAAAAAAGGCAAATCTTTTTTTTTTTTTTATCATTTTGCCTAGTTATAATAGCAAAATAAATATGATTATACTTGGCAAACATTTGGCAAGACATTTGTGTACGTGGAAGACCTTATATTATTAAAAATATAACTAAATAAAACAACATTTTTACATTAAATGAAATACGTATTAAATTGAATATATATATTTTTTAATTTATATACTTATTCAATTAAGAAATATATAATTCATAAATTATGAATAAAAAAACAATTTAACAGAAGTTTAACAACATTGATTTTAATATCTCTTCTACTTACAATTATTCAAATTTCTTGATTGGACTTTTTTAGCATAAAATGTTATTGAAAAATGTAATTTAAAAATATCCAACATGATCACTATATTCTACATGTAAAGTGATGGGGGTTATTATAGTTGACTAAAATAAATAAATACATTTTAAAAAATTACTTGAAATAAAATCAAAATGTTAACTGAAATAAAATAAATGTTTTACTTATAGAGTTATACAGTTAAGAAATATTACATTTCTAAATTGTAAAATATATAATTTAAAAATATGAAGAAAAAAAATTACAAATGCTGAATATAAAATATATATATATACATAAAAATGTTGGACCACCACCTGTCTGATATGGGTCACATTTAAAGGTCACGTGAATCACTTGAGCAACAACAATAAGTATACTCTAAAAAATCCTGGGTTGTTTCAACCCAACTTTGGGTCAAATGACTGTACTTCCTACTACAGAGTCATTTGGGTCAAATGACTGTACTAACCCAACTTTTGGGTTAAAAAATTTATGTAAAAATTTAACCCAACAGCTGGGTTAGTCCATATTTGACCCAAAGTTGGGTTGAAACAACCCAGGATTTTTTAGAGTGAAAGAAAGTAAGAAAGAAATCAGATTTGAGCAGAAAACCAGAGTTGGCCTCTTTCAATCGACCATCAATAAACAATAGGTCATCTTTCTACACAAACACTCCACAATCTCCATATCAGTGAGCCAATGGCAATCCAGTGATAAGCAGCCAGTATTATCCTGCACTCATGCCAACTCTTCACTACCTTCTTGTCTTTCTGTCCACAGACTCTCCAATGAAACGACAAAAGCTGTTTATCTGAACAGAAAACACAGGCTGCTGGGATTCTCTAAGAAACAGAGAGGAAAGTTCAGTCCCAGTACGGATGACCCTGACATCAAACTACCCGCGTACTAGAGAAAAATCAATACAACTTACATAAAGAGCTCTTAATTTACAGCATATTTCAGTAAAAACAGAATTACCTGATGCATTGCAAGACACGTTTGTTCCCAAGTCTTTTTAGAATTATGCAACTTGCAATGGCTTTAGAAGTATTTAAAACAGAGTCAGCAAGTTCACTTGGGATCAAATGTTATCATAATTATAATTTATTATGCAGGGTTTTACAAAGATGAATCTATTCATTTTGAATATGCTAAATAAATATATTCTGTATTTATATTTGTAATTATTTAAAAAAAATATTAAACATTTTAAGGAGTTTTATGCATAATACATTTATTAACAGCAATTATTTTTAAATTGATCTAAACACAATAAATGTGACGTATACAACCAAACATTCATGCAGTAACATATGCCATAATGCAATGCACTCAAATTAACCTTTCATTTCTAGTAATAAATTATGCAGAAGCATAAAAGAGGTGATTTTTAATATCTCTTCTACATGAAATGTAATTACAAATGTAAAATAACCATTTTATTTCCAACATGATCACTATATGCCACATACAAAGTGATGAGGTCATGTGACAACATTAACTGAAATAAAAAGAACTTTCAGCTAGTTGCCAAGGCAACACTTTTCAAATATGTGAAGAACTAAAATAACTTAAATAACTAAAATAAAAAAATAAAATACTATGTTTATGAGTAGAATGCAGTCGATTCTGAACAGTGTGCTGATCTGTTTTTACTAGTTAATCTAGTTAGATTTAGGATTAACCCATATTACCAAAGAAACCAATTGCATCTTATGCTTTATTTTGTTCAAATGCATGCATAGGAAAGTTCTGATTGTTCTGAAAAGCTGAAATGTGGAGCTTGCATTTTTGTTAAAGCACTTTTTTGAGCTGTGATAATGTCTACATTGTTCTTTAGGTACATGAAGGTTTGGTCATGTCTTAAGGATCTTCACATGTCTTAAATCAACAGTCATTATGAATTCAACTCTATGGAGAGAAGCTTCAAGCTACAGCATCATTTTTTTTATGCGATAATGTATATTTAATGAGACTGAAAGTCTGAAGAGGGAAAAAGTTAAAAATAAAATCTATACATAAAAATCATTGGAGAAAAAAAAGATGAAGTGGTAGTAAAAACATTTCCAAGACGGTTTAATGTGGCCTTCATAAATCAAAAAAGAAAAAAAAATTGAAATCTGTCAGTTTGAATAAAAAATAAATCCCTGGTATATAAAAGTGTCTGTAGTTGAAGAAACACCCAATTTGCGAACAAGTGAAAATATGTCTCCATTAAGATATGGCAGGCACAAAGCCTTTTAAAGCTGCACTTCTTCAAAAGATCAGTTGTCTGCTTTTGCAAATTCTTACCAGCGAATCCATCTTTGCTCCTGGATAACGGAGTGACATCAAACGCACGGCTGAATGAGACATCAAAGATGCCTTCATCTTCCTCTGGTCCTCTATCCTGCATCCAGAGCCAAAAGTCAGTGGATCGGGTTTTCACCGCACCATCTGCTACCTGTGCATGGATCGAGGAACACGGAGGACATTTAGCCTTTGAAATTATATTCAATTATGGCTTCTTTGAGTGTTTCGCTCGGGTTTCACAGTCTAGTTACAAACTCTGGAAGTGTGTCAGACAATGTGATTGCAAATGAGAAGAACAGAGACGAGTGTTTTTTAAATGAAATGCAAATAGAGAGACATCTCAGATAGACTGACTGTCAAGGTGTCAAATGAGGAGGGTAAACACTTCAGTGAGGGACGACTGAAAGAGAAATTTACACATATTAATCTGCCTGAAAAAAACTAAAGCTGGATGAGCTTGAAACACAATATTCATGTATATCATCCACAAATGTAAGCAATATAAACTTCTTTTTTATCTACATACACTTGCAAAAAAGTAGTCTCATCTGAATCCATATTCAACTCAATAAAAATGGCTAATTTATTATTTATGTAATTTTTTTAGTTTTGCAGCCTGTTTATGTTTTCTAGCCAACTACAAAATATATATATATATATATGCAAAGCAGTCTAATAAGACAAAAATAAACTACTATAAAATAATAAATAAATACTGCATTAATTTACTAGATACCACAATCATCATGATATAAACCCAATAAATAATAAAATAAAAAATAAAAAAACATAATACTGCAAAACATTTAGTATTTGATTTCTGTCACTGTTCGGAAGCTTTTGAATTGGTCAAGCTGATTTCTGTGTGCATTTACATGCATTTGTGTCAATATTTATTGATATAAACAGTGTTTTGTTTGAATCCCCATTATCTCTTTATATAACATCTCAACAAATATTGATCATTTATTTTGCAGTGTTATTTTATAAACTGCAAAAAAGGCTTACCTTACTTAGTATTTTTGTCTTGTTTCAAAATATCTAAACAAAAAAATCTTCACTTAAGATGCATTTCCTAGATAAGCAAAACGACATAAGATATTTCATCTAGTTTGCAGGGAGGGTAAAAATAAATTAAGTGCATTTTGCTTAAAATAAGTCAAATTATCTGCCAGTGGGGTAAGTCAAATACGCTTGTTTTAAGAATATTTTACTTACCCCACTGCAGATAATTTTACTTGTAGAAGGCTGCATTTATTTGAAAACAATACATCAAAAACAGTAATATTGTGAGATATTATTACAATTTTATATAATTGTTTTCTATGTGAATATCTTTTCAAATGTAATTTATTTCTGTGATCAAAGCTGAATTTTCAGCATCATTACTCCAGTCTTCAGTGTCACATGATCCTTCAGAAATCATTCTAATTTGCTGATTTGCTGCTCAATTATAATTTATGTTCAGTTACTAATAATAATGCTTATTAACAGTGTTTAAAAAATCTTTCAAACATTTGACCATACTATGGTACTTTTCTGATTACCACATATTTGTACAAACAGTAATTAAAATGAAATAATGTACTGGATATTTAAACTGAAATACATTTTTAAAAAGTTATCATTTACCTTTTTTGTTTATGTGGACAGCTGACTATCTCTCAAATACCTTCTTTTGAAAATATTTGTTTTGGCTATTGGCTATTAAAACACTTTGAAAACTAATTTCCATTTACTTACCAAGGCTATTCTATGCTGCAGAATGACAAAAGAAAGTGTGTCTGTCAGATATGGCAGAAGTGAATGCTAGCCTGTTGGTCGTATTACTCGAGGTCTTGAACTACTGTAGAGCTTCGTCTTGGTGTGTGAAGGTCACATTTCCTGCTCTAATCTTGGAGGAAGGACCCGCTTTGTGCTCCCTTCAACAAACCAATCCCGTTATAGGCCTCCACATCCTCCCAGCAATTTACCTCTGATTAAGCAATTCATCTGCAAGAGCGTTTGTGAGACACGCTTCCCCCAGCGTAGCCGTTCTGTGTGCCCGGCTAAGTCCTGTTGCTTTGAATGCGTCTCCAGAGGGGAATTATCTAGGAGCAGAGAGCCTATGCAGGGAGAAAGGCCAGATTTCACCAGCTTATCTCTCCTCCCCTCCCCGATCCTGATGGGGCAGAAAAGGAGGAAGCCTTCGAAAGCCCTCCAGAAAACGCCGGACGATAAACCCGAGTCCCAATCAATTTAGCACCTTTGCTGGACAGAGAGCGTGGAGAGCAGAACGGCTTTCCTGAGGAGAAACTACACCTTTCCCAATCCGTTCGGGCAGGTGTTCTGGATTTCAGGGGGTTTGAGGTGCTGCTCTGTTCCAAAACCTAAGTGAGCTGACTACATGGGCAGCTTTAAAGAGGTCATTTGCACAAAAATAAAATTATTCATGTCATTCCAAACCTCTACTTTCTTTCATGGACTTTCTTTGTGTTTTGCCCATTCAATAAAAACTGTCAAGTCAAAGTCACATAGTATGGACAAAATTAGCTAAAATAAAATAGAATTTTAATTTTTGGGTGAACTGTCCTTTTTAAGGCATTGTTAATTCACAGGCTGTTAAAAAAGTGGCATGAACTACGGTCAAGTTCGGAGTAATTTGGATTTTTTTTTTTTATTGTTTTTGCAATCTTCCACTCACCAAGGCTGCATTTATCTGATTTAAAAAAATGCAGTGAAAATGGTAAAAAAATGTAATATTATTACAATTTAAAATAACTGTTTTCTAGGAGAATATATATTGTAAAATGTAATTTATTACTGTGATCAAACCTGAATTTTCAGCATAGTTCCCGTGTCACATGATCCTTCAAAAATTATTCTGTTGAGGCTTTTTTCAAAAGCATTGTAAAATCTTAATTATGCCAAACTTTTGACCAACACTGTATGCTGGGACATTTTTTATTGCTTTACAAGGTAAGTCAGTGCCTTAAGTAGGCAGAAGACAACAAGACAACTCACAAGGTTTTGGAACAAAGCCGATCTGTGAAGGTTTTGTTCAAAAGCTGCTCAACAGCTTTTCCCCCAGGCTGTGAGAGCCCTGAACTCAAATCACCCCGCCCCCCTCTGAAACCCCATGCACACCCCTACCTCCTGACCCCCCCCCCAAACACCCCCCAACCTTACCACACCAAAGAAAAAACTGTATGAAACTTTTCTGTGCAATTCAAAGTGTGCTACACACAGGTGAGTGAGCCTGTACAAACCACCTGTAGTAACACACTCTCCTCTATGTGCACTAGACACTTTTCACACACTGCTGTGTGTACATAATCCCACAAAAGACTCAATATATGTATGTTTACATGTTCATGCACTACAAATCATCTTGTACTGTTCCCCAGACAGCTGCTGACTCACAATGTTTCTCTCTGCACATGTACAGTATTTATGTGAAGCATTCGTATAGTTTGTATAGTTTGTATTTTTTATTTTTATTTTTATTTTTAGTTGTATAGGGTAAACATTTATATATAGTATACTTAGTCAAAATCTGTCAGTAGGTTAGTTGTGTATAGGTTTATAGTGTTGTATGTCTGTATTTATGTAGCACCGTGGTCCTGTGAGGCACGACATCTCGTTCCACTGTATGTCCCCACATGTAGCGGAATGACAATAAAGATCAACTTGAACTTGAACTTGAACTTGTTCAGTATTGTAATCAAAGTGCTTGGGAAAGTTGAAGAATTCTTCAAGTAAAGAACTTTGTTCTGCATATCTTTGTACAAGTACATTACATTTAAGAAATAATAGTTTTATTTGGTTTATTGAATCATCAGTCAAAAGGATCGAAAGACATACAGCCTTCAGAAGACATGAATTTCAAGGTGCTACAGGTAATATTTCCCACTTTATGGACTCATAAGAAGATTTCTTTGATCTTTGGAAAAAAAAACAGCTCATTATATTAAGGAAAACACAAAGTCCTGGAACTTCTAGAACTCAAAACGTCCTCAAAAGTGACCAGTGAGCATTCACTGAAATTGTGCGGATTGTTTCATGTCTCTGTCTCAAGGATACTGTTATATTATGTAAAAATGGCTTCTGTCAAAATGTTCAAACTGAGTAAAATGGCTTTTTATGACATTTTTGGACAAAATTGCCATGCGTATGCATGCATATATATCAATATATTCACATATTCATACATATGCATGCACATCAGTATCAACCATATCGGCTGACCAGCAATCAGTAGTACAAAATAATAAACTATCTTATAAATAATAAAATAATCAGACCAAGTGGCATTTTTACAGAAAGCTTGCACAGCACACTTTTTAAGCAAATAGTTTTAAAAACAAATTCCTGCAAGCTTTTCAAACGAGTGGAAGAGAAAAGTACTAGTTGTTTACAGGCGTGGAAGTATTGCCCTGCGAGACTGTAGTATGAAGCAGCTGCTGCGCTGCCAACATCAATCATTATGAGACGCCACAGGGACACTGGCACCGAACACACCAGATACTTGTTCACCATGAAAGACATTCAAAGCTTCTTTGCGATAAACACATACACACAAACTGAGCTCTTACTCGGCCCATACAGCTAAATATTTTTTTTCTCTTCAAATATATTTGAGATGTATAGTAAATGTGTTTTTATTAAATAAGAAATTATTACAATTCTGTTTTGATTAAACAAGCAAATTTCAAAATGAAAAAAATTACAAACAAAAATAATAAATAAAAAAAAGCAGGCTTTAATGTGTTGAAGAAGTTAAATGTATATTTTTGATACTCAGTAAATGTGCATGCACTAATGTGATTGAATGTTCTGTAAGTTGCTGTAGTCACTGCAGTCCGCTGAATTAATAAATGTAGTTTACACAAGCAGATACGGTGTAAGATGGTCAAAATGGTGGGAAAAGCAACTATTTGCTGTCACCACAAAAAAAGACATTGAACAATATTTTAAATACTGTCCAAATACATTTAAATGTATTTTAAAAACATAAAATACATCCAAAATATGTGCATTTAAATATATCTCAAAATAAATTGGCAATATGTTTCTCTGATACATATTTCACCAATTTTGGTGAGGAAAAGAACACATTTATTTTTGCCATATTGGACTGTGTAAATGTCTGTGCTGCGAATATTTTCTGAATCTCCCAAAGCACAAATCTGCAAGAGTCTGTCTTTATGCTTGTGTGTGAGAAAGCGAGAGCATGCACATGTATTTGTGTTTATATAAATCACTGACATGTGATCAATGGTTAGTTGTGAGGGAACAGACAGCAGTCTAAACTACACCGTTTGTAATGCATTTCACAGCATATAAACAGCAGAATACATGTAGCGTTATTATGTTTTCAGAGATACTGGATACAAGTTGAGTTATTGTTCAGGGAGTTGTACAGCTTTGGCTTTGATTCAATATTTAGAAGTGTTTCCCATAAAAAGCAACTGTATTGTTATGAAGATCAGTTCAAATAAAGGCACCAATCCTTTCAGCGTACAACTCACTGAAACATGGAAAAGAGATAATAAACAAAAATATATAGTGTTTACACTAGATTTTTTTTTACCTTTTTTAAAGTAAATATGAGTGGTGCTTACTCACGGAAAACTTGACGCATGATGCAGGTTGGTTTCTTATGATCTTGCATGAAAAGAGTTCTGCACCACCTGTGAGTCCTGTTTTATTAAGAAAAATGATTTATTGTTAACAAAAGCAGTAGCACGAAACGCATGATTTCAGGAATCATTCAGTCAAAATGAATGAAAAGTCGAAATTATGACAAATTTTGTAATTATCAAAATTCTTACATACTTGATAATTGTGAAATAAAAAATAAAGGTCAGAATTATGGGGAGAAAGTCAAAATTATGAAACAAAATTATGAGATAAAAACTCAATTATGAAATCTGTCATGATTTCTGAGGTAAATTGAAATTCTGAAAAACTCATAATTATGAGATAAAGTCAAGATTATAAAGTCATTATTGTGAGGAAATTTTTTTTTACAATTTGTTTGTACAAATTTTGACAAACTAAGTTATAATTATGAGATACAATTCAAAATTTTGAGACAAAAAGTTGAAACTATGAAATACTCTTATAATTATGAGATTGTTGAAATTATGAGATAAAACATTTATAAAACGCTGTCATAATTATGAGATTGTCAAATTACAAGATAAACGAGAAAATTATGTCATACTAAGTCATAACTTAGTCTCCATCGCCATCGCTCAGGTACTGCACTCCTCCCTCACACATATTGACAGCAAAAATGGCAACTATGTCAGACTGCTATTCATTGACTATAGCTCAGCTTTCAATACTATAGTCCCCTCCAAGCTAGCTGTCAAACTCTCAGACCTCAGCCTAAACACTACACTCTGTGACTGGATCCAAGACTTCCTCACCGGCAGACCACAAGTGGTGAAAATGGGCCAGTTCACCTCCAACTCCATCACCCTGAACGTAGGAGCCCCGCAGGGCTGCGTTCTGAGTCCCCTGCTCTACTCTCTCTACACACACGACTGTGTGTCCTCTCACAGCTCCACTTCTATTGTTAAATTTGCTGATGATACTGTGGTTCTGGGCCTCATTTCCAACAATGATGAGACCGCATACTTGGGTGAGGTAGAGAGACTAACATCATGGTGCCAGGACAACTGTCTCTCTCTGAACATGAGCAAAACTAAAGAGCTGATTATAGACTTCAGGAAGAGACAGCAGCGGCATCTCCAAGGACCTGACTTGGACTGCAAACATTCAATCACAGGTCAAGAAAGCCAGGCAAAGACTGTACCATCTGCGACAGCTGAGGAAATTCAGGGTCTCAACAGCAATCCTGAAAACTTTCTATTCAGGGACCATAGAAAGTGTATTGACTCAGTGCATCTCAGTGTGGTACAGTAACGCCACAAAACAGGACTGCAAAGCTCTGCAGAGAGTCGTGCGCTTAGCTGAGCGCATCTCTGGGTCTGCCCTCCCCTCTCTGCAGGACATCTACCTCAAACGCTGCAAAAGCAGAGCTGCAAAAATAATCAAGGACTCAAATCACCCCGGTAACCGTCTTTTCATCTCACTGCCATCTGGCAAGCGCTTCAGAAGCGTGATGGCAAAAACTGAGAGACTGAGGAGGAGCTTCTATCCTCAGGCCATCAGGCTCCTAAACTCAGTCTCATAACATCTACAGGACTCATTTAATTAACTGTAACACCCATCATTCTCCATCTTCTGCATTGCTGCTATGTATACATACCTGGTACAACCTGTTTGCACATTCCTCTTGCACATCCCTGGTTATATTAATATTTATTAAATCCACAGTAGACTGTTTTGCACATTCTAGTTCATTGCACATTTTACTCATTTTATTTTATTGTTTTTACTTATTATCTTTTTTTTTTATCTTATTTCTACCTATATTTAAATATATGCTCCTGTGTTATGTATCATATTTTATTTTTATTTTTTTTGCACTGTCCAGTGAGCGGACCTGTCCTGACCTTCATTTCACTACTGATTATACCCTGTATGATTGTGTATGTGACAAATAAACAAGAACCTTGAACCTTGAACCTTAACTGTGAAATAAATGTAAGATTTTTATTATATTTATTATATTTTTTTCTTCTGTGGTGGAAATGGGCTTCCATATTGGTAACTCTTATTTTACTTTCTTTTATTTTCCACGATTGAAAAAAAAGAAAAATAAATGTAGAAGTGAAATTTGTATAAAAAGCTGCTGTGCTGTTTGCACCGGCCTGTTATAACTTACCAGAATCCCAAAACCTCTTTTCTATGAGGCTGCCATTGGCACAGAAAACATGATAAAAGCCCTGGAGGAGGAATTATTCATGTCTAGATGCTGCTGGACGATGCAAATACTCAATTGTAATGCTTATGGGCAAATAGTACTAGTGATGTTTGACTTAGCAAGCACTACAAACTGGAATCTCTCTAAAGGAGATGCAGGCCTTCGTGTCACGACTGCATATGTGTGTGTAGTTATCAGAGTTATGCAACATTAGATGGTCTGTCCACTGTTACCCAGCATCCTCTGCTTCAATCACATGTGTGTGGTCCAAGATAAAAGACATCAAAGCATGCAGCACTAATTCTACAATAACGAAAGCAATATCTTAAAAGCTACGATGCACCGCATAAAAAATCGATACGTTTCATTTTCGTGGCACGCAGCATTGCTCATTATGTCACACACTGGGAGAAATACATGGTGAGTTTGATCCGAGAGAGAAACAGTGGCAAGAATTCAAAGATTCAAAGAGGGAAGAGACCAAGGTCTGAAAAGATTGAACATGTACAGCGGCCCACAAAAAAAACTATTTTAACACTCTAGTCTCACTTAAACATGTCTGGATGTCATTATATAACATAATAAAATATCAAAGCAAATGCTGCAGGAGCTTTTTAGGGCTAATACACATTTCTAGTCTTATTGTGACAGCTTCATAACTCGCAATCTTTCATCAAATATTGAATAACTCTGAAATAATATTACTTTTCAGCTGTCATCAAGGCTGTACAGGCTTAACATTAATGTGAACCAACAGACAAACAGCTATTTTGGCTGCTGTTAATGTAGCCTTTCTGAAATCTTGACAATTAATCAGTAATTTAATGCCCCTTAATGTTAATACAATAAAGGTTATATGGCATTAATAGCAAATTAGAAAAAAAAAAAGGGTCACCACTAGGATAAATGCTCTGGAGGGTGAACTTCACCTTTCAGCTTTGCATCAAGGGAATAAATGACATGTAATATGCATTAAAATAAAAAAAGAGGTATTTAAATTGTAATGATATTTCACAATATTGCTGTTTTACTGTATTTGTGATTAAATAAATGCAGTCTTGTTGAGCATGAGATTTGAAAAAAAATATCCCAAACCTCTGAACCGTAGAGAGCTTTGATTTTAATATCTGTCCTGGACTAGTGTCATTAAATACAGATTCCACCAAACAAAACAGTTCTCGCTCTCTTTAGTCCTTTCTAAAGAACACTGGAACCACCAATGACCAGACTCCCCTCACTGACCCGAGAACAGCTCAGAAACAGTACAAATGATAATGTCAATACAAACCGCTCCATGCTGAATTACTCTTCCAGTCCCTCATCTATTGTGCTTGAGCCGGTTATCAATCACCGTTAAACAAGCTTAAACATGCAAACCAGCACAGGTTTCATTACAAAAGTCCATTTATCAGGTTAACTCGGCTGGTTGTGGAACTAATCAACTGCTTAAAGACTGATCGGAATGAAAACACAGCAATATATGATTAGATGGGTCTTGATATGAATTTATATGTGTCCAGTCTATAGAAGCATTCTTTGATAAATTATAAGAATTATAAGATTAAAAAGTTGAAATTATGACAAAGATACAAAATGATGACAAATTGAAATTATTAGAAAAGTCAAAATTCTGACATAATTATGAGGAAAAAGGCCAGAATAAGACAATCACAACTATGAGATAAAGTCGAAAGTTTGAGATGAAAATACACAATTATGAGATAAACAATTATGAAATAAAAAGTCAAAATCATGACATACTAAGTCATAACAAAATTATGGGTAACACTTTATTTCGATAGTCCACTTTAGACATTCTACTAACAGTAAGTAACTTTGCAACTACATGTAAACTAGCAGTCATTAGAGTATTAGTAGACTGTCTGCTTAATAACTTCTAACACTTTATTTTGATGAGTCCACAACATACAACATACTGACTATGAGAAACTTTAAAAGTATATGTCAACTTATTCAACTAACCCTAAACCTACTCTAACAGTCTACTCTGAGAGTTAGTAGACATGTAGATGCAAATTAATGAGAATTAGTTGACGTGTAGTTACAAAGATACTTAGTTAGTAGAATGTGTAAAGTGGACTATCAAAATAAAGTGTAACCAAATTATGATATGCGGAGATAAACTCAAAATTCTGAAAAACGTAATTCATAATTCTGAATTAGAATGTCATAATTTCAGCTTTTTATTTCAATTATTATATTATGAGATGCAATAAATATATGATTATATATGAAATAAAAATCTTAATTTTATTATATTTTTTTCAAAGCATGATTTTTTTTCTCTCCCATACTGATGCCTCCTTTTTCACCTTCCTTTTATTTTCCATGACAAACAACCAAATAAATAAACAGTACATGTGATGAAATAAATTTGTATAAAAAGCTCGTACTGGCGTTTGCACCGGCCTTTTACATCTTGCAAGAAACCCAAAGACACTTTTCTATGTGGCTGCCATTGGCATTGAAAACATGATAAAAGCCATGGAGGAGTAAAAAGGCCAAAAAAAAAAACACTTTCATGGTCCTTCAGCCACTAACACTCTGTTAACACTCACTAACCTGCAACCACACTCACCGTCGTTTCCACCGGCCCTTGAGTAACACCTACAGAACTCTGTGCTGACCGGCACTGTCTGTATCGTGCTGCGGCCGCTTCATGCTCCCCGCTGGCTCACAGATGCTTCTGCTTTCAGAAACACACACACACACACTCATGAGCGCAGACATACAGACACATCCTCACTGCAGGCCCTTGACGGCTACCTCAAGTTCATCACCCCTGCCAGGCCGACCGACACCAGCCTTTAGCACCATATGGTAAATCACGTTCACACTGGGCAGAGGCAGAATGACAGATTTAGCACGGCAGAAACAGAAACATTCAACAGTAATGGGATATTAGATGTGGAACCGTCAAATATCCAATAGCGGGTCAGTGAACTGGCCTTCTGGTGAAGTATAGATAGCGCACGGCTGCTGCTCCAGAAAAACTGCTGGGCAAAACAGCATCTATCTACAAAGTCTCTCGCAGGAGGCGTTTGTTAACCGTCTGCAGCGGGAGCCTTACAAAGACTAGAGGGGAGGAATGGTTACACAAAACCGCAAAGACAGAAATAGCATCTGCAGGAACATATATCATTCTGGAGCGGTGTATAATGTAATATTTTTTGCATTATTACTGTATCTTTTTTAAATAAGCTGCAGGGAAGGTCGTTAAATGAACGGATAAAATGTATAGCGTTTTCATGAATCTGTTCACGAAGGACAGTAAGAAAGCACCAAGCAACTGCAAAGCAACATGTTAAAACAACTCAGAAAACCTTAGCAACGGTTTTCTGAGTTGTTTTATATCTATCTAGATAGATAGATAGATAGATAGATAGATAGATAGATAGATATACAGTAACATCCTGGCAACCAACCAAAACATACGTTTTGCATGCACAAGCAACAATTTCTTTATAAAAACCAACATTTTTGCATGCACAAGCAGCATTTTCTTTATAAGTATTAAAAATCACAGGTTTTGCATGTACAAAATGCATTTTATTTTATTAAATATTAAATCAAATAAGTTTTGCATGCACTAGCAATATTTTTGCATGCATAAACAGCAAACACTTAGCATTTAAAAAATAATAATAATAATTACTGCACATGCAACAGCCTGGCATCCATCCAAAACACATTTTTCATGCACAAGAAGAACCACTTTTTATTTTCCTCATAAAATATAAAATTCTAGTTTTTAACATCAATTACTCTCTCTAGACTCAAGTGCAATATGAAACTGTCCATTTTCTGCTTCATCCATTTTTTCAATAGCATCATCCTGGCAACCACCCAAAACACAAGTTTTGCATTCACTCAGCATTTTCTTCATAAAACATAAACATCTAGTTTTAACATCAATACGAAACTGCTAAAGATCCATTTTTTGGTTTGAAACTTCTCTAAAAAGCACTTTTGAAATCTCTGACCTCTCTCTTTCTCATTTTGCTCTTTCATTTGATAGGACAAATGGGTAGATTAAGCGGTGCGCTCTGCAAATGTAAATCAGCCCTAGAAAGATCAAACACGGAGAGGCGTTTTCGCCCATCGGTCCACAGTGTTTAACTCCATATCTGAACTGAGAGCGTTACAGTGATTCCTCATAAAACCCTCCAAGAATCAAGAGTGAAATTTGCCTAAACACTCCTCTATCTCTCTATCACATTATCTTTCTCTCTCTCTGACTGTCTGAATCCATAAAACCAATGAAATTGTCATATATTTCTACTGAATGTTGGGAAAAATTAGCATTTTTTATCTTGCAAAACAAAGCAATGCAATGCAATAAAATAAAGCATAATTTTAAGTAATATATATATATATTTTTTTTTTTTTTTTTGCAATGCAATACAATAAAAATAATATATACTTTTTTTTGCAGTGCAATGCAGTGCAATGCAATAAAGTAAATAATATAAAATAGCACATGTACAACTCCTAGTGTCACAGCGACAACTTTTGCACAACTCAAGCACTGTTTACTTGAGAAAATGTAAAAATGTACTTTATTTTGCATATGCACACATATTATTCCTTTCATTTGACACTTAAATAAATCAAACATGATTTTGTCCCCTCGGCAGACTGTAAAATAAGGTGCTTCTGTATTTAACCATTCATTATAAATGGAAACGGCACACCAGCCAAAACTCCATCAGGTATTTCTCATTCACTTGCACACAGCACAGAGAACATAGACTAATGCTTGCTGAAATATGAGCTAGGAGATCCTTTTTATTAGGCGCCTGTCTGAAATAATTTACCTCTCTCTTTCATAAACTTTTGCAGTGCTTAACCACCGCTGCGAAGAAAAATATAGTAAGTCGTTAAAAGTCTGTTACAAAAAGTGGCTGTAAAATGAAGGCTTGACCACTGAAGAATACAGGGCATGAGGTGCTGATTTCATGTAAATCTGAGAATAACCCACTCGCACGCCTCGTAAAGATGAGCAGGTAGTGAATATTCAGCGGTGTAATTGCTTAGTCAACAGACGTGGTTAGATGGAATATTCTGCCATTGTTTGTATGTGCATGTTTAGTCTCAAGACATCATTATTTTGTGAAAAATAAATACGTATAAATATATTTGTAATTATTTTTTTTATTTGTTTGTTTTTGTTCTTGCCTTTTAATAATTTTCTTATTATTATTATTATTAATATAAAATATAATTTTAAAAACTCAATGGCACTTTTTATTATGTTTTATATTATTAAAAATAATAATAGAATCCCATGACATATTGTTCTCTGGGAAAATAACAGCATAACAATATGTAAGTATTAGCTATAGATCTGGGGGCGTATTACAGAAATATCCTAACTTTAAAATCTCATCTTATCTGTTTGGTAACCATGGTCATTTCAGTTAGGACAAAAGCTATTACAGAACAGCATTTCCTAAGTGAGTTATCCTATCATAACTACAGATAGGAAGGAGGTATTACAGAAACCTCCTAACTTGACCAAAAATCCTAAAAACTGTCTTAACTTTAGGGCAGCCCCACAGCTGTCCTAACTTCAAAATTATTTGAAAGCTAACAGAAAAACTGCTTACAGTTACAATGGCATTACATTTATTAATAATTGAAAATAAAGAACGGAGATGTTTAATGGTAGAAAGACTCTTGGAGGACCCTGAAGATGTGTTACATTTTGATGACAATACTCTTATAAAAGTAATTACAGACTGCCACGTAACAGGAACTGCAGCCAGCATCACAGAGACCAACAGAAGCGTCACGGAGCATTACCAGTTGGGGTGCAAGTAACTAATTCCTTACTTTTTTTTTGCAAAAGGCGATTTTCAAAGTGAAGTAGCTTTTGTTTACCTCATCAGCAGCTGGCGCAGTGTTGGTTGCTTGGTAACAGACCTGAGAGTGGATTGTCGAACTATTTTGTAAAATAGGATAAGAATCCCAAAAGTTAAGATTTGCTTCAGTAATACGAATTTGTGAAAATCTTAATTTAACATATCATATCATAAGTTAAGACCTAAGATAAGAAACTTTCTGTAATACGCCCCCTGATGAATATGTGATGCACATCTTGTTTGACAGAATTACAGAAATCTGCATGATATTAACATTTCAAACAGGCCACAGTTTCTTCAGTTGGAATCATTTGCCATTATTGCTGAAATCCTGCAAGATTTTAAAGTAAACTTTTTGTAGTAAATACAGAATTATTAATGTACTAGTAGCATACGTGCAAGTGTACTATTTCAATACTAATTGGTATTAAATTGGCCCACTTTTTAGTTCATGAAAGCATACTTTTAAATATACTTCAAGTGTAAGATTAGTAAACTGTTTGAGTGCACAACTAGTTTACAACTAGTACTGCAACTACACAAGTGAACTTCGATATAATGATAGTTTAAGCACCTTTTTAGTTTATGAAAGTTTACTTTTAAGTATACTTTGTTAACTACTAGTTAAGTCGTTTTTATACTGCAAGCATACTTGAAAGTGAACTTAACATTATATAAATAGTTCACTATATATTTTCATGCTACTAATATAATATTTATCTGTTTTGTTGTGGGTTATCACTGTGTATCAATAAGGTCAGGTTCAGTTCAACATATGTTTTATTTACTATAAACTATGTGAACAAGAATTTAATAGGCTACTCACTCAAAAGAGAAAACACAACTACAAGACAAGTAAAATACTTAATTATACTCATAAGCACATCTCAATCAAAAGATTGAGTACAAGTGCAGGACAGATATAGACTCTTAGATATAGTGTAATTTGAAGTATATTTCATAAGTAGTACATAAGAAGTAGACTGAAAATATCAGGGTTTTTTTAGTTTAAAAGAAGTCTACACTGTAAAAAAAAAAAGTTGGGCAAACTTAAAACTTTAAGTCAACCAGCTTCAGCAGACTTTTGAGTTTTCTCAACTTCTTATTTTAAGTTTATACAACAAAAAGTTGAGAAATTTCCTAAACAATATGTTGAGAAAACTCAAAAATCTGCTTTAGCTGGTTGACTTAAAATTTTAAGGTAGCCCAACTTTTTTTTTTTTTTATATAGTGTACTAACAGCCAGTGTTGGGCAGTAACTAGTTACTGTAACTTAGTTACTGTAATAATATTACTTTTTGCAGTAACTAGTAGTGTAACTATATTACTAATAAGATTTCAGTAATAATATTACAGTTACCATCCATAAAACATCTTAGTTACTTAGTTACTTTTGATGCCTCCAACAATCAAATAATTCCTAGATTTATTTTCATAATTTTCACGACTCGCGGTTGATGTGATGGCCCCAGTGCAGCAGGCAAGCTTGGAATATGGAAAAGCTTACATTCTGCAGATAGAAATATTGCATTATATTGATTTTGTCAAGAAAAAGGATGATCTGAACACTGTTGTGTAAGTTGTGGCTTTACTTTACTCTGGCATTACATCCCATCTACATCCCTCTGATCAACATGTGGTACATTATATTACTATAATTAAAAAATATTTTTGGAAAATTAAACAGCTTCTTACAAACTTATGTGATTTGATAAAATAAATAATGAAATATAATCGTATATGGGAAACAGAGAAATTACAATTAGCTTCAAGGTACACATGACAATTAATGAGATTAATACAACACTTCTACTTGAATGTCACTGTTAATCACTAATGAGTGTTTAATAACTTCTGACTGCGATCCAATGTGGATTTTGGTCAAATGATGAGGAAGAAATATGTTTTTAGTAACATTCTAGACAAATTTTATGTGGAAGATACACAGTTACAACTTCTGTGGGGCATGAAGAAAAAGTAATGTAACTAGTAGTGTAACTAATTACTGCTGCCAGAAAGTAATAAGTAAAGTAACAATATTACTTTTGAAAGGAGTAACTAGTAATGAGTAATATATTACATTCTTTGAGTAACTAGCCCAACACTGCTAACAGCACACTTGAAAAACTTTTTTGTAAGGGTCTTTCTCTAACTGAAAATCTGATCACAACATAAGTCATATTTATGCTGGATTACAGAATATTATTAAGGGTTCACAAACCTTTTAGTGACTGTAGAAATGGGAAGGAAAGCAAAACTGGAGATGGGCACTATGGTGAATCTGAAACAAACAAGTTAGCTTGTCAGAATCTGACTAAATATACAATGTTATATCCTTACAAAAAAAGTTCTGTGGCATTGCCATGGTAAAGTGATGTATCATCAAATAATACTGTGGTAATATGTCCAAAAAATACATTAATACCATGGTACTTTTTGTAAGTAAAACAGAGAGCTGCTGGAGCGGATATGCTGATTTGTAATTCTTCATGGTCCAAATCACTAAACACCCTCCAGATGTCCATTCAGCACTTCCATGCTTCAACAGACCATTTATAACAGGTAAGAGTGTGTTTTAATTATTCTTACTCTGTGAAACTTCTGTCTGATTGCTTTTTCCTCTGATCCTTGTAAAAACATCTTTTTGCCTATTACCCAATTAAAATGGGGCTAAGAGGTTGAACAGCGAAACGTACGAGGAGCCCGGAGGATTGCGTCCACCTATGAAAACTGCAACTGGATTTTAGAAGATTTCATTTGGATTTAGACTTCATGCTTCAGAGTCTATTCTATGGAGACTGGGCTGCTTTGAGTCTAATTTCAGACCACTAAGAAAATGGATTTGCCATACTGCTGAATGTACTGTAGTCTGAAACCTTTGAGGCAAAGATTTTGTTTGCACCTCGTCAAGTTTTCCCACATGAGATAGGACATCTAACATTAATCTTAAATGAATATATTCTTCCTAAACACTAATAGCAAGTAACTAGTAAATTAAAATTAAATTAAATTAAATAGGCATGTCTTAAATGAAAATATAATTTCTTATTTTGTATTGGTGAAATATAACCTGTGCATGTTTCTGTGAGATTCACCTGTTCCTAAATCACAGTCAGTTCAGTCAGGTAATGTGTAAATGTCCAAGCACATGTTCCCCTATGATATCCTTGGCGAATTTGTCTTAAATGTGCTTGACAGAAACATTAACCTCAATGTCAAGGCTCAGATTCACTACATGCAGTGAAAATATGCCTGAGATGAAAAAAATCACCCCATTTAAATAATAAATGAGAGTCCTCGCTCGACCTTTCTCCTCGGGTTGCGGGAGGTGATGTATGGTGCCCCGGCGGGGACATGCGGTACGGCTGGCTAAGCCTGAACTGAAGCAGTCAAAGCAAGCTGATGAAAAGCTAAGCTGAAAGAAGCAGGTCCTCTGACAAAAAGCCTCAAGTCTGAGTGAGATCGACTTTATCTCCTACGAGTAGGAACATAGTCTTTCCGAAAGGAACAGCGGCGGTCAGACACAAGATTAGGAAGAGAGAGTGAGAGAACTTAAAAAGACCAGGTTAAAACAGGTTGCATGATCTCTAGTATTTTCATCCGCTACATCACTGTATCTAGCCACAATCGCAGTACTTGTAGAGAAAGTAAGTGTAATCAAATAACTGTAGTTGGTGCAGTCCATCTCCCATCATGCATCTGGAAAGCCTTTACAGCAGGGGTGTCAAACTCAGTTCCTGGAGGCCACAGCCCTGCAGAGTTTTGTTCCAACCCTGCTCCAACACACAAACCATGTAGTTTTCAAATAAGCCTGAAGGACTTGATTAGCTGGATCAGGTGTGTTTAATTAGGATTGCATCTAAACTCTGCAGGGCTCCGGCCCTCCAGGAACTGAGTTTGACACCTGGGTCATTCTACAGAAACGTCCACTTTTGGTATGGCAAGATGTCTTAAAATTGATTCCTTTTTTTAACATTTAAACTTAGACCACATTATTAGATTACCTTTTGACTTTATGAATACATATAAATGACAGCTTAATTTTTTTTTTTTTTAGCTTTTTTGTGCAATTATTTCAAGACTACATGTATCATTTTTTGTCACTGGTGTTACCTTCTTTAGCAATATTAAAAGTTTTTATGAAATATTATTTCTCTATTTTTTTTAGCACATGTAGTCAGAGTTACAGAAAAATAATGAAAATGCAAGAAATAAGCAGATTGTGTTTTATTTATTTAATGTGACAAAAATTGTGATTTTTACAAAATGTCTGCTGCTATCAAACCACATGTGGTCAATCATGGTATACGCACTAAATTAATTAGTTTAAACCATTAGTATTATAGTTTTTTTTTACAATTTCCTAACAATAAATAGGTCATACCAGTTACATCAACTAAAAGCTTCATATGAAATCATGAGATAAATGAGAAAATTTCTGATAACTGAAAAGAAACAGTGGACTAAACATGGGCCTTTTTTCATAGATGTTTAGAAAATAGGGAGGAGGAAGTCGAGTGATGTCATCAGTGTGATTTTTTATTCCAAAATAAAAGACTTTTGTTAAGCGGTAACACCAGTGACTCCAGGGGACCACTACTTTCATTATATATTTTATAATATTTATTTGCCGTTTATTTTTTTTATGCCATTTACATCATATATTTGATAGTTATGAATAGACTTTTTTGTATTTTAAATGGTAGAAAAACCTGTTTTTGACCTCAGAATAAAGCACTTTCCCGCTGTACATGGCTGTGGGGACGAGCAGTTTTGTGGTACTTGGAATTCTATATAATTAATAAAAAATAAAATAATGCCACATTGATGGCTCAGGAAGGAGTAATTGTTCAAATAACATATTGTTTCATTTTAAAATATAAAAAAATTGTAACCCTAATATGTATTTCAATTGTAATATTTCTGTAAAGTCTAGGGACAGAAAAGTGGATGTTTCAGTAGAATGACCCACCTCTGCTTTACAGTCAATGATAAAAAGACATTTGCAACCCAATTTACTTCTACAATCTGATATATTTTCAGATGAAACATGGTATTCAACAAGAAAAAATAGGTGAGAATTAATTAATTAATCATAATAAAAATACAAATATAATAAAATAACTAAAAAAGTTTAAGTGGATTTTTTTCTTTAGACTAAAATCAATGTCACTTTTTATTCTTTTTTTTGTTCTTGTCTTTTAATAATTGTGCAATTAATATAATAATAACAGTAATATCACATTAAAATAAAATAAATAAATAATAAAAATGCATGCATAATAAAATAATTGAATTAATAAGATTGAAGCGTTGTTTTCCTAAGATTTAACTCCAACTCAGCACCATTTAAAAAAAAATTTAATGGAAAGAAAAGATAAGAAAATAATAAAAGTTAAAATAGGATTTACTTTAGGGAAATAAAATGTCTTATTTTTGTATTGGTGAAATACAGCTTGTGCAAGATTCTTTTTCTAAATCAGATAATATGTAAACATCCAAACACACTTCCACAGCTTTACCTATTCCCCTAAGAAATTTGTCTTAAATTTATCTCATTTACAAATGAAAAATGGTGTTCAGCAATGGGTGACAATTAAGTTCATCCATAAAGAGTCGATTGTGTGAAAATATGCTGTTTTTATACCATGAACAGAACGAGATCTGAATGTCAATTTTCTAAAACAATGCCTAAATTGTTCTTTGACTACTGCTTAACATTATCCAAAAGCTGCACAAAGTTATTTCAGAAGCACAGCAAATTACTGCATTTTGATGAAAGATGAATCATTCTCAATAAAACTAGAAACATGCATTAAGAAAGTAAGCCCATTTTGATTTCACATTGACTTTTAAGTAAATAATGACTCATTTATAAGTACTTTATCATTTAATAACTGTTTTTGTCATTCATTCGCCGGCACTGAAACCTTGCATGTCTTTTTATGGTCTACCACCTGTTCTGCGAGTGTCTGGAGTGTTTTAATTAAACTCTGTTGGTGTTTGTCTGACATTGAGTTATAAAGGACCCACCGTTCACTACAGTACGATTCCATATTGATAAATAAATAATGAAAGCGCCCGGCTGCATATTTCTCTCCTTCTCCCAGCTAACCTTTGAGCAACAGTGAAATGTTTCTCTAATCACTCATTACACTGCTCAGTATTGAATTTCTGTTGCAACGTTCTCGCTTTGCATAGAGGCGACCAATTAATCCAAACCCCCGACCGCGGCCCACAAAGACAATACCAGACAGAGAGACACTTGCTAATGCGATTAATGTTGCGCGGGCCGCCCGCGAGGGGTTTGGTGACAACGTCCGGCTCTCTGAACATCACATGGCCTAATGCCGCCCCTCAAAACCTCGTCCAACCAGGTGCATGAGATGCTAAGCTGCTTTTTGTTAAAGGCTTCACACAAGTTAGAAAGTGCTTCATTAGGATTCAATTAGCTCTTTGTTAGGTGGAAGTGAAAACACCCCTGTGCAGTTGTCACAGAACGACTTTAATTGCAAGTTTTAACAATGCCGGTTTAACATGCAGAGGCCGTGGATAGTGTACACTAATTTAAACTGTCTGAGGTTAATGACTCCATTAGTTTAAATGCAATGAGCTTTAATCATTTCCAGCTTGTCGGACCTCACCATCGTTCTGCTTTGGTGAAAACTCAATTTACTCTACCACTAACAAGACTTTTACATTTTACAGTGGGTTTTGTTCTTTACACTAACAAGCAAAATCTGTCACTTTTTAATTATTTGTTATGCTTGTCTTGTTCTTGACTTTATAATACTTTTATATTTATTATTATTAATTAATTAATTAATTAATTTAGTAGTAGTAGTAGTAGTAATAAAAATAGTATAAAAAATTATGTAATTATTAAGTTTAAAGTGGGTTTTGTTCTTTACACTAACCAACAAATATATATATATATATATATTAGTGCTGTCAAACGCTTAATCGTGGTTAATCACATCCAAAATAAAAGTTTTTGTTTATGTGTGTGTGTACTGTGTATATAAATATGTACACATGCATGTATATATTTAAGAAAAATATGTTATATTTATATACTAAATATATTTTTATATAATATAAATTATATGACTATAAATATAAACATGTAAATATTTTCAAAATATATACTGTATGTGTGTGTCTTTATATATACATACTAAATATATACAGCACACACACATATTGTGTAAACAAAAACTTTTATTTGGGATATATATATATATAAACACTAGCGTTAGGCTAACTGAGCCTTGTCACAACACTTTAGGTTATATATCGTTGCTCTTTTGTTGACTGTCCTCATTTGTAAGTCAATTTGGATAAAAGCATCTGCTAAATGACTAAATGTAAAATACTTCCCTAAAATAGCCTAACACAAACAAACATATTCAAAACATTTTTAAAGAAAAGAAAATATACCTTTGCAGAGTCCAAAAAACTACTGCACAACAGGAATCACGTTAAATGTTAAAAGCATAATTTAGGCCACTTCTCTAATGTTAAAAAAGCTTTTGAGGCTACTGGGAGAGATGCTGTCCTAAAACAACAATCATTAACATTCAAGCAAACATGCTAGCTAACTCTTGCTGACATTCATTACCAACCAAGGGCATGAATGGCCATAAATCTTTCCAGCCTTGACGACCAGCCCGTAGCGCCATCTCTAACATACCTACCGACATCTTATAATTAAAAGGTGGAGAAAAACATTCCATTAAAAGGATGCGCATGTAGCGCGTTGGCACTCCGACGCCGTAGATTTAAAAGGGTCAATTACAAGATGCACAGCACAGAGCGAGAAGCAGCAAACCATTAGCAGTCTGGCACCATCTGTTCTTATAGCAGGACGTCGACATGCTTTGATGCTATAAAACCCTAGTGTGTTTTTAAGGGTTGTGGTGCTGAGTTAGCGCTCTACTACGCCATAAAACCACACGGTGGAGGAAGTACACTGAAGTAAGAGATACTTTAATAGACTACAGGACGGAGGCCAAGACAAAGTAAGATTGAGGAATTGGAGAAGTGACAGTCAGCCTGTTGCTGTGGACTCAGTCATTCCTGAAATACTGGGTAAAATATTAAATTCATATTCGATGGTTTCTTTTATCACAATAACATTTTTAAATTTAAATTATTTAATTTCTCAAAAGCTGATTATTTATTAAGAAATATTACTGATGTCTCCTCGTTTGATCATTTAATCCAACACAAACCAGTTCCTTAAAGGAGTAGTTCACCCAAAAATGAAAATTTGCTGAAAATGTGCTCACCCTCAGGCCATCCAAGATGTAGATGAGTTTGTTTCTTCATCAGAACAGATTTAAGGAAATGTAGCATTGCATCACTGTCTCAGCAATGGATCCTCTGCAGTGAATGGGTGCCGTCAGAATGAGAGTCCAAACAGCTGATAAAAACATCACAACAATCCACAAGTAATCCACACCACTCCAGTCCATCAGGTGATATCTTGAGAAGACAAAAGCTGCGAGACTGTAAAAAACAAATCCATAATTAAGACATTTTAACTTTAAACCATAGCTTTTGGTCAAAATATGAGTCCATAATCCATAATAACACTTGAAAAAGTCCATCTCCTGTTGTCCCCTCAAAATGCACCAACATATTTATTTAGAGTTTGGTTTGTAAACGGTGCTTGATCTGTGCAGATTTCTCTCCTGATTCAGACCAGACTACTTTTTCACTGGAGGAAACGTTATTATGGATTATGGACTTGTGAAGCAATGATTTTAAGTTAAAATGTCTTATGGATTTGTTTCTTACAAACATATTTTGTCTTCTCAAGATGTTAACTGATGGACTGGACTGGTGTGGATTACTTGTGGATTATTGTGATGTTTTTATCAGTTGTTTGGACTCTCATTCTGACGGCACCCATTCACTGCAGAGGATCCACTGGTGAGCAAGTGATGGAATGCTACATTTCTCCAAATCTGATGAAGAAGCAAACTCATCTACATCTTGGGCAGCCTGAGACCATGAGTACATTTTCAGCAAATATTCATTTTTGGGCGAATTGTTCCTGTAATGACATCATCCCCAGGGGTTCATTTTGTGATGTTTGTTGATTTATGTCTCTCTAAAACACTAATCAGTTTGATATAAAAGAAAAAAGATGAAAACGAATTTCAAGTTGAAGTCTTCAAATGTCTTTATGAACATCCTGCTCATTTTTGTGCCCTTGCCTATTAAAAAATGTGAACATTATAATGACTAAAGTGCCGAAGTTCAGCCAGAGCACATATCTGACAGTCTGCAATACGCTTTTATAGAAATACTTCAAAAGGTGCTGCGTAACAGGAATGACCCTGCTTGACTTCACTGTAACCAATGCAATAGTAGCCTGTACTTGTCTGATGGACTGAGATCCACTCCTGGGACTTCTACTAGCTGATGAACCCAAAAACCCTGGCATTGGTCATCCAGGTCAATGCAGATGTTTACTGCTTCCAGCAGAGCAGCTGGCCTTTAAAGGTCAAATAATGTGAGGCAGTTCAAGGTAATTATTACTAACAGCTTTTTTCTAGCTTAGGTTTTCCTAAAATGCTACTATTACTGGTGTCAATTATGAAAATGATTATAGAAAGAATTCCATTTTAAATGAAACTCTTTAACATGCCTGAAGAAGGATCTGAATGACACTTTGCTGTGTGCAGGACAATTTGTACACTTTAAATGGGAAACGTTGCATTTGATGTGTCGGTAACACAAAAAGCTGCATTTACACTTATTAACCTGCCATTAATGAAAACAGTGTACTGTATCACACCCTTTAAAAGATGCACTCATTATTAAAACAACAGCAACATTTAAGGCAGCTCTGACTGTACATTTCATTTTATACAGAACCAAACAACCTTTCTACAGTCACTGTACTGGTGTTGCAATAGTTGTGTTTGCAACAGTCATGGTTTTAAATGTCACTCCATGTTTGCATAGAATCAGTTTTTATGTCATGTTGCTGTATATAAATTGCACCAGTGCATGATGCATCATATCAAAGACAAATTCAATCAACACATGCCCTTTGCCACCGCAGCCATCTATCAATTAAAAGTCAACATCTTTCACTGAAGACCAATGAGTCCGTGGATTCTTTCACCACTAAGATGATAAAAAGAGCAAAGATTAAATACTTTTTGGATTGTCCCATTGCTGAAGATTTTGGAGAGGGATACACATTGCCCTGCAAGATATTTTTAAATGTGTAATGCCCCTGTTGGAGGCTGCTTAAAATTATAGTGTGCTTATCACATATTTTCCCATTTAATTAAAATGTTTCATCCCAAATAGTTAACTTTTTCAGTTTGTGCTCTTGCGTTATTTTTTTCCATACACCAGCATGACAACCCACTTATTCCATTCTTGAAATGCAAAAACCTTTCTTTTTAACTTTAGTCTAAATGCTTTTATTTAAATTGACACACACTGAACATTTGAGCTGGTTTTATGTGCAATGTCTATGCTGTGACTCTTGCGAGCATCAAGCAAATCTAAAATGAATGAATATTTGATTTTTTAGTTGGCACTCGCTTTATATACTTGAAACAATGCTAAAACTATGGAAGCCTGTTTCCGCCACAGAATAATAAAAAAGTTATTGTTACTTTTTCCTTGCAATTCTGAATTCTAACTCACAACTGCAAGTTTATAACTTGCATAAGCAGATTTAGAAAAGAAAAGTCTGAATTGTGAGATAAAAAGTCACAGTTACTTTTTTTATTATGTGTAGGATATGTATACAGTATTTATATTTGCGAGATGTAAACTCAGATATTGTAAGTTTAAATTGCAATTTTTTTTCCATATAAAGCAATATTGTCTGTAGCCACTATAAATAATATATCCATGTCCTGTTTTCTGTCCACGGCACAGAGTTCGTCTGTATTTGTCCAGATCTGAGCAAAACGCTGGTTCATCATTGATGGATTCTCTATGTGACTCTAGGTCTGAATACTGGCGTTAGTGTTCAGAAGCAGGTCTTAATCACAGTCCCAGGAGACTTCCACAACTAGACTTCATTCATACAATGCTACCCACAAAGCTAAAGAGTTTCTAATGGGAAGAGTTATAGGATCAATACTGTGATTAGCAACAGCCTTGTAGCTATTGTGTGTTGTTAGCAATCTATCGTATCAATGCTGATGCCTGTGGGGAAAGCACACCTGCTGCGAGAAGAAAAGAAGGCTCATGGGCTTCACCGCGGCCTATTAGAAACGGCTTGGCAGCACCGCGGCAGTCAATAATGAATTTAGCAAGCACAGGTTTTCAACAGCACGCTCATTTCACCTTGAGAATATGCAGCAAGACTAAATATTTACATGCAGATTTTGCAAGTTTCCCGGTCGAGCGTGTAGCTCCAGCTTCATTTCTGCAGGTTTGTTAGTTGACGTAATTGCACAGAAGACCTAAAGAGGGCAATGCTCATGTTAGCAGAAAAACTCAATAACTTACTGAGGAAAAACATGACACAACCTTGATTTGATTCCAGATGAAATCCTCTCCACAAAGAGTCATTTACAGTCAAAGACTGTATTGATTGTGGTTGACCTACGAGTAAGCCAAAGGCTGATTTGACAGCAGTAATTCCCGGCACACACTTAGAGCATTTCCACTGTTTGGATCTCAAATGTGGCTCTAACTAGTCAAGCAATAGTCTTATAAAAAGTTAGGAAATGCAATTTTGAATTTAAAACAAAGGAAATGCATCTGATTATTTTCCTTTAGAATGGCCGATGTGCCAGAACAAACATGCATATTTTTACTCTCATATTAGTAATAACTCTAAATATTGTTTATTATTATGCAGTCCACTACTCCACATGGGAAACATGCACTGTGTTTGCATGGCTAAAAATAAACAGCTCAAGGCAAATTCAAGTGCAAGTGCACAACAGTATGGAAACAAAAGCATTTCAGGGAATATATCACACACTGATATGTGATTTACATATAAACTCACATATTGTTTGGACAAAAGCCTCAGCTGAATGTAAATACAAAATCTAACAGGAACACTGACTGAATTTAAGTTGCTGTGATGCTTTTAGGTGAGAGTTTTTGCAACACCTAAATGAATATAGCGATTATATACTTAAAATACAAGTGGAAAAGAAGTAGAAACGTATTGTAATTTACAACTTTCTGATATTATCAACATAGACCTATTAATAATAGTGTGAATTTCAGGTATGTTGCCTAATGTTTTCTTCTTCTTTTTTTGTTTGTTTGTTTTGTACGTGCAAAAACTTTTTTTTTTTTCCGTAAAACAAAGACTACTTTTCTTAGGCGATTTTGCATTTCTGCATTTGTACTGGGAAACAAGACAAAATCACTTTTTGCTGTGTAATCAAATATTTGTTCTTGTTTTCCAGCTAAAAATATCTCAACATCTTGAAAACAACATGAATTTACTTAAGATATTAGTGCTTGTCTATTGAATTAAGGTTTTTACTATATTTAATCTTGATTATGCTTTTATAATTCAAATAGTTGTCTTGTTTAAAACCTCAATGGATTTGTTAGATTCCTGCTTTTGCCAAAGGGGGGTGACAAATTAAGGTTACTAGTCTGAGTAAAGGATGTTTACATATTTTTTCCTAACAAAAAAGACAATTATTCCACACAACAGAGTCTTCAAATGTGCACAGGGTTATAATGAGCATTTGATCTAATTTAAAAAAAACAGTGAAAACACAGAGATACGGCCACTGATATATCATTGCATCCTCCTCGTCAGTGTTTCTGTGGTTTGTTAGAGCTGAAGAGCTCACGGGCTTATAGAAGAACTTCCTCGAGTAGAAGATGATGTAACTTTCCAGCAACAATAATCCTCAGCTGCACCAAAACCTCATGCGCGCACCGACTGTTTCAGACAGCTTGGGTGCTTTTGAAGAGCACTGCGTCAAGAATTAAAGAGAATGAAAGACAAAAAAACACATGCCATCCAGTTTTTAAGAAGGGTTAATCCCTTTCTAAAGTCATACGTCCATACGCACACAACTCTTCGCACGCTTCCGACTCAATTAGAGGTCTCGGACTGTGACAGGCTGCTGGAATTCATTACACGCCCATGCGGCCGAGGGATGAGAAGGGCCAATCAATACAGTCAGTATCTGCTGCTTCTAATCTCTGTAGCCTGTGTCAGCGGCGCTATCTGTAATAGATCTGCAGGATTATAGAAATTCCTAAAACACTACGCCAGTCGCCCAGGTTACGCGCTTGTCTGCGACCCGGTGTTGCCGCCGGAGCTTTGCCTCGGCCCGTGTAGCGTGAGGCGAATGCCGGCGGGAGTTTAACGACCCGGGGATGGATGGAGGACGAGGGCGGATAAGCGCGGAGGGCAGGCGAGCAAAGAGTCCATGTAATTTCTGTAATCCTCGTGGCATTTATACCTCCAGGGACAGATAATGAAAATGAAAAAATATAAATGGTGCTGGGGAAACTTCCCAAAGCTGAACGTTTTAATCTGTTGCATGCTTAACGCACAGTTACTTTCCAGGTCAGCAAGCATCTGAGTGCTGACTCACACTAGACGTCATATTTAGTGCTGTCACAGGCAGTCTAGACTTGCTGCACAAAGTCGGGTCTAGAAAAAGACCATTTGACCGACATATAAAGTGACCAGCTTGTGCCATTTTGGGGACAGGTGCATAATAGATCCATCAAACCCCCATTGAAACAAAACCACTAAAAAAAATAAATGAAAAAAGACACCGACCTGAAATGTGTATCAGACTCAAACTGATTATCTAACACAAACATAATTTAAAGGAATAGTGAAAATTAACTAACTTAAAATTTGCTCAAGATGTCCTCACCCTCAGGTCATCCAAGATACAGATGAGTTTATTTCTTCATCAGATTTGAAGAAATGTAGCATCGCATCACTTGCTCACCAATGGATCCTCTGCAGTGAATGGGTGCCGTCAGAATGAGAGTCCAAACAGCTGATAAAAACATCACAATAATCCACAAGTAATCCACACCACTCCAGTCCATTGATTAAGGTCTTGTGAAGCCAAAAGTTGCGTGTTTGTAAGAAACAAATCAATCATTAAGATGTTTGTAACTTCAAACCATTGCTTCCGGCTAAAATATGAGTCAACCGGAACAGTCTAAAAGAGGATTTAGATCTTAAATAAAATTATGAATATCTTTCAAAGATTTGATGCAACTAACCTTGCAAATTTTGGTCAATCCAGTAATGCCATTTGTTCAATCCCAGAACTCGTGCATTAATTGTAGAGTTTGCAGTAATCACACATGCTTTCCATTGTTTGTAAACCTGAAAACATGTTGCAGAAGGGCAGCAGTGCAACCACAGAAACCTAAGGAAGAAAAATAGCAATAGAAACCATTAGCGTAACATTGATATGCTTCAAATGTAAAAGCAAATCAAATATGAAAATGTAAAGCACACTTCTTGTTTTATTCTGTTGGTTTCAGGACAATGCATCAGCTCACAGCGATGAATGCATGTGAGAGGTTGAGTGCATCTTATCGAAATGAAAAGGTAATTTGATATAATTAATTGAAAAATAAGTATGTGCTGTGAATGTGATAATTAGATCCTTCAAGAGCTTCATACTTTAATGATTATTAAATCATATAGAAATATCAGTCACAGAAACAGTGAGTCTGGATAATCATAATTAATGAAGTGGAAATCATTCAGTCAGTCATGTAATAGCACTGCTATATAACTGAGCTGCGAGAATAGCAATATCAAATACTAGCTGCAATGTTTACACCACCGTTATAATGCATATACCTATAATTTATGTATGTATTTCAGTTGACCTAGATAAATTTTAATGGATTTTAAATGCTTTTGAGGGAATCACACAGAATAGTTTGATTCATATTTCACCCTTAAAACAAGATATTTTTTTATATACATTATTAGAACACTAGTATTTTCAGCAGCTAAAAATGGTTTTAAGTCAGTTATTCTGTCTGTTGCTGTAGTGTGTTGGGAAATATCAGTTTACATTTCCAAACATTTATTTTGCCATTGATTGAAATTATGCAGTGAGATTTTTGTCTGACAACAGCCAGTGCTCCACACAGAGATCTGATCTGATCATCATCAGTCTGTCTGTGATTACATGAAGAAACAGAACAAACTGAGACAGAATAAATCCAGAAGAACTGTGGCAACATCTCCAAGACGCTTCAAGAAACCTACCTGCAAAGCTCCTGAGAAACTGTGCTCAAGTGCACCGAGGGCAAAACTGCTTTAAACACAAAGGATGCTCACAACAAATGTTGATTTAATTTAGTTAATAGAAGTTAACTGATAAAGAAAATCTATTTTATGACATTATTTTTTTGACAGCATCCTCATTTTACAGCATTTTTACACAAGTGCCTAAAACTTTTAACAGTACTGTAGCTTTGCAGACAGGTTTCTTGAAGCATCTTGGAGACGTTGCCACAGTTCTTCTGGATTTAGTCTGTCTCAGTTTGTTCTTTTTCACCACTGTATATAGTATATATATTTTTATATAATTATTGTGAAAGTTAAGCACAAATCTAATTTATACATACAGATAAGATACATATAAAAAACAACAAAAAAACATCATAGGCCAGTAAATAAATGACTGTATTACCATTAGTATCGCCACTGGTGGTGGTTGAGAAGAGACCCCCCCCATATGATTGTAAAGCGCTTTGGGTGTACAGCAATACACAATAAAGCGCTATATACAGTCAGGTCCATAAATATTGGGACATCGACACAATTCTAACATTTTTGGCTCTATACACCACCACTATGGATTTCAAATGAAACGAACAAGATGTGCTTTAACTGCAGACTGTCAGCTTTAATTTGAGGGTATTTACATCCAAATCAGGTGAACGGTGTAGGAATTACAACAGTTTGCATATGTGCCTCCCACTTGTTAAGGGACCAAAAGTAATGGGACAGAATAATAATCATAAATCAAACTTTCACTTTTTAATACTTGGTTGCAAATCCTTTGCAGTCAATTACAGCCTGAAGTCTGGAACGCATAGACATCACCAGACGCTGGGTTTCATCCCTGGTGATGCTCTGCCAGGCCTCTACTGCAACCGTCTTCAGTTCCTGCTTGTTCTTGGGGCATTTTCCCTTCAGTTTTGTCTTCAGGAAGTGAAATGCATGCTCAATCGGATTCAAGTCAGGTGATTGACTTGGCCATTACATAACAGTCCACTTCTTTCCCTTCAAAAACTCTTTGGTTGCTATTGCAGTATGCTTTGGGTCATTGTCCATCTGCACTGTGAAGCGCCGTCCAATGAGTTCTGAAGCATTTGGCTGAATATGAGCAGATAATATTGCCCGAAACACTTCAGAATTCATCCTGCTGCTTTTGTCAGTAGTCACATCATCAATAAATACAAGAGAACCAGTTCCACTGGCAGCCATACATGCCCATGCTACCACCACCATGCTTCACTGATGAGGTGGTATGCTTAGGATCATGAGCAGTTCCTTTCCTTCTCCATACTCTTCTCTTCCCATCACTCTGGTACAAGTTGATCTTGGTTGATCTGTCCATAGGATGTTGTTCCAGAACTGTGAAGGCAAGGAACTGCTCATGATCCTAAGCACACTGTAGAAATGTTGTCTCCATGTATGCATTTCCTTATTTATGAAAGTTTCATAACAACACAAGTGGTTACACTGGTAAATAACTACCATATAAATAAATGTATGCATTTAGAAGCAATTAAAATGCAGAGTACTTAGTAGAGACTTATCTTTAGAGAGTTAGCCTTTGGAGTGGAAGATTACTTTAAAACTGAATTGCACATTGTGTTATACACTAAGCACTTGACATCCGGTCCACAATCCTGACTTGGGCCAAAACTGTCCCTTTGCATAAGCACATTGCAATTAACCTCTCGCTGTGAAAGGTCAGCAAACCGCTAAAACATTCAACCATCCAAAACCACTGTTTTAATCATGCTAACTTTACACAAGCTTCCTTGCTCATCTGAATTACTGCTAACTTTATGTGTCTTCTGACTAAACACCACCAGACAGGGTTGTACAGATTAACCCGGGGCTAATATAGCCATTAAAAGATAAAAGAATGAAACATAAACTTCATTGAGATATGAGGGGTGTTTTTCTGGTATTGAAATTATGATGTATGTGGAGTAATTTAAGTACAAAATGTTCAGATTCAGGTTATATTTTTATTTATGAAGCAACATGGCATAAGGCTTCACTGTATTATATAATATCAGATATTGCAACAATGCCTATTTCCTTAGAGAGCTCCTAAAAATGTGAAACAGAACCTGCTGTAAGGAGTCTTGCCACTTTTTCCGTGGCCTTGATTCTGGAAGTATTTTTCCCAGAGAGATTTTGAAAAGTCTTTGTTAAAGAGTTATAAGCCATGAACCGAACCAATCAAGTAAATCACAACAATACAAACTGATTCGAAGTAAAAAAAATATTTGAAAAACTGACAAAAAGACAAAAGCACAAGACCTTGTACTTCACTTAAATAAACTACAGCCCCACAAAGCATTGCAAATAACATAAAATGATGATAAATAAAACTATTGATTTTATATTCTAAAAATACTTTTTCTTCTCTGCAGCTTTCTTCCTAATATAGTTGTCCAACAAACCAGTGTCCCAAAACCATTGGCACTAAATACAAATATTGTTGGCTCCTTGACAAATTGGTTTTGCTCCTATTTTGTTACTTTGGATAAAAGCAACTGATAAATGCATAATTGTTAATGTAAAGTTAAAGATGTTGATTGCGTCTATAGAAACATTATTTGTTGTTGTTCATTCTTGTTTTGTTCGTTTTAGGCTTCATTGCTTGTTTTGATTTCGTCACAGAATCATGGGTCATGTAATTTTTCCACCAGGAATTCTGCTGTTAAACATGATTTAAAAAAATACGTTGAAATAGTGTGTCCTGATGGCTTCAGCAAAAGTATACACCATCGATTAACAACCTTGTAGTTTGTCTCTCTTTAAACGTTTACAAGTTATTGTTAAAAATGAATACCCCTATTGAGAAAATGAATAAGATTTTTACTTCCAGAAACCAACTGTTGCACTTTATTATTTTATTATTATGGCTCAGGTGATTGTTCAAAAAATGTTACAGGATCTGACTGCATATGGAGCGAAGCTGGCAGCATTTATAAATATACTGTATATGTGTGTGTGTGTGTGTGTGTGTGTGTTGTTTTTAAGCTAAAAAAAAACATATTTATTATATCAATATTATCAGATTTTTTTCCCCATAATTTTTAAATATTAAAAAAAAAAAAAAAAAAAAAATAGATACAAAAAATGTAATCCAAAAATGTGGAGATTGCAGTCGTTTCCCATTCAAGTAGATACGAGCTGTACTTACAAGACTGGAAATAGCTGCCTGAAGGCCTTACCAAGATGCTCGCCAACTGGACTGACCTGCCCTGCAGGGACTGATCATGTCAGCTGAAAAAGAACATTTCAGAGCAGGTCATTACATTTTGATGAGAGATTACGAGCAATTTTATGTGCACAGATGAATCATACACACTAAAACCAGGAGCATATATTAAAAAAGCAAATATCACTTGTGATGTCAGATTGACTTTCAATTCAACAGATAAGAAACTGCACTATTTTCTGTATTTTAGCAGAAATCGGTGTGTTTAATTCGGCCCTCTGCCAGAACATGTCCTCCTGCGATGGCAGAATGAACAGGTGTCGCTTGACGAAACCTTCCCGGGCATCTGACTAATTGTAGGCAGATTGTTAGCAGATGTTGTTGACGTGATGCCACAGCAGGCTGAAGGGGCTTTGACAGGTCTCAGGTCAGCAGCGAGAGGCTCTACCTCTCCTGTATTCCTCCCTCTCTTTGGCCCCTGCGCTGTCATGACACAATGTGACTATCTGTGGCCGTGCAGCTGTCGAAATTCATTCACCACGGCTGGCAGGAACCCGCGGGCGTAGGGCACCTCTCTCAGCTGATTTCAGAGAGAAGAACACGCTCCTGTACAGGAAGGCATATGCAACATGCCACGACAAAACCAGATGGTCTGCGTGTGCCGGCCTTTTGTTTCACGGTGTGAAATTCCCTGCTGAGGATCGAGGAGCTTCATAATCTGCTCTGCTTTGTAGCTGCATTCAAAATAACAGACCCAAAGGATGACTAGAAGAAACAAGAGCTTTTAGAAACTCTTGTTTCAGAAAATGCATTATTTTCAAAGCCTAAAAGAATAGTTTATCACACAAAAAAAAAGAATGTTTGCTGAAAATGTACTCATCCTCAGGTTATGCAAGATGTAGATGAGTTTGTACCTTCATCAGATTTGGAAAAAATGCATCACTTGCTCAACAATGGATCCTCTGCAGTGAATGGGTGCCGTCAGAATGAGAGTCCAAACAGCTGATAAAAATATCACAATAATCCACAAGTAATCCACACCACTCCAGTCCATCAGTTAACATCTTGAGAAGACAAAAGATGAAACAAATCCATCATTACAGTTTTTCTCGATTGCTAAAACACTATAACCAGGCTTTTGAATTAAAATTTCAAAACCATAACGCCATTTTTGAAAAAGCACACCCATTTCCCTAAACTATAAACACTATTCCCCTGCTTTGACACGAGTCAGATTTGGTGAACTGTTATTGCAAAACTCTACACACAAATCCCTATACATTTCTCAGTGCTTACACCATGTGGCATGTGGCTTTTGCAGAAAATCCATTGTGTGGTGCTGTTTGTATGAATTGTTTTGAGAAATGCACATACTTCTTTGCAAATATTACAGTGGGGATGAATCGAGAAATGCACCAAAGAGACTGAGAAAAACTGTATTCAGGTTTGAAACAATGGATCAAGAGAGATGTGAAGGAAGAGGTCAAGGACACCACAGAGGAGGAGGAGAAGGAGTAGGGAATAGAGAAAGAAATGAAGGAAGAGGAACAGTAGGAGGTGGAGAGGGAGTACAGAGAGGAAGATGAGGAAGAGGAAGAGGAGAGGAGAAGAGAAAGATGAGGAGGAGAAGGAGGAGGACGACGACAACATAGAAGAGAAAGAGGAAGGGCAAGGGCAAGAAGACAAGCAGTCTCAGATATTTTAGTTGATGCGTGGCAGTGTTGGATCATGCATGCGAGAGGATTTTACCCCCGCAGCCTGGCCAGGGCCAATATATCCTGTGATGTTGACGAGGTTCTTTGGCCTGTCCCAGACCAAAGATGGGATGCTGGGGCAGAATAAATACTTTTGTTGTTGTTTGCTGTATTGTACTGTACTCTACAGTACATTAAATTAAGGAATAAAACACTTGGGGAGTACCACAAGCAACACTTATTACCGGTTTTTGTAGTATTGTTTTGAATTTATCTCTATCGGTGTGTAAAACTGTGTTGTAGTGTGTGTGTTTTTGAGGGTTTGTGTGTCATGTCTGAGAGCAAAGTTTGTTTTTTAGCAAGATTGAGTTGTTTTGAGTGGAGAGCTTCCTTTTGACCTGAATATAGGAAGTTTGGGGAATTGAGTTAGAAGTTATGGATTTGTGTTTAGAGTTTCGCAAAAAAAAAGAGGCATCATTTCAAGAAATGTGTTTAAGCAATCAAGAAAAACTGTAAGATGTTTTTAACTAAAAGCAAATCAATGATCCATAATAACGCTTCCTCCAGTGAAAAAGTGGTCTGGTCTGAATCGGGAGAGAAATCTGCACAGATCAAGCACCGTTTACAAGCCAAAACAGTCCAAAACAGCTCTAAATAAATATGTGGTTAGATTTCGATGTGAGAGACAACTGGAGATACACTTTTTCACTGGAGGAAGCATTATTATGGATTATATATTATGCACTCGTATTTTTCGCCAGAAACAATTATTTGAAGTTAATTCAATTAAATTCAATTTACTTTATTGTCATTGTACATGGTACAACGAAATTCTGTCTGGTGAGACTCAGTTACAAACTAAACAAAAGAAGAACTAAACAACAACTTAAATCAACCAACAATAAATAACAAATAACAGTTACAACAAAATAAAGTGCAGATTATGTCATTAGCTTGAGGGTGTGAGTGCAAAGGGTGTGATAGAGGTCACAGCTCTTGGAAAGAAGCTGTTTCTCAGTCTGTTTGTGTGTGCTTTTATGGTCCTGTACCTCCGCCCTGAGGGCAGTGGGTCAAACAGTCCATGACCCGGGTGGGTGAGATCTGCAGCAATGTTCCTGGCCTTCTTCTGGAGGCGTTCTGCATAGACCAGGTCCAGATCTGGAAGTGGATCCCCAACAATCCTCTGTGCAGTCTTAACCACCCCGGGCCAAGTCCTTCCTGTCCTGTGCAGCTGGCATGCCACACAGTTACACCATAGCATAGGATGCTTTCTATGGCAATCTTAAAGAAATTTATCAGTCCAGCCTGCTTCAACTTCCTGAGGAAGAAAAGTCTTTGTTGAGCTTTCCTAACCAGGTGGGAGGTGTTCAGGGCCCAAGTGAGGTCCGCTGAAATGTGGATACCCAGGAACTTGATGTTTTCCACACGCTCCACTTCTACCCCCTGTATGAGCAGTGGTGCATGTGCTGTCCTTCCGGACCTTCTGAAGTCCACTATAACCTCTTTGGTTTTATTGGTGTTCAAAACCAGATTGTTTGCTGAACACCACAGGTCCAGGTGATGGATTTCCTCCCTGTAGAAAGTCTCATCATTGTTCGATATGAGACCCACTACGGTGGTATCGTTGGCGAATTTCACAATAGTGTTGGAGGCGTGGATAGAGGTGCAGTCGTGTGTTAAGATAGTAAAGAGTGCTGGACTGAGCAGGCATCCTTGCTGAGCTCCTGTGTTCAGAATGAGGGCAGACGATGTGTTGTCCCCTATTCTTACTACTTGTGGCCTGTTGGTTAGAAAGTCTCTGATCCATAAGCACAGTGATTTGGACAGGCCCAAATTGTACAGTTTCTGTACCAGTTTTTGGGGGATTGTTGTATTAAAAGCAGAGCTAAAATCGACTAATAGCATCCTGACATATGTATTTGACATTTCCAGATGGGAAAGGGCTGTATGGAGTGCTATGATGGCTGCATTTCCGTAGATTAATTCTCCCTGTAAGCAAACTGGTAGCTGTCTAATTCCGGAGATACAATGTTCTTAAAAACATCTTAATGATGGATTCAAGGCTTACAAACATGGTCATAATACAGCAGGGTCAATAAACAGCAAACAGGTTTTGGCAAGCGTTCACATCGGCGAACAATATCCAACAGACAAAGAGAGATAATCACAAGCAATAATCCAAACGATGCAAACAGACTGGAGTAAATCCAGGTCAAAACACAGTGACAATAATGTGGGCTCCGTAGAGTAGCTACTTGGAGAGTGATAAACGAAACAATTCGGCAGAGAGCAAGAGGAAGTCCAAGACTTATAAAGTGTGTGATGTTTTTGTGTGAGAGTCAGGTGTGAGCTGTCAGTGCGAACAGCTGGAGTGCAGTGGATGATGGGAAATGCTCATTCAACAGTGTGGTGTAAGAGTCGGGTGAACAGTGACCCATTCACTGCAGAAGCTCCATTGGATGTTTTTACTTGTGGATTATTGTGATGTTTTTATCAGCTGTTTGGACTCTCATTCTGATGGCACCCATTCACTGCAGAAGCACCATTGGATGTTTTGCTAAATTTCTTCAAATATGATCCCATGAAGAAAAAAACTTGTCTACATCTTGGATGGCCTGAGGGTGAGAACATTGTCTGCACATTTTTGGGTGAACTCCTTTAACTTGTTAAATTGACAGTCCTTGTTGATTTCCTAGCCTCACAGGCAAATACTGTAAGCAGAACTGTCAACCTCTGCATGCTGTTTTTCCTCACAAGCACCTACAAAACGTGAAAGTGTTTGTGAGAATGGACTTATACACTCTTACATTTCACTTCAAGGTCTGACCAGATACACACCAGGGAAACGAATACAATTCTAAACACTTTCAGTTTCATCCTCTCTTACTCTTTTTATATCCAAAAGACTCGGTAGATTTCCCACACTGAAAGAAATAGCCAAGTTTTCTTATTCAGTGTTTTTGCAAAGATGTGCATTTCTAAGTGAAGCCTGAAGAATGACAAGAATGATCAAACAAGTGGAAAAATCCAACATAGTTACACTTAAGAAAGTACTTGATCCATGTCTACTGTTATAAAGCTTCTTTACTGCCATCGATGGTTCAGTGAAGAACCTTTAACATTCATGGAAGTTTTCAATTGCAAAAAAAATTATTTTGTAGAGATATAAGGTTATTAGATAATTAAAATGCTTTAGAAAAAAATGGTTCTTTTAAGAACTGTTCACTGAAAGGTTCCCAAAAAAGTTTTTTTCTCTTATACTAACCCATTTCACAGCACATTTCGAGCACAAGAAAGGCTCTTCGATTCATATAGGAGATCTGCCACCTGCTGGTGTTGGATCCTGATGGAATTGGATCTAATAGGAATCGCAAGGCTTCTTCCAACCTTTCCTGCCAGCTGATCCTGATTGACTGAAATTATCCCACCTAAAATCAGCAGGGAACAACTAAGCAAATAATAAAATGCAACTAACCATATAATTACATTGGCAAAATAAATAGACTTTTAAAGGAGAGGAGAAACACTTCACATGCCATTTGCTGTCAATGTCAAAAATCATTTGTCCTAACAGACTCAAATCAAAAAGTTTTCTTGCACAAAATTCATCTGTCACTTGGCAGACACTCACTGAATCAGACAGATGTCAACATGGATGTGTTGTGTGACACCCTCATACTCAAAAACCACAAATAAAACACAAGATAAAGGAAAAGAAAACCCACATAGGTTTAAGCTGCAATACAACGAGGGTTATTAAACATTTGCATTGCATTGCATAATTAAACAACTGCATTGCATGAAATATGCTGTGTGTATGCAATTCCCAATAAGGACTTTGCAAACCGCTGCTATAGGAAATCACCTGTTTTGGCTGAAGACATGCAGGCCAATGTCTGTTCGTTCAAGGAAGTTCCCAAGGTGCCAGGTGAAACAAACATCATTTTTAACAATAATTTTTCAGTTTCATCCTGTCTTATTCTTTTCCTTCTGCCAGCCCAAGATGAAATAATCACATAATGACATCCTGTCAGGTCGGCATCACATTAATCCTGACATAAACAGTGCTATCGACAGAGCCATTTTTAATGAAAGGCAGGGAAAAAGGGAGGCGAGGCGGCAGTAATTGTTCTAATTTGGAGTGGATCGATGGTTTTGGCAGAGCACAAATCACGCAGCTACACAGGCATATAAAAGCAGGCTGTCAGACATCCCCCCCCCGCTCGCTGCCAAACGTCCATTCAGTACACTTGGCACGTTGCAACATCGGCCAAGGTGGCATGCCAAGATTTTCGGGTCTCTTTTCAAACAGAATGGCTGTCGTAGTGTTATATAGTGCACAGATGTCTTTTAACGCACAACTCAAATGGCGGCAGGTTAAATTAAGGCACGGATGCTTCTGTGTCAAACCTGAGACGACAATCATATCCGGTACAAAGGCAAGCAGAAGCATTTCTATTGCTCAAGCTAGAGGGTGATACCTCTACAATACATCAAATCATCGGCTTGTTAAGGAGAGCTGTGATACTGCTTCTATTAACTAACAGATGAAAAAAAAAATCCCTCATATTTGCACTAAAGGATGAAACCTGAGCCTCTTTGGACAATCACCTAGTAACAAACTAGAACACCCTAGCATCCAAAAAAACTATAAATTAATCTATCTACCGTATAGATCTATATCTTCATAAAATATATAAATATTAAAAAAGTCATTAATGCATATGTAATGCAAAACAATGTATGTATGCATGTATGTCTGCTAAATGACTAAATGTAAATGTGTGTGTGTGTGCAACATATATTATATTAAATATAAATACCTACAAATATATGCATCATATATAGATTATATCATATATGAAAAATACTTCATTTTCACCTAATATAGTTATATATATAGTAGAATATCAGTTTGGATATTTGGATAAATACTTGTTTATTTACTCAAATTACCATACTGTTACATGAGCCGTTACGTACTCCAGTAAATTGACGCTGTCTGAAATTATAAAGAAGAGAATTGCTTCTCATTAGCTCCAGTTTCTTGGCTATGTTTCATTAAATGTGAAGTGCCCGCACACATAATTGCCTATTTAAAAAAAGCACATATGGTGTCATATTGAAAATGCTGAATTGAATCCAGAGTTATGAAGCATTTCTCAGCCCAGCGCAGCAAAACGCCTTAATGTCACTCACTAACTCAACCGCAGGTGCTTGAACAGTGAGCCGCCATTAGGTGAAATTGAGTTTCTTACATTTATTCAAATCAGTTTAGAATCACACCTGAGTAAATATGCTTACCTGGGCAAAAAGATGCTGGGTTTTATTTACATATCAAGATATAGGCATGCATCGTATGATGAACAAAACTGCATTTACATTCAAAATGGCCTGTTAAATCACATTCGGACCCTTGTTTCTGAATGACCACAGAGGAACAATGCAAACCCCATGCTCTGAGTAAAGCATGCATCTCTAGAGACTTAAAAAAGCCAGTTAGCTGTACAATTACACCACTTTTCATTATTATTATGTGAAAAGACTCATGCACCTGTGTGAAGTCTCAGTCTCAAATTATCTGTGTGTAATTCACAATGTTCAGGTCTGATGGATTCCATGTACCTCAGGGTTTTCCTTGTTGCAAATGAAGCTCAACTGGTCGTGTCAAACCTGTCAAGCTTCTAACATCTTAGAAAGAGAGTCATTCTGGTTAAAGAAATGCAAAGTTTGCCAAACATACTATCAATCACAATCATCCTTTGAAAGACAAAAAGCAGAGATTTTACACTTAATTCGTTGCATTTTCTAAGCCAAGCATCAATATTAGTATTCTAAGTGACTAGACTAATGATTTCTCACCTGCTGGATAATTAAAACGTAAAAAAAATCCCACAGATGCAATTGAAGGGGAGAGCTGAACCATATATACAAACAAGATGATCACAGAGACTTGGGGGTCCAGGACTAGTAACTAATAATAATGCACTAAAAACCATACAGAACACCTTACAATTTAATAGCAATGGCCACTATACCTACAAGACTCATGTCTCCTTTGAGGGACCAACAAAATATTAGTCTTATTAATCTTGATTCTCACACTTCCTCATCTTACAGCTTTGCCAGATTTTAATTGCAACTTTCAAATTCGCTCCTCTCACAAAAAAACATGTTGATGCATGTTTTTCTTTCACATAGCAAACAAGGCTTATTAAAAGCATGCTTTGCTGAGTCTGTAATTGGCAGTGGTTTTACAAAATACACTGGCAGAACCTGTGCCAAGAAGGAGGGGAGGCACCAGAGAACTGGTCTAGATAAAAGACAAGAACGTGAGCCAAAGTGAAATCAGTTCAACAGGGAGCGAGGAATTAAGAAGTGTATCATCTCAGTGGAAGAAAAATAGTGTTTAACTTTTGGCAGGAGTATTTTTACACCCAGAATGCATTGCACCAAGCTCATTGGAAAAACAAACCCAAGATGGTGGAGAAAATTAATTAAATGCTGAATATAGTATTGAAAATTATTGCATGCTACAGATTTTACATAACAGAAGTATCTGTTCTGGTTAACTAGCAGTAAATAAAGAATGCAAAGTGTTCATCTGCCATCAAAATGAAACCGCAGTGAAATTATACAAATGCCAAACCACATATTTCATCAACAATCTCAGGCATTATCCGGAAATGAACGGAAATTCTTTTTGAAACAAGTGGGTTTCATAACGGATGCGTAACTGGAGTAGATTAGGTAAGTTATTGGTGTCGTTTCTCATTAGGTTTGGAATGACAGAACCTATTAAGCAGGTTAATCTTTTAGCCACAGTTTTTTCTCCCTATACTGTTCCCATTGGTAATTACATGATTAAAAGTTCAGACATTTTTCCATGTTTCATAAGACACTCCAAGACTCGACTTATGATTACACCTCGTTACACGACAAACCTCCTTTTGAACATGAATCTGTGACTGTTCAAAGACGTATAATCCAACATTAATTAAAGCAGCCGTACTGCAGGACACAAAAGTGTCTGGCGCTGAAATGAGCCGGTCGAGCACACATACAGAACGAGCCGAGAGTGAATAAGGCTTTCATATGCTTTTATGGTGAAGCTGTAAGCTTACCGGATCTACATTTACACATCCACATGCACATTATTTCATGAAAGCATATAGCTGGTCACCACAGGGCCCAATGAAATTTTAATCAGTGCGTTCCAACCAGGCGGGTTTGATAAATGTAATGCGGAAAACAGCCACAGATATCATAATGGCGTGCACATCTACTGATGCTAACAGTGAGAACAATTTGCAGTCATTGAACAGATAAACCACTACTTCACAGAGAATCACAGATTGCAAATGAGAGCTATTTTTATCCAATAGTTTCTCCTAAAAAGCAATGAGGTTAACTGGAGAACAAATCGAGACTTCAAGCATCTCTGATGTTTCTCCTTGAGAAAAGACACCAGGAATATCAGGTGGGTCAATATCACCATAGAGTGCCTTTCAACCCTCACAATACTCAAAGATTTCCCATTCGCTTTATGTCATATCATAAATAGTAGACACTCAAGTACTATAGAAACATATTAGCTGAGCTCCCACACATTTTTTTAAGATAATTATATATTATATATAACAGTAAATATATATTACTGTTAAATATGTTTTCATTGCAAAATTAAGATTCGAAGCATTTAAATACCCTGTCCACCAGATTTGTTAAAATTATATAATACATGAAAGATTTTATGCAAATTATATTTTGAAACTCATATGTTCACACATGTATTTTTTCTTTATGGAGAAATTATAAATACATAAAAGATTTTATGTAAAACATGGGTTTTTAAAGAAACTCATACAATTCACACATGTATTTTTTCTTATTTGGAGAAAACTGTGATATTTGGATGCAGTTTTTTGCATGTTATTGCCCCCACGCCTAGCTATTGAACACACTGGATTATATAGATATGAATGAATTATCATATAAAATATTATTGTAAAATATCAAGATGACAGGGTGGACCAGCACATGACGGTGTGGACAAATAATGCAGAACACACAAATCATGACAAAATGTGAAAATGAAACATATTCAACTTCTAAAAAAATTATATAATAATAATAAATAATATAATCACATCCTCAATCACACTGATATACCGACCCCTCCCCATTCATTTTCATTCAGTCCACCCTGTCATGCGTCTGTCCACTCTATCGAGTAAGTAGCCGACAGGGTGGACATTTTGAGCTTCAATTAGCATATTAGCTTACAACAAACTGTGACTAGCTAAATATTTAGTCTGGTTGTTGAAGAGAATTTGGTATATTTAAACTTACATATTTTGAAAATACTGTATTCTAATCACTTCTGGCATATTTTATGCTGACAGGGTGGACATGTAAAGCTTGGGAATAGCAAGTAAGCAAACTCATACGAAGAAAATTCAACCTCAGCGGTTGAAATTCCCGCCACTGAAGAGACAAAACATCTGTTGTCCTGATGTCACTAAAGGGGATGGCCTTTTCTTAAATGGGCGGATTTCCCAACACGACAGGGACAAACTCTTCTTTTTTATTAAATAAAAATATCATTTTTAATACCAAATGATCAATACACTCAAATTGAGTTTAACAAAAAATTAACAAAATATTAATAGAGAACAAAAAATTTAAATTTTATGATTTGACTGTATTCTACTCTCATTCACATTTAATGAGCAGTGCATGGGACAAAGCAAAATAACACGCATCCTCTTACACAAATCTAAAAAAAATCTAGAAAATGTATCTAAAGAGTCAAGATTTTTTTATCTTGTTATGAATATATGAATATTTGTTATGAATATAAAAACTTAGCCTAATATAACACACCCTTTCATAGTCATTTATATGTTAAGTTATCATGGCAAATGAGTGATTTATGTACAGGACACCAAAAGGCACCCTACAGTGATCTAGAGGTGTCTCCTCTAGAATTTCAGAAGAAATCTCAAAAATGTCTCAAAGTGGTCAGATTTTCTAAGACAGACAAAGTCTGCATTAATTATTTTTTTTAACTCAAGCATTTCTCTTCAAATTCTCCAATTGATCTAATCAAAATAGAACTGATACATATGGTATATGTATGAAGTCATAAATATACCTCGGTACTGAATGATTACCATATATACCAGGGTTTCCCAGCTTTTTTGTTTTACTCAAATAATACAAAATATATAATACATAATTAACTAAATAACTTATTTTGGAATATTACATTAAAATTTCTGTAGCTCAAGCAAGTAAATCTAGTAATTCCAGTGTCAAGTGTTTGATGAAGAGAATGCATAAATGTAAAAAGTTTTGTATTTGATTTTTTTTAATGTTTTGCATAATTAAAAATGATATATTATGATTTTATTTAGCTTAAAATGGTTAATAATTACATTTCATTTGGTTTAAATATTTTTTTAAAGTTAAAGAATTATTATTATTTTTTTCATTTTGTATTCCCATTATTACAAGAATCTAACAAACCCATGTCTGGCAAACCCTGTTATACCATGGCATTACTGTCACACACACAAAAAAAACATCATAGTACCATGTTATTTTTTGTTCTCAGCACCTGGAATCATATTCAACATGTCCCAAATTCAACCAGAGCCCTACTTTTCTTTCAACTACGGTGCCGTAACATGTTTTTCTCCATTTGCATACTGAGGTACTTGAACCCTAATTACATTAGCGCTCAGGGTGGACGGCAGGAGTTAGCGTGTGCTCATCTGTATCTCTGTGAACTCCACCGTCCAATCTGTGTGACACTTAAACGATCCTCTCCATTAAACACAATGACTCATTGTGACGAACAATCATGCATAGATGCTCGATCCCTCCCCCAATCATGCGTCAGACTCGGGTCCTGTCCTAATCTGTCCTTGAATTCAAACAGAAAATAAAAGTCACATCCATAATGAGCAGATGAGTGTGAAGCCATTGAAAAATCGACTCCTGGAAACCGTAACCTCACGCCAATTATGCATAAAGCTGCCAAAATGCTGTGTTGATCTGTGGCAACAGTAAATGCTGTACAGCTAAAATGAATAAATTATATTAATTAGCAAAACAACTTTTGTCATCATCGTTCGGTGATTTATCGAACACTGCGGTCTTTTATCGTATTGCTGTTGCCACCGTTACACAAAAGCAATAAAGCACTGAAAGATTGATTTTTACCACAGTTAAGGGATGTTCTTAGGCACTCATGAAGCATTAAACTAACGCAAAAAATATGACAAGAAATTCTTGCGTTTTGCTTCACTTGCTTTTTTTGGGCCTATAAAACCACCGGCTGTAAATACTGTCCCTCAGAAATATGCTTAAAGTTCTGCTTGCTTTTCCTTCACATCCTGACACAACAGTTTTTGTCGTTGTTGTCGCTTCTCCACCCCACCCTTAGTTCCTGTGCAGAAAGTGCCGACTTTGCATTCGGGTTTATGTTATGACAGGACGACATTCATCACATAATGAACTGATGTAAGCTGCTGGGAAGCCTAAATGGAAGCCGTCTCAGCCGCTCACAGACTAGCCTCTGGACTCACTCTGTAATTTAGGCTGAGCGCTCAGGTAATGCTTTATTATTAGCCAGATATCAGCAGAGAATAAACCTGCTGAAGTTGACAGAGACCAGTGTGTTTCTTGATGCAGGTCAGAGTCTGACCGTACATGAAAGAAAGCACAGCTTGGGTTATGGAAAGCACACATGTATACTGACTTCGTTGCTGAGAGTTGTTGACGTTACACTGCTGCCACCTAGTGAAATCAAGCCAAAGACCAACGTTAGTATATACTTGAAACCAAAAGCATTAGCTATAAAGGCCTCAAGTTGCTTTTATGAAATAGTTACCATCTAATAAAACATTAACAACACACATTTTCATTAAAACATGATTTTATTAAGCATATTTTATATTAAGTGCTATTCTTCTATGAGCATATACAGTTTATAACATGTAGGCTACTGTTAATCATTGGTGTTTTCACATGTGTATGTTAGCACATCTGGATCAAGGACATTTAAGTACATCAGCCATATTGACCAATCAGGATCCAGCATTCAGGACCACAACTATATATCTATTTTATAAGACTGATTTCGATAATATATCCAATAAGTTATAAAAACAAACACAAAGTGCTTATTTTATCACTGTTATGATAATTCCAGAATGTTTTTTAAAAGCTAATGAACTGAAATGTGCGGGGCATAATATTTCTAACTAGGCTCCACTCACAAAGCATGAAATGTGAGTAAAAATAGGCTTTGAGGAGTAAACAAGATGCAGTTACTGGACATTGAGCAGGCAGTAGCAACGATTTTGACTCTCATGTCACATTTTTAATCTGACATGAGCGAATCAAGTATGATCTGCATCTTCTTTATTTTATGTTAATGGAAAATGTGCAAGGAAGCTAAAATTTCAGAATTTATGAGGATCAGAATCCAAGTGAGAGGAGCATTCCATCAAGAGATTGACTAGTTGTGCAATTTCCTCATCAGGGGAAAAAAAAGCTTTAATGCAAAATGCAGTTGAATTCTCCCATCAGTGGCAAGTGTGGAGAAAAAGTTCATTTTGAAAGCTCTTGCTAACTGTTACTAATTACTTGCTAATTACAACTTGCTCTGCTAAAGGTGCAACTACTGCCTTACCTGATTAAAAACAGCATTTCATGATTTGTTTACCAGATTAAAACCCTTTCAGCAAAGAGAAGACAACAGTACCTAAGAATTTCATTCTTCAATGTTTTGCAGGTCAAAGTTTGCCAAGTTGGCAGCATCTGACCAGGCGGCATGCTCTGCGCCATCCATCTCAGTCGCCACAGCATTTCCCTGAATGAGATTGTGATCAGTGCCTCCAATAGCAGCGTCACATTCAGGACATTTGCTTTGTTGCATCGCACCCCCACAATCACCGATTGCATACACGTGCCCATTGGGACATTTGTACCAATGGCCTTTATTCAAACCGATGGCTTTGAGTATCATCACCTTCTCCTCATCAGTGATGCCCAGGCCACTGCGAGGCAGTTTGGTGTCCAGGTCCGTAAACATCTGCTTGACTGCACGTTCTAGACCCTCGGAGAAAGACAAAGTGTCCTCCAGGATCTCTCTTAACTGCTGGATCTCGGTGCTATAAACATGACTTCTGGCTGGTGACATGCCACAGCGCACGTTAAGCTCAGCCAGGTAGGAGAGTCTCTTCAATTCACGTTCGAGATCTGCAGTCTGCTGGTCTGAAAACTTTTGAGCCGGATCTAAGAGGAATCTCAAGACTTCTTCAACTTTGCTAGAGAACGGCCAAACTTTGTCCAGAAGTAGAGACATATGTTCTTCTTGCATTGCTTTCAGTTTCCCAACACTCTCAAGGTAGGTCATCAAGTTCTCGAGATGCCAAAGTTGTAGGAGTGAAAGGTCCTTTGTTTTGAGCTTCTCTTTGAGGAAGGCAAACTTGTCGGGAAGATGCTTCTTCAAGTTCTCCTTCTCACGCAGTTGCAAGCTAAGGACTTCTTGCTTTTGCTTGATCTCATCCGGCACACCATTGATCTTCTCCTTGACCATCTCAATGGCTGCCAGGCTGCGGTTGATGTGAGTGCCATACCGAAGGTTTCTACGGATGGGAGTGCGACACCTTGGACAATCCTTGAGTCGGATCACCCTTTGATCCAATTCAGCGTCTTGGTCTTCGTCAAGATTCATATATTGATCCATTCCTGTACTCTCGAACAGGTGCTTGCAATCTTCAAGCTGAATGAAACAAGCATCCGGGTCGTCTTCATTGCCAAAGAAGATCTCCGTGACCTCATCCTTATGGCAAATGCGACACTTATTGGGACAAGGGTCTCCACATAGACCTATGCAGCGGTGTCCGCAGGGCAAGCTGTTGTTACAGGGAACAGAACAAGGCAGACGGTCGCATGGTTCGTGACACAGCTTGGTACAGCTGTGGTGAGGGCACTGCCATTCGCAGGGTTCGTTGCAAGGGGCGCAAGGCTGACCACAAGTCTTCATGCAGGCGCTATGGATGCAACGGTTCTCGCAGCGAACCGAACATGGTGGACAATCTCTTACACAAGGCTCCCGACACTGATGAGAACACACGAGGGTTTCTTGGCATTTGTGGGTGCATGCTTTGTGCAGGCGACCTTGACAGCATCTATAGCAAGTTCCCGGGCAAGGATGGCCACATTTCAAGGTGGTGCCACATTTAGATCTACAGTTTGGCTCTCTTTTGTGGTCCTTGGAAATGTAACATGGTTCTTCCTGCATATGTCCACATTTCAACTGCATTTCAACTTTTACCATGCATTGAGAGGTGCAGGACTCTCCACAAGTTGCCTTGCAGGGATGGCCGCATGGGAGGGTCTTTTGGCAAGGCTCTTGACAGACAAATGTTTCAGGGTCTTGGTGGCAAGGCACCTTCTGGATGTGCTGGCATGACGGAATTATCTTGTCTAGGAGTACCCGGCATTTACCGCATTCTTGGTAACAGCGACGTGTACATTTGTGGCCCAGCTCACACAGCACCTTCGGGCAGTCCTTGGTGCACTTGTATTTCTTGTGCTCTGCATCGTATGGGTGGCACATACGGGTGCAGACATGGCCACAATCCAAGCGATACTGGCAGGGCTGATCGCAACCACCCTCAGGGGCACCTTTGAAGTCATTACTGCAGGATGCGAGGATCTGTTTTTCCGGATGGTTCTGACAACTAAGCGTCAAAGCATGACCCACTTGATCTTTCTCTCTCAGAGTGTGAAGGATGTTGCTCCACAGCTTAACGGAGCTGAGCATGTCCATATTTCCGATACAATAGAGACCCATCTTAGCACGGGAAAGAGCAACGCAGACACGGTTTGATATGTTCAGGAAGCCCACTCTCCTCTGTAGATTGCTGCGCACCAGAGACAATATGATAATATCGTTCTCCTCTCCTTGATATTTGTCAACAACGTGGACTTTGACACCAGAGAACTCCGTAGAGGGCATGAACTTACGCAGACAGTGAAGCTGTCCGGTGTAGGTTGTGAGAATGGTGATCTGGGAAGGCTTGTAGTCCTGGTACAGCAAGTAGCGGCAAAGCGCAACCACAAACTGAGCCTCATGAGGGTTCTGGTGGCTCCGGCCATCCTTAATCTCTTCCTCAAGGTGACAATGATCCACGAAAAAGAGATTTGTCAAAAGCCCCTGTAGACCGCAAGATGCAGGTGTCAAGTAGATAATGGTATCCAAATTACTTTTAAGCAAACTGTGATAAGAATATGCCAGGACTGATGCAATATTATAATAAAAGGTTTTGTAATTGTATTTGCTTAAATGACTTACCTTAACATTGTCATACTCAAGCACAGAAGGGTGGTTTTCCAGAGATTCATAGATATGAGGAGTCAACAGTCGAGCGATGCTTGGCCTCATGCGATGCTACAAATGCATTGCAAAAGAAATAATCAGAACAGGATTGTTGTTTACGTTGTTTTAGCACACTGACATTAATAAATATGTAATCAAATGGGTTACACTTTATTTTACAGTACGTGCATTTACCTGTACTTACAGTGTTCTTACCTAAGAAAGTATTGATAATATAAGGTAACTACATGGGTTAGGGGTTACACTTTATTTTACAGTACGTGTACTTGCAGTGTACTCTCAGAACTTACTGGGTAGTATAAGGTACCTACATGTGTTAAGGTTAGGTTCAGGGCTAGTACCTAGTTATTACACAGTTATTGTAATTACTATAACAAGTACATAGTATGTAAATGTGGACCAGGACTGTAAAATAAAGTGCTACCCATAAATGACTGATGTAATATTACAGAAACTAACCTGGTAGTTAAGTCGCACAAAGGGAAAGTTCACTCGGACAAGCCTCTCAAACATTGACACTTCCAGATTGAAATTCTTGGCAAGGTCGTACACTGTTGCACTAGGCCTCAACTGTGCAGGTTGAAATGCATAAAGACATGCGTTAACACATGGAAGCATCATGATATCCATCATGAAATCTTATTACACAAGCATTTATATGATCATTATATTATCATAATTACATCATATTATCACAATTATATTATAATTATAAATTATATTATTAATAATTATGATTAATTGTTATTATTATTTCCTAAATATTTATATTAGATTTTTTCTTAATATTTTAAGTCCTGTCTACCTGTTGGTGATCTCCGATCAGAATGAGGTGCTGGCAGGCTTTGCTGAGGGTGGTGATGGTGTGCGCCTCCAACACCTCTGCCGCCTCTTCCACGATCACCAGTCTAGGCTGCAGCTCCTGCAGAGCCTGTCTGTATTTAGCCGCTCCTGTGGTGGTCATACCCACGACCCGAGCCTGTTGCAGCACACACAGATCCTCACGACGGCGGATTTCATTGAGCCGCTCCGCTGCGTCCTGATACACCTGCTCAGAGGTGAGGGCCTTAGTGCGAAGATCACTCCGGTAGCGCAAAACCCAAAGACTGAAGGAGAAAATAAAGATGTTACTAGCATGAATCTAATCTAGCTGGTTTATATACATTTTGAATCTTGTTAGTTCACTGGAGTGGCATGAAAAAGTTTGTAGGTAAATGCTGCCATCTAGTGCTGGGAATATATGTGTGTGTGTGTGTGTGTGTGTGTGTGTGTATGTGTGTGTGTGTGTGTGTGTGTGTGTGTGTGTGTGTGTGTGTGTGTGTGTGTGTGTGTGTGTGTGTGTGTGTGTGTGTGTGTGTGTGTGTGTGTGTGTGTGTCTTACCGATACAGTCTCCATCTGTCTTTCAGATTGAGGCTCCACACATCCCTGATTTGTCTTTCTTCTTCCTCACTCATGACTGAAGTCTTCCTCAGCTCTTTTTTAGCCATTTGCTTAATTTTTTTCTTCTGGTGGCCTTGCATCTAAGCACACATCAGCAGAACAGTAGCACTGAGCTCATCACAACAACACACACATGGTGCACAGCAATGCCTTACAATCAACATGAAAGAACATTCACAAGCCATTTTTCTTTCACAGTATAACATATTGCCATGAATTCCATGGCTTGTATGATGCTTTTTTTGCATTTTGAGTTTGACAACCTTAGGAAACCATTCATTTCCATTGCATGCAAAAAAGCAGCATGAAGTTTATGTTGAACAACATCTTTTATGTTCCATATTAGAAAGAAACGTGTTCAGAACAACATGAGGCTGAGTGATATTCCTTTAAGAACTTAAAAAGTTCATACTTTACATTTTAAATACTGTATAAATACAATGTTATATATTTTTTTATTTAAAATGTAAATATAAACAAAAGTCTGAGACCTACATCAAAAGAATAATTTTAACGTAAATTTTTAAATCAATTAAAATTCGTTAAAAAAAAATGTAATTGGCGTTTACCATCTTCAGTTTGTTTTAAATAGTTCAGCGCTGTTACAAATGCATTTTTCAAAGAGTTCCATGTAATCTAAAGTAATATAATCTCATAAAAAGTTTACCTAATATTAATAATTCTTAATAATATAATTTTAATTTAATAATTAATTAAATTTAAAATGATTGTCATAATTGTTTGTTTATGTGTGTGTGTGTGTGTGTTTCCCTCTACATTTTTATGAATATAATGTAAACTGTTTTCAATCCAATATACATGATTAAATAATGCATGAATTCTCATACCTGCCATCCCTCTTCTTCAGTCTGACTCTGAGCCTGATTCTGGGCTCGTTCTTGTGGTTCAGCATCATTCAGGTTCATAGCCAGCATCAACTCAGCCATGTCAGCGATGCATTTCTCTTCGCTTCTCAGCTTTTTCCAGTCTTTATCCCCGTGCTCCGCATCCACCACTATCCTCTCGGCCTGGATCAGATCTGCTTCTTCATCGATATCTATCAGTTCCTCATCCTCCAGCTCTGCCCCGTATTCATCTGCCACTTCTGAGAAAGAAAGTGAGAAAGGATTGCAATGCTGAATTTACCATTTATTCTTCTGGTATACGTTCATTGTCCAGACCAGATTTGTAATGTAAGCCTTTATATGTCCTGATTTCAAACAACATTGAAAAACCACCTTCTCAGCTTGCACAAAACTTAAGAAAATGTCTCTAGTTTGCTTAAAATCAACATATCGTGACACAGATGTGAAGCACTTACAACTTTTGTTTTGTTGTTGTGTGCTTTATCAACATGCAGTAATAAAATGGTTTATTTTAATGACGTGCTTGGTCATGAAAACTGATAACAAATGGAGACATATTTGAGACACAGATAGACTAGGCCTCAACCAGCAGGGGGCCTCCATGAGCTGCAGAAAAAATATATATTACTGGCAATGTATTTATGCCAATAACTAAGTAATGCAGAATACTTTGTCTTATGAGTAGTTTGGCAGTTGTTGCATTAATTACTAAATGATGATAAATACTGCATCTCAGTGGTGAGAGAAAATCATTGTGCATTAAAGAATGAAGGAAATCCCATAAAACAGCCATTCCTTTCTTTAATGAGCACGTGCTGAAAGAACTGAACTTTAATGATGTTGTGGAGTATTTTTCAATCCACAGTTTATTTGACCACATACAGAACATAAAAATTAATGTTGTTAGTCTACTAGTCTCTTACCCGCTCCACCTGTTGTTTGTGGGCCCTGCAAAAAACCACAGAATCCGATGCCGAGCCACTCCGCTATCATTGAAGGCTTCTTTCTCCCCACACTCTCAAATCCATCAAACACCTAACACAGAAGGAAAGAACATTTAGCAAATTCTTGAGTAAAATCATACGTACATATTTCAAGTCTGAAAAACAGTTAGTTGATTTTTAGACAAAATATATAAATACTTTTAAAACCTTTGCGTATCATATTTGATACAGGCTTTTATTGTTCATATTGTGACCCTGGAGCACAAAAGCAGTCATAAGTAGCACAGGTATATTTGTAGCAATAGCCAACAATACATTGTATGGGTCAAAATTATCCATTTTTCTTTTATGACAAAAATCGTTAAGATATTAAATAAAGTTCATGTTCCATGAAGATATTTTGTAAATTTCCTACCGTAAATATATCAAAACTTCATTTTTGATTAGTAATATGCATTGCTAAAAACTTCATTTGACAACTTTTTTTTTTGCTCCCTCAGATTCCAGATTTTCAAATAGTTGTATCTCGGCCAAATATTGTCCTATCCTAACAAACCATATACATTTATGATGTATAAATCTCAATTTCACAAAATGTACCCTTATGACTGGTTTTGTGGCCCAGGGTCACATGTAGTATGATATAGTGTGAATATGGGGGGGGGGCAGCTGTTTTATTCAGAGGCCCAAACTGAGCAAAAATAAGAAACTTGGTGAAGTTGTTGGAGTTAAAGGAATCTTTAAAAACACGTGAAGCACCAGCTGAAGCTGGATGTTTGTACAATTACACTAAAATACCTTTTACTTTGGCTAAAAAAAGTATAAACTACCAATCAGACAACAGAAGGCATGGAGTTGATTGTGAGCAGCAGGTTTTGTTTAACAGGTTTTACACCTAAGTTTTGATCGTTGATCATTTAAAGGCCTTAGAAATTTGCATATCAGATATGTTACAGTAGATTTATAGGTCTGAAATTCACAGCTGCTGACTGCCAAATACAGTCTCATTGGGAATTGCAACATACTACACTGTTTAAAGAATGACTGTTTGATATAATTGACGAAAGTGAATCAAATCAAACAGCATACTAGCTTGTGTTGTTGTTTAGCTCAGCTGTTCATGGTAAAATATCATACTGCAAAATATAGCTTCATCATGATCTGTATACACTATTTATGGATGGCATGTCTGACAGCTGTGGCAAAGCGTTTCAGAGTCTTTGTGTGTGTGTGTGTGTGTGTGTGTGTGTGTGTGTGTGTGTGTGTGTGCACTCACTGGCTGTAGACACAGACTGTCCCAGTGCTGAGAAGATATGTATCTCTCCAGGAAGTCTTCTTTAAGGACGCCACGCAAGCTGCACTCCAGCTGAATGGTCTGTCTCTTTAAGAGCTCCTGCGCTGCCTCCATCTGTGTGTAGATCTGTGGACATACAGCACAACTCATTAGATCATAACTGGCACATAGTTGTTCTCAGACAACTTTTGGATTTGTCTTCTGCCATTTTTTTCAAGAATGATTTACTAATAAAAACATTTGATAACATATGTTATGCACATGGCTGATAGTACGATCACACGTTGCATCTAATTATTATATTAAACATTATAAAATAAAGAGGGTTTTCATAATTTATTCACTCTTGTGTCTATTTAAACTTTTTTTTCAAAACTTGAGTGTTTACAGCAGGGTTATTATGGTTTAGTTTAACTAAAACTAAAATCATTAATAATAATAATAGTAATAATAAAATAAAAAAATATCCATCACTTGAAATTAAGCAACTGTTAGATGAATTAATATAAAATATAAATACACTTACTTATTTTATTTCAGCTAGGTGCTAAAGGCAACATTTCTCATTTTCGTTTAGGTTAACTTAAAGTACTAAAATAACTAAAAATTAAATTGATTTAAAAAAATAAATAAAACTATTTAGACATATTTAAAAAAAATAATAATAATCAAAATGACAAAACAGAAATTTACTAAAACTTCAAATAAAATTAAAATGAAAACAAAAATACAAAAATAACTAGTATAAAATATTAATAAAAACTATAACAGTATATCAATAATACTAAAATAACACAAAATTATTTTACAGTAATTATGTTACAAAATAATTTTCATTCTATTGACAGTCCTGAGAAATAATATATTAGTATAAAACAAACTAAAAATAAAATAAACAAATGTCAATGAAATCTGAGTTATGTTCATAATAGAGGGCTCACATCATGATGGGCTCTCCTCAGGTGCTGTGGCAGATTTTTGCGGAAGTTTGATACCCTGGTCAGCTCCCTTAGACCGAAGGGCTTTAGAGTTTCACTGCTACTACGTCCTCCAACTCTTACAATGCCCTCTTTTAAAAATCCATGGATGCCTGGGACAAAAGTTATGAAATATCTCATTATTTCATACATGAATGAAGCTGTAGAGTTATCCTTTACTGGACTAGAATGAACTCTCTGGAGAAGCCATGAAGTTCAAAGTCCCTTAAATGCTTAAAAGAAAATCTCTTTGAGACACATGACATGTGAGATTACTGGTGAATTTTTATCACAAGCAAGAACTCAGAAGTAAGAGGCATCTCTATTTGCCTTCCATTTTATCTTATCCTTGGCTCTTAGAAACAACTGAGAGATCTCATTTGTGACCTACCCATGTTTCTCCCTGCTTTTATCCACAAAAAAAGCAACAAGGTTTTATAAATACAACAGAGATATAGATGTACCTTCCAGAAACTGGTCAAGAGCATGATTGGTATAGCAGACCACCAGCATAGGGCAACCATTTGACCAGGCATTGTGGTTCTCCAGCAAAGCCCGAGCGATCTTCAGGCCTACATACGTCTTCCCTGCAAAGAGGAAAACAAACAGGATCTTCAAATTCACAGTTTAGAAAAAGAACAATCTTGCAGAACAAAACCAGATGTCCTTGCACTCCAGAAACAGGTTGCATCTATTATGTTGTTATAGTTAACTTTTTAGTGCATATTTGCAACTTGGTCTTGAGAGTACTACATTGGTTCACAGCAACCTCTAGTCACAAATTAGTCACCTGTTCCTGGTGGTCCCTGTATGATAGTCAGTTCACTGGTTAAGGCCAGTTTAAGTGCTTGAAGTTGGCTTTCATCGAGACCCATTTTTTCCTCATCAGGCCAGGCGTGTGGGGTCAAGGGGTTAAAGGGCAGAATCTTTTCCTGTCCTTCTGCCATGATGCTAGACAGATCATATGACCTTCCCTCCACCCGAAGGTAAGCTGGAGGATCTACATCTGTGTTGCACTCCACTATGTACCTAAAACAACAAAAATGTGCGGTGTGGTGTTTACCAAGTTAAGCACGACTATTATTATTGTTCAGACCTGGAACTGATGATATAAAGCCTTGGCGTTGAGTAGTTTTGACTCAAAATCACCTAGGAACCACTCAGAACACCCAAGCAACCACAAAACAACACTCTAAAAAAATTCAGAACATCTCAGATAGCAATTCTCTAGAAACCAGCCAAGTAAAAAAGACTCACATTTACTTCAATTATGCATACCTTTGAAAAGGAACATCATTCTCGTTTATCTCCTTAAGACCTTCTAGGACGTATCGGTAGGCCTCAAAGTAAGCCGTAGTCTCGACCATCAGGAAGGAGTCTGAGGGCTGAACACTGGCCAATCTGGCCCTACTGTCAGAAGAAAAACAGAGATACACCTGTCCCTGCTTCAGTAGCTTTGGATCCCGATCGGAAACGGTGGCGAACAGGAAGGTTTCGAAGTTGTCCATGGAGAGACAGACAAGGGATCCGTAAAGCAGACGTTTGGAATTTTCCCACCGGACAAACTGTAAGAGAAGATACAATGGAATAAACTGATCGAAGGAGGCAGGGATGCACAATATTATCAAAACATTATTGGAATAATGGATAATGGCTTAAAATGCAAATATCGGCATCAGCCCAATATGAAAAAAATATGATATGCCTTGTTGATAAGACGAATAACTCACATGTAAATGAAATACTTTTATATTTGTACAGATTTATTCATTAATGTGTAATATATAATTAAAAACTATTTGTTTATAATCTATGCACAGGAGAGACATGGTGTTGTTTCCAAACAAAAGGAAATATATCAGTATCACCTTCGGCTATCGGCCAAAATGGCAAAAAAATCCAATATCGTGCATCTCTAGTAGGAGGACATGTTTGGGATCTATAGAGTACATGGAGTGCTCTTGGACATCTTGAAATAAGTGATTACCTGAAGAGGCCTTTGGTCAAACTGCACTTTGTAGGCGATTCCTGTTGATGTGCAGAGTGGCAAAATCAATCGGGTGTCATAGTAGACTCTGATGTCATCAAATTGCCTCTTTTTCATTGGTTTTCCATCGATAGTCTCACTGTGCTGGATCCTCAGGAGCTCCCTGACTCCATCTCTCAGCGGCCTCACGAAATCTTCACGCAGAAGTCGGAAGTGTGTGTCTAGATAGATGCGAGCGTTAGGGAAGCTTTGAGTCATTATATTGGGTCTCAGGAACGGCTTCTGGTCTAAGTGAAACTCCTCAATGGTTGGATAGATGCTCATCGTCCTGAAGTCTTCTTCCCCAGGTGGGGCATCCTCGTCGGCTGCCAGGAAGGAGTAGTTATCTGAGCGCAAGGTGCCTTCCCTTGATTTCTCTTGGAGGTGGTCCACCAAACCCTGGACCCTCTCTAAGTCTTCATCAGTATTGTCGAGAATATCCACACCAGAGGCACGCAACTGGTTGACGGTCGGTTTCAAAAGAGCCACCAACATGGAGACAGACTGGATAGAGCTGTGCGGAAACATGTTGAGTACTTCAGAGAGTAGGCTGATGATGTTGATCAAATGTTGGGGATACTGCTCCCTTCGAGCTTGCGCATAATCCGACATCATTCCAGTCACATGATATGGCAGACCGTTACGGAAAAACAGAGAGTCCTTGACGATGCCAGCCAAGTGCAGCACGATCTTGCGGTCAATTCGAGACCCGAAGGCCTTGCAGAGAACTTGACATACCAGCTGCACCAGGTCACTTCTCATCATATTGTCGTCAAGCAGATTCTTGAGCCCACTGCTAAATGAAAGGGTGATGGCCACCTCGGATGCCTCTTTCTCCAGCAGGCCTTCAAGCGTTTTATACCCTAGTTTGCGTACTTCAGGGGTGCCGTCTCTCCCTCTTCCTCTTCCTCTTCCATTCCCCCCTCTACCTCGCTGAGCTTCTACTCTTCCTCTTTGAGGTTCTTCACCTTGTGGACCAACTCTTCCATCAGTCATACTTCCACTGGCTTGTTGGTGACCCGTGTTTTCAGGACGGCAAGGAGTTGGAAGAAAATTATTTGCATAATATTGATGCATGAGCCCATGAACAGGTCTCCCAAACCCTCGAGGGTGTACAGATGCATTAGTCAGGCCTCCTCTTATCACAGGGCGGTGGGAGTTGTTCCCGCTTGGCCTTCCCTGATGATGGTGCTGGTTATCTCCTCTCCTCTGTCCTCGTCCTCTTCCTCTTCCATCTCCTCCTCCACCTCCTCTTGCACCTTGAGCTTTTTCATCTGGCCATCTTTCCCTTTGGCTGTTTGTACTTCCACTGGCTTGTTGGTGACCTCGACCCCATCCTTCTCCTCCTCCTCCTTCTCCTCCTCCTCCTCTTCCTCCTCTTCCTCCTCCTCCCTCCCCTCGGCCACCTCTGCTGCTTCCTCGGCTTCGACTGGGAGACCTGCTTGCTTGTCTTTGACCAGGCACAGAACCATCTGTTGAAAAAATAGATATTGTGGTGTATAAGTAATAAGAATGCATACTGAGTGACCAAGTTAAACAAGGCAATGTAAAGAAGTAAAAACCTATACCTCTTCTTTGAGGGGCATTGAAGCCTCCTCTTCCTCTGTGCTGTCCTCCTCCTCTTGGATTGACCATTCTAATATATCTGCAGGGCGATTATACAATACAGTAAACAGAAATAATAGAAAGTAATTTCTCTCTTTAGATATCTACTATACCTTCACCCCCCTCTAGGGTGGACATCTATCTGGATCTAATGTAATGACTTTCATACATTTTAGTTTTTCTCAATCACTTTGGTAACATTGCATACATGCAAACAAACCTTCATACAAAGCCTGTAAGTTGCTCAAAATCATTACATTATCTCAGAAAAGTAAATAGTATGTCAACGAACCTACATTCATATATACGATTAGTCTGCTTGGTCAAATAGAGCTGATATCTGAACCGGACACATTATTGAATTATTAATATGCCACTGTGAACTTTCAGTTCCATTTCTCGTTAAATTGCAGTGTAGTAATCAACAGACTACAGAACGTGATATGGACGGACACACACACACACACACACACACACACACACACATACATATTATACATACGATTAAACATGTTTTTATAAATATAGATTTTTTCCAAATGCTTTATACTGTTACAATATATTGTAAAATGAGAATATTATTCGCGTTCTCTCTTTTGAAAAATATTTAAAAATTAAATGACTGCGTGCTGTAATACCGGAAATGAGCAGACTAAAAAACAAACACACAGCTTTTCCTCTTTGAGTCGAGTAAAATCAGCAGCGGCAAATGACACCAGATATAAAATATAAATAATAGTGTAAACAAAGCGATTCTTATTTAATATGATCTTCAGCACTCACCTGGTTATGATGTCTTCAGTAATAGCGCGTCTCTCATCTCCTCGGTGGCTTTAAATAGGCTACCGGTTTAGTTTCGTTTCTCGCGGCTGTGGGCGGATCCTCGGCCGGTTTCTCTGAGTCAGAACCGAAAGTGATGAACGGAAAACAAGAGCCGGTTGCCGTGGAGAGATTTACAGACATGCGCTGTAGGGGAGCGATGCATATCAATAACAACTGGGATTTTGAGCAAAATTCAAGAGAACACTCTGTCATAGCTACTGCATTGGTCACATCTGTAAACAGTTCCTTGGGAACAGAATTCATTCAAATTTAAATGAATGAAAATTATTATTAATTATTATAGTAGGATTTTTTTAAAAATGAAATAAAGTCTGCAACTTGAAAATCATAAAAGTAAACAACCTAAATTTAATAAAGTATACTACAGTATTTGTACAGTTTATCAGTTAATGCTACAGTATGCTGTAGCATACATTAACAAAGTGCTGTAAATACTATAATTTACTACACATTACTATAGTATGTCTTCATGATCTTTAAGGAAGGTGTTATTAAATCACATGCTTGAGACCATTTCACAAAAAATGAAACCTACTTGAAGAAATGTTGTGGTTTTTGAGGTAGATGCACAACAGATGCAAGCCCGGGCAACAATGTGGTAGAGGAGGTAAAACCTGTAAAGTGCTGTTCAAAAAACAGTCTTGAAGTGTGCAAAACTCATGCAAACATGACCTGCTGCGATAAAAGATTGACTGTGGAGCGGCTAGCTGTAAGAAAAGAGAACATCTTGAATAGAAGGAAGCATAGCAAGACTTACTGAGAAAACATGTCCTGTTTTTAAATGGAGGAAGCTGTTCTCAACACTCATGTCTGTTTGATGAACAAACAAACACTGAACTTTGACCTGACTGGAGCTTCATGTTTACTTCCTATTAAGAAATAAAGCTTCAAATCAGTCCACTTTAGTAAGAAACACTAATAACTTCACATTACACTCAGTGTCATTTCATCATAATTCTACACACTGCCAATTGCCCCTAAAAAGGGCTAAAATACCAGCAGTTTTTGACTGGTTTGCCGAAGTGGTCGGATGTGACTTTTTTTGAGGAAATTATTTTTTCAGAAAGTTGTACACAGGTCATTCTCAGAGAGAATCTCAGAAAACAGGTGTATTACCTTGTTTTGCATCTTCTGAACAAAACAGTATTTATTAGTAGTAGTAGTAGTATTATTTATCAGTATTTAATATTTATTTAAATTGTAGTACTTGAATGATGTTCACCCATATTCTGTTACCATATACTCTATAAACATTTGAGTAATTACTACAATAAAGCAATAAAGAAGCTCCATATGATATTTACACAAGTATGTAGTTCAGCAGAATTCACTAATCACGTACTTATAAGAGTTACCTTGATTTTTAACAGAGTAAATAATTGAATAAATAAGTAAATAGCAAGTAATAAAAATATTTGGTAACACTTTATTTTACTGTGTCCTTGTTACACGTTACGTGTACTTACTATTATAATAACAATAACTTGTGCATAATTACATGCAAGAAACCCTAAGTCAAACCCTAACCAGTATATGTACATGTAGTTAATTAATATTACTTAGTCTTTAAATGTATAATTACAGTGTAACAAAGACACCTTAAAATAAAGTGTAGCCAAATATTTAATAAAACAAGTATATATACACGTGTATATATATATATATATATATATATATATATATATATATATATATATATATATATATATATATATATATATACATTTCTTATTTAAAAAATTACAAAAATTAAATTTGATTGTTTTATTATATTATGCATCTTTCCTGTGCAGAATACTGTTGGAGCTTCATTCATGCTTTGTTTCTCTCTCTCTGCATTATCTCCCGGACACTGATTCATTGTTTCATGTGGGCTGTAAAGCAGGTGTCTTTGATACTGTGGGCTCTCTAACACCTCTGACCTCAGACGGCTGGCTGATCTCTAACAGAAGCTTCACATCATCTCACTCTGCAGGAATCATTTGGCTTAAATCGAGGGAAATCAATTTGATTTCTGATGCTCATTAGTCATTGGTTCATGTTTACTCTGCTCTGCCATGACTAACACATGGACAAACAGAAGTACAGGTTGCACACGTTGAAGAGGTTTATTTGAAGGGTTTATGTTGGGGAAAGTTTATAAAATGGGAGGATGATGATAAAATGATAAAGAGGTTGATGTCACGCTGAAGTTTTGCTTCGTATACATCAGGCACGGCTTCACTTTCTTCTGTACCTGCAAAGACACATAAAAGACTTGAGATGAGACACAGCAGGCAAAAATTACGCTTTCCCCATTCACTCATTTACATTTAGTCATTTAGCAGACGCTTTTATCCAAAGTGACTTACAAATGAGGACAATAGAAGCAATCAAAATCAACAAAAGAGCAATATGCAAGTGCTATGACAACTCCGTTAGCATTTTTTTTTAAAGTAATGAATAGAGTGCAAGTCTAAAAGGTGCAAGTTTTTTTTTAAAGAATAGATTTAGAATAGAGAGTGCTAGAGTTAGAGGGTCAAATAAAGATGGAAGATATGTGTTATAAGATTTTTTTTTATATAAAAACCAAGACATTAATTTAAAATGTATCTAGAATACACGTGTATATATACATACGTGTATATACACATACACACACACACACACACACACACACACACACATATATATATATACATATACATATATATTTTCTTACTTGAAATAATTGCAAACTTTGAAAATAGCTTCAGAGAATATACATTTCACAATACAGAAAAATATACAAACTCTTTTTATAAAATATTTGTATATTTTCATAAGGTATTTAAAATACCCTTTTCCTTATCAAACTCTGTGTATGTAGACTTGGGAAAAAAATGTTATTCTCTATGCAGTAATTTACCCAGTCTATATTAAATTTATTATTAAAATGATGAATTACATAATGGAATGTAGCAATAGATAAACAGAAGTACAACAAAATGCAAACATAAAATAAATACATTTCACACCCTTGTTAATCTTTTGTAATTACAATAACTTGCATGATGCATTCAATTGTATGATTAATTAATTTGTTGCTTTATGTTGCCCATTACATTTAATTTCAAGGTGTGTATTTTATTTCGTATTTCATCATTTACTTTTATATATCCAAGTAATTTAAATCCCTCCATAATTCCCAAACAATGCATTATATATAAATAAATAAAAAATAAAGTTGACAAAATCAGTCTGTTACCATTGACAATGCTCAGTTAAATGAAATTAAAGTCTGACAATACTAAAAATGTATGTTTTGTTGCATGCATATTTAATGACTGAGTCTAATGGGAATGTGCTTTAGGGAGTTGATTGTAATAAATCTTACCTGGCCTTTGACTTGACGCGTCCTCCTTTCTTGTTTGGAATGCCGAGTCTCTTCCTGTCCTCGAAGGACGGCCTAGACAGAGAAATCACTGTTAGACTCAGAGACAAACACACAAAGCCTTGAACTCTTCAGTATCACATGTAGCGGCACACACCCGGCTCTGTACTGCTTCAGAGTTTTCTTGCTGGTGTTCGTGAGCTCCTTATCAAACACAGACTTCTTTTTGCCGCCCTTGTCTTTGGAAACTGGAAGAAGAAAGTTGAAACAGTCAGAATTTGAAAATTCAATCAATTCAAACTAGGTTTGCATTGAATGTTCGGCAACCGAACCAAGCATTTAAAAGTGTCCGAGAAAGACGCAAAAATCATTACAAGCACGAAGCACCGACAGCGAGAGACTGCTTAGTGCTGCAGCTCATGTCTCCGATGAGAAGAGGAAGTGGAAGTGGAAGAGGTGGTTGTTGCTGGTTACTGTATGATGATTGAAAATCGCAAAATGTCCTCTAACGATTAGTAAATAAATATTTTTCTAATACACGCATGAATTGTATTCAAACAGCGCTGCACGAGATCGCGGCGCCAGGGTTCAAGGTCCAGAGCACCAAGAAAATCTGCACTGAAACTGTTACTCATCAGCTGCTCGGTAACATTTTTAAGCATTTTTAAAACAAAATAAGAAAAGTAAGACAATAATAATGATAATTACAACAGCTCTATTAATACTTTTATTATAACATTCACACAGTGTTCAAATTGGGATCTGTAATATTTTCTAATGTTTTAAACGAATTCTCTTCTGCTCAGCAAGGCTGCATTCATTTGTACAGTAAAAAATACATGCCAGATTCAAGAAGGGGGGCTCAAAAATGGCCAAAAATAATATTTTACTAGCTTATTAATTTAAAGATAAATTGTGCTTTGTTGGTAGGTACAGTGTCTGCTAGAACGTTCAGTAAATATTTTAAATTGTTTTGTAATTGATTTTTTTCTTTGAAAAGCTAGACAAAAAAGTAAAAAGCACATTTTGGCTATTTAAATTATGCAATGGTGAAAGAAATTGGCAAAATATATGGGGAAAAAATTTGAAAAACCATGTTTGGTATTTGGCTTTCGGCCCAGTGTTTCATTTTGTTCGGCTTCGGCCAAGAATTTTCATTTGGGTGCATCCCTAATTCAAACATGTTCACAAATGATCAGCCCATGCTGGAGGTTCAAGTGTTTATTTGCTGACCTTTCTTCACGGGTTCTTCTTCAGGAATGGCTCTGGCTCTCTTCTGCTTGTGATCACGTTTGGCGACTCGTTCGGCGTACATCTGAGACTTCAGCACCTCGAACTGAGCTCTCTCCTCCGCCTGAGGCGCGCGCGCACACACACACACACGTTAAACATTCAAATACAAACAAGGACATCTGATGCGGTGCTGAACCTCTGATGATTCATGGATTCACTACGAGAGCACATTTAACTTCAGATGGCACAGTGATGTACAAAGGCAGGTCATAAAAGCATAAATCAAAAAAGACCGTTTGATTAAATCTCACCGTTAACTCTTTCTTCTTGCCCTGTTTCAGGAACTGTGCACGTTTTTTCTTTCCTCTCAGAGCCAAATCAAAATCCTGCAGCGCTTTTGTCACTTTGATAAAGAAAAGGAAAATTAAAGTGCATGATGAGATGATAAATGCAGTCACACACAAGCAACTATTGAAATATTAAGAAAATGTAATGCACATCTGAGGTAGAAATGTGGTTATGACAAGTGGATTATTTTCTCATTGCTGTGTTGACTATCGCTCTTTTTTGATAAAATTAATACTTTTACTCATCAAGGACGTATGACGTTGATCAAAAGTAACAGTAAAGTCATTTATAATGTAACAAAAGATTTCTATTTCAAATAAATGCTGTTCTTTTGAACTTTCTATTCATCTGTGAATCCTGAAAAACTAAATGTATTACTGTTTTCTACAAAAATATTGGGCAGCACAACTGTTTTCAACATTGATAATAATCAGAAATGTTTCTTGAGCAGCAAATCAGCATATTAGAATGATTTCTGAAGATCATGTGACACTGAAGACTGGAGTAATGATGCTGAAAATTCAGCTTTGATCGTATAAATAAATTACATTATAATATATATTCACATAGAAAACATTAAATATTTCACAATTTTACTGTATGTTTGATCAAATAAATGTGGCCTTAATGAGCAGAAGAGACCGCTTTCAAAAACATGTAAAAATCTCACTGAATCCACACAAAATGTTTATCTTTCATGAAAGACCATAAATTCAACTCACTGCGCTCTTTCTTTCTCTCCTCGTGTGTTTGGAACCACGTCCTGGGCACCTCTTTCTCGTCTGCGCCCTGTGTTAACCTCTTCTGAGCTGAACTGATCTAAACAACAGAAAGATGAAACACACACACATACGGTTTACCACAGGAGCCAAAGTGTGTTTAATCATACAATGATGCAAGTGAATATTTGAAACAAACAGACCTGCGCCTCTGAATGAGCCATTTCCTTTTCCTCCTTCTCCAAGCGTAACACCGCATACACGTCCTTCTCCAGCTTCTCAATCAGATCCCGAAACTTCAGGATGACCTCTGAGAGACGCCCAGAAACACACACGTTAATAACAGAGTCATCCTTGATACAAAACAGCATCAAAACAATACATTTACATGAGAGCGTTCCAGACGTTTAGTGATAATGGATAAGGATTTTTAGATCATTTTGATTTACAGGAATTCTGCAGGTTTTATGGAGATAAATGTAAGATTGTAAGACCTTTGTAAAACCAAGTAAAGACAACTTAAACACAATAAGTTGCATTAGCAAACCTTCCAACCAATCGCCATTACTTTTTAAATCATTTAAAAAAATTGCTTTAGGCTTGAATAGCTTTGCTCCCAACTTTTAGAAAACTGTACCTTATGATAACACAGCAAAAAAATAATGCTCTACTTCAGCATTTATGTCAAATATTTAAAGATTCTTAAATCAAGTTATATTTACTTAAGAAGCAAAATTACATAAATTAAAAAGTCTTGTTTTATGAGAAATTGAGATACGAGAGCTTATGATTTAAAAAAATAAAATAAAAATAGAAATAAACTATTCAAAGGGAAAACAAGTTTTCATTCCCCACTGACATATTTGTTCTCGTTTTAAACTTAATTTTCTCAAATTTCTCAAAAAGAAAGACTTCATTTAGCTTCTCAAGTAAATGTATCTTGATTTAAGAATGTTTAGATATTTGTATGGGAAAACAAGAAAAACATGTAATGCCATGACTTTATGAATTTAAGATTTCTGCTCTGATTAATTGGTGGAAGATCTGATTAAAACATTAAAACCTTTTTAAAACTTGCAGAAACCCTGGATTTAAACCAATGTACAAAGAAAGAATCGTTCAGACAGATTTATGAATCCTTTTGACAGATTCATCAGAAGTAACCAACTCAAAAGAGCGATGTATTATAAATTGGAACATAAATGTGACCCTGGAGCACAAAACCAGTCTTAAGTCGCTGGGTATATTTGTAGCAATAGCCAAAAATACATTGTATGGGTCAAAATTATCCATTTTTCTTTTATGCCAAAACTCATTAGGACATTAAGTAAAGATCATGTTCCATGAAGATATTTTGTAAATTTCCTACTGTAAATATATTAAAACTTAATTTTTGATTATTAATATTCATTGCTAAGAACTTCATTTGGACAACTTTAAAGGTGATTTTCTCAATATTTTGATGTTTTGCACCCTCAGATTCCAGATTTTCAAATAGTTGTATCTCAGCCAAATATTGTCCTATCCTAACAAATCATACATCAATGGAAAGATTATTTATTCAGCTTTCAGATTATATATAAAGTCACAATTGTGAGCAAGTTTAACTCAACACGAGATGAAGCATCTTTACCTTGAGGAATGACTCGAGCTTTGACGGGTGTTTTGGCTTTTTTAACGATCTCTTTCAGCATCTTCCTCTCAGTCTCACCCACGAGAGACACGGATCGGCCCACTTTCCCCGCGCGAGCCGTTCGGCCCACTCTGTGCACGTAATGCTTCGCGGTGTTGGGCATGGTGAAGTTTATCACCTGCAGACACACATACATTCAGACACGGTTCTCTGTGGTTTCACTAACACAGATATTAGTTGCAAACTCATGAGAACTCACAGTTTTGACTCCATCTATATCCAGACCTCTGGCAGCCACATCTGTAGCCACTAAAATATCAATCTGCTCGTCCTTGAAACGCCTGAAACACAATGACGTCTTTCATGCAGCAGTTTATTAAAGTCAAATATTTGTGTTTTATTATTGCATGAAACTCACTTCAGACTCTCCAATCTCTGCGTCTGTGACAGGTTTCCGTGAAGCTCGCCGACCTTTAACCCCATCAAGCCCAGCAGGATGTGCATGCGGTGAGCCTGCTTCTTCGTCTGAGTGAAGAGCATCACGTGATCCTGAAACGTTCTGGTCAGGAGAGCTGCGGACAATAACTGGATTTAATACACGCGTTTCAGAATGAACCTAAATCCAAGACTCTATAACTCCGTTCCAAACCCTAGTGAGCTGCCTAACTAGACAGCATTTTTAGACAACATAAGTTAACTTTGATGACTCTTCAAAACAGTAGGCAGCAAAATAAATTTGTTTTGTTCATGACAACACGATCCCCGAATGCACTGCGATCAGTATTGTTATCGTTCATCAAGACTAAATGTATTAAAAATATTTTTTCAGTAACTGTAAAAGCTAAATTAAATGATTTCAATTTTAGATAAGTACTAAAATTACAAATGAAAATAAAATTAAAGCTGAAGAGAAATTTAAAACAAATGGCAAAACAAATTGATTAAAAAGTAAAAAATAAATAAATATAAGTTAAAATTATAACATTACTACACTAAAATAATACTGATTGCAATTAGCTAAAATAATTTCCTTCAAAGATGGTGGACAGTTTCAAAGGAAAGATACATTATAAATATATTTTAATATTTTTTATTTCTATTTTTGATTGTAAATAGCTCAACAATATGAAAATAGTGAGTGATTATGCATATTTTGTGCTAAGAGGAACACACTAACGCCAAACTCTACTGGAATCATTGTGAGTGTTAGTCGAGTCTTTTGTGTGGTTCACAAGTGACTTACTGACTTACTATCAAGGATCTATCTATCAATGAAAAGCACTTGAAATCAGTCACTTATAAAGATGAGGTTCAGTCATAACACCCTAAGTAGACAGCAGACCAACAAGGCCGCTCATTAGGGCACCTCACCTGCAACAATAGCCTCTCTGTCTCCTTCTTTATTGGGTCTGATCCTCACAAACTCTTGTCTGAGATACGGCGCCACGTCTGTATTACTGTTCACAAAGATCCTCACCGGCTGCTTCAGCGACACAGACGCCAGATCCTTCACCTGAAGGGAAATATTAAAAAACACATCAATATAGATGTGTTGTACTAACAGTTAAAAATAACATTATATCAAGTCAAGTTGAGCTTTACTGTCATTCCGCTACATGTGAGGACATACAGTGGAACGAGATGTCGTGACTCACAGGTCCACGGTGCTACATAAATACAGACATACAACACTATAAACCTATACACAACTAACCTACTGACAGATTTTGACTAAGTATACTATATATAAATGTTTACCCTATACAACTAAAGATAAAAATATTTTATATATTTATATATGGCACACAACCCATATGATGGCTAATATAATGTTTTGTCTATAAGCTACATTGTGAATATTGTAAAAATAAACCCTGATTTCATCCATCTCTAATACTGACCTAATCAAACTGATGGAAATACTTAAAACGACACTAGAACTGCCTGATATTGATATGATCACTGGTGCAAGTGTTTGGAACGGAATGATTTTTGTGGGAAAACAAGATCTCAATTGTTTTTGTCAGTAGAGAAACAAAAATTATATTATTTTATTTATTTTATGCATTTATGCGTTTTAATTTTTTTGTAAATAATGTATTTCTGTATTATTAATGTATATATTTATTTTGAGAAGAAGAATTTTTTATTTGTCACATACACGATTATGTAGAGAGTATATAACCAGCAGTGAAATGTATTCTCTGCATTTAACCCATCCTAAGTGAACACACACCCGGAGCAGTGGGCAGCCATGTTACAGCGCCCGGGGAGCAGTTGGGGGTTCGGTGTCTTGCTCAAGGACACCTCAGTCGTGGTATTGAAGGAGGAGAGAGCGCTGGTTATTCACTCCCCCCCAACAATCCCTGCCGGACCTGAGACTCGAACCCACAACCTTTGGATTACGAGTCCGACTCTCTAACCATTAGGCCACGACTCCCCCCGTCGAATATAGTTTTTGATATAGTTATTCATTGATTGATTGATTGATTAATCTATCTATCTATCTCTTATACTTTCACTGGTACATCCAATGTTTGGAACTGATAGCTATTTGAGGGAAAATATATTTGTGGAAGATATTTATGGGAAAAAGTTCATCTCAATTGTTTTTGTCAGTAAAGAAATTAAATTATAAACTGTGGTATTATGCTATTTATTTAGTTTTATTTTATGCATTTAAATTTCTATATTAATTTATTTTGATGGATTTTTATCTATCTATCCATCCATCACTTTTTACTCTTATTACTTGTACAATAATCTGATTTCTCAACACTGGATACATAAAGCATCCATAAACAGACTGAACTGAAGTGGAATTAAGTCGAGTAACGCTGTAAAGCTGAAGGTCAGCAGCATCACCTCCTCGCTCATGGTGGCTGAGAACAGCATGGTCTGTCTCTGATAGGAGCACATCCTGATGATCTCCTTCATCTGCTCCTCGAAGTACTCGTCCAACATCCTGAGCCAAAGACACACATGTAAATAACCAGCCAAACACTGAGGAAGTCTGAGCTGTAGCTCTAGAAGTCTGGCTCTCACCGGTCGGCCTCGTCCAGGATGAGGATCTCGATCTGACTGAGCTCAAACGAGGGTGTGTTGTGCAGATGGTCAATCAAGCGTCCCGGTGTGGCGATCAAGACGTCTGGCCCAGCTCTCAGCGCCGCCTCCTGAGACTTCAGGTCCAGCCCACCTGACAGACACGACACAAACGTCTCACAATACTTCACGCCTTCATTTCTAACAGTATATCCACTGCTTCATTATATTTCAAAACCTACAAGTGTCTTATTTTAACATGTGAAAGACAGAATTAAAGCAACAGAGCCACTCTTAATCTGTGCTGTTATTTTTTACTAAAACTAATAAAAAAATAAAAATAAAGCTGAAATAAAACTTAATTATTAGATTAAAAACTTGAAATAAATGCTGTCTTGACAAATAAATTAAATTAAATAATATAAGTTGAAGTACTAAAATTACTAAACCAAAAACTGAAATAAAACAGAAATATGCATAAAAAAGAATAAAACACAAATTAGCAAATAGAATTGCTAAAACCTTAAAAAAAATAAAAATAAAAAAACAACACTATTAGATGAACAACTCTGCACCATTTCTAATTTTAGGTTGAAGTACTACAATTACTATTATTAAAAGTAATAACATTTTTAAGTTTAAGTTGAAGTACTAAAATTATATAAAAAAAACAAACTAAAAATCTAAATTAAAAATATATTTAAAAAAATGACAAAGTACAATTAATAATACTTTAAAAATAAAACATTTAAAATTGTTTAAAAATAAATTAAGCTAACAAAATATTAAATTAAAAACGTAATTAGAAAGTTCACTTGACAACTAAAGAGAGATGGAAATTAAAAAAGCTAAATAGAAATGTTTAAAAAAAACAAAATAAAACATTAATGAGTAATAAAAATGGCAAGAGCACATAACAGAATTACTAAAATAAAATAAAATAATAATAATAAGTTTAGGATGACGTACAAAAAATACTAAAACAAAAACAAAATTTTGAAAAATATAAAAAATATAAATAAAAATGACAAAAGCACAATTTTATATTAAATTGTTGTAGAATATTTTTATATTAAATACAAAAATAGAACTTAATTGAAAATATGAATACGTACTATAGTGAATCAATAATACTGTAATAACAGTGCTCTTACCCACGGCCAGGCACGTGCTGATGCTGGTGAACTGGGCCAGCAGGCGGGCGACGCTGTGCACCTGGATGCCCAGCTCTCTGGTCGGCACCAGAACCAGCACACGCGTCACCTGCGTCTCTCTCGGCTTGTAGATCAGACGCTCCAGGACCGGCAACATAAAGGCTGCAGTCTTTCCTGAGACACACACAGAGAGGCATCGAAACGTGTCACATTCATCCTCGCTCATTAACAGAAAGAGTCATATTCATATTCATTCTTTCTGGTCAAATCAAACACAGACAGAAGTCTCACCAGTGCCAGTGGCGGCACATGCACAGATGTCTTTTCCCAGCAGCCCCACAGGGACGCAGGCTTTCTGAATGGGAGTGGGTTGCTTAAAGCCCATAGTAGTGATGGCCTGAACAAACACAAGGAAAACGCTTCAGAAACGCTGTGCATCCTCCTCTGAAGACCCATGTTACATCATATGGTACAATGTTTAATGCACAGTTTTATTTGGATGCAAATTATGTTTCTCAGCTGATAACGGACCATTAAAACATTAAAAATGTAATGCAAAAGAGCTCACTTATTCACAGCACATGCACATGTTTTTATCTCAAGAAATTCTCCAGGTCATTATCATTAAAGCCTTTGTACAAGTAATTCTACAGTAATTCTTTACACTGCAGCCTACACCAACATTACTGCGTCAAAAATGTCAGTAATGACTGAGAACCGCAAGAAAATTATAACTAACATTGGTGCTGCATATACATTAAATCTATATTATATGAAATTATCAGAATTTGTTCATCAATATTTTGTAATGTTTGCTCATCAAGGCTGCATTAATTTGATAAAAAATAAAGTAAAAACAGTAAAATATTATTACAATTTAAAATAGCTATTTTCTATGTGAATATATTGTAAAAATGTAATTGATTGCTGTGAATTTTTTAGCATCATTACTCCAGTCTTCAGTGTCACATGATCTTCAGAAATCATTCTAATATGCTGATTTACTGCTCAAGAAACATTTCTGATTATTATCAGTGTTGAAAACAGTTGTGCTTTAATGAATAGAACCTTCAAAAAGAACAGCATTTATTTGAAACTGGCATCTTTTGTAACATTATAAATGTCTTTACCGTCACTTTTGATCAATTTATTGAATCCTTGCTCAATAAAAGTATTAATTTATTTAAAAAATAAATACCCGACCCAAACTTTTGAAACTCACCTTCAGTAAAGGTCTGGACAGATTCATATCCTGGAAGGTGAGGTTCTCATCATACTGAGAGGCGTCTTCAAAAAACGCTTCAGGCTGGAAGAGAGCAGGAGTACAACACTGAGCAAAGCTCCAGAACATCACAAACACACAGAAATATCAGTTCACACCATAAACAACAGCAGCAGCTCAAGAGAACCCATCCATACTCACAGTTTCTGCTGTTTTCTTCTTGCCTTTCTTCTGTTTTTCTCTCAAAGTGTCTGTAAGAAAAGAAAGAGGATGAAATATCAACTCTGTTCATAGAGAACAATAATAAAGAGTGCTCTGACTGTCGACACACACCTGCTTTTTTGAGCACCTCTTCATCACCTGATGAGAACTCATCTTCATCCACCTCTTCATCATAATTATCATCATCTCCACCTGATTCTTCATCATCATCATTCTCATCTTCTTTATCATCCTCTTCATCATCATTGTCGTTTTCCGGTTTAGAGGCTGAAGCTTCTGTTTTCTTGCTTTCTTTTTGAGTTTTTTCCTGTAAACACATACAAATATGTCAGAAACATTTTAAATCCATTTTTATTTGCCACATTCACACAACCATACACATAAAATAAAAATTAACATAACATGGAATAAAATATTTTAAATGATATCTGGTGGTCAAAACTATGGAGTATTCTTGAAAGATTTTTAATGTTTTGAATGAAGTCCGTTCTTCTCACCAAGGCTGCAATTATTTGATCATAAATACTGTAAAAATTGTGAAAGATTTTTACAATTCAAAATAACGGTTTTCTATGTGAATATATGTAAAATGTAATTTATTTCTGTGATGCGCAGCTGAATTTTCAGCATCATTACTCCAGTGTCACATGATCCTTCAGAAATCATTCAAGAGACATCAAAAAACATTTACGAAAGAAACTTCTTTCAAAAACATTAAAAATCTTCTGCTAACTGAGGCTGCATTTATTTGATCAAAACTACAGTAAACAGTAATATTGTGAAATATTATTACAATGTTTTCCATTTGAATGCTGCAAACATGGTCTTACCTCAATTTTGCGCTTTTTCCGCACTTTCTCGATCTTTTCGTCCAAAGTCGTGGGCGCTTTCTGGAAAAACATAAAGAGGGAAGATGATTATTCTACATGATTAACGTGATCAATAGTGTTGCTTTCGTCAACGAAAATTATGACGAAATATCGTCGTCAACGAACCTTTATCACGTGACGAAAACGAGACGAGACGCAACGTAAATGCTGGTCATGTGACGATGACGATAATTAAATGTATAATGCAATACCGTTGACGAATAAAAACGAGACTAAATGTGGTTTACAAAATAAAAACTATGCTAAAATGTCTCTTCATTTTCGTTGACCAAAACGAGACGAAACGAAATGTTATAACGTTATTTCGTCTCGTTTAGTCGCGTTATTATTTTGCAGTATTTCTGTTTCATGTGACTTAGGGTGAATCCCATTTCTCTGTCTTACCCCTTCACCTTCCCCTACCCCTTCGTCTTACCCCTAGCCCTTGTCCCTCGAAACCGAGTGGTAAGTGCTAGGGGTGAAAACATACCCCTATGAAATGAGACACCACTTGGTTACGGTTACGTCATCGTACATCGTCGCTAGCTGGCTGCAACGTCACCTGAGGCGACAAGTGTTGATCACAAACTTCCAAGATGCCGTCTGCAAGTGTGTGTATGTCGATCGCGTGGGTTTTATTAGTGATGTTTTTGCGATTGTTGTGCAAATCAGCGATGTAAAGCGTAGCAAACTAGCGATTTTTTAAAACGTTTCAATTAAGAACATGGTTGCAAATATATATGTACAGGACTGTGTAGAGCACAAAACAAGACTGTCGTAATTTTTAAATCAATTATTTAAGCCGAAAATGGGACTCTCTGGATGATCTGGCCGACATTGTTGACGGTTGCGCAGTGTGTTCTGGGTACCCCTTGGTTTCAAGTAAGCTCGCGAAAATGCTTGGTTTTAAGGGGTATCTACCCCTTCCCCTTAGCCCTACCCCTCGATCAAAACGAGAATTGGGACAGCCCTTACTCTCACGTGAACGCGCAAAACTAAGGGGAAGGGGAAGGGGTAAGACAGAGAAATGGGATTCACCCTTAACGTTACTTCAGGGGCTGTCAGGGTTGCCAGGTTTTCGCAACAAAACCCGCCCAATTGCTACTCAAAACTAGCCCAATCGCATTTCGAGGGGGGTTCCCCGGTAAAGTTCCAGGGTCTAAATATTTGGGGACTTGGCAACACTCTGCGCAGACGCAGGCGACGTCACTTCCTCAAGCTCCACTCGCGGCATTATTTAGAAGACGACAACAAACAAAGTTAAGTATGACACAGAGAAAGGGACCGATGGCCGGCTTCATCTGACTTCAGTTTACAAGCAATACAAGTAACAGACACACAAATTTTATTTGCACTTTTTAGTATGTTATTGTAGCTCGAGCATTCAAGCACCTTGTTTCTCTTTGTTAAACTTGAATGTAACGTTATATTTTTTTTCTGGCATTGTCATGTGATGCTATTTTATTTTATTTATTGTTTTTATTTATTTAAATGTATGTGTGTGTACTTCTAATGTTTGGTTGGTAAAATAAATGATGTAAATTCAAATCAGAGTGTCTTTGGATGTATTCTTAAGTCTATAAGGTAACAATAATATAATAAGATAACCTTGTTTGAAATGGGTTTGGCTAAAAGAAAAGGGTTCGTCTGTACTGCTAGGTACTTATACTATATTGACTGAGTTAAATAGAATTGCATTACTAAAAAGAGACTAAAATACAATTGTCATTGACTAAAACTAGACTAAATGTCATCAGTTTTCGTCGACTAAAACTAGACGAAAATAGTCATGGATAATTCTGACTAAAATAAGACTAAAATGCTCAGACTTTTAGTTGACTAAAACTTGACTAGACTAAAAAGAGTATGAACGTGACTAAAACTAATAAAAACTAAAATGACTGCTTCACACAAAGACTAGACTAAAACTAAAATTAAAACAGGCCGCCAAAAACAACACTAGTGATCAACAGCCCTGAGCTGTGACGTGAGAGTCCACTCACCCTCTTCTTGAGCTGCGCCATCACGTCTGCCATGACCCAGTCCTCACTGTACAGTCCATCCCGCTCGCCGAACTCAAAATCTGTGCTGAAGTCTCCAGCGCTGCGGCCCTTCAGAGCACGCTTCTGCTTACTCAACACGATGGGCTGCTCCTGACCACACACACCACCATCAGCTCACTTTACCACCCTTACCATGGTGCACTGATGCTATCAGACGGTAATACTATGGTACTTTCTTTTGTAATACACCATTCACATGACGTGGTAAATGGTGCATCAAGGTACCTCCAAGAAAACCATGGTAAATGTTCAGCAATCAGCATACTATGGTAATACCACTCAATGTGTCCAAAACACCATGGTAGTACCATGGTAAAAAAAAAAATTAAAAAAAATAATAATAATATATATATATATATATATATATATATACATATACACAATTCTACTATAGTATTACCATGGTATTGTGGTTTGTGCTAAAAAAAAAAAGGTCCAAAAACATAGTATTGCCATCAAGCATGTCCAAAAAAATGTGGTGATAGCATGGTATGTCCAAAAAAAAAAAAAAAAACACTCAAAACACAGGACTGACATGGTACACAAAACATGAAATTACTGCAGTATGAGGTTCAAAACACAGTATTACTATGGTACATCAGAAAGTAGCATCGTATTATTATGATGCACATAAAAAACATGGTATTACCATAGTATGACTCTCAAAACAGTATTACTATGATACCACTGGATAAAATAGTATTACTACGATGGCGATGCACATTAAAACTTGCCATTACCACAGTATGAGACTCAAAACACAGTATTACTATGGTATTAACGTAGTATGAGACTCAAAACACAGTATTACTATGGTATTAACGTAGTATGACTCAAAACACAGTATTACCACGGTATTAACGCGTAGTATTTCCATGATGCACATCAAAAAACGCGGTTTTACCATAGTATAAGACACAAAATGGAGCACTACCATGGCAAACAACAATTTACCATGGTAATTTACACCTCGAAACATAGTATTAACATGGTACATTCTCAAACAACATAATAGCACCACAATACAGGCCAAAAGAAAAACACGGTGACACTATCTGAAGAGTAAAGTGAACTTACAGCTTCATCATCAGACGCTGAGTCCGGATCCTCAGGAACTTCATCATCATCATCATCGATAGTTCTGATCAGATCCAGATCTGAAAACATCACAAAATAAACTCCACACACTCCTAGTTAAAACAGGTGATACTGTATATAAATATATATATAGTGTATATCTTAACAAATAAATCTAAGTTTAATATATCAAAAAACATATAATTGTGTCTGTTTGACACACGAACAGCGTTCAATGCTCTTTTCCACACGTGCGTCGCTGAAGCAGCGGATCTGCGTCACTCTCTCACGGCTCTTGATCAGCGGCTGCGGCGGCCTCAGGAGAGCACACTGACACCTAGCGGCGCGGAGGACGACGCCTCTTTAAAGAAAATCACTTTAACACAAAATAATGTGAATAAAATTATATGAAGTCAGTTAATACTGCAGAGGACTGCATATGTAAAATAAACGGTCTCAGAACACAAATTTTTTTTTTTTTTTTTTTTAACTTGGTCATAGCTGTCCTTTTAGAAAAAAATCATTTTGATAGGGTTTAGAGTCCCAGGCTTTATTTTACAACCTGGCAGAAAGATAGATAAATTAATAATTTTTAAACATTAAAATCAAACTAATAACTTAATATAAATTAATTATAATAAAAAAAAAAAAAAACTCATTAAAAAATTACATTTGAAATACTACCACTATTAGTACAAAAAAAAAGATTAAAATAAAATAAATCTGAGCATTTGCATCAAATGTTCACAAAAGCCTCTGTGTGTCATTTGTCAGTGTAAACGCACATATGAACAATAAATGAACATTTTAGCACATTAAGTGGCTGAATTTTAAAGTGAATTCAATAAAAGGTACTAATGAATTTCTAATAACAGCTTCTACAATGTGGCGTACTGAACACTTCTGAAAATGTGTAAAATAGATAATCAGCTTGAATGTGCTTTTATTTCTCTACTTTATGAACATCAAGACCTTCAATGACAAGGTGGGTCTCTAAAATGACCTGTATGCATCATCCAAACGAGTCACTGCGTCACTATACATTTACTTTGATGTAAAAATATTGATAAAGTGATAAATTATGAATATAAAAAACTACATAAAAACAATTAAATAATCAATTTAAACTAAGTTTAAAACGGTAATAAAAAATAACTAAAATTATTAAAATACAATTAATCAAGTTATAAAATACTACATTTAAAACAACTATACAGTTACAAGCAGAATGCATCAATTATACTTCACAGAACTGCATTAGACAATTTAAAATAACATTTAAGTTTAAGAGAAGTGCATTGTAGAAACACTGAAATATTCATAAATGTTTTGATCTATTTAGTTGCATGAGAATAATTTGTTGAATTGGTACTCGTTTAATTTATATATTTAATTGGAATTTTTTTTTTTTATTGGTATCATCTGAAAGCAAAACACAGGAGTCATATGAAAACATAAGTCAATTTGACACTTTATTAAAAAAAAAAAAAAAAAAAAAAAAAGGAAAGAAATGACAAAAAAAACTAGACTTTTAGACAAAACTATACAAGAACTTGCAGCCAAACTTTCCCATACAAGGAAAAGATGCATGTCAGACGTCTCAGTCCAGTGCAGAGGTTTAAGGTCTGGGAGGACGCATGCCTGGAGGAGGAGGACCTGGTGAAACAAAAGGACAAATTAAAATCAGACAAGAAAAAAAGAAAAAAGCAGCGTATTTGCATGTGCATTTAAACCAGATCCATTTAAAGCAGTGGTCGCCAACCCGTCGAGTTCCAGTATGATCCCGAAAATAACAGTAAGATAAGAACAATCGCATTTCTCCATTTTTGTACTCATTTGTTTGTAATTTTTGGGATCTACTGGGGCAGTGATAAAGAAAAATACGTCACACCGGAGTCTGTAAATAGGACGTTAACAGAGGCCAGAGACGCTGAAGACGATCGCAAAGAGGATAAAATACTGTAACGTCAGCAGGAAGAGCAGCTCACTCACGATAGTCGAAATATAGGAAGAAAATATAAATATTGAATTGGGGGTGTGGGTTTATATTAATATCACTAAAGGGAACTGACTGTCTTGAAGTTTAGCTGGCAATGCCATTTTTATTTTTATATCATGAGACAGGATACGAATTGTAAAGTTGGATTCTCTTTTAACTTCCCTTCGGATGTTTAATCATGTTTATTCTGTGCTGAAACTGGTATTAAAGTGAAGGAGATGATCAGTTCACGTGCATCTGTTAAACTGAGGTGCTACAGTGATCTGTCACTCCAGATTAAACCGTGCCAAAACAGCATTTAGCCTATTGTTTGAATACTGCAATATAATGGGCAGAATTTGAAATCTGAGACTTTGTTTCATATTAAAAGTACCAAAGCACAATACTTATTGCGATTCATAGGATGGAGATGCCCTTCAATGTTCAGTCCATCAACTGAAAACTGGCTGGACTAATCGATTCTTGGGATTTAAGAACCGATATAGTGTCATAAAAATGAGACTCGATTAAAATCGAGATCGAGATTTTTTTACCCAGCCCTACTATATAGACATTTAATAAACTATTAAAAATAAAGGCCACAACAAAATTACGTACCTCTCAGTCCAGGAGGTGGCGGCCTCATGCCAGGAGGAGGCATTCCCATCGGAGCGCCGCGGCCGAGTGGCATCCCCATCGGCGGTCCCATGGGCGGCCTCATGCCTGGAGGGGGACCCATCATACCTGCGGCAGAGGGAGACGTGAGCACGAGGGTGAACCTTAACCATCACGCCGCACGATGGCAGCCATGTGATTCTGAGCTCAGCGTAATCCTGCTACCACTCGAGCGGACTCATCATCAGCCTCAGAAACATTGATGTCATCACAGCTGCCGAATCAGCACAGCCGTCAGAAACACACAGTAATAGATCGAGAGACTCACCCGGAGGAGGTGCTCCTCTGCCCATCGGAGGAGGTCCGCCCCGGCCCGGAGGATACTGCGTGGGAGCTCCGGCTATACTGGCACCCACAGCAGCGGCCGCAACCGTGCCTCGTCCCTGAGGGGTCATGACCTGAGACAGAGAGAGAGACTATGAGAACATGTTTTATACAAGAGAATGACGGTTCGGTTTACATTCAAATGGCACAAAACACAAATAAAATTTTAATAAATAAACTGAATAGTAATTAGAGTAGTAATTGTTACTTATTTTTATTGCCATGTCAGCATTATATATACAAGGCTATGTTCCTGGCAAAAACAATAATACAAGAATTACATAAACAAAATAAAAACCAAGAAAACAGAAAAATACAGCAGTTAAAATCATGTATCTTTTTTTTTTATATATATGATAATTTTAAAATATTTTCTGGTAAAATCTTACTAAACAAGTCCCTGAGTGAATGTACTTAAAAATATTAAAACAATATTAAATATTAAAATTAAGTGATAAATTATGAGCAATATAAATTAAAAACATTTTAAGAAATAAAAAGTTAACTATAAGTCTAAAATGGTAACAAATAAATTGTTTATTCATGTACTCATATAGATATAAATGAATAAATATTCATACTTGTTCATTTCATATCGGAAAAATAAATTACCCAAAAATCTGGCTATGACTCCCAATAAGACAATTAAAAAATAATTTTGCAAAAGGTCAAGTATTTATTGCTCATTCAAACAGTAGTGGCATCGTTTTATAGCACTGCCAAATTTCACTGATTGTTTTATTAACATATTAGTGCATTTAACAAGAATTACATTAAATTGTCAAGTTGAAAAACTCTGAAACAATGGCCCACAATTGAAAGCAGAAAACTAAATAGTCTTTAATTAATTGAAAAAAACCCCAGCAAAAATACATTTAAATTCTACATGTAAATTGTGTACCTGCTGTGACGGGCCCCCGACTCCCCTCACGGGCCCGGCGAGTCCAGCGGGGGCCTGTGCCATCGGAGCTCCGGCGGGAACGCCTCGACCCGCAGCCCTGCCGACCCCCGGACCCCCAGCAACTCCTGCCAGCGGCACTCGGGCGATGCCAGTCTGAGCACACAAACACAGCACGTCACTCTCTGCATTCACAACAACACACCACTCATCAGACTCCCAGCAGACTCACGTCTTTAGGAGGAGGTCCTTCCACCGTCATAGAAACCAGATTCTCTCCTCGCAGCAGAACCAGTCCCAGAACCCTCTTCTCCTCTCGCTCCGGCTGCTTGGAGTTCTTGGGTCTGTGAAGGAAATATTGATCCATGAGTAAGGAATAATTGATGACGGGCCGTTGAACTCTTAAATAATGCGGAAGCAAAGCGGAGTTACACCTCGAGTGTGCATTACTTTCTAATTAAACAGACTGAAGTCAATTATTCCTCTTATACTCCAGTCACCACACCTCAAGACATCGATCACATGATATATTTCAAGGCATTTGTCCGGTTTTTGTACGCTACTGCGAGTAGAATTATTTCTTCTGCATCTCATCCAGCGTCTCCTTTGCTGATTCCAAAACGTGATTTTAGACCTAATAGCAGAGGCTTGAGCCGCTGATAGCAGACAAATATAGTTAATAACTAAGTTATGAGAGAAAGATTACCTCAGAGTCTGTGCGTCTTTCAAAAGTGTTCGGCAGCAATGTCTCTAGTAATAGTGAAACTTTAAGCTCATTTTCTTCACAAACAGAGCCTCTGTTGTTACCTTGCTTGTGAGAAGTTGTGTAGTTTCTAAATTATCTTACTGCTAAAATCATCAGAGTAGCGCTAACAACATTAGCGCGTATGTTAACGTGTGTGCAAACTGTTGTGCATCTGTGAGGGAGAGAGAGCAGGGAAAATACTAATAATGTAATTGTGGCAAAAACATGGAAATGATCTGTCTTTTTGATCCTGTTGTTTACTATATTTATTTGTTTGGCCAGTGTTGGTTCTTTTGCTGTTTTAGGCTGTAAAGACCTTTGAAATAACTCAAATCATTTGGCGAAGTGATATGGTCATGTAATGCGGTCAAGATCTGCCTGGAACTACATTTGCCGTGCGTTTCTCTGAAATTAATTGCACACCTTAGAATGCCCGTCAGCCAATCAGATTCAAGCATTCAACAGCCCGGAGTATAAATGCTCATAATGCACTGAGTTTAAGGTTCACGATGGACTTACTTGATCTTTCTGAACTCGTCACAGTCGCACAGGATCAGGTTCATGTGTTTGTCGAACGCTTTGAACGTGCCGATGAAGATTCGCCCGTCCTGCAGGATACAGCGCATCCGGAAGTCGATGTGCTGCAACATCTTACTGCTCTTACCGACCGTCTGGAACACAAGCAAGAGGAAAGAGTTAAAAACAACATTAAAGATACAGATGCATCATATGAACATTGACCAGCAGATGCTGCTCGTGAATAGGACTTTTATTTTACAATTTACTCTATTCAAGGTACACAAGTTACTCTGACTGGCCATTGTGTTTTGGATGTTTATTTCAAAAAGAGAAATAAAATAGTTAACGTGAATACCTAAAGCATGCAAATCTATTTATTAGAAAATAAATAAAAAGTACTGTTGACCACGACGGAAATAATCGGCGAGCAAAATAAAAGTCTTCTTCCTGATTGCGCAGCACAATTAAAACAGCTTGTTCTTCCTCACTGGAGCAGAGGGCAAACAACGTAAACAATAGAATTAAACTCCTAAAAATGTCCTGCAAAACAATTTATAAGTTTGCATTCAGACTTGCACAATTATGTACAATAAAATGGTTTAAATCGAACTCCGTGCTACAAGAGCAAACAAACGACGCGCACCATTATTTAGCACTCATTCATTCATTCTAACGTTACTGACTGGATTTTAGAGAAAGATTTCTGCATTTTGTTTCAGAAACGTTTCAGTAACAAACTATCATTTCTAACACGTTTTAAATCCCTCATTTGATTTGTTTTCGGCTGATTTTGGCTCAGAAAATCGCAAGCTGTTCTGCTCTACGTATCAACAACGTAATGATAACGTAGACGGTTTTAATTCAAAATCTTCACTAAACAGCAGAAATATTAAGATGGTTGTTTAATCGTACACTAATAAGACAAATACTGAAGTCTTACCATGGTTGCTGTTCGGATGGCTCCGATTAATATCGGATTCTGCCAAACAAGTTTTAAAAATTGACCCGCGAACCGCCGCTGAGTCCTTTAATGGAGGCGAAGCGGAAACGAGTGCGACACGACAGGAGTCCGACCGGAAACACGGAACACGATTTAAACGGTCCACTTCCGTCTACAGATCCTTCTGTGTGTAATTTTACGGATTTTTTTAAAAAAAGAAACAAAACAAAACAAAAATCAGGGTACTTTTATTGAAATAAAAAAGTAATGGCATACAAAATATGATCCAATAAGAAAACAAAAAACAGAGAAAAAGAATATTATAACTGAAAAATTAACCACATATTTTGTAAAACTCAGTCTTGATTTCTTTTAATCGAAGACTTCTCGTTTTTTAAAAATGTGAATGTAGTAAAGATTATAATATTAATCAATATTAATATAATAATATTACTATTCATTTATTTATACTAATTTAATAATATTAATATTGTCTTTTCCCCAAAAATAACCAAGAATTGCCCGCAACAGAACACTGAATATTCTAAATAACATATGAATTTAACAATAATAAAGGTACTTTATTACTATTAGTTTATTACTATTATTTATTATTATTCTACTTTATTATTTCTATTACAAGACATTTTTGTATATTTATTAATTGTATTTTTTTCTGAATAAAAGGAAATCTAATTTAACAGAATCTACTGCTTTTTATTTAGTCTTTTCATCAAAACGTGTTCATCATCGGCATGCATTGTTTTTATATTTAGAAAAATACTTTGGCAAACCGGTAATCTTTAAATGTACAGAATAAACAGGAATAAAAGAAGCAACACATTTTTTAATGAAGTTTGTTTATTCCTTCAGCTGAGAATAAAATGGTATTTTTATATTAATCATCCAACTGTACACATTGACTTAAGAAAAATAAATATAATTCATATCATTAAACCCAGCCTAATTGATGTTAATGTTATCACAGGCTAATTGTTACATGATTTACAGTGTTAAGAAAATAAAGAGGTGGCCTTGACATAGAGCTACAAAACAACACGTAACATCAGATGTGAGGCGTTTAGCTGGACACGTCACATCTCTGACCTTCATTTATCAGTTCACTTTAAAATCAAAACAATCTGCTAATTAGAAAATATGACCTAAAACAGGGGTAGGCAAGTTCAGTCCTGGAGAGTTCAGCTCCAACACTGAAAAAAACCCTCACCTGCCTGTAGCCTTAATAATCCTGAAGACATTGATTAGCTTGTTCAGGTGTGTTTGATTAGGGTTAGAGCTGAACTCTCCAGGGCTGAACTTATACCCCTGACCTAAAATAAAGTGCCCTGTAGCAAGACATCCTAAAGAAACCAGCAGACACCCATACCAACCGGATGGATTCAATTCATCACGATATGAACTCATCTACTGACGAAAACAAATCTCTGAATACTAAAAACCTTTGTTAAAGAATCAAACTCATGCATATGACTCATATCACATTCATGATGGAATATCCTCTCAGAATCAGAACACAAGAAACTCTTCTCTTTACTCCACTTTGATAACCGTAAGTTATTGTTTGTATCATGGTATTTACAGTCCTGGTTTTGTGTTTTGCATCTGAATAAGAAATAAACAGAATATACATTATTTCAGTGCTAAATCTTCAGCATAACAACAAACACTGTCAACCAAATGCTGTAACATCTCGAAAACACACACAGAAATTAATATTGTCCCAAAATAAAGCACATTTTCTTTAGTTTTGCACTAATTTTCCCACAAATATTGTGATTTTTTCACATTAAAGGTATAAAAGGATGGAGATTTCTAGCTGCAGATTTGATCATACTAAAACAGCTAACATTACAGCGTCAGTCAAGTGGTTTGTGAATCCAAGATTGATGAGAAAGTGAATATTTGAATTATGTGGAGATGACATTAGATGGCATTTTTGGGATATTGCTTTATGTTTATCCAACAATATGTGCATATATATATACTAGGTCACAGCTCACCCGAAATCAAAAGAAATTATATTTTGCATGAAGAACATAAAGTCCATTATTTTTTCAGTAATGAGAATGAGATTTTATTGCATTGCAAGTCAATTTTAAGGGAAAATGTGCTTGATTTTTATGAAAATAATGTAAAAACTATAAATTTTCTTCATGCAAAATAATATCTTTAATCCTCTTGATTTTGAGGTGAAATATGACCTGTTGCATGTTTCATATTAGCTGTTATCACTCTGCCAGTGTTTTCACTAATAAAGTACACCCTTTTCAATTGTTAAACCCATGTTTGTATGAAGGTACAGATCTGCAGTGGAAATAAAAACCATATGAAATTGTGTCTTGCACTCCTCTTTACATGTGCGCACAACAGAAGAGACACATTCAGACACATACCATGCAAACTCAATTTAACTTCAAGTTCTAGAGGAAAAGTCTGTTGCATGTGTATTACTACAGTAGAGACGGGCGGCAGTCATGAACAGGTTAATACGAGGGTCACACGGTGTGCATAGAGTGAGCCGAGGGGCGCTGCATTGCTGTGCATCCATCATCGACTAAGGCAGGATGGTAAGAAAACCTAAGCTAGTGGATCTAGAGCGTCTATCCCTCGTTCCCGGTCTGAAGTATGTTTAATATGACGATGAAAGCTGATGAAAGGCTTTGAAAGACGCTGCGGTGGGCATGCATCACTCCTGACCGAAGCCTTCCGTTTCCTCGATGGCGAACAGCAGCTTCTCCTTTAACTGCTCGTAGCTTTTATAGGGCGGCAGATCCAGACGGTTAAAGCTGGTGGGGGGAAAAATCACATAGACACTGTAAAAGCTGTGTTTCTATGTATTACACAGCCCTGCATCTTGATTTGCAAAAAAGGCCTAATATTGCCTAATGTGATGATGCTGAGTTCAAAAGTATCAATAAAAACTTTCCATCGTGTATAGTTGTTTAACAATATAATGAAGATATTTCCAAGTATATACAAGTATCAGCTTTAAAAACAGCAGAAATCAGTATTAGGCATAAAATAATGTCTTCAGAATCATTCATACATGTGGAAATGGGCTGAGAATGGATCAAATGGTTGTAATCTGGTTTAGAGGAAGACAGGAATCGTGTTTGTGGTGTTGATTAAGGGAGAATACAAGACTTCTTCGTTGCACAAATGGCTGCCTAAAGCAAAAATGCTACGGCATGCATCATATCTTGTGAGAAAGCTGTGACCTGCTGGAGCTAAACAGACACTTTGTTTTGAATCAGCACCCAAAATTAATAAGAAACATAGGATTTCATTCAGATGCTGCAGGGCAGTGTTATTAACTATAAGAATGTTATATTTTTAGCTTGAAGATAGTAAATAAGTTCATCTTGATTTTCTGCAGAAGTGAATGAATTGCACACTGGTCATTTTTGTTCATTGATGCAAACCATCTGACAAAACAGATCATATCCGCTTTAATGCACAATAACATTTCCATATGCATGATTTAAAAGTCTATTTTTTATTACTGTCAGTGTGAACAGGCCTTTAGTGAGCGCTGTACAGCACACAGTATGATAATCAAATATGATTTCTGATCTTACCATGTGTGGCTCCTCGGCAGCCAGTTTTCTTTTCCCACTTTCTCAATACAGAACTTTTGCGGCCCGTTGCTCCCTACAGAAATCACAACATACCTTCTAATAAAAAACATATTCATTGAAGTGCAAGAGAAAGCACTGGCGTTGCATTTAAACCAATAGGCTGCGCAGGCATTCAGCTCTGTGAGTGTTTACTTGCTTCCATACATGCAGCAGTAAGAGGAAGATACCATTTCAGTTTGATGCATTTTGAATACTTAATTTTACATATCTACTTGAAGTTCCCTAAATATTTAAAGTTAATATTTCATAATATTGTAAAAAAAAAAAAAAAACGCATAACATGCAGGTAAACAAATATTTTATCATTTTATAGTAAGTTTTTTTTTATGTTGATTTAACATTTTTATGATTGAATTAATTCTTCAATTTTTTTTTTCAACTGCTTACACACATTTTCAAAACTTTGCCTATTTTTTTTTTTTTAACTTTACACACAAATCCAAGAATTGCTCACACAAAATGCAATATCACAAACACATCTCAAAAACAAACATTTGCAAACACCTTTGCCATAATATTAATTCCTGTTAGATTTTGGTGTGTTACAGAGTCTGTTAGATGAAATTTAACCAATTAGATGAAAATAAAAAGTTTTTATAACCTGGATCAGAACAGAAAGATACCTTTTTAATATATATGACCCTGGAGCACAAAACCAGTCTTAAGTCACTGGGGTATATTTGTAGCAATAGCCAAAATTCATTAGGATATTAAGTAAAGATCATGTTCTATGAAGATTTTTTGTAAATTTCCTACTGTAAATATATCAAAACCTAATTTTTGTTTAGTAATGTGCATTGCTAAGATCTTCATTTGGACAACTTTAAAGGTGATTTTCTCAATATTTTGTTTTTTTTTGCACCCTCAGATTCCAGATTTTCAAATAGTTGTATCTCGGCCAAATATTGTCCTATCATAACAAATCATACATCAATGGAAAGATTATTTATTCAGCTTTCAGATCATATATAAATCTCAATTTCGAAAAAAATGATCCTTAAGACTGGTTTTGAGGTCCAAGGTCACATATATTACCAATGATTTAGCGTGACACTGTCAAACTTTGACTCTTACCCATAAGGTCAGCGAATCCCCCGACAGGAAGTCGGCACGTGCCGGTCACAAACTGCAGCAGACGCATTCGCTTTTCATTGTCGATCTCCTTCACAAACTAAACACCGACAGACAAAAGATGCTGCATCACCAATACCAATATGACAAGATCTCCACATCTATGAACATCTGGGTTTAATTTAACCAGTGGTCTGATGCTGAAGTGTGAGATTAACAGTCTAACCTGCCAAAACCAGACGATCTGTTTGCTGCTGCGAGCGTAGTGTCTGTAGATGGTGTTCCTCTGCCAGTCGCCCAGATCGATCTCCTGCATCCCGCACAGCATCACCTACACCACAATTACACGTTCAGAGCAGACAAAACACATTGTGTCTATGGCCTCATTTACACCTGATATTAACAGCAGACACAAAATATAGTTGAAAATGTCTTGTGACATTTGAAGGTCAGAGATGCATTTGTACAAAAAAAGCCTTTGAATGTTATGAAGTGTAGTTTGTACCTCCAGCTCTTTGGCATCAAAGTATTGCAGGTACTGCTGCGGCAAGACCTCGTTAAAGCCCTCGAGAAACGCCAGAGTCTGTTCCTCAACCCCTCTGGACAACCTCCACTCAGCAACCAACCTGCAACACATCACTCGCTGATATTATGGCTAATAGTGCTGTAACTATATGCTGTTTGTCAAGATTCAAAATGCATGCAATCTGAAAATAGGTTTATTATAATTATTTTATTATACAATTCATTTAAAAAAAAAAAAAATTAACAATTTTTAATCAATCTTTAGAATTCTCATTAGATATTTTTACAGTCCTAGTGGCTTATTTGTAAATCCAAAAAATATTTTATATAATATTTAATATTAACATATTATTATTTATTTATTTTAACATTAATTATAATAATTATACATTATATTTATAATAAATTAACATTTAACAATATTTTGAACTATTTATATAATTATATAATGCCATACATTGTATGTAATAAATGTAATTTTATATCTATATATGAAGAGTGTATTTGCAAAAACAGATAACTACGTTTTAATTTTTTTTCAAAAATCATGTTTTTTTATTATGTTATCATGTTTTTATTGTGTTTTATTGTGTTAGTTAGCTAGTTTTAGTTATTTTTACCTAATCAAAATAACCCAACAGCAGTTTGATTGAGATTAATTGGAATGCACAATGAAAAAACATGATTTTTGAGAATTGTTAAAAACTGTTTTTGCAAATGAACTCTTCATATATCTATTTATCTCTCTCTCTCTCTCTCTCGTTCTTTGTAAATCTACAAAATATTTTTAAATTATTACAATAATATAAAACAAATATATATTATATACAAATAATTAGAAATATTTAACTAATTTATCATTTAAAATATTCATAATACATATTCATATTTTTAATATTTAATATAGAATTATAGAAATAATAATTCTAAATATGATTTTAAATTAAAAATATTGTCTGTAATTTATCTGTGCTGTATAAATATTTTTTTTTACCTGATATACTCCTCTTTATTTTCCTCTGTCACCTGAATGTTTCCTCCATCAGGTTTGAGTTCATGTGTAGTGACTTCTCCCAAAATCTCCTTATCCACCGAGAAAAACATCTCCAAGCCACATTCCTCGATATTATTATCCCTACAGAAAAACATTTCATAGTTAGGACCAATAATGATTCTTAAGTTCCTAGTAATTCATATCCCTAATTATCACAGGTGCAATCCCCAAGCCCTCACTGTTGTCTCTTATTATCTCTGTAACTCATCCTCACTCACTTGATCCAGATGAGCGAGTTGTAAAACTCCGGGTCGATGGACTCCAGGTCTTTCAGAGCCAGAGGTTTGTTCAGGATGCGTTTATAAAAAGGCAAAGAGAAGCCCGTGTCTATGAACTTCCCATGAAACAGAGCCTGTTTGAGAAAGAACACACAAATAATACTCAGAACAGTTCAATGCATTTCAAACTAAGACCCTTTAGTGTCTCCATTGTCCAGGTCAGTACCATAGCGATGAACCGGCCAATGAACTTGAAGTATTTGAGGTGGTCAGGGTTGATGGAGGAGGCGGGGTTAATCTGCAGGCAGTAGTTTTCTTTGCCGGCGTACTCGAACAGACAGTACATGGGGTTCAAGACCTCGTGAGACAGCAGGAAGAACCATTCCCTATGACAGAAGCACAACATTATTGTATACTGTATGTGTGTGTGCGCATATATCAACTCAAGTCATCACTGCCTGTAAATAACACAATATACCTGGCCACGCCTCCATAGTCAAGTCCCTCCTCTCCTGGGAAAATGATCCACAGTCTCCGTCTCAGATCTTGTGGATGGCAACCCATAATCTGAACAAATCAATTCACAAGCATTTAACTTCTGTCTGCATGCCACGATTACACAAGTAAACCAGAATTAACTTGTGTAAGTAAGTGTAAAGTGTACTTTACCTGCTGAAACGAGTCCTCGAACAGTGTTTTGCGGCTGACGTGGATCTTAACGTGCTGAGGCATTGCTAGTTGCTTTGGTATTAAAAACATATTTTATTATTTATTAAAATAAATCACAAACGCAAATGCTTTTTTTACTATATTCATAAGCCTTTTATTTTACTCATCTTTAAACAGATCAAATAAATGCATTTTTTCTTCAAATACTTTGCATACTGTCAAAACAAAATCACTTTTATCACACCTAAAAAACATTTTGCATAATTCATTTTGTATATTATAAATTATTAATTATACTAAAATCATTATAAATAATTAATTATACTAAAATAAAAAAAGATTGTATATTAAATATCAAACCGTTATTCTTAATTATGATTATTAATTATATATAATACATGAATTTAAAAATAATAATTTTTTAAACATGAATTTTCACTGACAATACCGCAAAAAAGTTGAATTAACAGCCATTAAAATGACTAGATTTATTCTGTTGTCTTTTGCTGAATAAAACTTCAAACAGAACATGAAAGAACAATAGCCAGTTTTTTAACAAAAGCTTGATTAGTTTTGTGGAGTTCTGAAGATTAATGAAAATAGTGTCAAAGCAACTAACAAAACTGTACGTTACGGAGCATTTTTAATTAATGCCACTTGTATGTGAGGTCCTACCTGACACCAGAAGCGGAAATAGTGCACTTTGGCTTTAAAGTCTCGTACGTATGTGATCTGAGGGCCGTTCTCACTGCAGGTTCAAAAAGACAGAAACAGACAATGAAACTACACCAAAACCTGACTGTAAACATTAATACACAATATTATTTAAAACAACCTGCAGTTGCAGTTAAATTATGTGAAATATTTATATTTGGCATTTTGAATGTATGCATCTGAGAATGTCACAAAAGACCTTCTCTTTATATATCAAGCTATTAAAGGACTGACAGCGAGGATTTTCCTGTACGGGGATCGATGTACGTCGTTGTTCGCCTGTTGTGATCGACAAAATAGGGGATCCCGTCCACTGTAAACCTCATCTCCCAACCCTCCGGCAAAGGCTTCTCGTTCAACAACCTGACGCAAAAAAACATCTCATTCAAACAATTAAAAACAAAAAGCAAACATAATACTGCATGTCAGTTTAACATGATTGAAAAATAACATCATATAGTAAGGAGACAGTTAGGGTTATTATAGTGAACTAAAAGTATCAAAAAATATTTTGTTATTTAAAATTAAGCTGAAATAAAATACAGTATAAATATTAGATGAAAAACTGAACAAAAATGAGATGTTGCTTTGGCAATTAACTAAAAAAATATACTAAATGGAAATAAATTAAAACTAAATAAAATCCCTAACAAAAATGACAAAAGTGCATAAAATGACAAAAATTTAACTTAAATAAAAAACAAAAAATAGAAAACTAAAATAGAAAAAAAAAAAAAAAAAAATTATACATATATATATATATATATATAATATAAAAAGCTGTGTATAAAAAAGTGTATAAATAATTAATAAAATAACACAGGCAGTGGTTAGTTTGTGATTGCGTCGCACCCTTGTGTTCGAGGGTCTTCCCATTGTGTGGATCTCGTAGGATGGTGAACAAAATACATTCTCCTATTACTGTCCGTCCGTTTCTCTGTGGGTCAAACCAGCAGACACACACAGGTTCAAGAAAAGACAGCGTGAGCTGCTCTATTATGAGGGTAAAATGTGATTTCCTCTTTCTGCCGCATTAAATGAAAGAGCGGTGACTCACCCCATCCGGGCGGCAGAGGACCCAGGGGGTCAAACTCTTTATTAGCTGTGGGCGCGAGCTGTTCCTGCAGCTGAAGAGATGAGCAGATAGAAAGAGCAAGGACAGCTCGGGTTATAGAGGAAATCCTGACGTGCTTTCATTTAAAATCCCTTGAAAAGAGTCTGACCGGCTGACTGTACTTTCTCTTTTATGAATGTACTCACTCCGTAGATGAATCTCTGGTTGAAGCGCTGCATGGCTCCCTGCAGCTGACTGCGCTGGTTCTGCCACTCCTCGTAGTTCCGGACCGACTCTAGTGTGGGTCTCTGCCATGAGGTGGTTCTGTTTATATGATCCACATAATACACACGGCCCATCGGGTCCAAGCGACGCTCCCAGCTACCACAAAAAACACACAAGACTCTCTAAACAACTGCTCATCCAGGACACTTTCTGACCTTGGGTTTTATTCACCGGTAATTTTTACATTTATAATACATTTTTAAATAATCATAATAATAACATGACAAATGTGTGACAAAACAATGATAATAATAACTGTTATTATTATTAAATTATTATTTCAGTATAATTATAATGGTTTCATTATAAGCATTTATTTTTGATACAAATTTCAGTTAAAAGGTCAGCGGTAACAGGTCTGAGAATAAAAAAACACAATAATAATATGTACTTATTGTAACAATAAATATTAATAATAATAATAATATGTGTCATTGTTATTATTATTATTATTATTTTATATTATTTTAAACAGAATAATAATAACTGTTATTGTTACTATTAATAATATTATTTAAATATAATATCTTTCATACATAAAATTCAGCTAAAAGGTCATAAGTCAGAAAATAAAAATCATTAGAAAGCATAAAAACAATAAAAAGCATGACATAAAAAAAAAAAACATCAATAAAAATACAATGACTAAACAGGCTTAAGATATACTAAACGAAAGTCATCTTAAATAATTTTTTTCTTATTTTTACTTATTTCAGTAGGTAAAGTGGTTAAAGAGCATTTAATCAGGTTATTTAATTAGTACATACTTTACACTCTTTGCATTCAATATGCAATTAAAACTTATATAAGCAGCAAATTGATGAATCTGTAAAACTAAAAAGTGACCTCTAAAGAAGACAGCATGGTTACCCTGGCGGTAGTGGTTCTGGTCTTTCCCATGCGGTTCTTTTCTCAATGTGATCCACGTAGTAAACACGGCCGTTCTGATCCACTCTCTGCTCCCAGCTACACATATTAACCAAGAAACGAAAAGAAAACATAGACTAAATCCATACAGGCTTGTTATTAAACAGTGTCTTCACTTTCACTCAGTCATCCTGACATTTAGCAGCATCTGCTCTTATTAAAGGCTTCACATGGAATCATATGGAAGCTTAAATTATAGCTAGTAAATTAGAAAATAACAGATCTAAATGTTTTGGACTTCTTGGGGACTTGCTTGTAATTTTCTTTCACTGTAATTGTATCACGTACCCAGGAGGAAGAGGGCCGTTAGTGATCAGTGAAGCTCTGGGTGGTGTTGGACTGGCCCTCGGGGCCTGGTTTGACCCTGAACCCGAGCTTGACCCCTGACTCTCCGTTTCTCCGTTCACACACACCCGTGGAGATGTTTCCGGGCTGGGAGCGCTGCTGCCGTGAGTGGGAGTCGAGCCAGCAGAGGATGCTAAAAAACAATGCAGGCAACTTTGCCTTAAAGGCTGCATTTACACTGACACAGATCTCACATCTGACACAGATCCGAATTTGTTGCACACGTGTAAACACACAAATCTGAACAAGATCTGTTTTTTTTTTCGCATCTGTTCTGGGCCACTTCCAAATGTCTATTTTAATCGGATACATATCCGATATCTGGACATCCTACCTACGTCTAAACACACATAATACGATTCTCCACAGAAATCCCAATGTGAGGGCGGCACGTTTTCCCATAAAGATAGCGTTTTAATACCGGCTTGCAGTATGCGCTCGTACTGAGATGGAAACTATGGAAGAAATTGCACATTCAAGTTGGATTTCAACCCCTGCCCTGTGAATTTTAGAAATACAACAGCTAAAAACTACATTATATTTCTCAGTAATGAGGTGATAACTTAGCAGTTTTTGTTACTAAACCAACAAGCTCGTTCGCAAGCTTCACACTCGTTCGTGCTTTCGTTCTCTCTCTCTCTCATTAATATATTCGAATTAATTTCAATAAATATCAAAAATATCTAACAAATGAAAATTACTGTTATTTTCCGCTTTTTATCCATTCAGTCAGATGTTGTGCTGTAAAACATGTATGACAGCCATTTTACATGCTGGAAAATAATAATAGCCACTCGACGTGAATTATATAAATGATTTTAATAGCACAGCCATTCTAAATATGTGCATAGTAAAGCGATCACTGCAGACAATCATTATGGGTGGGAATTCATGTAAATGCAGATATTGGATACCAGTCATGTCTAAAGTGAATGTAAACTAGGACAGTCAAAATGGCTGAAAAACTAAATTTGAATTTTGCACTTAAATATTATCAATATTTGAATTATATTCAAATTTATAAGGCATAATTTCAGTTGGGGGAGAAAGCTTTTGGCTTCTCTCCTGAGGCCACAAGAGGGTGCATCACGCAAAATATTACTAATGCACACTTATTAAAGCAATAAAATAACATGATTATCTGTGAAAAAGTGCATAATGTTTATAAACCAAATATAATTAATTAAGTTGCTTAAACAATTATAAACAAAACAGCATCATGTATGCATAGTTTAATACAAAGGGACGAAAGCCTATCGCACAGAGTACTTTTTTTCATTTAAAACATGAGATGCAGTGGGATGGGGTAAAACCCACCATAAAGTCCAGAGACATGCTTTTTAAAAGTTCAACTTGCTTTAATTTTACATGGCTTTCTAAACATGCAGCGAGTGCAACAGTGATATGTCCCTCTAGAAAATGCGCAAAATATGCATTCTGTGTGAACGGCTTGGTTTCAGTTTTGACGTAAACAACATCTTCTCCACATTGATGTTCTCTTTTTTTCTAGTGCTGGGCAATGATTACAATTTTAATCGCGATAAATCGCATGACTGTCTACGATTAATCGCATTGTTATGCACAAAATTCAATAATGAATTCAAAAGTAGTGTATTGCGCACTTTTTTCATTTAAAAGTACTGCAATATGAACAAAAGTTCAATAACATTTTGTTTGCAAACACTTTAAACAAATAAGGTGCTTTTATTTACCACAGTATTCCTTTCACATAGCCTAGTAGCAGTTAAAATATTTATTGTAAATCTCAATTTAAACATTAATGTAATCAAATTAAATATAAAACCAAAGCTATTTGTCACTGCCGGGGCATTAATTATTTTTTTTAGAAAATATTTTATAGTTTGTTATAGAAAAACAAGTTATGCTCAGAGTCCAGAGCCTCGATCATAACATTATAACAGGCACCTTCTGAGTAGAGACCTGCACTATCGCAGGACTATCGCGGGAGACAACAGAGTGTGGCGCGGGACAACACTTGATGGGCGGGTGCGGGCAGGTAGAGACTCGTGTGTGTGGGATGTGGGAGAATAAGGGTGTACTCACACTAGGCAATCTTAACTGTGCCCGAGTGTATTTGACCCCCAAAGCCTGGTTCGTTTGACTAGTGTGATCGCTCCGTGCTGTGCTCCTGCGCGGTTTGTTTAGCCGTCCCTGGCTCGGTTGGAAGAGGTGGGCCAGAACACGGTTCAGTTGGGCTGAACACATGTGGTGTGAGCACTAACCACGGCCGCGCCAGAGCGCATTACTTCTGATACCTGCAGCACGATTGCGTGTACATTTCTTAGCAGCAAAAGTGATAGATCTGTAAATCAATATATTGTGAGAGGGCCGTGTGTTACCACGTCCCAAACGACTCAAAATAATAAACCACAAAGTTAACAAAACGATGCACTCCACTGTGCTGAGCGAGAGCGCTTCTCTGCTGTCTTCACGTGCAATTGGAAACTTCCTATTTCCCACTTATGAAGTCGTGAGCGCTTCATGTGAGTGCTGCTGCAGTCTTAGGACCACCCCAAACGCTCTCATTGGTTGAGACGCGTGATGACGCCCATCCCAAGCCAGTACTGATCAACACCCCACCCCTCCTGTGACCCATGGTTTGTCTGTGTGTATTCAGAGCCAGTGAGCAACGGGATTTCAAAATAATAATAATAATAATAATAAAAAACACTGCGTTAATGCGCGATAAAATAATTGTCGGTGTTAATTAATTAATGTGTTAACTCGATAATAACGCGTTAACTTGCCCAGCCCTACTTTTTTCACAATATTTTGAATGAATAACGCAGCATCGCCGCATCTAGTGGGTTCAACTGGATAGGCTAACAACAACATTAAAAAGCAACAACACTTACATCGTCATCGCATTTCGTGCGCCACTGATAAGGCTGCACACCTAACATTCGAATGCAACGTTTTTGTGGATTTGATTTTTTTTTTAATTCTACGAATATTCGAAATTCAAATTTTTATTGTAAATATATGTATGTAAACAGGCGGGCCAAAAAATTGGATCTGGTCAAAAGATCGGATCTGTGCGTTAAGACTTGCAGTGTAAATGCAGCCAAAGAAGCCTTAAATCCAAACACAAATGCTATGAAAATGCAGGATGTGAGTCCTCTGGTAATGTTCCCTACCTGTGCAGGAAGTAGGTTTATGCAGTGAGGCGGGCTGCGGCTGCTGGGGTCGAGGTGGCCGGGGTGGTCTCAGAGCCCCTGCGGATGGAGAGGCAGACCCCGTACTTCCCACTGCGTGACCGTTGGGCAGCGGCACTTCATCAGCGATATCACTGGATGGGGAAGAATCTCGACTAGACCAACAACAAACAGTTAAAAAAATTAAATTAGTGCAAAGACTTAGGTTTACTCCGCATGAGTCAAGAACTTATAACAGGTGATTTTCAACTTAGACAATAGCTAAAAATATACATATTTTTTAACATCTAGAAAATTTCTGTTTTCTGTGCATGATTTATAAGCTTTATATTCCATAATTAATCTGCTAACATACAATAATCTGGCCATAATGTTTATGCATCTGATTAAAATTAAGTTAATTTAAATAAGAATGAATTATAGCTAAATAAATACATTTTACAAAAACATTCCTGCTATTTGTGCATGACAAAGAATTTTTATATTCCATAATTCAGCTCTTAATATTCAGTAATCTGGCCATCATTGTTTATGTCTTTTTTGAAACTGCATTAAACTGAAATAAAAAATTAATTAAAGCTAAAAACAAATATTTAAAAAATACGTAATTTTTAACATCTACAACACTGCTGTTTTATGTGCATGACATAGAAATGTTATATTCCACAATTAATCTGCTAACATTCAATAATCTGGCCATAATTTGTTATGCATCTTATTAAAACAGAATTCAATTGAAATAAAATAAATTACAGCTGAATAGAAATTTATCTGCTAACACCTAATATTCAATAACAGCAGCTAACTGACATAATTATGTTGAAGTACTAAAATTACTGAAATTAAAACTTAAATAAAAATAAATTAAATCTAAATAGAAATATTTTTTAATATTATACAGCATTCCTGTTTTATATTTCTACAATTCAACTGATAACATTAAAAACTCTGGCCATAACTTTTAAGCATCTTATTTTAAATCGAAATAATAAGAATATATAAGAACAGATAAAATAAAAAATGATTTTTTTTTTAGCTTTTATGCATCAAAAAACTATGCATTATGATCTATAAAACATCAAGTGCACTGAGTAGGCAGTCAAGATATTTCCCTGGAGAACTAATTTCACCAAGAACACAAACAAAAGCAAAGAAGAAAGATTCAAGCTCTTTCTACACATATTATGGTAATATTCCCTCAGAAGTGGAATTGCAATATTTATTTTACCTTCCTGCTATGTCCCCGTTCAGTTTGGATTCTCCATTTACAACAGCATCTGTGATTGAAGAGAAACAATACACAATGTCATGTGTGGGAAATATAGATTTAAATCTCTCAACTGTTGTTGGAAACAAGCCGAATGTGTTTTGAAGGGATAAAGAAGGTCTCAACTGTGCTTTTGTTCCTCAGAAGCAAACGTCTCGGGATCCACCTGCAGTCCATCCAGACACACTGAGAGATCTCCAACCATCTCCACACGCTCTCTGTCTGAACTCAACTGCAGCGTCTGCACCACCTCACAGACTGAGACACACAAACACAATCTTTACAACAACACTACTTACAGAACTGAAAAATGAATGTTAACAGCCTGTAAAAGCAGCATCCTGATTGATCAATGCATTTCATGATGTTTCCAGGGTTTATTGAATAACGATTTTTAAACAATCTTGTTTCAAAACATTTCATGAATGACTCATTCTGACTGAGTCATGAATAGATTCAAAAGATTTATTGAAAATAACTGACTCACAAAAATGATTTGCTCACATATCAGGCATCATTATGGCTTGTGAGTATGTTTCACCACAAGAATAGCAATATAAAGCTGATTAAATAAATGTAAGCTTTTAAAGCATATTCATAGAAGCTGACCTGGAAAGCTAAATTGGCTTCACAAGGTAAACAAGCTCACAGTGACACTTCAGGTCACAGGAAAAGGAAACGTTAACCTGGTTGTGGGCTACTCAACGCCCTCAGATTGCATTCACTCAATATGCAGTTCTGTAATTCACATTAGATGTGAGTGGTCACATGATTTCCACGTGGCCAAAGTATCTGAAAAGAGTCTTTGTTTGGTGCTATGAGTCCGTTCACCTGCCTTACTCCATTACAAAGAGGCAATAAAACACAAAACACTCTAACACACACTACAGAGACCTGACTCTGAATAATGAGATTCACACAAGTGGAGAATATGGAAACTCACTCTGCATATCGTTGGCTTTTAAGGTCTCGCTGACCTCCAGAGCGGCCATGCCCAGCAAAATGTCCGATTTAAGTGCCTGGTGACTCCAAACCCGGAAAATTAACTTGCTGAAAGGGGTGACGATCCTATAAGGAATATGATCAACAGAGCAGCATTGTTACTGCTTCACGAAAATAAAACTATTCAAATGACAATTTTACATAATTAAAATGAAGCTGAAATAAAATATAAATATATTTTTTAAATAAATAAAATTAGAAATATTGCCTTAAATTTAAGTTGAAATATTAAATTATTAAAACTAAAATAAATATAAATTAAAACTAAAAAGAAATATTATAAAACAATACAAATTACAAAAACTTTTTTTTTAAATAAAACAAATATTAATAAAAAAATACAAATATTGCTTTAAATTTAAGTTGAATACTAAAATAATATAAATGACAAAACACAAAACAAAATGATCAAAACATATTAAAACTAAAAATCTAAATGAAAAGTGAAAATATAAAAATAAAAGCTAATTCAAAGTATTAATAAATGCTATAAAAGTATTTAAATAACGGCCAAAACATCATTACACGTTAATATTGTATCTATCAGAATAACATACATTTTTAGTCTAGAGAGAATATAAATATAACAAATATTGATCCTGGCTCTGTTCTGTAACTCAGCAGTGATGTATTTCATTCTTACACAGTGAGAGACTGTTTCCATTTGGGACTGTGAGTGTTGGTGCATTTCTCCGTCTTCTTGGACTGGCCGTCCACACACACCTCAACATAAGGACTGGGCCCAAACCAATTCTTCTTATTGTCCCGAAGCTTAGCGGACAGAACTGACAAAAGATGTCAAATATAATCACAGATCTATTAAAAGTATAACAAAATGTTAGAGCTACATTGCAATGAGCGCAAAGAAAAACACAGTCAACAAATGTCTTGCAATAACATAAAATAGAGATCACTTTATAAAGCTCACCTGTTATTTGAAGTTGAGCCTTCATTGTGTGGCCATTAAAAACACTTGTTGTGACTCAAATCTGAAATACACAAATAAATATATAGATCAATATTTGTTGAAAGTTTCATCATCACAAAAACTCATGAACATGAGATAGAAGTTAATAGTGGAAAAAGTCAACTCACTTCATCAACATGTAACAACATTTGCAACCTATTTTACTTCTGTAATGTGGAACAATTACGAGCGAAACAGGATATGATGTCATGTTGACTAAGCCAACAAAACCCACTGTCTTCCATGGATTTTACTGTCTGATCTGTCACCAAAAGCACTGTATCGACACATCTGATCCCTGATCAGTGCTGTATGTCGTTTAGTGCTGGTGTGTGATGCATGTCCTGGTTCTGTCTGTGGTAACAGCTAATCTCACAACAGAAGTCTCCAGTAATCCTGGGCAGATTACAGATGATGTAATTCTAAGAGACTTCCACGTCTCTCAGTCACTACAGGAATCAGTCTGTCCACTGAGAGGAAGTGCTGATAAACAACACAGTCATTTACAAAGAGCCCACTGACATTCTACTGATGAAGCAAAGAGAACAAACTGAACTTCAAATCAATTATGATTTGGGACAAACTGACAAACTAAATGTCATGAAATGCATGAAACTTGTAAATCATTTTACTTCTTCAAGCAAGTCATTCGATCAGGAATCAAAAATAACTTTTTTGTTCTTTTTTACTATGGTACATGATTTGTACTGTTATTGTACACAATAAAAATATACATATATAAATTTATAAATATATATATATATATATATATATAAATGTATATACATATATATTTATAAATTTATCCTATCTAATAAAGGATTTAATAAATTATTGAATCCTTTATTAGATCCTATTAGATCCTCCACCTATAATTTAATTCAATGTAAGCCTATTATATTTAACTAAAACCATAAATAAAACCATTTTTGTTACTTGAAGTAAAGTCAAACCTTTTTTTTTATTTCAGCTAGTTGTCAAAGCATAATTTTTGGATTTTAAATTTAGTTTAACGTGATGTACTAAAATAACTAAAACTGAAAAAAAATGACAGGCTAAACTATACAGACATATATAAAATAACAATAAACTTAGAAATGACAAAAACACACAACAAAATTACTAAAGATTTTAACTTAAATTAATAAAACTGATTCAAAATATTAATAAAAACTATAATAGCATCTCAGTGATAATATATTATTCTCACAATTTCAACAAAACTTCACCTCAAGCCTGGAATACTCTACGTGATTTTTGCCATGATGTTACAGTCTGAACAAGTTGACGCTAGTTGAGGAAAGTCAGAGTCAGTCTGCAGATTACAGCTGACAGATCCCACAGAAAATCACAGACCCAATGATGGACACAGACTCTGATTTTTTAGCTTCAGACTTTGATTCTATCCAGTCGGAGGATATCAAAACATGTTTTCATTTTAGAACACATATGTTTTCATTTGTCTCCTAGCAACAAGGTGCACATTTCTGCGTGAGTTCGTTGTGATCGGAACTAAGTCTGGTAGTGTATGATCCTCGGTCGTGTAGTGTATGATTCCCAGTTTTCCTTTGTCACTATTTACAATGTTGGTAAGTGTATGATGCCTAGTGTTTTAAAAATCTGTTCAAATTTTAAAAGTCGTGTAGTGTATTCCAGCCTTACGTGACATATTTACATCGGCAGAATTCACAAAAATCAAGTTAAATATATTTCATAACTAAATGTGTATTTTTTTCCAGGCATAAAAACACGATTAACCATCTACTGTAAATAAAAAATACAATGTAGTGATAACACGATATCAGCCCAACTGACAGCTCTGATAACTGGCCTGATATTCTCCTGTCCATCCTTTGTGTTTCATGTTGACTAAAAAACACTTTAAAGATAGGCTACTTTCTATCAAAATAACATTTAATCCTAATATCTTAAACTGGATCAAATGTTTTAAGAAGAGTCATCTTTATAGTTTCACCCAAAACAAAAACCCTGTCATTATTTCCTCATCCACACATCACTACACTAAAAGTATTACAAAAGTCATCCATACTGTGCAACTGGTAGACTATATTCAATTCTCATTCAGAATGACTTGAAGACGAGTCAATTTTTGTGAGAAATATTCTGTTAAATGTCTAAACTCTGTCAAGATGCCTGATTAACATTCATCCCTCAGTTCCCCAGCGACACCAGCAGCGGAGCTGAAAGCTTTATCAATAAACCAATAGACTATTACTCATTAAAACAAGTTTGATATTTCTCTAATCCATCTTTAGTATTTTCTATCTTAATTCTGCCTGCTAGTGTATCATGGTAAAAGCTTACATCAGCACACTGTCAGAGGTTAGTTAACCACATGAAAAATTATGATGATTTTTAAGCACTTTATAAATTGACCAGTAATGATTTGAATAGTTCACAAATTAAAACAGGAACTGTTGAACGACTGTGGTTTCACTTTTAATAAGGCAAGACACTACAGGCAAAATCATTGTTTTTTTCATGCACTGGTACATTTTGAGATTTTGGCCTATTTTGTTTGCATAACATGTCTCATGTTTCAGAACAGTAGAAAGAAAACATCCAAAATAGACATTTCAGTGCATCTGTAGATTCCCAAAACATATCTCACTTACAGAATTTAGAATTTTTTTATTTGTCACATACACGATTATATAGAGAATATATAACCAGCAGTGAAATGTATTCTCTGCATTTAACCCATCCTAAGTGAACACACACCTGGAGCAGTGGGCAGCCATGTTACAGCGCCCGGGGAGCAGTTGGGGGTTCGGTGTCTTGCTCAAGGACACCTCAGTCGTGGTATTGAAGGAGGAGAGAGCGCTGGTTATTCACTCCCCCCCAACAATCCCTGCCGGACCTGAGATTCGAACCCACAACCTTTGGATTACGAGTCCGACTCTCTAACCATTAGGCCACGACCAAACTTTACAGTTATTCCTATGTAGTTTGTAGTTTGACGTGTTTTACAGAGGGGTTTGTTCATATATCATTCACCTGATTTATATAATTTGCTTTTTCCTAAAAACATGGTAAAAATATGTTTTTATGGCTGTTTACAGTATTTATGATTGATTAAAAAAAAATCAAAAATCTCCTCTGTAAATACTTTTAACTCTAATGTGTCAACATAAGTGAACCTGGCTTTATCCAATGTTCTGGTTTCTGTTCTGGAAATGTATGCAAATGAGTGCACATTTAATTAGATAATGCCTCATTTGCATTTGTAAACATGAGATTTCAGAAAACTTGCAAATGAAGACGGTCTTAATGTAGCTAATTTTTTACCCTGTTCAGCTGTGGTGTCTTGGCTTAATATTTTGTAAAAAGACATTTCAATAAAGCACTGTGATTTTACCATGGTATATTAGATGGTAATAGCATGATACTTTGACACATACCACAGAAATCACAATCCCATGCTATTCCAAGCATCTTGGAGTACTATGTAAATTTTGTGGCAGATAATTTTTCATACCATGGTGTCAGATACTTATACATATATACACACCATCACTGTGTTATGATCAGTGTTGGGCAGTAACTAGTTACTAGTAACTAAGTTACTGTAATATTATTACTTTTTGCAGTAATGTCCCAAGTGCAGCAGGCAAGCTTGGAATATGGAAAAGCGTACATTCAGCAGATAGAAATATTGCATTATATTGATTTTGTCAGGAAAAAAGATGATCTGAACACTGATGTGTAAGTCGTGGCTTTACTTTACCCCGGCATTACATCCCACCTACATCCCTCTGATCAACATGTGGTAAATATTACTATAATTAAAAATCTTTTTGGAAAATTAAACAGTTCCTTACAAACTTATGTGATTTGATAAAATGCATAATGAAATATAATCATATATGGGTAACGGATTAATTCCAATTAGCTTTAAGCTACACATGACAATTAATGAGATTAATACAACACTTCTACTTGAATGTCACTGTTAATCACTATTGAGTGTTTGTAATAACTTCTGACTGCGATCCAATGTGGATTTTGGTCAAATGATGAGGAAGAAATATGTTGTTAGTAACATTCATGAAGAATTTTATGTGGAAGATACACAGTTACAACTTCTGTGGGGCGTGAAGAAAAAGTAATGTAACTTGTAACTTAGTGTAACTAATTACTGTTGCCAGAAAATAATATGTAAAGTAACAATATTACTTTTGAAAGGAGTAACTAGCAATGAGTAATATATTACATTCTTTGAATAACTAGCACAACACTGGTTATGATACAGTAACGTTACAGAAGTGGCGTCACGTAGCGTTTCTGACTGACGGTGTCGCAGATACAGAAGTCAGCAGGACGTTTATGACTCAAACACATATATGTCTTGGAAACTAATAATGATAGTTTACAGTCGTTTCAGACTATAATTTACGTACATTAATTTACGAGCTGTCAAAACATCACCCTCCACACAGTCTAACAGTCAGTCACCGGTCAAACGAGCTAACGCGTTATCAAAACACGCCTGTTTTTCTTCCATGTTGTCCTCTATACGCGTGTGCCACTTATATCTTACCGTCTTATGATCGCGGGAAATGTTTCTAGATCTCGGTTTTAACGGGATCCGAGGTCAACTTCCCGTCGTTTGAATAAACTTTGCTCCATCTCAACCGGGAGACCAGAGGTCCGCCACCAGCACCGGCGCCATGTCAGAGTGACGTCACCGCGCGACCCCCGTCACGTGACGCGACGTGCGTCCACTCGGATAATGTAATGTTTGTTTGTACAGGGCAGGTGTGTACAGTGTGTTTTATTTTACCCGTGTAAAGCCTGAAACATCAGGTATGCGCGTGAGCACTTTAGAATGAGCAGGTAATGGATTTATTAACGTTATTTAAGGGCTGTTCTTCCACGAGATGGCGCTGTTTGTCAGGACAGGTACGTATGGTATTCTTTTCTTTTGGAAAACATTGGGAATCATGGCACAGTGATGGTATTTCCTCGTAATACTATGGTACTTTGAAATGTAAGCCAGTACTATAATACAAAACATGGTATATTTGTTATTACTGCGGTACATTAAGTTTTTGTGCATTAAACTATGGGCTGCCATAGGGCTTTTTGCATATACCAGTGAGTCCCATGGTATTTGTCACATTTTCTGAAAAACATTGGTATACCATGCAAATACATTGAATATGTGTTTTATTATAAAGGTGGCTCTCAGTGAATTGTGGCCCTCAGATGACCTGTGGACATTTAAAGTACCGTTTCATTATAACTCATTTTTATTTAATGTTTAATTTTTAATGTTCATTTATGTATTCATTGTCATATCATGTCATTTAATAAATTGCTGCAAATAACATAAACGGATTTGTCCTAGCAAAAGCGAGTTAAGGGAGTGATGTCCATTGAGCTACTGCTGGACCAATCAGCATCCGAGGAGGTGGAGAAACAGAGCAAGAACTTCCTCGGTGGCTCTTGGAAGTCTGAATCATTTCCGCGAATCGGTTCGTTCGGAGATTCATTTCAGTAAAGCGTTGCAATAAAAAAAAATGCATCGATTCGTTTTGTCCACTAGTCAAAATTATTACCATAAGGTAAGACATCAGATGTTAACAGGGTGAAAATTAATAGATATCCGAAATGACGTTTAATTATGTAAATAAATAAATATATATTGTAAATAGATAAGACAGTATCTAATTAAATATGCGCTATTCCAGACCAGAAATCGCAACTTTAGATAAAGCCAGGTTAAAAGTTAAAGTTCTTTACAGAGGAGGTTTTGGATATGTCTTTTTATCACTATAAATCTTGTCAACAGAAAGAAAAGAAAAGAAAGGTTTTAGGCCAGTGATTCACAAGCGCTTTTCGAATCAGTCCGTCCGAATCATTCAAAAGAACCGGTTCAGTCGAAAGAACGATTCTTTGGCGTTCACTAGTATTCCTCAGCATCAGCAGCATTCGCCCAGAAGACTAGCGCCGTCCTGCTGTTCACACCGCAGTTCCGATCTCATTAACTCCGAGATCTGCTTATATAGCGGTGTCTTAAAGTGCATATTCTTCTTCCTAAATTCGTAAACAGCTCGTTAAAAGATGTTGGCGTGCACCGAAATGATCACGATGTGTCTCCAGTCGGCGAAGCGCGAGCATCTCCGCTCCAAACAGCAGCAGCAGCAGCATCAGATGCAGGATGCGGTTCACGGACTGTCCACCTTTCACGATGTAAGTAGCCAAACGTTCGGTCAATGAACCCACCAATAGGTGACCATGCAAACAGTAACCTTGAACCCAAGAACACAAGTCATTGTGACACTTCTATTAATGTAGGACAGCGAGAGAGGGTGGTTATGCACATATGGAAATATAATCTTAAAATAGGTTATGCTATAAAGCACTGATTGTTATAGGTACAGTTTGGGGAATAAATAATGCATTAAGCTTATGCGATTATTATGAAGCACAAGAAGAAAATCCAAATGCATTGTCATGTCTTATTTTTAGTCTTCCATTGCAACATCAGATAGCCGGTAGCCTATATAGTAGGTATACAGTAGGCTGTATATAGATCATTTACATATTTAAATATAGGCCTAATGCATATGTAATGTAGTGGCTTCAATATGCACATGAACATAAATTGTCATCTCTTTTTATTCTAGTGAGAATGCTTTTCTTTGTCACTCTGCCAGTTTGTCATTCATGCTTAATGATTTTGATGCTTTTATGCATTCATGTTGTACAATTAAACAATTGCAGCAGCCACTGACGAAGCATATTTGAGGGAACTGACTGTCACGGTTTCCTTCTTTTCTACAATGCAATGCAATATATTATCTAAAAATTTCTATTTTTTTTGTATGTGTTTGCATGTTTGTTTTTTGTTTAGAATGTCCAATCATTATCATATAGAGCTTTTAGAAGTCAAATTATATACAAAAAATAATCAAGGATATCATCAATATTGCAGTGCATTGATGCTTATATAATCTTCCTGTATTTCATCTGTCTTGCATGTTTATTGCATGTGTTGTGGATGTGTTTAATGTAAAATCATTGTACAAGCAGTACCTGCTTCAGCACCTTGAAGGCTGTGTGCAGTCGTGTTAGTGACAGATAAAAAGTTGCAGATGTTCTCTCAGCAGGGTTAAGTAAGCTGTCATAGAGGGGGTCTGACAACAGAGAGGATGTGTGTCTGTGTGTGTGTGTGTGTGTGTATGTGTGTGCTTGTCCTTAAAGTCAACCTGAAATCAAAATTGACCTTATTTAGCACATGTTCCTGGTCTTATGTTGCATGATCATTAGTGCAATCTTTAAAAGGTAGTCAAATACTCTTAAGTCATTGTTGTTGTACATGCTTTCTAAAATCTTAACTGAAATAATATAGATTATGGCAATAATATCAAATAATGATTGATTTGGAAAAGAAGCAGCACCACTGGGATAAGTGGAGAAGCTCTGGAGAGTGAAATTGATCTTCCATTGCAATCCATTCAGATCTGGCATTGTGATATGAAACGCTTGCTTTTCTTGATCTAATCAATTCCAGATGGATAAAATCAAGTCCCGTCTTACATTTTAATGCTTGAATATCCTCATATCCTCCTTTCACATCGCATTATGGATTGCAGAGATTTTATATTAACTGTTCACGCAGCTCCAGCTTTTGTTGTCTGTAAATTAAGATCTTGATGTGTGCATTTGGGAGATACAAAATCAAAGCATTGTGTTTGTATCTTAAGCTTTCATCCTTTAGCGTGCGCTTGGGGAAGAAAAGTTGCATGTCTTTGATCATCACAGCAAATACAGAAAAGTTTTCTGACAGTTGTGATGTGCATCATAATTAATGTTGCTGTGCTGCTTGGATGAATTCAATCTGTTCAAGCGCAGGCTGATCTCAGTGTGTGATTCTGTCATATATCCTCATAGTTTCATTAAAGAGACGATTGCTAATGTTGTTGTCTTTTGCCTTGCATTTCAGATCATGTTGAAGCATCTCTTATTTATGAATTTGTCTTCAGGATGTAGAATTATGCATGAAATTAGCCTTCTCATATCATCACCAAACTAGAGTTTTGTATTTTATGAAGAGGTAATTGTAAGAGCAAAAACTCACAGCCGGATTCTAGAGTGTTTTAATGTGTTGCTAGGATGTTCTAGGTGGTTGCTAGGGCGTTGCATACTGTCTGGCATGAAAATAGCAGCATGTATATGGAAATGTAATGTATGACATATATTGCCCAATAGCAAGAGTGATATTACCATATATGTTATTTATTAGGCTATATATAATTTTCACATATGTGAATTCTCTGGGTAGATATTTATAACATATATTTATAAACTTCCCATGGTAAATTTTGTAAATGTACATATGTTAATATTATCTATATAATGTTTTTTATATGGTTATGTTTTTTATATATATGTCAGCAATATATATATATATGCAACTATTAAAACAACATATGCAAAACATCTTTAGGTTTATATATATATATTTTTTAAGTTTTTTAAGTTTTATATAATATAATATGAACATGTATGGACAGGTTTTAGGATGGATATACATGACATGTCCAAAAATATATTACACATACATAAACATATTTGTATGGACTAGACCTGTTAATATATGAAATTGCTCCAATTTATAATAGGTTTCATATATTTTTACTTCATATATGACAATATATTTAATATATGGAAATTTAATGTATAGATATCAGATTGAGATTATTAGCAGAATTTTTTTTCCCTAGAGATAAATGACCCATACTGAAAGATATGAGTACATGACCTGCTAATTAAAATATTAAATGACATTAAAAGTTGCTTTTGTCAATAAAATAGGCCGTGTGTCTCAAGTGTTAAAATATCGCTTCTCACAACACGCGGACAGAGGCTGTGTTTGTGGGAGGTATTTATTCTCTCCCCGAGGCGATAATTGCTAATCATCTTTCCCTGGTCCGTATCCTCAAAATTTCTAAAGCCGACTGACATGAGAAGAGCGAACAGCTACTTATAATTCCCTCGGCCCGCGTTTGAAGCTCTTGTGCGCTGATACTGAACCGTGGGCTCTGAAGGAGAAAGATTTGGATTAACTAAGATGCTGTCAGGCCTATTTATAAACCGTGACTCAACTGATATTGTGCTTTGCGAATCGTTTGTTCTCTTTCTAGTGAACGGAGTCAGTAGGACCCGTGTCTCCCCACTGGCTCAACACCTGCCAGAGAGCCATTGGAAACGATCTCTCGGCAGGAAGCTCAGATGACCTTTAAAGGACATTGTTAATGATGCATTATCCTACACTTATCTTTTGGCAATGCTCTATTGCACATCTGGCTTTTACAAACCTTATTGTGTCATATGAAGCTGAAGAATCAACACACATGTGACCTGCTCTTCATAAGCGAAGTATATTTCACCTTTTAATCTCCATCCTGGTGTCGTTTTGCTTATTAATCTGCTCTAAAGGGATTAGTCAGCGCTGGTTTGAGTGTGTGTGGCTCTCAGCCAAATGCACACAGTGTGTCAATCCAACTATTGGTTTTAGTTAATACTATTTGTCTGAATGACATTTTAATTCTGCAAGCCAGTTGCTGTGTTTTAAAGTTGTTTGTATTTTATTAAACTTGTGAAACTGCACTTTTTATGTTAATGTTAAAGGAATAGTTCATCCAGAAAAGAACTTTCAGTCATATTTGGTCTCTCCAATGCCAGTTTTAAAGGAATCGGTACTCTCAGGCCACCCAATTTAGCATTGCATCAGTTGCTCACCAATGGATCCTCTGTAGTCAATGGGTGCCGTCAGAATGAGAGTCCAAACAGCTAATAAAAACATCACAATAATCTGAGTAAACTTGTGGAATATTGTGATGCTTGCAATAACAGTTAATTGTGACCAATTTAAGAGCAAAAATAAAAGAGATTTCAGAGCTTCAGCAGAGGGAAAGATTGTCATAACAGCATGAGGATGAATAAATAATCACAGAATTTAAATTTTTGCATGATGAAATGTTTCTTTAAATCAAATCTCAAAGATCTAAGATTCATCCATTTGCACAGAAACTGCTTTTATAAATGGTTATGTTGTCAGTATTGATAGTTTTCACGTGACGTCACACTCTTATAGGAACACCCACCTGGAGGGCAAAATGAAGCTTTGCTCCACTGACCGCCAGTTATTTTTACGCAGATTGCATCAAGTAATAATGTAGTAAAACGCAGATATTAAAAGGCAAAATTCAGTAAACACCTTATTGATTATGTATATTTTGTACAGGCAAGAAGAGGAAGCCAGAATATAAACACAATGTGCAAAGTTTCACATTAAATGGCTTCCCATAGAAAACCATTAGAAGGAAAACACTGAACCGGATTGTGTTCATATACCGGCCTCATCTGCTTGCCTATGTAAACTATGCATGGTGAATACTGAATTTGATCTTTTAATATTACCGTTTTAAATATATTACGGCACTTTAAGTGTTTTTACAACGTTTTGTCACGTTTTGTAGATATTCTGAAGGTGACACACTACTTCAGTTTTCTTTGTTTTGCTTGTTTTTGCTTTGTTTTGCTGTAAAATTCAAACACTTGCAGCTGTGTTTTATAAGATATAATAAACCGGCCACCTGACAATGTATGTAGATCCCAGAGGAGAAATTCAGCTCTCAGAAGCAGCGTTTACAAAGAGCAGAGCTTCATAAAAGAAGTAAACAGCAGAGAAGTGACTTCAAAAAAAATAAGAAAGCATAAAAACCTGCTAATGAGAAAAAAAGAAGAGGAATATTAGCAGAACTTGTGCATATGGAAACAAAATCACATAAATAAAATACATTGACATCAATGATACATATGATATTTTGTAATAGAAAATTAAAAAATAGCTGAACGTGAGTTTTCTGACCCAGAACCTATATTTATGTTGGAAATATATTAGACCCTTGTACACAGCCTCGTATGTTCACTAATTCAATCACAGAATAAGCAGAGACCTGCAGGTAATGTGATATAATTGAAGACTGAAGCTTATAAATAGATACTAGAACAAACCCTTGTGGCCATCGACTTGCACTGACAGAAAGTTGCCCATCAAAAGTGAAGGCCAGATGGTGTTAAAAGTACTTGAGGAGTCAAAAAAACAACTCTGACAGTGTGGTGACCTGTCCAGGTGTGAAAGAGCCATGTTTAGCCACTAGATGATTGTACTGTCAACACCTACACAATCCTCACAGACAAACTGTCCAGCGTTCTCACCCTGAATCTCAAATGAGTCTGAGACCTTCACAATCTGATATGTTTGTGCTATCAGCCTGAGGAACCGGTGGAAGAAGCAGGAGTGGTAAACAAAAACTGCTCAAGAGACTTTGACGGCTAACAGGATTAGTTGCCCTTGAGGATACAGCAACCATTTTCTCTGTTATGAGTGTGTGTGTACCAGAAGAAGTTATGGTTTTCATGATCTTACACACAGTTTGTTATAAAGGCTTAAATTGTGCCTATATGCATTTATTTATAAAACTAAACTACCTTTCAAAAGTTTGGGGACAAAGGTTCTTTATATTTTTACAAGAGAAAAATAAATTAATACTTTTATTCAGCAAGGATGCATTAAATTGATCAAAATTGACTCCTGAAAAATAAAATGTATCACAGTTTCCACAAAAATATTGGGCAGTACAGCTGTTTTCAACATTGATAATAATCAGACATGTTTCTTTAGCAGCAAATCCGAATATTAGAATGATTTCTGAAGACTGGAGAAATGATGCTGAAAATTCAGCTTTGATCACAGCAATCAATTACTTTTAACATATATTCACAAAAAAACTGTTCATAAAAATTGTAATAATAATTAACAATATTGCTGTTTTACTGAGACTTCTTTAAAAGCATTCAAAAATCTTGCCGGCCCCAAACTTTTGAACAATATTGTACATTTTTCTGAATTAATTTGAGCAGATAGTGAAGGAAAAGCATCATGAAGTGAGCAGTATGCATTTTCCTCCAGTATATTGTTAAAAAGCATCCCAGGATGCAGCTCAGCTTTCTCCTAGTGAAAGAATGGTTATAGTGCCACTATAGTAATTGCACATTTGCCTCAGTCAGAAGTGTGTGGTTTGTGCATGTGGATGGATTTCAAGAGCATGGATTGTTTGTTTCTGTGGCTAACAGGCTTTATAAAGGCATAATGTCACGTTCCATCAGTGCTGAAGAGGGAACACAGTAAAGCTCTAAAGGGGAAGTTTATTAAAGACATTCAGGACAAATTATATTCAGTATTGATCGGCACTGAGCATTTCCACCAGTCCTCTACGCTTCTGAATGCTGCTCACGTTGATAAACTGGCCATTGACTGTTTTGTTTTTCATCTCTATCTCTTCACAGATTTTCCGTCGAGCTGACAAAAACGGTGAGTGTGAACTTTTGCTATGTCACATTTAAAGCATTTCTCTTACTTTTGCACAGCGGTACAATTGCAAGACTTGTTTCAAATTCAAATCAATGAAACGAAAAGCATTTTTCTAGCTTTCTGCTTAGTCACTGTAAATAAAGTGTTTGCATAGTTATTTTGCCAACAATATCCTGATGCATTGGTTGACAGTCTCTCTGGGTGTGCATACATTTGAATAAATGAGTTCAACATTGTCTCAGATGTTTCTCCTAAAAAGGAGACATTACACAAATGAGCCAATAAAATTAATGCAAATAGCAGCTCAGATCGTTTAAACATGGAAGAATGTGATGAGAAATGTTTGAGTTCATATGTGACCCTGGAGCACAGAAGCAGTCATAAGTAGCTCAGGTATATTTGTAGCAATAGCCAACAATACATTGTATGGGTCAAAATGATCGATTTTTCTTTTATGACAAAAATCATTAGGATATTAAGTAAAGATCATTTTCCATGAAGATATTTAGTAAATTTCCTACGGTAAATATATCAAAACTTAATTTCTGATTAGTAATATGCATTGCTAAAAATTTCATTTGGACAACTTTAAATGCAATATTTTTTAAATATTTTGATTTTGTTGCACCCTCAGATTCCAGATTTTCAAATAGTTGTATCTCGGCCAAATATTGTCATATCCTAACAAACCATCAATTGAAAGCTTATTTATTCAGCTTTCAGATGATGTATTAATCTCAATTTAAAAAAAAATACCCTTATGACTGGTTTTGTGGTCCATGGTCACATATTGAGATCTCAACATTTACATTCATGCCTTTGGTTGAGTTTTAGAGCTTTCAAATGAAAACAGTATATCAGAAGTTTAAACCGATATGGCTTTAAAACCATGCAAATAATAAACTTTCATGATGTCAAACAAACTGCAATGTCATGTGTGCATGACTGCGATATACATAATAATGGTAAAAACCAAACAGATATTTTGTTTTGGTGGAGTATCCAAGGCATGAACTGTAAAGGCTCCACCCTCGTCTGGAAAGGGGGCGGGGAGCAACAGCTCATTTGCATTTAAAGAGACATGCACAAAAACAGCATGTTTTTCGCTTCTGTTATTTTTTTTTAGTATGATATGATAAATCATCTGTGGGGTATTTTGAGCTGAAACTTAACAGACACATTCTGGGGACACCTGTGACTTATATTACATCTTGTAAAAAGGGGCATAATAAGTCCTCTTTAAAGGGGTAGTTTACCCAAAAATGAACATTTTGTCATCATTTACTCACCCTCATGTCATTCCAAACTTGTATGGGTTTCTTACTTATGTTGCACATAAAAGAAGACATTTTGAAAAATGCTGGTAATCAAACAATTGATGGTCCCCATTGACTTCCACAAATGTTCTGATCTGGCTTTGTTTCAAAGTATTTACGTTGGTGAAACAGAAAAAACCCAGACAATATTGTGTCTAAAATGTAACTCACTCAATATTAATTTCTTGTCTGTTGAACTGTTGTATAAAATTAAAATCACATTTGTTATTGTGCACACACGCTGATATTCGGGAAGCAGCATTCTTGCTTGTGTGATATTACTTAACTATATCATATCTTATAAATCTAAATACAAAACTCTATACAGGGATACGTTTTGCTTTCATAACTTGAATTATAAGGGCATTTTAACTATATTCTGGCTTCATTATGCAGTCAATGCTTTTGGACTCTCAAGAATGTTTTTTTTTTTTTTTGCAAAATGAGTGACATACTTGTTAATGTCAGCTCGTACATTGTTAAAATAACAATTATGATATTATCAAAAGTGGTAAATATAACTTACCAAGATGAATGTCAGGGAAGAAGAGAAATGAGATGATTATATTAAAAATAAGTGAATAATTATTAATTAAATAATAAGTAAATAATTGTGGTGCTTTTAGGTCAAGCTTCATGAATGATTCCTAAAACATTCAGACATTAGTTTTTATTTTATTTTTGTATTATCGATTATTTTTCAAGGTTTTTCTCTTAGCATGAGTTGAATTATCTGTAAAAATGGCCTTTTTTCAGATCTGTTCAGAGTAGTAAAGTTTATCTGACAGCCATACTGAAAAATGACATGTACAAAACTGCAATTCTCCAGCGAGAGCCACCGAATGAGAAAGAGCTTAAAGAAGCAGATGACTGGAGGTTTTGTGCTGAAATAAAGCATCGCCTTGGCAGCTCGCACAAAAACCAGAAACTGTCCTGTGAAATCCAAATCTAACTATCTCTCTCGCGTTTCATATGAAAGAATTTCCTTTGAACCAAGTCTTGAAAAAAAAGCAGTTTCTGTGTAAATGAAGATTGTGGTTCTTTTAAAATGTGCTTTTAACTGTTGAAATTCAGTCTTTTTTGCCTCGTGTGGAAATATAACTACTTTAGGCATAAAATATTCATTTGCAATATCATCACTGGTTGTTGTTTGCAGTGTCTCGTTACTGCAGGGTAATTGTGTTACATGAATAATTATGCATCCAAACTGCTCATAAGCTATTGAAATTTCGTCATCTTGGACTATGTTTAATACATAAATTTAATGCATGCATAATACATGCATTTAGCTTTAAGTCTGACCACCTGCTGCATATTTATTTGAAGACACTCTTGATGATTTACTGACGCTTTCAGCTTGTGTTCATGCAGAGATGAAGAATGAATTATATTTTTCTCAGTTTTATTCTGTCAGACCTTCATTGCACAGAATGAATTTCTCAGAAAGTCTCCTTCACACTGACATTCAGCCGTTTCTCCCATTGTGACAGCTGTGAGATGTAATATATGTTTAGCCTCAAAGAAACTCTTGGCAATTATTTTGGATCCTTACAGCGAGGGACAGACGTAGGCAAGAGAAAAGAGTCGTTTGTCTGCTATTGACCCGCAGGGCAGGTTCTGGATGGACTGCTGGGTCGGTCCCCGGTGAACACCTGGTGACTTGACAGAATCACTCATGGAGATTTTTACTCTTTTTAAGGTATATTCAGCTCCATGCAGGCCATTGGAGAGCAAATTTACCAGTGTGGAAAATATTCAACTCTGGTGCAGAACTAAAATACCTGGTAATTTTGTTGCACCATGAAATGAAAACTGTAAGTTAAAGCAATAAGCCAAGAGATAATTTAGTGGTGGTTTTGAGGTTTGCAGATGCATAGCATCTTTGTGTGTTAATGTAGAATTAGACTGATGTGATTTTTATTTTTAGGAATTCACCTGCAAATGCAAATTTGCGGAAAATGTCTTCCCCCTCAGGACATCCAAGATGTAGATCATCAGATTTGGAGAAATGTAGCATTCCATCAGTGTCTCACCAATGGATGCTCTGCAGTGAATGGGTGCCGTCAGAATGAGAGTCCAAACAGCTGATAAAAACATCACAATAATCCACAAGTAATCCACACCACTCCAGTCCATCAATTAACATTTTGAAAAGCCAAAAGTTGTGTTTGCAAGAAACAAATCCATCAAGATGTTTTTAACTTCAAACTGTTGCTTTAATAATTATCCATAATAATAATCCATAATAACACTTCCTCCTGTGAAAAAGATAGATTGGAGTGTGGATTACATGTGGATTATTGTGATGTTTTTATCAGATGTTTGGCCTCTCATTCTGACGGCACCCATTCACTGCAGAGCATCCATTGACGAGCAAGTTATGCAATGCTACATTTCTCTTAATCTGTTCACATTAAGAACCCTGAGCAAATTTCAGCATTTTCAGCAATTTTTTTTTTGGGGGGGTGGACTATTGAGAGGCTAAGATTATGAGGGATGAATTCTGTGTGGGTACGGTGCGACGGCACAAGTTTTGTGCATGTTTGCACAATGATTTGCATTAATTCCTTTAGTGAATTTAGTTTTAAAACAACCCAAAGGTGCATGCAAATACACGGTGCTGTCAATGTTTTTAAATACCTAAAACCCATAAATGTTCGAAAAGCGCAGATGTGTGTGTGAGGGAAAACAAATTAGGCTTTAACAGAATAAATCCCTGAAGCATGACGTTCTATCATGCTGCTCCACCCTCGCTAAAGGAAATGTGTTTGAAGCACAGCATGGGATGGGTGGGAAACGCTTAGGAAGATGCATTAGAGTCTGCTGATCCCCAGACAACAACACAGAATAGCACATTAGTTTGAGTCTAAATAAGGCAGAGCAGCAGAGAAGATAAAAGTCTCCTGAGAGCCGAACTCTCCTCTCCAGTGTCTGCATTAACCACAAGAGCTGCTATCCAGATTGGAGCTCTTACTGGACTTCAGATATCTCTCAGAATTCAACTTTGACCTAGAAATGTCAGGCGATGTTAGGCAAGAAAACAAAGCTAATGTTCACAATCCAAAGATGACCAAACTCCAGCTTGATGCTCAGTTCTGGTTTTCATGCTTAAGTCTGATTGGGCATGTTTTAGATGTGGCCCAAATCAGTCTAAAAAAGCACACTTTATCCTGACGTTCATCATAACATCATACAAATATTTTTAATATAATTTCATATTTTTCATATATATCATTTTTGTGCATATTGCATATTTTTTAATTAAATTAAATTATTTTTCCTTTCTTACATGTATGCATTAGTATGAACAATTTAACTTATATTGTCCAATGCATTTGTTACAACACATAAGGTTGCATATATTGCACCTAAAATACATTAAAATAGTATAATTGTGAAATATTATTGCAATTTAAAATGTTTAGATTTTTTTATTGTTTTCTATGTGAATATATATTAAAATGTAATTTATTTCACATGATCCTTCAGCAATAATTCTAACGTGCTGATTTGTTGATCAATAAATATTTTTGTGATGTATTTTTATTTAATTGTTATTTTTAGTATTCTTTGGTGTGTAGAAAGTTAGAAAGCATTTACTTTTGAATATAAATATTTTGTAACATTATAAATGTGTTTGTGACTTCTGATCAATTTAGTGCATTCTTGCTGAAAAGACCTACTAATTTCTTTAAAAAAATCATACAAACCCCAAACTTTTGAATGCTATCATATAGTATTATATATTAAATATCACTTTGATCACTTCTGTGTAATATTTCATATGGTGCAAACAGATAAAGTATATTTAAATGAAAGTAAGCCAGATATTGAAAATGGTATTTGTATTGATTTTTGCTGTTCACAGTTATATAAAACAGATTTGGGCCACATTTACCTGTGTTGTGAATGAAGCTGTTATATCTGATATTTGTGCATAATGCAATTCAACGACCCACTAAATTTCTAGTATTCTAATGAGCTTTAGAGACTTACAGAAGTTCTCTGGAGAGAAAACTGCAATCTCTCTTTCTGCTCTGAAAGTGCTGATGTTTCTTCCAGCATGATTACATTTCTGCTCAAAACAGTTTTTGAAGTGCTTCTTTGGCTGGTTATTGTGTATTTGATTTGCCCACAGACAGAATGAAGAAGGTGGCACTATTTGTCTGTGAAGCGGAGCGTCTGATCAGTGATACCGTCTGTTGTGAGGAGACTGAACCCAGATGGCCGTCAGATTTGCTCTTGAATTAATTGGAGACGTTGGACAGTGTTCTAATGCGCTGAATATGGCCACTGTCTCTGTGAGCCTCCTGTGTAATTAAGTATCCATTTGGCCAAAAAATGTAGTTTTTAAAAAACATTCAATACCCCTTTGTGCGGATTTGTGAATCAGATGGTTATTTGATGTCTTGCTGAGATTTATATCAAGTGACCTGTCTCTGTGTGGTTTTTAGGGTGGTTTCTAGGTGGTTTTCTTTCTGTTTTATCATCCACCAGGTGAGAATCACAAGTCTGATCTCTTACAATTGACCTTTTCCACAGAATCAGTCTGATTATTATTCTTTTGATTCATCCATAGTTGATGTCGAGATCAAAATGTGTGCTTTATAAGTGATGCTTTGAGTATTTGACTTTAATTTCCATTGTATTCTTTCTCAAAGAGGAGTGAAGTGATGCTCGTCTGATCTCTGGCCCTGGAGACAAACTGCTTCTCATTGCAATTTCTCTTTCATTTATGCCTGAAACTTTTCTCTGTTCCAATATAAAAGTTCTCAGAGGTGCAAACTCAGGCTACTTTAATATCACTGTAGTAAATAATAATAACTTCCTCTGAATCTCACTCTAATCTTCTTTAACCCTTTAAAACCTACTGGATCAGATTTGACACAATTTTAGGCCTGTAAATGATCAAAACTTTGCTGATAAACCTGTTTCACACTCGATCTCCTCCATGCCTTCTGTTGCCTGATTGATAGAGTTTTTATAAGTCAAAAGTCTTTTAGTATAATTGTACAAACATTTTTGCTGTCAAATATTTGCTGAATCAAGTAAACGTCAGAATAACTGCAGTCATATTTCCAGATGAACTCTTACTGGACTGAAGCAGCTCAGCTTTACTTGATTCTCCATCAATCATTTTCTAGAAAAATCAGTGCGTCTCAAATCTGATCATCAGGATCTTTTGAGGAACGTTTGTTTCCAGAAGCTTTACTTTCACTGTTCCTCAGCGGAGGAATGATCTTCATCTCACATCTTCTGAGGAGCCTTTATTTCTTCATCTCTCAATCAGCATTGCATTATATGTTCGGATCATTTCAATCTCATCTTACTAAGACATATTACTGGAGATATAGAGTGACCACTGATATTAACCATATGTGCATTTTTTATGTTTTAAAGATCTCATTGATTTACATTACAAGCATAAATATCAGCATGTGCACCAAATTGCACATTTTTGCTCAATTTGAGTCTCTGAATAAAATTGAGCTGTTTTTTCCTCCAGATTCTCACTATATCAGAGTATATGAGCCATAAATACACGATGCATCAAATATGATAACAAAAACACATATTCTATTTTTTCAGATTTTATCTAAAGGTTCAATAAACTGTTCCATAAAAAGTTTTTTCAGACTATTATTTCATATGTCAGCCTTTTAAGGGTTAAGAATATTATTCAGAATAATTGTGGCCCCTTAGCAACTGCAAAGCAACATCACTGCACCATAGCATGGATTTTCACAGGTATTTCTCCATCATTTCCTTCAGAAAACATAAAACTCTTGTGATATTATTTTCTGCACACCGTTTTCTCTTAGGCTAGTTGATATTGGCTTTTTCAGATCTTAGACAGCAGAGTTTTCCTCTCACAGTCTCCGCTCCTGACGTCAAGCTGACGTGTCGTCAAACCTCAAATGCACAACTGGAGGGCTAAAAGAACCTCTGGTGTCTTTCAGGAGGCTGATGAATGTCAGAGAGCCGAATGCTCAGTGACGTGCTGACTCAGGGAGGAAGTGATTTAGACGATCTGTCAGCCATGAATGAGTGCTGTCACATATTGTTGTGTATATTTCTCTTTGGGCTCTTGATGGATGACACCTTCTCCACTTTACCTAATAATAAGAGCAGATGCACTAACGGCAGATGGTAGTTCACATATCAAGGTTGATCTACGACATCTGCCGTCAGTAAAAAGCATTGGCAGGTGTTCATCTGACCTAATAAAGACGCTCGCTGTGGGCTGAGGAGATGTGGGAATCACTGGCTCAGCCTCCAGTCATTTCACTGATTGTTTGATGTATTCCACACAAAACTGGAAAGATCTAGCAAACATTGCAAGGTCCTACCAGACTACATCCCAATTTTCAAGAGTCAAGGTGCACAGGTTTGTATCAGGCCATCAGATAATCAAATGTTATTTAATATTGATCTTATTTCAACAGTTCATTGAAATCTGCATTACTTTTGCATGGACACATGTTTCCACAATTAAGTTTTTTACTTAAACTGACTCCTAAACATCAAGTAAGAACAAAACAAATTGTGATTGGTTGCTTTGCATGTTTATTTCTGTCTAAATGGGTATTTGTTTGTCAGAATAAACTGCGGTGCTGATAATCAAAACAACACTTTTCAGTATGCAGCGTGAAATTTATTATATATTGCAACTCATTTACAAAACTCAATGCTATTTCTCTGGTGCAATAAGGCATTACTGCTTATAGAAGGTTGGCTGTAAACTGAATATTATTTTAAGACCTCTGTCTACAGTTTTTATTGATCATCATGGCAGCAGTAATTCATTAAATGATGATCAAATAAATGACGTAGAAGAGTGTTAGAATTGCATCTATAGAGGTGCACGGTGTAGTCAAGGACACTTTCTACATTTTAAGATCAATTCAAATGTTTTTGTGATGCTGTATATTCACATTAAACTCACCTGATTGTTGCATACTAAAAAAAGATACTGGGATGATGATATGAACAATTGTGAAGTGAAGATATGAACAAGTGAAAAAGAGCTAATTTCCAAAGCAAGGTTTGTGACATCAAATCTTTAAAAGATTCAGTTTTGTTTGAGGAAATAAACTAGATATGCACAAGCATCTGTTGTCACAACACACAAGGAGCTTCTTCCAAACGTATGCATTTATTGCAAAACACAAAATGACGATTAGACTGGACACAGAGGCAGGGAAACACAGGGCTTTTAAAGGGGAGACTAAACTAGATAATTAACGACACGGGGCTGGGGACTAATAAACTAAAGACACAGGGCTGGGAACTGATCATTACAAATAAGGACAGGAACAGGAACTAACCAAATATGGGCACGAGAGGAGGGGAAACACGTGACATGGGGAACACAGGTCTGACATCTGTTTATTGAAATCTGTAAAAGCAAAACAAACTGTGATTGGCCGTTTTGCATGTCCATCAGCCAGTCTCTTCCTGTCTAAATGTGTGTTTTTTGTCAGCATAAACTGCGGTGTTGACCATTTATGTTGATAATAAAAAACAGCACTTTTTATTTTTATTCTTATTTTGATTTAGATTTTAGTAGGGCATTTCACTGTATATGAAGTCCAAGTAGATTTAACACATCCTTAAACATTACTGAGAAACAACTATTTAATGGGAGCAACATACAAACATGAATGCATATGTAATTCTGTCATTTATTTGCACTGAAGCCACTTTTCTACAAAAAAAGTGTTTCTAAACTAGTTCTTCGTGAAGTATCGACATAGAATTTATGCTCTAAATGTAAATAGAAAAATATTTAGATGACACTTGCAACATTTTAACGATAATTAGCATTTACACCAGCTATATTAGTAAACATTTTGATGCTCTAAACCTTTTTTCACAAAACAAAAACTTGGATGTTAACTTGCAGCAGATGCGACGGCTGATTCTCTGCTTTCCTCTTGTGTCTTCTTGCAGATGACGGGAAGCTGTCCTTCGAGGAGTTCAAAGCGTATTTTGCAGATGGGATACTGACAACCGACGAGCTGCGTGAGCTGTTCTACTCCATCGATGGACGACAGACAAAGTATATACAGTACTTTATCCATCACAGACACACAGGCCAATTCACAAAAACCTGTCTTATTCAGTAAACACCCACAATCCAGTTTAAAAGTCACGACATTATTTTCAGTGCAAACACACCAGATAATTTACCCCCAAAAAACATGAATTTCAACTTCAGCATTTAATATTAAATATTATATATTATAAAATTATTTTATAATTATATTTTATTATATTATTTATATTATACTAATTATTGTATTATATTTTATTATAATCATTATTACAGTATATAAAATTATATTATATTATATTATTTTTACATTTATATATATATATATATATATATATATTTTTTTTTTTTTGTTTTTTTTTTTTTGATGGCAACAAATCAACAGTTTGCAATACACATTATAAGATAGCCACTATGCTATATAATATTGATTCATGCAGATTATCTACATTGTTTTTGGTCAGGATATTTTTGTATCTCATTTTATAATCTGAATGCAGGACTGTGATACTTCCTTCTAAAAAACTCGATATATATATATATATTCATGCAATGTAGGCATATTTTACTGTATATTGCAACTTATTTACAAAACTCAGTTTTCTGCTGCAATTAATGCACTGAATAATTACATAAGGCATTACTGCTCATAGAAGGCTAGTGGTAAACAAAACATTATTTTAAAAAATACCTTTATCTACATTTTTATTGATCATGGCAGCAGTGATTCATTAAATGAGGATGAAAAGATGTAGAAAAGTGTTATAATCGCATCTATCAAGATGCACAGTGTATTCCAGTACACTTTCTGCATTTTCAGATCGGTTTTCGTGATGCTGTACAGTCACATTAAAGTCACCTCCATAAGTGCCCTGCACTAATCTGCATCGTTATCTGATTTGCATAATTCCTTTAGCGAATCAGGTGCTAAAACAGCGCAAACAGAGCGTGCAATCAGTGGGCGCAGTTCGTACTTCGTCAACTCTCTCCGTAGTTTAGTCTTTGAGTTTAGGTGACCTGTATCCTTGGCAACCTTACATTTTCCTTCCCTAATTAGTCGCCTTTCAGAGAGGCGTGATTATATTGCGCCGCACGCCGTTGCTTTTTGAAGCATCTGCAGTGAAAACGAACAAGCAGCCAAACGTCGACGTGCAGGAGGATCAAAGTCTAACCCGAGGTGGCGTGTATGAATCAAAGCATTAAGAATTGTGTTCCAGGAAGCCAAGGCATCGACAGAACAAAGCTGCAAATTTGACTCCACAAAGAACTGCATTGCAGAGCTGCGACACACACAAAGTTCCAAGCTCAGATTTTCCTCTGAAAGTGGAGCATAGTTCTGCAATCAGTCAGAATGGTCACTGCGTAATTACTGCATTCAGATGCCTGGAGTAAATTAGTCTAGTCAAGTTAGAGTCTAAAATAGGTCTGCTCCATGCAAAGCGTGCATCTCAACTCTTTTTAAACAGCTCCCGTCCTCATTATGACATTGTTGATTCGCAGACCGCTGGGAATTATCTGATGGGATAATGAGATCATTTTTTCTTTATGCCACGGATAAATGCACCTGCTGGAGTTTGTGTTAGTGGGCATAAATTAGACAAATGCATGATCTCAGGCGTACTTTTAGAGACTTTAAATCTAAAGATTGTGAGGATTTTCCCATCTAACCCATACGCAAAGGTAATATATGTACATATATAAAATTTCCATTTATGAAATATATTCAAATGAAGGAAAAAACAAACATGAAACCTAATACAAATTGGAAAATGTAATATATAGTATAAGTAAATATAAAAGATAGGCATGTACTTTTTTTTAAAAATGTAGTACAAAAATATACATAAACATACAGATTTTTGTATATATTTCATTTTAATAAAGTTGCATATATAAATAAATTATATATAGTTGCTACAAATATATGCTGATTTTCAGTTCATTTTTGTGACGGGTTTAATTTGTTCACAGAAAGGAAACTCAAATGGCAGAAAGCAACATCCTATTTGTTTTCTTTTATAAAAGAACAATGTTTTGTTTTCATTGTGTGTACACAAATAAAAGCAGACCTTTATACAGTGATGCATTATTAAGACGATAAGTGTTTAAAGTTGATTCTGCTGGAATAAGAAGTGATCGAGTCACACGCACACACACACACACACACACACACACACACACACACACACACACACACAAAACATCAGTTCCAGCATTGCTAAAGTTGGTACTTTATCAAAATAAAATACAAACATCTGCACACCCGCCTCTGTGTGACTGTTGGAACACGACGGAAGTACAAAGCCTATAATTTACATAATAAATAATAGTTTAGCATTCAGATACGTTACATCGCAAAAATGGAAATATTATGGAATATTTGGATTTGAGCCGAATGAGAGAGGTAGGATACACGAGCACAAAGCTCCATTTCACAAACAGTTGAGTGCACAAGTCTTTAAAGTGTACTCGTTTGTCAGTCTATGTGAGAGACGCATGGTCACTGTCTAGGGGGCTTTGTTTTCTAGTACACAACTCACACATTCGCTGTTCTTCTGCTGGCGGTTATCAAACAGCGTTGCATTACTGCGGTGCCCCCTTCTGGATTGGGGGTGAATTGCCTGTATTTGTTGTAAGACCTCATGCACCGAACCGAGAGGCCTGTACCGTGACGGTTCGGTACGAATACATGCATCGTGCCACCCCTAATATATATATATATATATATATATACTGTATAAAAAAAAAATATGAAGTGTTGAATATAAATTACATACAATTATGATTTTTGACTAAATATGTTTCAAATATTTTTCGATTTATGAAAAGATGCAATTCCTTATGTATTATTCAGTAATATAGGGTTGAATTCAGGTTAATTGGGATATTTTCTCTCCCAGTCGTCTCAATGGCAAAAATTGTCCTGATTTATCTGAATTTACCCGTATTGTTCTGTAATTTTTCAATAACATTACACTTGTTACTATATAAGGACATATATTTTATTTGTGTAAGGGTGAAGTGGCCCATTTATAGGCATGTTTAAAATAAAGATAATTTTTTGTAGTCTGTGTGTTAATAGACATCAGTTTGGACTTGTCCGTGCAATTCAATTACCCAATTCATTCAACTAGTCCCTTTTCTCCTTTCACTCTTTCCATCCTTCAGTCTCAGTGAAATATTAAAAGTCTATTAATGCTATCAGGGAGCACTCAAAGCAAATCCAGCCAATTACGGAGCCTGAGTCTTTGTTTTCATAATTGTGTTTTGGCTGTGATGTGACAACACGCACTGGGGTATTTAGATTTGTTTTCATCTGCATGAAAATATGAATATGGAGTTCAGCATGAAAATGAACAATCCAGACGGTGTGGGATGGTGTGATTGTTCAATGCTTTATTCTTTGGCATGTTTCCTTCATACTAATAACTCACAGTGATTATCTACAGTATATCTCTGATTTGGGGGTCATATATTTTTGTCTTATTTTACCAATGTTAATGAAGGACTTTACAATCCTCTTAAGTGATAATTATTTAAAACAAAAAATATAAGTGTATTATTCAACTTTACAATTAGATTGTATTATATTATATTATATTATTCTCTGATGCTTTATGGATATTGCCATATTTGGGTTTTTAATATTATTGAGAAATATGTGGAACTTCTGCATTTTATTTTTGGGCCAGGATATGTTTGTATCTCATTTTATAATGTGAATGTAGGACTTTGCAATCTTATAGGGCAATTGAGAAAAGACAAAAAAAATGTAATGTGTATTTTTCATCTTCTATATATATTATAATATTAAATATGATATATTTTAAAACGTATTATATTATATTATATTATATTATATGCAATTCTATCTTTTATACACATTATAAGACAGGCACTATGCTATGCAATAGCGTTTACACAACATTATAAATATTATATAGACACTTTACTGGTGTAGAAACCAGCTGTTTGCACATGATTTGTTAAATTGGTTTAAACTGCTTTAGTGTAAATCTGAGTTTGTAAAAGTCATAAGGTGTTAAAGTATAGAATATTTTTATTATAGTGGTTTTACCCCATTAGCGAGATCATTATCTCGGCGAGTTACCATCTGCTGAGAAATATCACCTCAGACCTCAGTGTTAACAGAACGAATCATAATTGGACTGTTTACACTTTAAAATTCAGTTGAAGCTGTGGACGGCCCACACATCCTCCTCACTAATGACACCGCTTTCAAATCCTTGACTCTTCTCCAATTCAATTAAGGTTTTTTCTTATGACTCATTTTATTCTCTCTCCTCTTCTCTTTCCAGTAACCTCGATACAGGCAAACTATCAGGTAGGTGTGGATCATTCCTTTAAATTACCATTCTGGGAAGAAAATACTAAAATTGAAGAAGTGTTTCAAGTGGCATTAATTAAAAAACAAATCAAATTTGACTTAAAGTTCTCAGGTTCGTCACACATTTCACATTTTCTTCCTGCAAGAATGCAGAAGTGGTTTGTTATTTGCTTGCAAGGTCATATTCTTTTAATATCTGCTTTGACTGAATTAATGCTTCTTTTAATTCTGAGCTTTTGAACTATATTGAGAATCTGCACATCCGCCGCTGTACCCTGATTTGCATATTATCCGTCTTGAAAAGCATGCCAGATTAGCATTATATAATCTGTTTAGAACTGTATTATAAAGCTGGTATTTCAAAGGTGCACTAGATTTTCTGGTGGATTTTTGTGCATCCTTGCATGTTTTTGAGCTAATATTAGCCACAGTTTTAAAATGCATGAACTTAAAAGTGAATAATTAATTGTAATTAATTTTAAATTTTTACTTTATATCTTAAAAGTACATTTCCCATGGAAAAACTGAACAGGAAAACCAAGTTCACTATTAAACTAAAATGCTGACTGTTGTGCTGTACAGTTACTACAAAATATAAACATATGAATTGGAACTCAGTCTGAATCTTCTGTGCTCAGAGGTCAGAGGGTAAAAAGGGTGAAATTAGATGACAAGTAATGATCTGAAAACCTTCCTGTCCCCAAAACATAATTCATTGGCTCTCAAACTCAAGCAGATATTGACAGCCGAGGAGCCACAGTCGCCTGTTTACGAGCAGTGCAGTTTTTAATCTACTTTACGTGTGTGTGTGTGTGTGTGTGTGTGTGTGTGTGTGTGCGCGTGTGTGCGTGTGTGTGTGCGTGCGTGTGTGTGATGGAGGACATCTGTGATAAAAACAGACTATAAAGCTTGATCGTTTCAGACATCGTTTCTTTGAACCTCTCCGTATCACACTTGGTAAATGACTCAGTGGCCATATAACAAATTGTGTCTCTCTTCCTTCGCTGTTTTCAGATTAAACTGACCATTTTTTTCATTTTAAGAAGTGACACAAATTCTACTTTTGTAGGTAATTTTAGCTCAAAACATGCACAAATGTGTGCCTAAAAATCCACAGAAGAAAGTACAGGACTCATAATTCATCCTCTTTCTTGTTTCAGATTACTTCTCCCAGCATCTTGGAGAATACCTGGATGTTCTGTCAGCGTTAGAGAAACTCAATGTCGCCGTCCTAAAGGCAATGGACAAGACGAAGGAGGTAAACTAAGATCAGAATGAGATCAAATTATATAACAGCCAGGGTTATTATTGTTAACTAAAGCTAGTAAAATATTTTTGTTAATTGAAATAAAGCTGCAATGAAATAAAATATAAATATTAGAGAGAAAAACTAAATGAAAATTATTTTTTAAATAACTGAAATAAGTTATAAGTTAAATAAAAAATAAATAAAAAATAAATAAAATTAATAAATAAATAATGGAAAAAGCACATGAAAATACAAAAAATAAATGACAATAACAGTGTATATGTTCTGTTGCTTTGCACCATATTTAATATTTTGTAAATGACAAAGCTTTAATATTTTATATAATCCACTGACAGTCAAACATTTTTAAGTGTGACTTAAGTGCAGATTTAAATTATAAGTGACCAAGAAACAGCAAACAGTAAGCCTCAGCATCTACTGTACTGTCTCTGTGTGCTGGCACTGATCTATAGATCTGACTGATGATCTCTGTAATGGAGATCCTGCTTCTCTCAGTTCTCTCTACACCGTGTCGAGGGCAGGAATTGTATCTGACACATAGCGATCTCTGTTCGTTCAGGATAAAGTGGACCTTAATTTTGTTTTCAGACCGGTCATTACTTGTCAAGATGTTTCCTGAGTGCACACTAAAGTCAGTGACTGGTGTCCTTCATTAGCAGCAGGTTAATTGTGTTTGTTGTGCATTGATGACGGAAATACTGCGGGATTTTGAATAATGAAGGCTGTAAATGACATGTGCTGACTGATGCAGTGGGTAAGGAAAGGGTAAGTGTGGGTTAATTCAGCGTGATGATGAGTGTTTCCCGTGCAGGAGTACCAGGGTTCCTCGGTTCTGGGGCAGTTTGTGACCCGTTTCATGTTGAGGGAGACATCCAGTCAGCTGCTGTCGCTCCAGATGTCTCTGCAGTGTGCAATGGAGGCCGTGGAGGCGCAGAGCAGCACCACTCCGTGAGTTACACACACTCTCTCACACACATACACACACACACACACACACACTCTCTCACACACACATCACATACACACACACACTCACACACACACACACACACACACTCTCACACACACACACACTCACACACACATCACACACACACACACTCACACACACACACACACACACACACTCACACACACACACACACACACACACACACACACTCACACACACACACTCACACACACACACACACACACACTCTCACACACACACACACACACGCACTCACACACACTCACACACTCACACACACACACACACACACACACACACACACACACACTCACACACACACACACACACACACACACACACTCACACACACACACTCACACACACACACACACACACACACACTCACACACACACACACACACTCACAGCTCAACACTTCTTCTGTCTTGCACTCCTAAAAATAAAGGTTTCAGAAAGGAGTTCCAGTGACACCTTAGGAGAATTCCTCTTACAGTTCAGATGAGAGGAAAACCTGTCTGTCTGTCTGTCTGTCTGTCCGTCTAGCCATACGATTTCTTTAAATGCAATCCTGAATGGACACATTCAGAAGAACCTTGTATGTCTTTAGACATCATAAGCACTTAAAACGGTTCTCCTGTGGCCTCACATGAACCTAAAAGTGTTCTTCTAGGACTGGAGAGTTCTGGTTCTTCAGAAAATCCAGAGGAACCCAAAAATAGCTCTTGAAATGAAGACGGTTCTGTGAACCGAAGGTGCTGCAAGAATGACTGAAGATCCTTTATTTTATTAGGGTGCAGTGTTTGCTCACTGAGGGATGTTCACCTGTCTCAGCATTTAATATCTATGAGAGCTAGGGAAAGAAAAAGAGGGAGAAACCCAGAACTAATGAACAGAGAGCAGCAGAAGTAATGTAATGTTTTCTTCATGATGAAGCACATTTGTCTTGTTTATCCGTAGGGTATTCTCCTCCTCACGAAGCAGCTGTCACAGAAACACGCCAGTATTCTCCAAAGAGCTCTTAATGTGACGGAACAACAGGAAAATGTTTGCATATGTTTTTGTTTGCTACTAATCGCTCAATAAATGAAAGAACATTTCTGCTGTTATTTCTCCCTGACTGTAATTCCCATTTGTCAAACAGAAAAGCCCCATTAGGAAGATTTCATAACACGACTGCCTGTACAGTTCAGCTGGTTCCCATAAACAGCAACGAGAGCCCAGTTTATCATAGTCCTGGTGAACATAAGAATCATTTCTTGATGTTACAGCTTCAGGATTACAGACTTTTGATTGACAGGTTTTTCCTCTGACTTTTGTTCTTGCTGAGCTGGACTTCAGATCCGTTGTTCACTTCTTCATTGTGTCATTTTTACATAAGTCTATACTACCTGGAGAACACATGAATTAGCATTCACAATTGTCTGAATGACAGTTATGGGGCTAACTTGACCATGCTAGAAAATTGTGGATAACATTGTATGTAATACGGCTGTTTACAAGTGTAAAAAAGAGGAAAATGGTATTTACACTTCAGCAAGTAAATACCATTGCGAATATATTGCTTTTATTGTACAGTTAGGTAAACAAGAATTTAGTATTTAGTAACTTACATTCTAGATGTAATATTACAAGTTATTATCTGTTTTTGTTCCGCTAATGAAAATAGTTCCAAACGAAACTGGTGCAGAACACGTTTTTGATTGGTTCAGCTGAATGAAGGATTTAATGACTCACTCAAAGCACTTGTTTCATTTCTGAATGACTCGGTGTTATTGAAAGAATCAGTTGAATGAATGATACAATGATACACTTCTATAGGCACTTGTTTTGTTACTGATTGATTCAGTGTTGTTAAATCGAATCGGATGAATGAATAATTAATTGACTCACTCATAAAGACACGTGTTTCCTTTCTAAATGATTCAGTATTATTGAGTGAATCGTTGAATGAATGATTCAGTGACTCACTCATTAAGAGACTTGTTTCGTTACTGATTGATTCAGTATTATTGAGTGAATCGTTGAATGAATGATTCAGTGACTCACTCATTAAGAGACTTGTTTCGTTACTGATTGATTCAGTGTTGTTGTGTGAATCGTTGAATGAATGATTCAGTGACTCACTCATTAAGAGACTTGTTTCGTTACTGATTGATTCAGTGTTGTTGTGTGAATCGTTGAATGAATGATTCAGTGACTCACTCATTAAGAGACTTGTTTCGTTACTGATTGATTCAGTGTTGTTGAGTGAATCGTTGAATGAATGATTCAATGACTCACTCATTAAGAGACTTGTTTTGTTACTGATTGATTCAGTATTATTGAGTGAATCGTTGAATGAATGATTCAGTGACTCACTCATTAAGAGACTTGTTTCGTTACTGATTGATTCAGTATTATTGAGTGAATCGTTGAATGAACGATTCAGTGACTCACTCATTAAGAGACATGTTTCGTTACTGATTGATTCAGTGTTGTTGAGTGAATCGTTGAATGAATGATTCGGTGCTCACTAATGCATAAAGGTGTATCTATTTATCTAAAAAACAAATCAAATTTTTTCAAATCAAAAAATCTTTCACACAGCCATTCCGGAAAATACACGGAAAATCTGTCCCGTGATTTGTCCCGGGATGGTCTGATTTTGGTTCATTCACACTGCCAGTGATTTTCCAGAATCTGTGCGTGCGTTCACACACAACCCGTAAAGATCCAGTAAAGACACGTGACATTTCATGTGACGTGTATAATGCGCCACGCATCATTTCACTAAACTGGAGAATGATTTCAGCTTCAGCGCAGATAGTGAGGAGCTCCGGATCGCTGCTTCATTCCAGTTTACACATTTTTCGTCGTGTGAACCTTGATCTGCCTTCAAAACAACCGGTAAAACAGTCGAACGATAAAGTGCGTCATCACTACGACACACCCTTTACAGCATTGATCCGGCTTTTGTTCACACAGCGCTCGTTCCGGGACTGAACCCGGTGTTGTGCCCAATTCTGACCCCTGCCAGATTATTACCCCCCTAGTATTGGTAGGTTTAGGGTTAGGTGTGGGGGAGGGGTTAGGATTAGGCAATCATATAGCGATTTCAACGAGAGGGGTAATAATTTGGCAGGGGGTCGAAAATGGGCACAACACCGGCAATGTTACTAGGTCCCCAACCCGGGATCAATCCCGGAATTAATCCCGGGACGTGTTTGCGTTCACACAGAAGCACTCCGGCAATTTTCCAGGACCAACGTGCAGTGTGAAAGGGGTTTAACTGCACTTAACACTATATCCTATATCAGGACTATTGTCCAGTTTGTTCTATAAAAAGTAAAACTAGTCCAAAGTTACTTAATGTTATGTTATCTTGATGCATTATTATTACTTTTTCTCAAGGTATTTTTTTAAATTATTTTGTTGTTTAATGAGAATAATAAATCATGGACAGTTTTATAATCGTGTTTGGTGCTATGAACATCTCATTTCTGTTCTTGGATACTCAGCTTGTCTCATAAATTAATCAGTGCTGTGTATTTCAGCAAAATAAAATTTCTCACAGCTTCAGTTTCATACCGAAAATCAATACATATGCAGATGATATCCGCTGAAACGCAGAAATCTTTCCACACGTTTTTGAGTCTGTGGTCTGTTACATCAGAAATGTGCGCTCTCAGGGAACATTGATGATAATAGCAGAAGTGGATCAACAACAGCCTTGAGAGAGACTTCTGACTCATGTGAACTTATGTGTGTGACGTCAGCAGGGTTACAGGGTTGACAAGGTTATTTTCATTCAATGTTATTCGCTTGTGCTCATCAGTTCTTGAACGCAGAAGTGCAGACGCCGTGTTCTTTCACCTAGCAGCTGCGCTTTGTCAAATCTGCCATCCGCTCGGCTGCTCGCACTGGACACGATTAAAGACATTCAAGATAAAAACAACACACAGTGAATGCATCTAGTTTAAGCACTATATTACTGAAAACAGTGCATATACAAACACATCAGTGTCATATTTTAAGCACAAAACATTCTTTCCAATGATGCAGAAGGTTAACAGAAATTCTGTGCTGTTTTTCTCTGTAGGGTTGAAGTTAAGGTCCCGGAGCATCTGATCATACAGAAGAACAACAGAAGATGTGGCCGTCGAGTGCAGAAGAACATGTGTCTGTCCCCGACTGATCCGTACTCGGGCATTCTCACTACCGGTACACACACACACACACACACACACACACAGACACACACACACACACACACACACACACACACACACACACACACACACACACACACACACACACACACACACACACACAAACAGACACGCGCACACACACACACACACACACACACACACACACACACACACACACACACACACACACACACACACACACAGACACACACACACACACACACACACACACACACACACACACACACACACACACACACACACACACACACACACACACACACACACACACACACACACACACACACACACACACACAGTATGCACCAGGCATCATTGTTATTTTAGTGTTATTTATATATTATTATATTTTATTAATATTTTGCATTAGCTTTTTAAATTGTATTTATTTATTGGTTTGAAGGTTCTATTTTAATTTTAGGAAATATGGAGCTCATACTCGAGGAGGAAAAAAACACCTTAGTTTTATTCAGAGACTCAAACTGAGCAAAAATATGCTATTTGGTACAGATGATGATATTTATATGGTCTATTTATTCTATTTATATAGAAGAAATTCTGATAGCTTGTCTTGTAAATCAGTGAGATCTTTATAACAGTATATGCATATAGATAGATATTAGTATGCAGACAGATATTTAAATGCATATAGATATCAGTTGTTGCTCTATGTCTCCCAATAATATTATACTCTATATCTCCCAATAATATTAGTTAGTAAGATGATTTTTTTTTTTTTTTTTTAGGTTAATGTTTTCTAATTTTATCTTCTTTTTTTAAATATCACTAATTATGTTTAATTTATTTTTATTTCTGATTTAGTTCAGTTTTAGTTTTCATTTTTTTCCATTTAGTAATTTTAGTGTAATATGATATAATATAAATATTAGGTATTTTAGTGTAATATTATGTAATAATATTACACTTAAATATATATTACAAATATTATGTAATATTTATAAATTACTTTTATTGCAGCATAATTTTAAATAAAAAAATAATAGTTTTATAACTATTATAGATAACTATACTTCTTTTTCCCAGAGTTGTCCTGCATGGCTGGGATTTCTAAATTGCCCAAAATGTCCGGGTTTTGTCTTTGTTTCTCTTTTGACCTTCTCTCTACAGTCCTCATTACATTATTTGTACACGTACCTGCATTGCTTTGACCATTCCCTGTAGATCCCTCCTTCTCTCCTGCTACGATTGGTCGATTATGTACAATGCCTGCATGCTACTGGTTAAACTACTTTCAGTCAATGCATTCAGCAAGTATGAAAACAACAAGAAAACAAAGTAAAAATCCAGACATTTTAGGCAATTTAGAAATCCCAGCCAGGACATGTCTGTGAAAAAAGAGGGCATACGGTCACACTATTTTTAGTTAACAGTAATAACTGTTAGTGATGAGTGGAGTTGTGTACTGAGTGCTGGTGTGTGTTGCGTCTCAGGCGTTACCGTAGATACAGATGAGCACTGGTGCTCTCAGATCAACAGACTGCAGCAGCTCATCGACAAACTGGAGTGTCAGGTGAATACACTGAAATATCCATTCACACAGAATAATCTTTCTGTCTTGAGCATGTATTTTAATGCAGTTTATCATGTTATAAGCCAATTTTCATTTGCTTTTCATTTTTAGAGTCCAAAGTTGGAGCCGCTGAAAGAAGATACACTGGCCAGCACGTACAAGTCGGTGAGTGATCCGATCCGCCGCTTCATAAATACAGTCCATGCAACAAGATCCTCCATCATGATGCAAAATTAATCATGATTAAGTCATTCAACACAAAAATGAATCTTTTGAGTCAGATCTTTTCAGTTCACAGAATCTGTCTGAATGATTCATTCACATTTCAGACCGACTCACTGATCCAGTCTCAGCGGTTAAAACGTGACATTTATCAGTGAATAGCAACTTCATTTTCAGTCTGTTCCTGTCAAATAAAGCACATGACTGCTGTGTCTTTCTGGATCTTTTGTGTGCTTTTTGAAGCTTGACTCCTTGTGGAAAATAAGTACACTTTAACATACTTTTAAAAAGAGTACTTGTTCTGAAAATAAAATACATTAAGTGAATACTGAATAAAATGTTTTAGACACTTAACTGCATGTTAAGTACAGTTAAATGAGAGTATATAATAGCTTGAATTGATCATAAATACAACTTTAGAGTGATTTTTGGCACAAACAGGACTTCAGTACATCTTTTTACTGAAACGTGGTTAAAGTTACTGCTGAATGTACTGACAGGCATTTATGGTAAACTAAAATATACTTAATTTTTTTTACCTGTATATCAAGTATTTAAATATATTTGTAATTACACATTTGTAATGATGAAGTTGCACTTTACTACATTTAAAATATATTTTCTTTAAATGTATTATCCAAGAACACACTACTGTTCAAATTATAATCAAATCAAGTACTTTACATGTGCTTTAGTATGTTCATAAACACATCAAAATAAGTGTACTTCTTTAAAGCATGACAAAAGATAATTAAAACATAATGACTTAAAATGTACCTCAAAGTAAAACTTTAAATTTGACATTATTAGTGTACTTTTAAAAGTATATTTAAGAAACAGTCATGAAAGTGGTCTCTTTTTAAGTACACTTAAGTGGCCTTTTATTTCATTAATATTATACTATCTACAATAAAGTTTTAAAAAATGTACTTTTAATATTTGAAGTACACTACAAGCACACATTCAATACACTTGTTTTATCACAAGGCTAGCCACAGTCTTTATGCACATTGTATTCTAAAATCATTACATCATACACGAGTGAATACATAATGACAGATTTTACATCACGCTCAGATGTCCAGCAGAAACACTCACGCTATAGCATCAGTTCTCTGTCCACTAGTCATCTGATGGCTGTGTTTCTTTCTGCTCTCATCTAGAACATTCTGCTGGTGCAGAGACAGATGAGCGTGACAGAGAATGATCTCGAGGAGTTCCAGAAGGCTCTGAAGACCTACGCCGACACCACCGCCAATCAGAACGACAACCTCCAGTGAGAAAAACACACCGATATGAGCCATAAGATAATGACCTTAATCCTGTAAAGCCTGACATATGAAATAATAGTCAAAAAAATATGTTTATGAAATAGAACAGTTTATTGTAAGACAAAATCTAAAAAAAAGTATGTCGGTTTTGTTGAGATTCAGGCTTTTATGGCTCATAGTGAGAATATGGAGGGAAAAAAACAGCTCAGTTTTATTCAGAGACTCAAACTGAGCAATTTGGAATATAAATATGCAATTTGGTGCAGATGCTGATATTTATATGACAAAAAGTAAGAAATTCTGATGCTTGTAATGTAAATTAATGAGATCTTTATAACAGTACAGCAGATACTGACATAAATTATATAATAAATATCAGCGGCCACTCTATATCTCCAATAATATGTCTTAGTAAGATGAGATTAAATGATCCAAACATATAATGCAATGCAATCCAGTGATGATTGAGAGATGAATAATAAAGGCTCCTCAGAAGATGTGAGATGAAGATCATTCCTCCGCTGAGGAACAGTGAAAGTAAAGCTTCTGGAAACAAACGCTCCTCAAAAGATCCTGATGATCAGATTTGAGACTAAAACATGATTGATGGAGAATCAAGTAAAGCTGAGCTGCTTCAGTAAGTGTTCATCTGGAGATATGACTGCAGTTATTCTGAACGTTTACTTGATAAAAATCAGTCAAGATTTGAGACATAAAGCACGAGCTGAAGGTGGATGTTTGTACAATTACACTAAAAGTATTTTACTTGATCATCTAAACTATCAATCAGACGACAGAAGACATGGAGGAGAGTGAGTGACATGTTTAACAGCATCATCTTGATCATTTAAAGGCCTTAGAAATGTGTGTATCAAATATTTGGTTTTATAGGGTTAATATTCCCATAGCTGACTGTGTGATGAAACCCAAAATGCAAATTTGAAGACTATAAAGACTAATGACTAGTTTTAGTACCAGAATGTTGTCTCAAACGCTGATGCACTGATTCTTGGTCTCTCTGTTTCTCTCGTTCAGTGTCTCCATCCAGAAGCCTCTTGAGAAGAGCTGCTACATCATCTATGAGTTCTGGCAGGACCGTATTTCCTGGATGAGGTGTGTGTGTGTGTAGCAGCGTAATGATCTGGAGAGTCAGTTCAAGGGTCTTTGGAAATCAAATCCTAATGGAGTCTATTTTTATGAACACAAGACAAGCACGTTCTCGTCTTCAGACTCCTGCTGCAGTCCTTCATGGGCAGAAGCTCCTGCTGGGTCCTACATCTGTCTGGGTACATGGATGGACACGATTCTCTTCTGTCCACTACACTTACTCGCTGAAACCTGATTATCTTGAGTAAAGGAGAAACCTCTAAATAAATAAGGAGTGTTTGGGTTTGATGATGTGCTGATGTGTGAATGTGGATGGTCTTGTGTTGATGTTCATCTTTGTGATGCCAGAAAGCTTCAGAGTCGTTTGTGCAGTTTAGATGCAATAAATGCACTTTTTGGACTGGAGAAGAAGTTTTGAGCTCTTAAAGTATCGGGATGTTTTCATCAAGCTCTTATATTTCAAAATATCTGGTAAAATGTGATTCCTCAAGATGTGAGTGTCTATGTTCAAAACGTTGAGTCAGAAGTAAAATTAAATTAAAGAAATTAATGCTTTTATTTATCAAGAATGCATTAAATTGATCAAAAGTGGCAGTAAAGATATTTATAAAGTTACAAAAGATTTCTATTTCAAATAAATGCTCTTCTTTTGAGCTTTCTATTTATCTGTGAATCCTGAAAAATAAAATGTATCACGGTTTACACAAAAATATTGAGCAGCAAAACTGTTTTCAACATTGATAATAATCAGAAATGTTTCTTGAGCAGCAAATCAGCATATTAGAATGATTTCTGAAGATCATGTGACACTGAAGACTGGAGTAATGATGCTGAAAATACAGATTTGATCACAGCAATAAATTATGTTTTATAATATATTCACAAAGAAAACAGTTATCTTAAACTGTTAAAATATGTTTTAAATATTGCTGTTTTTTTCTGTATTATTGATCAAATAAATTCAACCTTGATGAACATAAGAGAATTATTTCAAAAACATTTAAAAATTTGAATTGAAAAAAGTGTGTGTGTGTGTGTGTGTGTGTGTGTGTCAGCCAGATTGTTGAGGGTCTAACGAGACTCATTTCAAATTAGCAGATGGCTCGTCTAATAGCACACATTTCATGAACACACACGCTTATCTAGAAGATTTACACGTGACAGCTTGTGTTACTTAATCTCATTTGTGATGCTTCACATGACGCCGTTGTGAAGTACATACACCTCATGTGTGGGTCTCATCTGCTCATTGTCTTCAAAGATCTCATTTAAGAAGTAATTTCAGAAATAAAAATGTAAATTATAACTTGCAGTGAATAATACTGCAGTGTAATTATCTCCTGTGGAGGACTCGCCTGCTTTAATAGATGGTGTGTTTCCCTTAAAAGTCTGGGATTAAGATTTTTAAATGTTTTTGAAATAAGTCTCGTATTGCTCACCGAGGCTACATTTATTTGATCAAAGTACAGTGAGAACAGTAATATTGTGAAATATTATTAATATTTCAAATAAGTTTTCTATGTGAATATATTGTAAAACATAATTGAGTGCTGTGATCAAAGCTGAATTTTCAGCAGCATTACTCCAGTCTTCAGAGTCATATTAGATGATGCTTAACAGTAAGGAGTAGTTCACCCAAAAATGAAGATTTGCTGAAAATGTGCTCATGCTCAGGTCAACCAAGATGTAGATGAGTTTGTTTCTTCATCAGATTTGGAGAAATAGCATTGCATCACTTGCTCATCGATGGATGCTCTGCAGTGAATGGGTGCCGTCAGAATGAGAGTCCAAACAGCTGATAAAAACATCACAATAATCCACAAGTAATCCACACCACTCCAGTTCATCAATTAACATCTTGAGAAGATAAATGTTATGTGTTTGAAAAAAAAAATCCATCATTAAGATGTTTTTTAACTTCAAACCATTGCTTCTGGTTAAAATATGAGTCTATAATAACACTTAAAAGGTCATCTTGTCTAAATCAGGAGAGAAATCTGCACAGATCAAGCACCGTTTACAAACCAAAACAGCTCTAAACAAATATGTGGCTGCATTTTGATGTGAGAGACAACAGGAGATGGACTTTTTCACTAGAGGAAGCGTTATTATAGATTATGGACTCGTATTTTAGCCAAAAGCGATGGTTTAAAGTTAAATACGTCTTTATAATAGATTTGTTTCCTACAAACACGCAGCTTTTGTCTTCACAAGACATTACCTGATGGTCTGGAGTGGTGTGGATTATTGTGATGTTTTTATCAGCTGTTTGGACTCTCATTCTGACGGCACCCATTCACTGCAGAGGATCCATTGGTGAGACAGTGATGCAATGCTACATTTCTACGAATCTGATGAAGAAACAAACAAATCTTTCACATTTTCCTTTCCGGGTGAACTAGATGTAACTCAGAACTCAACTAAGTCTCTTGAGTGCTGAAAGAGCTGGCTATTTTCATCTGGAGGATGTTGTTGATTATATCATCTCATAATGTGAGCTGGGTTGTTTCTTCTGACATCTGTCATCTCTCTGCAGTTATTTGCAGTCTGACGCCAGTAAGATGTTCCAGCGCTGCATTATAGACATGCTGGAGGATCCAGAGATCGTCTCCACGATGCTCATGCCAGGTAAGAGCGTGCGTCATTTATTAGTTTGCTTGTTTAAAGCTAAATGCGTCTGTCTCAGCCTGTAGGCAGAAGGAATTAAACACGAACCCCGGAGATGCAAAGCGCTGGCTGGTGATCTTTAATGAAGAGTTATGATGCTTCATCTCTCTAATATCTACCTGTTTGTTTCTCCCAGCGTCCTGGTGGATCGTGACAAACAACTAACAGCAGCAACAAAACACCCTTCACCGCCCACCGCTGAACCCCGATCTGAAACATCACCCCGTTGTGTCTTTGAATTAATACCTAGACCTAAAAAAAAATCAGATGAATCATCTGTACGTGTGACACACACACCGTTTTTGTGTTGCATTTTATAGATAACGTCTGATGTCTGATAGTTCACTGAAAACAAATCACGGTACACAGGGTTGTGCATCATTCAGAACTGAATTCAGATGCTTTTACATTCCAGTTCAATTTCTGAATTTGAATTGAATTTGCAAACAGACAGCAGAAATGTTTAAATTCAGAGAACATTTAAAGAAATTCATATAGATGCGGTAGAAGTATTTTAAATCATTTATTTCATTATTTTATTATATTTAATTCTTGAGTCATTTAAATTTTGAATTAAGAGAACATTTTTAAAAAATCATATAAATGTTGTAAAAGAATTCTAAATAATTTATTTCATTATTTTTATTATATGTTTAATTTTTGAGTTATTGACATTTTGAATTCAGAGATAATGTAAAGAGATTCATATAAATGTTGTAAAAGTATTTAAAATAATTTATTTCATTATTTTATTATATTTAATTGTTGAGTCATTTAAATTTTATTAAAATAAAATGTATTTTATTAAAATAAAATAAATTTAATTGTATTTAAATTCTTCTTAAGCTACTTTTCCTTTTATGGGCTATAGAGGATGAACACTTAATTTCACAGAATTTATGATATATCAGTTGATTCATTTTTTGATGCTAATGTTTATTTTTTAAATATTTAAGAATTATTTTGATTTTGTCTGATGGACAGTTTTGTGATAAATCTTTTAATTGTTTTGAAAATTTTAACTCAGTTTAGCAAAATATGTCTGATCAGTTGAGGAAAAAATGTAAATAGACATAATTAGCCAAAAGTAATGCTGTAAATATTTATGTTTTAGAGCTTATGTTATTTCCATCTTTAATTAAATTCCTCTGTATTAAATTTCTTGGGAGTTGCAATTCAGTAGATTCTCAATTCAGCATCTGATTGAATTCAGATTCACACTCATGAAGGGAAAGGGTCTGAATCTTCAGCTCTAAATCGTGCTCAACTCGACGCTAACAGACATGGTGTAATATTCCTCGCATGTACAGATAATCAAAGCGTATTTTACTCCATTCCGTGACGAAGCTTTTGAAGCCAGTAGCTTTGATGCAGAAACAGCGAATCTCAGAGCAAAACAACATGAAGAAAAACAAGAATTCATGTGTTCTTGTAAGTAATTAAGATAACATTAGCAAAAATGCTCTGCTACTTGAGTCTAACACCTTTAAAGTCACTTTTACTCTGGATACTGGAACATGAAGCTGCATGCTGATAGGAGATGTTTTAGAGAGTCGCTTGATTTGCAACGAACATGTCGATCACAGATTATTTCTCAAGAGAAGTTTGAAATATTCGAGTCGAGTATGAATAGAATAGACATTTAATGAAGATGTACAGCTGTGTCATTTCTCTGTAAACCTTCCTGAAGGTGTTTAGAGGACTAGTTCACCCAAACGAATCGTTCTGGCATCATTTACTCACACTCATGTCGTTTCAAACCTGAACACAAAACATGTTTAGCTACTCTGAGGGTTTTTTTTTGAGTTTTTTAATATATTTTTTAAAATACTAATACAAAAAATATATGTGCTAAAATATGTTTCAAAATATATTTAAGTAAATATATTTTCTGACAATATATTCTTTGGTAATTAATTCCATATTTTTGAAAATATATTTTAAATCCTATAAAAGTCCTCCATTCATTATAATCCAAGAAAATACCTTCACATATGACACATTTGAAGAAAAAACTATATTTGTTGTCTAATGTGTGAACGTGAACATAATAAATTGTATAAAAATAAATAATGAATAAAGCCTAAATGTAGATTGGAAATGTATTTTCTTGCGCCTGAAATACATTTCGAAATATTCACTGTTTACAACATATTTAGCATATAAATATATAAATCATTTTTCTGTATGGAACAACATTTGTGTGAGTAAATGCTGATTTTGGGATGATCTGTTCCTTTAGTTCACTACATAGACACTATAAGATCCTGGTTTGACATGGAAACCTGCTAGTTGTTGTACTATTCATGCATCTTAACCGAAAAACAGAAACTTGACCTTTTCGCTTTAGGTTTTTTTCTCTCTCAATTTTTGTGGTTTAGTCCATTGAATGACAATAAAAGTGGAACAGTTATTTTGTGTTTAGCTTTGTTCTTCAGCCATTTTTTATTTGACACCTAACACCTGCACAACTTTCTTTGTATGATTGTGTTTGTGAATATGAATATAAAGCAGCATGCTAGAAGTCAGAACTATTATAGCTACATCTTTCCACGTAATTAGTAAAGATTCTTTCGCTCTCTCATAATGACACGGTTCAGTGTTTTTTCTTCCTTACGTCTCTGTTCATGATGTTTCTGAAATGATGCAGAAACATTCAGCGTTCAGACGACAGACAGTAATTGGGACTTTTAAGTTCTTATCAACAAGAGTAATTGGACAGTGATTAAAACATTTGATTACAAAATATCACAAACAAACATGCACTCGAATAAATTCTAACATCTGCTTCCTTATTTATGACAGGGATATATTGGTAACACTTTATAAGAACTAAACATGAATGGCATTAACAAACAGTGTCATAGATGATGCTAAACAGTAAGGAGTAGTTTACACAAAAATGAAGATTTGCTGAAAATGTGCTCACCCTCAGGTCATCCGAGATCTAGATGAGTTTGTTTCTTCATCAGATTTGTAGAAATGTGTCTCTGCATCAGTGTCTCAGCAATGGATCCTCTGCAGTGAATGGGTGCCGTCAGAATGAGAGTCCAAACAGCTGATAAAACATCACAATAATCCACAAGTAATCCACACCACTCCAGTCCATCAGTTAACATCTGGAGAAGACAAAAACTTGTAAGTAACAAATCCATCATTATGGTCTTTTCATCTAAAATATGAGTCCATAATCCATAATATTCCTTTCTTGGATGGCCTGAGTCCTGAGGGCAAGTTAATTTTCGAAAAAAAATCATTTTGGGGTGAACTATGTCTTTAATATATATTAAAATAGTCACATATTGTTAAACATTCAGTCATGTATTTATATGAAATGTATAATGTTTGTTAATTATATTGATAAAACCAATGAGATCATGTAGGCCTATAATATGAAAATGACAAACTACCATACTACAGTACTTTTAATACTTTAGAATGTAGAGGGTGCATGATATGCAAAATTTGTTTATGCAAAGAGGATGTAGGCTACTGTTCATCAAAAACAATGCGAAAAGTCCTCATGATATTTAGTAATCAGTTAATATTCATGGTGAGCATGTGCTGTTCTCTCTGTCTCCCTCTTCTGCTGGGTTTGGGACTCGTTATAACTAAAACTAAAAAAATACATTTTTGTTACTTGAAATTTAGCAAATAAAAGTAACTGAAATCAAATAAAATATGAATGCAAAAGGAAACTGTTCTCATTTTCATTTAGTTGAATTTGAAGTAGCCTACTAAAGTAATTAAAACTAAAAAATAAATAATAAAAATGATATGTGCTGTAGACATAAAATGATAAACAAATATCAATTTTAAAATTAAAATTAAAACGGAAAATAAAATAAAAAAAATATTAAGAAAATATTGATTAAAAAGCAACGTGTTTGAGCTCATTATTGGCCGCAGGTGTTTCACGTTACCGAGACCTTAAAACCTCTCCGTTTGTGACCGACAGACAAATGTATGAGTGTGTGAGTGATGGAAGGAAAGTGTGTGATTATTTAGTGAGCGTGAGAAAATGGGTGTAAGAGGAGGCAATACAAAAAAAAAAATGCGGCCGAGTCTGATGATACCCAATATCTGACTTCTACTTGATTTCTCTGAGCAAAGCAACGACTGAAAGAGTGTGTCTGGAGAACCTGAGGGACGGAATCTCTCTGATGGGAAGCACAATCTCAGATCCTCCCTGATTTCATTAAATGATTCGAGTTGATGGAGAAGATGAAATCTCCTCATGCAGCAGTGTCTGATCTGGAGCTGATCCTGCAGACTTCAGCATCAAATCAAGTGATTAAACACAGAGCAGCTCCTATTGAGACACTAAATCAAGTGCATGAGGAAAACAACGCCTAGTTCTTAATTTTGCATTGAATTACGTTCTTTTCTTTAATGAAATCAAGCACATTCACAGTAAATGTGATGTTTTTAACACGCAGTCCTGTGTGCACTCAGATTTTGGCGTCGTGTGTGTTTGATTAAAAGCTGAACAGGATTTTCTAGCGTGTAAATTGGCTGTGACGGACAAATCCGAGGCACAAATGTCAGAAGTGAAGCAATAATATTATGATTTCTATTCAGATTTTATTTCTGGACTGGTTTTTGTGTTCGTGACTATCATTTATACGTTTAATCATGTCGCGTTGTTCCAAAACACTCTTAAATGTCAAGCAGCTTTATTATAGTATCATGATGATAGAGGAGATGTTTGTGAAGATGATCCACACATGTCATGAATGACTAACTCACGCTGTCTGTCTTCATTAATGTTAATGTTTAAACCTCCAAAGCCTCAAAATATGACGGAATCTGTTCGCTCCAAAACCATCATTCTTAAACTATACATTGCAATCCATATTAAGTTTGTTTTGTAGTCTTTCAAGAACCCAAAATGCAAAGTGATGGTATCAGATGGTAAAACCATATGATTTAAACAGTAGGCTACCTTTTGAAAATGCATGTTGAAAACTGAAATTTTAACACATTTTGAGTCAAAATACTTTATTACTTAATAATTAGTTTTTTCCAATAACTGTTGAATAAGTGGAAGAATGGTAATGGGGCAAAAAGTCCTCAAAAAACCTAGGATTAAAGACTCTTGATGGTGCAGAAGAAGAATTGTTTCCATAAGTCAAAGTAAATGTGAAAAGTGACACACATGCTCTACTCACAATAGATTCATTTATCACTGTTGTGTCTGCATTATATCATTATAAACACGCAGAAGGTTTATATTTACATGGTTTTCAATCCAAACTTTTTTCCTAACAACTTCACCTAAAATATGAGCATAAATCTGCAGTGGGTTGGTCATGTTTGCTATGTAGGTTGACTCAATCTGACATCCAGTGGTGGAAGGTGGAAAACTATGGGTTAAAATGTCTCTCTCATTTTCATTTCTTGTCCATAGAGGTCACTAAATCTCATCTCAACACATTTCTTGAATGATTATGCTCTTATTAAAAGTCTTCTCATCTGATCTGAAAATCAACATTTGTGATTTATTCACCTCTGTTGTGAGGTTTAATGTTGAATTTGATCATTATAGTGATGTGTGAATTCATTTTATGTTGGATGTTACACTATATTTGTTAATGGAGGATTTGTGGACAGTGATTCATTTATGTGGCAATAATGTATGCAAGTATTTTATTTAGAGGGGAAAAGTTAAAGTGAGGCTTGTCAGAATTGGGCCAGAATACAAGGCCTGAAGTGTCATGTTTCTGGTGTTATATTATATATGTGGTATATCATATATCATATGAGGTTTCCTGATCACAGTTTATTTTTTAAGTCTATATTATTATACATTCAGTGCAGTAACAATACATCTTATAATTACAATTAAATACGGATTATCAAATTAACCTAATGGTAAACTTATGTGTTTCTTTTTAACTTTTTTTAATATTATTACTCTACAAAGTACAGTAAACCTCCATGACATGATCAAATCCATTGGTAAAACAAAGACAACGATCATCAAAGCCTGAGGTCACGTTAATGTCTTTATTTTTTTAATATCTACTTCATACCAATATTCAAGAATACTCGAAGAAAAGAAATGACTGTCACAGAGTAGCTCACAAAATAAAGATTCTCTTGCACCGTTATATTTTACACATTCTTATAATGAAAAAATAAATCAACATGTGGTGTACCGTATGAAACGAAGGTAGCTGAAGACGCCAACGTGGAAATCCAAGAAAAGAAACAGCCTAAGACTCACCTCGACTCTACACGTGGAACAAAAATAAAAGTATATACATATAACATCCTCCTGAGATTGCAGAGTTTTGCGTGTGGATACAAACAGATGAACTGACCGGTTCAAGACCTGGTTCGGTGGATCTTGTAAATCACTCAATCTGTACTGGAAGCTGTTGATTGTACATCTGGACCCTGATCAGAACTGGTCCCTTCAGACCAGGGTTTGTCCTCCACGTTTAACACACACACACACACACACACACACTCATTCTCCATTGATAACATTGTCAGATAATAATGATAAACTGTCTGGAACGGGAACGAAACATGAACATGTCACAGCATTGACAGCTTTGGTGAATCCATCACTTTTATATTGCTCTGATATTGTATTTACAGACACACTCACACACACAAACAAACACTCACGAAACACTGACAACAGTTTGTGCGGGTAAAACAGATCACATTTGCACCAAATAAGCAAGCTGAGTCACGCTGAGCGATGCCAAAAACACGTCCTTCTGTCCATAAACTGGAAAAGTGTGTGACTGTCCTGCTTCTGTCACATCCAGCAGTTAAACTCCTCTTCCATCGAGTCCATGGCTCTCAGTGTCCGCTGGCGTCCGGCGTGGAGGAGGACGAGGCTGGGGTGGCCGGTGTGGACGCTCTGCTGGAGGTCTTCTCCAGGCCTGGACTCAGGACCAGGCCGCTCTCCGGAGCTTTGGCCAGGATGCGTGGCATGGATTTGGGCTGCGTCTGGAGCCCCGGGCTGCAGATGAGATGGTGTCGCTCCCAGTCCTTGTGCTGACAGAAGGAGCCGCAGTAACGTGCCGCATTACAGCCGCTGCACGTCTCGCTCGCCTTCCGACCGCAGTTCCAGCAGCACTGAGAACCAGAGAGAGAGAGAGAGCGAATCACAAACTACAGTCATTAAACATTACATTATAAATATAGAAACATTACACTTTTAAATATAATACTTAACTAATACTTTTATAAATACTTAAGCAAGGACAAATAAAGAAATTAAACATTAAACTGATTAAAAGTGACAAAGTAATATGTGTGTGTGTGTGTGTGTGTATGTATATATATATATATATATATATATGAAAATCATTTAAATAAATTAATAAATATTAAATTAATACATATTTATATTTTTGCTTATTTATTTACTTTTATTCAACAAGGATGCATTAAACTGATTAAAACTTATGCCAGTCAGTAATTAGTACCATAGTACTTGTAAGTAAATTGTTAAATACCATGGTATATACACTATCATTCAAAAGTCTGGGGTCAGCAAGATTTTTTTCAGGAAGAAGTTAATACTTTTATTCATTAAGGATGCATTAAATTGATCAAAAGTGACAGTAAAGGCATGTATAATGTTAAGAAAGATTTATATTTCAAATAAATGCTGTTCTTTTGAACTTTCTATTCATCTGTGAATAAAATATCTCACAGTTTCCACAACAATATTGTGCAGCACAACTGTTTTCAACATAATCAGAAATGTTTCTTGAGCAGTAAATCAGCATATTAGAATGATTTCTGAAGATCATGTGACACTGAAGACTGGAGTAATGATGCTGAAAATTCAGCTGCGCATCACAGGAATTAATTACATTTTAACATATATTCACATAGAAAACAGCTATTTTAAATTCTAATAATATTTTACAATTTTATTGTTTTTACAGTATTTTTGATCAAATAAATGCAGCATTGGTGAGAATTTTTTTTTTAACATAAAAACCCAAACCTTGGAATGGTAGTGTGTAATAGTGAAATGTTTGTATATTTATATTTAATATTGTGTCTTCTAATAGTGATATTTGTTATTTGCATGCACTTTCTGTGCATTTCTGTTCTAGCACCCAGTTTAGATTTTAAAATAACCAAATGTTGATTCAATCAGGCGAATGTTTGCATTATAATGAGCCTCATTTGCATAAAAAGGAAGCCAGAAAAGAATGACCCAATTGAAATATTCATGATGCATTGCTGTATCAGCGCATTGGTGACTGAATGAATGTGTGTTTAGCGTGACGCTCACCTCGCTGGAGTCTTCCTGCTCGTTGATGACCTGTATGGCGTCTTCGGTGGCTTTCCTCTTGGCCTCGGTGAGGGTTTTCTCCATCTTGGCTCTCTCGGCGGTGATCATCTCGAAGGCTTTCTGCTCGGCCTCGGTGACGGCCTTCTGCACCTCGTCCATCGCCTGACGCTTCACCTCGTTCACCGCTTCCTCTGCAGAGTCAAACCACACATGCATCAACATTATGTTTCATGCACGGTCTGAGTATCAACATCCAGCAAAGAGCTTTGAGTCTGAAAGTGTGATTAATGAGAAACAAGACTGAAGAACAGGTGGCAGGGGAGAAAACAGGTTTCCCAGGGTGCATCTGGGTTGCTGCCCTTACCGGCTTTCCTCCATATCTCATCAGGCACGTAGCCAGAGCCGGCGCGCAGGGGAAGATCCCTCTGAGAGTCTGCGGGACACAAAAACAAATATATTAGGAGCGAATTAGCATCGAAACGCTTCAGAAGCATGCAGGAGGGACGGATATGGAGGCACGTGAGAGTTTTGGGAAGCGTTTGGTCACAGATGGCGGTGAGGAACGCGGCCAGACTTCAGCTTTTGAGACGATATTCTCTCAGCCTGGACTCAAATACACAACACCTGCTCCATCAGCAGGCTCTTTCTCACACACACACACACACACACACACACAACTTAGTCTGCTAGTTGGGTTTTAAAAGACACTTAAAGGGACAGTTCACACAAAACTGAAAATTCTGCCATTTGTTATCCTCATGCTGTTCCAAACCTGTACGAGTTTCCTTCTTCTTTTGAGCACAAAAGAAGATATTTTGAAGAATGTCGGTAACCAAACAGTTGACGGTAGCCATTGACTTCCATAGTATTTCTTTCCTTACCATAGAAGTCAATGGCTACCGTCAGCTGGGTGAACTATCCCTTTAAGATTCAGTAATATTATCAATTTGACTGCACTGAAATTATCGGACGACAACAAAACTTGAACTGAATCGAGCTGAATGATTAAGTTATTGTCTTCTGTAGAGCTGCTTTATAGCTGAATCAAATTCATAATTGATTCATTTTGATTCATTTTTGTTGCTAAACTGAACCGAATCAACATTAAATTGACTCGAGCTGAATAACGACACTACTGTCTTTAGTAAACCTGCTTATGGTTGAACTTCACTTGTTTCATAATGAATGGACTTAACACAATTATTGAACTGAACTGAATCAACACTGAACTGAAATGAACTGAATAATGACACTATTGTCTTCTGTAGACCTGCTTATAGCTGAATTGATTCATTCATAATTGATGAATTTTCTGTTGTTGAACTGAATTAAAACTGTCTTTAGTTAACTCTGAATTAACTTGTTTCACAATTAATGCAATTTACAGTTCTTGAACTGAACTGAATCAATACTGAACTGAATAATGACACTATTGTGTTTTTAGAGCTGCTTTACAGCTGAATTTGTCTCATATTTGATGAAGTTTGCGTCACTGATTCTGTTATTTTCCTGTTTAATACTGTGAAGCTGCTTTGAAACAGTCTGTATTGTATGAACATAAAGGTGAATCAAACTTGAAATGATTCTGAACTCCTAAACGACTCACCTGTGTTGACTCCCTCTGCTGACAGAGGGCTGTGTGTCTTGCTGAAGGGGACGTTCCCTGCGGTCGATCCGTTCTTGCGTCCGTCGTCGTGTGGGTTGGAGCGTCGCCGCCAGTAATTGAGCTCCTCGCGGTCGGACTCCTGACAGCGCCGCAGAACGCTCACCGAACGCCGCGTCTTCTCCACCATGTCCACAATGCAGTTCAGCACCTACAACCAGAGACACGACAGAAAACCTTAGAACACAACACTCACATTCACAATAGTTCAACAAAATAACTTGCGTGAACACATTTGCTTGGTTTTAGATTTCCATATTTCACTATGTCCTAGACTGTTTATATTACGTGGGTGGACAGACAACGAAATAAGAGACAAACACACAAAATCCTGGGTCCAAATCAGTTTACTGATTGGCAGACAAATAATCCTCAGGATCAGAGGATGACCCTTCCTTTCAGGAATGGGTAGTAGAAGTCAAAAAATGTCTTATAAGCAGACGGACAAGTTAAACCTATAACATAAAAAATGGTCCAAGTACTTAACCTATTTGGAAATGGGACAGTAACAGCTGTGTGTGAGAAATATACTGATTGTGACAGTGTAAATGTGATGTGTTATAGATTGGATTTCATTTATTCATTGCATTTTATTGAATTAATTTTCTCATCATTATATAATGATGGATGTTGTAGCAGTTGAATTTAATGATAGCCAAGTTGTGACCTTAAAGTCATAGTTGGGGGTTAGTTTGGGATGGGTTTGTTAACGAGGTAAAATGTTGATTCTGTACAGAGTTACTGTATTCTATTCTGAAATTTGGCTGAGAATCAATTAAACTGTTAATCACTAAAAAGAATAACTCGCATATACATATAATCTAACTTATAACTTTATATATATTATTTAGTTCATATAACATTATATATTATTTAATATAATATTATATTATATGTGAATTACAAAAATATTTTATTTGATCTAAATAAGAAGTGTTTTTTTTTGGTCCTGAATGTTTACCATGCTGTTACTGGATGAACCTCACAAAAGAAGTCTTATTTTATGACTGCTTTTTTATTATTATTATTATTATTATTATTATTTTTAGGATAATTAAACACATTTTCCTCCCAAACTCTCATGTTTCTAATTCTCATTGTCAGTGATGATTCTAATTAAATTCTCAGAACTGAAATAAAATTATTTAAATCAGCATAAATTAAAGGCATTGTAACAAATACTATTATGATGAATAAATACTTCAGTTTAAATAATGTATGTTTTGCGTTAAAGTAATAAGGATGAGATTTTTCATAATAATAAGATAATGAGAGTTTTTAATCAGAGAATGTGCTTAATTTTTATAAAATCATACAATTTTAAAATACAGAAATACTATTAAATTAAAAATAAATTTCTTTGATTAAAATTAAGCTAAAATAAATATTAGATGGAAAAACTAAAGTTGTTTTCTTGGCAACTAAAATGACTAAAACTGAAATCTAAATAAACTACAGCTACAAAGAAATATTAAAACAAACAAATAAAAAATTGGCAAAAGTACTTAACAAAATTACAAAAAATGTAAAGTAAAAATAAAATGAGAACTTAAAATATATAAATAAAACCTAAAATTAAAAGCTTAAAAATATTAATAAATACCATAATAGTGTACTATTATGGTATTTATTAATATTTCAAAACTTTATTTTATTCTTGATAGTTGATTTGTGATATTCACCGTTTAATACTGTACCATTTTTAATAAACCCAGTCTTACATGATCCAGATGTCTCCATTCTTCAGCCCACTCTCTGTCCATCAGTCTGTGGTCCACAGGTTCCTCGCGGTAGCCTCCGTTACTGCCTGAAAACATCAACAAAAACATGAGAAATGCACTAGTGTGTGGAAATGAATGTTAAAGGCGTGCTGCCGTGTGTTGTTACCTGTGAGCCGCGGCCGCTCCTTCAGCTCCCTGAGCTCCAGGATCCGGTGCGGCTCTCTGTACAGGTGAGGTGTGCTGATGTCATCCAGTGCGTAGTGCTGCAGAGGGGGCGGAGTCGGGTGGATCTGGGCGGGGAGCTGCAGCGGGTGGGCGGGGCTGTGTCTGGGGGCGGGGCTAATGGTGCAGATTCGTTTGGCAGGAGGCTCCAGGGAGGCGGGAGGACGCTCGTGAAATCCATTCTCTTTACTTCTGGAATTAATTAAAAAAAAGTCAAATAAGATAATAACAATAATAACTAATAACACTTTTGGACCTGCACAATGACAATACCATGGTATTTTTGAAGTACCTTGCATTAAATACCATGGTACATTTAAAAATGGCAACCATTTAGTGCCATGTTATATTATAAAATGCAATGGTAAAAAACGGCTAATAACACTTATAAAAAAGTACCATGGTAAAACCTGATTTTTGGGTTCAGGTTTACCAAAAGTACCATGGTAATCATGGTAAAAACCTGATTACCATGTTTTACCATGGAATTACTTTTTTTTTATTGGTCATGAATATACCATATTTTGGGACTGAAAGCTTGAGGGCAGAAAGCTGTAACATAAATGTTACATTTTTTTTATTTAATTTAACAGTATTGCCATTGTTATTCATTTTATTTTACGGTATTGCTATTGTTATTTTAGTATTATTTATATACTATTATAGTTTTATTGATATTTTGAATTAGCAATATTTTTAGTGATTTTCCTATGCTCTTTTGCCAGTTTTATTAGTTCTTTTTTAATATTACTATTTAGGTGTAATTTTTTTAATGTCAGTTTTAGTTTTAGCTCAGTTTTAGATTTAAATTATTTCCAGTTATTCATTTTGGCATTTTAACTTAATTCAGTTAGTTGCAAAGGCAAAAGTTTTCATTTAGTTTAATTTTTTTAATCTAATATTTATATTTTATTTTATTGCAGCTTTATTTTAAGTAACAAAAAATATGTTTTGTATTGTATTGTATTTTACAACAGTAATGTAGTTCTGTCTTAATTTTTAATAGTGCTGTCAAACGATTATACGCATCCAAAATAAAAGATTTTGTTTACATTATATATATGTGTGTATACTGTGTATATTTATTATATATATATATATATATATATATATATATAAATACACACACATACAGTATATGTTTTGAAAATATTTCCATGTATATATTTATATTAACATAATTGATATCATATATAAATATTTTAAATGTATTAACATAACATATTTTTCTTAAATATATACATGCATGTGTTTGTATTTATATATACATAATAAATATACACAGTACACACATATATTATGTAATCAAAAACTTTTATTTTGGATGCGATTAATCGTTTGACAGCACTAATTTTTAATAAATAGTCAAATAATTTTTGCCAAAGTAATATCATGGTATTCTTTGGTAAGTGGTAACCTTGCAATTATACGGTGAAAACATGGCATATGAATAACATTTATATAAAGCATTTATATAAAGCAATGGTATCCGATACCATAACTTTACTATAGTACTTGCATGCTATTTTATTTAAGAGCTTGAATTTCTCGGGCATGTGTGTGTGTGCGTTCGTACCTGTTAGGACTGTGGCGCTTGCTGCTCTCGTTGGGCTCCAGCAGTAGTTCGGTGGAGTCGGCGGGTGACGGGACGGTGGTGCTGAGCAGGAGGTGCTCGTGTTGGGACAGATACTGCGCTGGAGTCTGTTTGGCGGCTCGAGCGCAGTGCAGCAGCTCTCTCTGCAGTAAGGGCAGATTGGCCTGCAGGAGAAACACTGCGTTCATCTCACTGCACAACAAACATCAGCTGAACACCACACTGTTGGTAATAGTGGTCGACCGATATATCACCAAGGCCGATATATAGGCCGATATTTGGCATTTTTCAAATATCGGCATATACGTTTTCCTGTTAGGCCGATGTGTTCGAGGTGGGACTTTTATTTTGACGGCGCTGAGAACAGCAGTGCATGAGCACACTCAGTGCTCACATTCTCCCTCTTGTTCGCTGTCGTCATTAACACTTCTGTCTAATACGGATAGAAGTCTGTCTAATAATCAGATAGAACGGTTAAACAAAGGAATTAAAATGCCTATACTAAAAGTATTATAATGATTGCTTTTATATTATTAGTAATAGAAAGGCAAACATTATAATACTTTCTCGTTTGCCGTCAGCATTCAGCAAATGCACATTTATATCATTTAAACAAATCTTTGAATGTCTAATGAACATTTAATTTCACAAACCTAGCAAACTTAGTCGGATCCAGCTGTGAGATCTTGTGAAGTGTGTATTTGTCTCCTGCATGATCACATGTTCTCTGTGTGATGGTCAGTCCGTGTGAATTGAATTCAGACAGGAGGACAGTTCAGCTTTACTGGAGACGCGTGATCGGCAAACGTTAAACTCGTGATTTTAAATTATGTTGCGCTTTATGCATTTGCCCACTGTCATATTCATGTCATGTCCACTGTGTGCTGTATGTAAAATGAGTGTTGCCTTGGCTTTATTTGAAAAAAATATGATTCCCAATGCACACAAACTTCCCAGAATACTGAGTGCCCTGTTGGTTACAGTGTTTAATTCCTTTTTAATTATATTTTTATTAAATATTTAGTTATTTGTGAAAAATACTTTGTCATCTTAAGTATATGTATGTTTATTTTACACATTTATTTTTAATCCATTTTCAAATTTCTTAAATATTAATTAAAATAAATAAAATGATAACGGCTTTATATCGGTCATCGGCCACCCTGCTTTCCAAGATATCGGCATCAAAAAAACAATATCGGTCAACCACTAGTTAGTAATCAAACCCACTTTGGAGGGATTTTCTTAAAGTCTGACCAGCACATTTTTGTCATTTTTCCTGATAAAGATTGAATGAATGAATGATGCATTTATATAGCGCTTTTATTGTGTATTGCCATACACCCAAAGCGCTTTACAATCATGTGGGGGGGGGTCTCTCCTCAACCACCACCAGTGTGCAGCATCCACTTGGATGATACGACGGCAGCCACAGGACAACGGCACCAGAGCGCTCACCACACACCAGCTACAGGTGGAGAGGAGAGAGAGATAGAGCCAATCAAGTTGATGGGGATTATTAGGAGGCCATGATGGTCAGAGGCCAGTGGAGGGAATTTGTCCAGGACACCGGGGTTACACCCCTACTCTTTACGATGAGTGTCATGGGATTTTTAATGACCACAGAGAGTCAGGACCTCGGTTTAACGTCTCATCCGAAAGACGGTGCTTTTTACAGTATAGTGTCCCCGTCACTATACTGGGGCGTTAGGACCCACACAGACCACAGGGTGAGCACCCCCTGCTGGTCTCACTAAAATCTCTTCCAACAGCAACCTAGTTTTCCCAGGAGGTCTCCCATCCAGGTACTGACCAGGCTCAGCCCTGCTTAGCTTCAGTGGGCAACCAGTCTTGGGCTGCAGGGTGATATGGCTGTGGAGAGTGGAGAGTGGAGAGTGGAGATAAAGGTCAGAGGGACTGGTTCCTCGACAGACTTGGAGGAGCCGCGGTGTCTGTTCAGCGTCACTGCACGTTCTGCTCGCCATTACAGCTCTTTTCACCGACATCTCGTCAAAATAGTCAATAAATCTTTCATATGAAAACACTTCAGCCTCAGGAGGATGGAAACAGAGAAGAGAAACAGTCGGCGAGATGAAACAAACCAGAGCCAGCATGATGAGCATGTGAGTTTGATTACTAATGTGAATATCAGACTGTTTTCTATCAAACCATCTGGCAAACACAAGGGGAAAACACTCCCTCCTGTAAACTAACTTACACATCTCTCTCTGTAAAGCATGCTAATGTTACTAATGTGAAGCACAATTCATTTGAACACTGATGATTCATTGAGTTGTCACTCAAATATGGTACCATATCCAGCATTTCATATACCTTTTAATATATTACATCGTTATCTTTATATTTTTTTATATATTCCTTACAAAATAACAAATCCACAATAACTTAAACACAAACAAATAGTTTTTATCCAAAACAACCAGTCACCCTATAATCACCCATCCTAATACAATCAATAATATTTGATCAATTTCATTAAATAAAACGTTGATAAATGCTGCTGGTATCACTGTTCTATAAAGTAAATTACATAAATGGCTTTTAGTTGTTGATTTTAGTTGTATTGGTCATATTTACTGATTATACTTATAAGTGTTATTTTAGTATTATTTATAGTTTTTCTGAATATTTTGAACTACCTTTGTTTTTTTTTCAGTTTTAGTTTTCATTTTCGTTTTCTTTTTAGTCATTTTGAAATGTGCTTTTTTCTTTATTATTACTTTAAATATTACTGTTGAGGTTTATTTTTTATTTCAGTTTTAGTTTACTAGTTTGTTTATTTATTTATTCATTTCCAGTGAGTAATTTTAGTGCTTCTACTTAGACTTATTTCAGTTATTAATCCATTTCTGATTTTTAGTTTGGTTAGCTTTTTTTTTTATCTCATATTTATATTTTAACTTTATTTCAACTTTATCTTAAAAATGTTTTTAAGATAAAAGAACCACATCAAAACAATGATTCGTAAAGTGTATTGAAGAATCAATACACTTTAGTATTGATGATATTCAAAACAATTCAGTTTTCATAGAATATATTAAACATGACATCTGAAGAAAATGATCTGGGAAGTTTTCAAATGTTTTCCAAACACATCTAAACGAGGACAAGCATCTCTGTAGTTTTTATTAGCAGTACAACAAACATTTCTGTCCATGATTAACTGAGTCCTCCTCTCACATATGCTGCCTGTCATTCACGTTCTCTTATTATGTGCAGGCAGATATTCTCACGACTGTGTTAACCGCTGCCGAGCTCCACATGCTGCGCAGCCGGTAAAACCCTGCAACGGTTTATAGTCGTGTTTCACACTTCTGACCGCCTGGAATCCTCGGAAAATGACCAAAGCAAACACAAGACACCTTCCACTCTCTCCGTTCAACATCCCTGTCATGCATGGTATCATCAAATATTTTCAATATACTTCATATTTTCAGTATAATATTTTAAGATCTTTTTCTTTTCTTTTTAAATATTACTATTCCATTTCTTTTTAGCTCAGTTTTTCCAATCTATTTCTGATTTTTAGTTTAAGTTTAACATTTAGTGTTTTCATCCTCATTTATATATATTTATATATATCATATTCTTATTTATATATATTTAACTTTAGTTCAGCTTTATTCAACAAAATTGTTTTAATAGTTTAAGTTAAAATCGTCTAATTCAAGCAGCTTCACATCAATTTCATCTAAAATATATTTTCAGTGATTCACAAAAATCCCCAAATCAACAATCCTGCTTTTTTCACTTTTTAAAAGAATTTTTTTTTATAGCTTTACATTTATTTTTTAAATATTTAAAATATTTTTTATGTTCAATTTATGTTTAGTTCAGTTCTAGGTTGTTGTTTGTTTAGTTTAACTTGTGTTTCTGTCTCATATTTATATTTTATTTTAATTTTTCTTGTTTTTTACTATTTTATCCCAATTTTCTATTTTATTTTATTTGCATTTTATTTTTGTTTATTTAGTTTCAATCCAACAAAGATGTTTGAATAGTTTTTGTTTTAGTTAACTATAATAGCCCTGGTTAACAACAGTAACAAGGGCGAGTGAATACAGAATTGCCCTTTTTTAGCTCAACAATTGCTACTATTTACCTTCAGGAAGGGAATGACGAACGGCCTCAAGGGGAAGTTTGTAGCTTCTTGCAGTCTGGAGTGAAACTCTTCAATGGTGACGGTGGAGTTCTGTGGGAGAAACACATGGCTAGTTAACTCTGGTTCACGTTTGACCAATCGTGCTCGTGTAAGCGTGTGTGTGAGAGACGCACCACCAGCGCCAGCACCAGGTTCCGGACGCTCTCTCCGATCTCGGGTGAGATGTCGTTGCCGAACTGCTGCAGTGTTGTGAGGAAGCGCTTGAGTTTGCTCAGCTGCCGCGCGCCGCAGGTGGCTGGAAGCTGCTGATTGGCCAGAGAGGAGGAAGATGATGATGAAGGGCCGTTGCTGTAGCGCTGAGGCGGCGAGGGAATGGCGTTGAGCATCGGCGGCGAGTGATTGATCCCATTGGTCACTGCAGAAAGAGCAAATGTGGTTAGCAATGATCTGCAAACACATAATTAATCAATATTTTAGTATTATTTATATACTATTATATTTTGCTCAATTTCAAATTTGGTTTTAGTTTTTATTTCTTTCCAGTTAAACTTATTTCAATTAGTTTTTTAGTTTAAGTTTAATGTTTAGTATATATATTTAGTTTATATACATAGTTTAATATTTATATTATATTTTATTTCAGCTTTATTTCAATTTAACAAAAAAGTTTTTAAAATTGTAATTTTAGTTAATTTTAATACCCCTATTTTTCACCATATACATTTTTCTGCAAGCTCAAAAAAAATTAGTTATCACATTCCTTAATGATTTAAAAACCTTACACGTGGATTGAGTGGAGGTATACATGTATAAATATATAAATATATATATATTTTTATTTTATTATCATTTCACTCATACCATGTACGTATGTATAAATGCACATGTATGTTTTTTCTTCAGATGTCATTTGTTTTAATTGGGGCTGGGTAGGATCGTATATGGTGTGGGGGGGTTGGTATAAATGTAAAAATGCAAATTGCAATTTGGCTATAATATATGAAGGCACAGTTAAACCATTTTACTAATCATAAATAAAAACTCTTTCAGCAAAAACATTCTTTTCATTTTAAACTTTTACTCTGATTTTCCTGTAGCTCAAATGGTAGAGCATGGCGCTAGCAACACCAAGATCATGGGTTCGATTCCCAGGGAAAGCAAGAGCTGGTCAAATGTAAAAACTGTAACTTGAATGCAATGTAAGTCGCTTTGGATAAAAGCGTCTGCTAAATGCATAAATGTAAATGTACATTTTTCTTTGTATTTTGGTACTGCAGTTAGTTGTTCCTGTAGGGTAAATTACTTTTTTCCCCTCATTCTAAGTTGTTTTGCATACAAATGCATGCTAAATAATGAAATGTAAATGCACTACTATGCATTTAAAGTACTGTACTTCTCTGGTGAAAGATTATATGCCAGTATTAGGGCTTCTGTGTTTGTGTTAAACTGGAAATGGAAGGTCAAGTCAAGCACATTGCATACTGTAAATTGCATACTACATACTGCAATTTTGACAAATAGGTTATCCAGGTATTCCATGCATAAAGAAATGCTGTTTGTATACGTGTATTTTGGTCATAAAACCTCACCAGTAGGAGTAAATAACTTATGTTTACATCGTGTAAGCCTCATTAAATCTATCTGTAATCACTTTTGGTTTATCAATCACACTGGATACTGCAAATTGCATACTACATACTACAAATGTTGACAAATGCAATAGGTTATTTACTGTTTGTGTAAGCATTAACTAAACTGAACCAATTTATTTAAAAAAAAAATTCAGTTCAATATACTCTTAAAAATCTATGGCATCCGTATCTGCTTCATCAGCATTAAAAAAAAAAAAACTTTAATTAGGACATATGTTGGGAGTGGATATTACTGAATATTTTTCAGTATATACTGTATACTGCCTACTATTTAAAAAAAAAAAAAGATTGCATGATTCCACAATGAAAATTTCAAACAACTAATATGCTACATAGTTGTCAAATAACCTCATTAAATATGTCTGAAATCACTTTTGTGCATTGCACACTGCAAACTGCACACTACATACTGCAAATGCTGACAAATGCAATAGGTTATTCAGGTATTCCATGCACGCAGAAAATTCAAATCCTGTGCACAGTATGCATACTGCAGAAATGGTAGTATGTCATCCTATGGGACACATTAGTGCCAATGCCACATACTGCATAGTGCAGATAGCATGTGTGTTTGAATGCAGTGTTGTGTGCGGGTCTCACATGCTGTGGTGGAGAAGGCAGCCGGTCGAGGTCCGCTGGGGTTGACGGAGGGTAGAGGGGGCATGATGGAGACGGTTGGTCTGGAATGAGTCTTTCCATCCACTGGGGAACCGGGCATGGCAGGAACGTTCTTCTCTGTACTGTCTGAAAAACCAGAGAGACTGAGCTGGAGATTGACAGATCACTTATTATCTTCTTAATCATGAACGTTTCTGTTTGGTCATGGAGAGATTTCCATTAAAACCCAATAAAGCGCGGCGGATTCGTGGCAGCAGAACATCTCTGATCTCATTCGTTCTGATAAAATCACCATGCAATCATTTCTTAACCAGATTCATCTTGCATCTGCATCCAAAACATTCCCAGAAGCACCAGGGCAAATGATGCAAACACAAATGGAGTTATTGTGTCTCATGCATTGATATGCAATCGATGCATTGATATGCAATTCATGTTTAAAGACGCCTCGACAATCCAATTGAGGCCAAACCTCTTAAAGCGGCATAAATTTCCGAGCTCGTCTAATCTTAACCCTCGCACCCTTACTAAACCCATCGTCCTTTCTGGTGGACAGCAGATGTTTTCTGCCCGTTTAAGAGCCGTGGAGTCCCGACAGCTGAAGTGCAAATGAACCAGGTTTTGTCCTCGGGAAAGAAAGGGTGATCATTGAGCCTGCTAAAGAATGGAGAATCGGGCCATTTCACGCTCGCTAACTAGGCTTCACAAAAGCCGTCAAGGGCTAAACGCATACTTTCTGCCTGTGAATGGACCACCAGGCCCAAAAGTCGTAGATCAGAGGCGCTATTGTTCTACAAGAGCCGTGAGAGAAGCCATCGGCCTCATTTGGAGTATATCAGACCGCTGGAAATGCTTTTACAAAGGCAGCTAATAGACCCACACAGATCGAGTTGTCAAAGGTCATGAAACGCTTCTTACCAGACGACTTTTCATGGACGGACGGGGCTTCTCTGGGTGAAAAGCGTGTTTTGTTTAATGTTTATTCATGGGAAACTAATGCAGTGAATGTGTTTCTCGCGTATAGATTTTAAATGTGTTTCTCCACCTAACAATGAAAAGTAAGGCGGCTTTTAATGGGATTGTTATAGCGCTTTATTTCTATGTTTCATTGCAGTCGTGATAAACAGAAGAGTTTGTCACATAACAGAAAACCAAGAGTTGAACTGAAACGGCATTTTGCAAGATATAGTTATGCTGTTTATATAACTTGATTTTATTTGTTTCTGTTTGTTTTTAAGTTGTGTAAGAGGGTTATTGTAGTTAACTAAAACTAAACCCATAAAAAACATTTTTGTTACTTAAAATAAAATATACTTTAATTGAAATATATATATATATATATATATAAACATATTTTATTTCAACTAGTTGCCAAGGCTAAAAAAACAGCAAAAACTAATAAAATTATAAGAAAACAACAAAATTACTAAAACTTTAACCAAAATTAAAGTGAAAACAAAATCTAAAAATAAAATCTAATATGAAAAAATATGATAATATATCAATGATACTAAAATAACACTGCTGTGCACTGCATTAAATAAAATAAATCACAAAAATATAATACAACAAATCATGTTTCTATGGAGGACAAAAAGTGCAGTATAATATATAAAATATTTAAAAATGATAAAAAAAATTATAATATATAAAAAACAATTAAGAGGAACACATTTATTTTACTATTATTTCTTTATTTATTGTATACTTCTGCAAGTTTGGTCCTCTATATGTTTAAAATCAATGTTTGAAGAACAAATTGAATGCTGAAGGACAAATATCTTGCATTTGCAATTTAAGCATATTCCATGTATTGCAATGAATCTCATTCTTGTGTTTTTATTGTGAGACTCTGTCTTAGCCCACTAATCGAATGTAGTGCAGTCACAGGTGCGACACACTTTTGCACACACGCGCTTGGACACGCAGACACAGATCTTGTGACTTGAGAGCGCACCTGAGCCCCGCTCCGGGTCCTTCAGGCTGCCCCTCTTAATGCCTGACTGAAAAAATCATATGCCAGCTTTTTTCCCTTCCATGTACACCTGGTTCCTTCCTAGGAGGCAGGAAGTAGAACGCGGGAAGGACCGGGAGAAACAGGAAGCCCAGCCATTTGGGTTTGTGCCACACCATAGGATGTACACAAAGCCTCCCGTATCCACCGTCTGTTAGCAGAGATTAGCATCGCACCTGCAGAGAACTACAGCTTAACCAACACCAGCGACCTAAGACTAGATGTGGATTAAAAACATTTTATGAAAAGTTCCTGACTCTGAAATCAGACTGGAGTCACGTTTATTATAAAATATTGCAGATCAAAATATATCAGCTAGACTGATTAGTCAGCCAATATTTGGCCATTTTGAGATTATGATTTTTTTTTTTTTTTTTATCAAACAGGCTTGTTGATATAATTAACAAATTCAACAAATTTGAAAAAAAAATTTTTGGTCTAAATATTGTGAAAGATAACCATTCATATCATTCAAGCAATTGTGCATGCATATTATTAAATTGTATTGAGTGTAAATACTATAAATTGCATAAATTGGCATTATAATGGATGCCCTGCTCTCAAAAAAACATAGCAATGTTTATGCATCAATGTTATTTTAGTATTATTTTTATATTTTCATTTAATTTTAGTTAAAAAAAAATTTTTTTTGTAATTTTGTTATGTGCTTGTCATTTTTATTACAATTTTAGTTTTTATTCATTTTAGTTTGTAATTAATAGTAATTAATAACTTAAACTTCAGTTATTTGCCCAGGAAATTATCCTATTTTTTTAAATACATTTTTATTTTATTTCAGATTTATTTCAATTAATAATAAAAAAAAGAAATTAGGTTTATTTAACATTAATAACCCTATTATGCATATTTTATGGATCTCTATTTATGCATAATTGAAATGAATAAATGAAGGCTTCTAAAAATCAAGTGTATTCAGCCTGAAGATACTTCCAGCTCTTAAATTTGGTGGTTTCAGGGACACAAGGCAGGTGTGGAGTCTTTGGTTATCAGTCACTGAACTGCTCCAGATCTACGAGGCAGGAGCATCCTTGCCTTCCACCTGAGACGGTCACACACACACACACACACACACACACACACCGATCCGTGCGGGAGAGCACACAGGTCTGTTAGCACAGCTCCAGGATCAATATTGATCTGCTAACAGCTTCCTCTGACTGCCACCTGTTACACACCGCCTCCAATAAAGAGGAAAAATTCATCACTGCTGTTATTGAACGTCACTGTCAATATTAGCTGGTCATCTGACATCTCATGATGCTGAGAAACTTTAAGCTGCATCCTAGATATAACATTTAATCATTACTTCACCACAGATTAATTAATAACTAGTATGTTTATTTGATTATGCATAAATGCATAAAGTACACATATTATGCATAAATGCATATTACTGTTTGATTTATGTTTATGCATATTAAGGAATATTTGAAATGAATACATAAAAGTCACACAGATCATTATGCAAAACAAGTGAAATAAGTTCTTGTTCACTTCGTTTTTTAAATTATTTCAAATTATAGCATAATCTGCCATCTCAATTCAAATTTAACTCAAATTCAGGCATTTTTTAATTCATTTCTTCTTTTTCTCTTTTTTGTCTCAGAATTTTGAGTTTATATCTCACAATTCATATGTTTTTTCTTAAAATCGTGAGTTTATAGCTCAGAATTCAGACTTTTTTTCTTGCAATTGCGAGTTCATCTCTCAATTCTGACTTTTTTCCTCAAAACAGGTTCATTTCTGAACCTATCATAAGTCATCAAGAAATGCAACTCAACCTTTAGTCAGAGATGATGAGAGATGTTCTTTATAACATTTCTGACAAGAAGATGGATATGCATATATCGCTGATTTCTTCTAAAACATATGAAAACATAAACTGTGTTGATTTGGTTGTGAATACATGTGCTGACTCTGAGAATATAACCAAACCCGTCTGAAAGAGCTTTACTCCCCCAAAACGTTAAACATTGAGGCACAAAGAGTTGATTTAAAAGCCTGGCCTGTCTTTGTTTAAAATGATATATGAATTTCCATTAAAAGCGCTTCAATGCGGCCAAAGCGAGTGTTTAGAAATCATTTAAAGAGTGCGAGAGCCGCTCCGCCTCCAGCCACACATCAGCAAAACAAACCCACACAGAGCTGCTTCCAGCCATGCACGGACACAAAAGAGTTAAGCTATCAGATCATTATTATGTGTGTGAAAGAGAGAGAGAGAAATGTTTCTGTTTCCCTCCCCCTCCGTCCACCATATGGAGCTGATGGGGGAGCGAAGGACAGCTGGAGTCTCCAACAGTCACCTGTGTCCAGATCCCACCGCAGAACACACTTCTCCTGGACATCACATGGAGACGTTCTGCTGCTCAGGAAAAACACCCTGATCTCAAGGGTCCTTGTCTATGGAAGCTTATTTCTGCCATGGAATAAAAATATTGCTCATTTTTATCCCCCAATTCAGACTTTTTTCAGTTCATATCTCAGTTCTGACTTTTTTTGTCAGAATTGTGAGTTTATATCTCATAGTTCAGCTGCTTTTTCATATATTTACAAGTTAATATCTCGCAATTCAGACTTTTTTTATAGAATTACAAATTTATACCTCACAGTTTGGTTTATCTTACAATTCAGATGTTTTTTTCTCAAAATTGCACGTTTATATCTCACAATTCAGACTTTTTTTTTCAAAATTGTGAGTTTATATCTCATAATTGAGACCTTTATGCTCAGAATTGCAAGTTTTTGTCTCACAATTCAGATTTTTCTCAGAATTGCAACTTTATATGTCACAATTTGGACCTTTTTATCAAAACTACAAGTTTATTGCACGATTCAGACTGTTTTTCTTAAAATTGTGAGTTTATATCTCACAATTTGGACCTTTTTTCTAAGAATTATGAGTTTATATTACAATTTAGTTGTTTTATTTCTCAAATTTGCAAGTATATATCTCACAATTGAGACCTTTATGCTCAGAATTGCAAGTTTACGTCTCACAGTTCAGACTTTTCTTAGAATTCAAATATATATATTTGACAATTCTGACTTTTTTCTCACAATTGCAAGTTTACATCTTTTCATTGCGATTAATAACTTGTGATTGTGAGAAAAAAGTCCAAAAAGTCTAAATTCTGACGAGTCGCAAACAGCAAAAACAATGCTAAAGGCAAACAACAAAATGCATGTATAAAAGATCTCAATGACGTCTCAAACTGTGCTCAGATTTGCTGAGATACCTGCACTCAAAACTCAAATGACCCGAGCTGCTCTCCGCATTCATTTCATATTCCAACTGTTGTCTCATTTACAGAATTTAAGATGAAGAAACATAACCGATATCACTCCATGAAGTCTCCTGCTCTGAAAAAGCAATAAAGCGTTCCAGTGGGGAGGGAAAGAGGAAAATAGGAGATTGACAGGAGGAGAGGGAGGCGGGAGGGAGAGTTAAAGAAAAGAAGGCAAAACAAAAGCTGCACCTGGTGCCTATCAGTCCACACACACACACACACATCTGCTGCTCTCTCGCAGCGCATGCGTTCACCTCACGCTTGCTGACGTCTGAGCATCCGTCTGCACGTGTTCAGTCCTCTCATCTCTGACCCTGAGCTCATCAACTACACCAGTCTGACCCTCAAACCCATCCAGATCATTCAGATCTCTCAAGTGCATTCACTGGAAAGTGATTTACTGGAGCTTTTAGATCTTTAGAAGGTTATACTGTATTTAAAAAATAAATTACACGAAAATACTATTTCATAAAATGTAAAAAAATTTGACATTTAGTTCAATGTGTTACTCGCCATTTCTTTGCAACTGAAATTTATTAGCAATTTCTGAGTGAAAATTGTTTTTAAGAAGTAAATCCTACACCAATGTTTTTTCAGTGAATATTAGTGATTAAGTGATTAATTAGCATTTGAAGACGATTGGATTGTAAAGCACATTTGAGATGTACTTAATTGTTTTTGTTTTACTTACAGAAGCATAACAATACTATGGCATTTAAATATGGTGAACAGAAAATACCATCAATACCCTGATATTATTATTATTATCATCATCTGTAAAAAATATTTCACTAATTAACTACTGACATTGAACACGATTAGAGAAAGGGATTTAGTGATTTAATCTTTTCTTGAATAGTTTCCATATTAGAAACAAAACCTTAACAAAAAAAAAAGTACCATGGTACATGTTCTGAAAAGATGTTCATTCGGGGTTATTGTGCACAAAATCATTTTATGAATCGCTATTTTTGTCTTATTTTATAATAAAAACAATCTTAACATTCCTAAAACTAAATGCATTGACTTGAGAAGCAAAATTGCTTCAAATATGAAGATGTTTTCAGAGAATTTATGTCAAAAATAAATGTATTTGACTGCTATTGGCAGATATTTCCACTTGTTTTCAGCATGAATCTCACTTCATTTATTTATTTCTGATGTGAATGCCAGACAGCTTGTTTTTGTTTGAGAAGGACTTCACACATTCACACACACATTAAGTGAAGGAATCAGTTATTGACATCCTGATAACAGTAATATTGGAAACCGCTTGTGTGTGTCATGACTCAAGTCTCTGTCCTTCGGCTCATCTCCTCTCTGAATTGCTGCCCTTCTGACCTCTGTGGGGTTAACTGATTGGCCGGCTAATCAATCAGTCACTCAGCGGCTGCTCTGATTGGCTCCTTCCGCTTGATTTTAGAAACACAGAGATCAAGCTGTGGGACTCGATAAGAGCCTGTTGAAATGTTAATGTCAGTGTGTTTCTCAGGCACACACACACACACACACATCTGGTCTGATATAAGCAGGGTCTCCAGGCCTGTTTCTAGCCAAAGCTCTCCTGGACCAGCTGCATCACGTCTGATGAGAGAAGAACACTCCAGTCCAGATCTACAATACGCTGTCAGCTACCTGGAATAAATCTTCACTATATATTTCTCACTTATGGGCACTAATATGTGAGTTATGTAGCATTTGAATACCATGGTAAATCAAACAGTACCACGGTAAATATCAAAGTGATACCAGCTGATACTCGTCAGGGTAACTAAAATGACTAAAACTAAAACTGAAAGAAAAAATAAATAAATAAAAATAACAAAAGGACCTTGTTTAAAAAAAAAAAAAAATGAAATAAAAATAAAGTTCAATAGAAATATTAAAAAAAAACTAATAAGATGACAAAAGCACAACATTTCTAAAACTTAAACTAAAAACTGAAATAAACAAAGTTTGATAGAAATATAAAAAAACTAATAAAAATAACAAAAGCACAACAAAATTACTAAAACAAAAAAACTGAAATAAAAATAAATGTAATACTTCTAATAAAATGGTAATAAAAATTACAAAAAACTGACACTAAGAATAAAAATAAGGTTAAATAGAAATATTTATAACAAAATTACTAAAACTAGAATTCAAATGAAAACTTAAATTATAAAAATATATGCTAGTTCAAAATATGAATAAATATACAAATAATAGTAAAATAACTTTCTTAAGAAAGGTTTGACACCAAATTCTAACAAAAATGTTCCATAATAGTACTATGCTTTTTAAAATGAATTTACAGTGATATTCTTTTAGGAGTATGAGGTAAATACCTTGATGCACTAATCATTCAGTACTATAGTAAATATCGAAAGTATCATGCTTTTGATACAATCATCTCTCTCACATGCACAACAAGCGTTCTGTCAAGCTCCGTTAGATCTTCTCTAATTATGGGGCCCTTAAAGACTAAACGTCTCTAACCAGACTCCTCCAGGGCCCCTGAGGGCCTCCACAAAGAGCTGTTCGGGGTCATCGAGCACAAGCGCCCAGCGCTACATCTTCACTAGGGCTACTAGTGACTGCTGGATGTCCAGCAGACCTTCAGACCACACAGCAGGTCAAAGTGGGAGTGAGGAGGGACAATGACGGCACACACACCTCCATCAGACGCAACAGTCAAACGGTTGTTTTAAGGCTAATCGGCCGGATCAGCCGCCGTCTTGATGACAAGACGACAGTTAGTGTTGCTTTAACAGAGCTAATGTGGAACTTCCTGCTTTCAGCGTGACTCAACAGCTGCTCTACGGATGTGTGTGTGTGAGACATATTCATATGCAACAGTACTTGTTGTATGTTTTTGTAGATGTACTATAAACACTATATAGTACTTTTAATCAACAAGGATGCATTAAATTGATCAAAAGTGACAGCAAAGACATTAAAAATGTTACAAAAGATTTCTATTTCAAATAAATGCGGTTCTTTTGAACTTTCTATTCATTAAAGAAATTTGAAAATTTTGACAAAAAAATATGAAAAATATGACACTGAAGACTGGAGTAATGATGCTGAAAATTCAGCTTTGCATCACAGGAATAAATTAAATGTTAACATATATTACAATAGAAAATAGTTATTCTGAATTTGAATAATATTTTACAATTTTTTTATGTATTTTCGATCAAATAAATGCAGCCTTAGTGAGCAGAAGATACTTTCAAAGCTTTCAAAAACATTACACAATCCCCCCCCCCCCCCCCTCATACATTTGAACAAAAGTAATTAAAAATGAAAGTTTTGGGTCAGTAAGGATGCATTAAATTGATCAAAAGTTAAAGCAAAGACATTTATAATGTTTCAAAAGATTGCTATTTAAAATAAATGTTATTATTCAAATAATCTTGAAATCCTGACACTGAAGACTGGAGTAATGATGCTGAAAAATGCAGCATTGCATCACAGGAATAAATACATTTTTAAATGATATTCACATAGAAAACAGTTATTTTGAATTGTAATACTATATCACAATTACTTCTTTCTAAAACATTACATAATCCTGCCAAGTTTTGAACTGTAGAGTATAATATATAAAAATACTCAAAAATAATCATGTTATCATCTGATACCATCACTTTGTAAATGTCTAAAGCAACAAAAAGAAAGAAAGAAAGAAAACACTATTAACAGTGCTTAAATGTGTTTTATCCTTAAATACGGAGGACTATAGACACTAGATTCCAGTCCAAAGCTGTGCGTTTGAAAAGCAGAAAAGCAGACAGCATGTCTACAGAGGAACGAAACACACACGCAGGCTGTGCTGTCAGTGTGACGGTGTGCAGTGCTTCTCTGCTGTGTGTCTGGAGATTGTGTTAACACAGCATACATACAGCAGACCTGCAGAAACACGTCAGTAATGAGATGCAGCGAGACCATCTATTCATATCTCCAATCTTTCTCCTGGACTGCAGTGTGATTGAGCTAAAACTGGGTTCAGAGTTGCCAAAGGTCTCCAATGAAAAGCCAGAATCTCAGACATGATCACACATTCATTTCAGAGCTCTATTATCTACTGTATCTTACTCCATTAAATCTCCTGAGCAACAGCATATCTAATCGTTAACCTTCTCATTGCTAATTGTTTCATCCATTGATCTGTCCATCCATCCATGCAGAAAACGAATGCAGTTAAACGAGAGTTAAAGCAGGTTTGTTTAATGTAGCAAAGCTTGACTCTGTAGTCATACACCATCTCTCTCCTCCAGCTGGCATCTCATCACAGTTCCTCACACCTCCAGCTCCTGCCACGTGGAAACGCTTCAACCAGTGAGCTCACGTTATTCATCATCAAGGATTTAAAAAATATATATTTTTATAGAGATTACACTCTCAAAGAGCAGTTTCCAGCTGATGAAATATTTTAGAGCGGAGCAGAAAACTTTCCATGATGTTATTCATTTCCATGACTGACCTTCTTCAGATTCCCAAATCACTATTTTAAAATTCCCTGATTATTTCAGATTTTCCATGACCTTAAAGGCATGAATCACCTCTATTATATGAACCAAAAACAACATAACAAATGCTATTAAATGAATTTGCATTAAAAGTAACCACAATCATGTTATTAAGATGTTTTTAAGATGTTATTTTTTTTTGTTAGATTTAAATTTTATTAAATTTCATTTTTAGTCATTTTTTATTAATATATATATATATATATATATATATATAAGTTTTCATTTCAACAAAAATAAAAAAAGAATACATTTATTTTTATTAATTATATTATATTATATTTAGATGCACTATATAATTAATATATATCATTAATTAATATATATTATATATGAACATAATTCTATATTAATATATGCATTAATATATAATTTAAATGCACAAAGCAGATGGCTCATGACAACAGCACATTTGTATATTTTAAAACCATTAACCAATATTATATGGGCATGATGTACTCAATAATGTACTCAATTTGATAACATAAAAAAGATGTAAGCTTAAAAAAAAAATATGAGTAAATCAAAAAAGTACTGTGGAAGTACCACTGTAAAGTGTATATTTGATAAATACAACAGCAATAAAATTAATTTACCGTGATATTTACAAAGCATCTTAAGATACTTCCAAGAATACCATGGTACTTCTTTAAAAAAATGGCTTTATATGGTATGTATTAAGAGGTTTGTAACACCAAGTTCTCCATAGACCCTTTAATCCACACATTAATGTACCATGGTAATACTATGTTGAACATTTACCATGGTGCAAACACAAAAGCCTCATATCTACAGCCCTGGAATAGAGTACAAACGCAGCTTTGGATGCAAACATAAAATAGCAAAATCCAGCAGAACCAAAACAAACAACTGAAGCCATGAAAACACACAGAGAGATGAAGCTCACCTCCTCTCTATGATGGTCCGCTCTGCTCGTGTCTTATTCCAAACAATGTAAATCACTCTGCTTGAGCGGCTTGCTCTCTCTTCATATGTGAGGCATGTGTCTCAAACGCTCTCACAGTCCGAGTCCTTCCCACCGCCAGCGAGGCACAGATGGACTCCAGATGGGTGATGGGATTTAGAACGTCTTCTACGCCTCCCACTCGCTCTGCTGATGTCATCGCCCAGGCCACGCCCACTGCGTGGCTCCTGGCCAATCAGCCGCTGCTCTATTCAATACATTAAACTAGAGGAGACTCATTAACATAACTAACTGCTCTGGCACTCAAAGGCTAAACAAAGTACATGCCGACTGAAGGAAGGGGAAGTTACCCATAACACCTCATGCTGTGTGTTCCGTTACTTTAGGCTGAACTATTCAACTTCTTGTGCTGTTTGCATCCAAAAAAGTACAATTATTGCTCTTATAAGCCCTAATTGATGTCGCAAGTAACTTTGTTCCAGATGTCTTTCTTGTAAAATTGCTTAGAATAAATAAAATACATGCAAAAAGTCAATTGCTGATGTGCACAAAGACATTAGAATTACTAATAAATCTGTCTGTATTAGACATTATGCTGTATATTTTTATTTGTACGCATAACGGTGTCAATTTTATATTATTGAAATACTATTATAGTTTTTATTAATACATTTGTATTTCTATATTTTCGGTTTTCATTTTAAGTTTAGTTAAAATGATAGTCAGTTCAGTCATTTATTCTTATAACATTTTTATTTCAGTTTTTAGTTTTAGTTATTTTAGTACAAAATTAAAATGAGCTGAAATTAAAAGTTTTTATATTTTATTTTAAGTTATTTATTTTATTTCAAGTAACAAAATATTTTTTGTTAAATTTTTAGTTTACTATAATAGTAACCCTGACTCACAATTGTTCAATTTTAATAATAATAATAATAAATATATATAACTTTTATCTGTTGAAATTTTATTTATTTATTTATTTAAATATTTATATGTATCTGTTTGTTTGCCACGACAGAAATTGTGGTTTCCCCATACAAAGGAGAAAAAAATGTGTAAAAAATCTTCCAAATTATTCCAAACATTATTAATAAACACTTCATCCGCATGTCAGATCATTTTCTTTTCACCTGGGGCGAGGGAGGCGAAGTTTAACAAAAATCTGACATGTAATAAGAAACATTATCTACAATATGGTGTCATGTGACACATGTACTCTATCTCCCTCTCCATCTCCATCTAGACAAATAAACAGAGCCCTGACTAGCGGCCAGTCTCTCGTCCCGTCCAAAAAGAAAGTCAAAAACACATGACCTCACGCTCAGAGATCTCTCAAGCCTTTGGCATCACAGAGAGAGAGAAACCCGATACGAGCAGAAATAACAAGAATTCATCATGTTTAGTGAAAGAGCGATTTATAATCCAGCCTGATTAATATCAATACTGAGATTATCGTTCTGTTATCAGAGCTCATCATTCAGCCTAGCGTCAGCTCCTAAATCAAATGATCATTGGTGAATTTTGAGATTTGTAAGTTAATATAGGCTAAGTAAACATTAAAAAATAGTAAATAAAATGTAAAAAATAAAACATAATAATAATAATATAAAATAAATTATTTATAATACAAAATTGTATATACTATATGTAAATAGAAATAATATTATCATTTTTAAATAATTATGATCATATATATATACACTTTTATATTATAAAATATAAAATCAGAGCTGTATGACAAACAGAAAACACTAAAACTAGCCCATCTTATATGCTATCAAAAAATTGCATGAATGGAGGGAGTAAAAATCAAGAGTGATGTAAAAGCTGTTGATTGTGTGCAAACAGTGATCGGTTTAGGGAGCGTGATTGGTCTGCTATTCAGGTTAATGAGTGTTAACACCGGCTCCCTTCATTTGCATGTAAATGCACATCTATAAAGCTCGGCTTAAACAAAAAAACACTTTCTGCTCCGAAATGCATCTGAAAGGAGTGTGTGGCCATTACACCACATATGGAGACGCCACAAAAAGTCTGTTTCGAATGAAAAACCCTGGGAATGACAGAAGACTAGCTCTAAAGTGTGCTGCCTACCTAGAGAGTATTTTATGGCTAAATAACAACACAAACGCGTATGCTGCCTTCTAAAATGCCTTACTTTAGCCAAATTCTAAAGCAGTATTACATTATACTTCAAGGAAAAGCCAATCCCAGAATGCACTGTGACAAATTGAGTAAAAAAACCTCCAAGGTGGAACACAAAGCAAGGGAATCTTATCATATTATAAGTATATTTCCAGCTAACAGGGAATGTTATCAGAACTTTAGCTTACGTTCTGGCAATGTTCTCTCAACGTTATGATCAAACATTCTTCCAGTAACATTAATACAGTAGTCAACATTTGAAGTGGATCAGAAAGGTTCATCAAAGTTCTCCTAAGACATGAACGCATTTTGGTTTTAGGTTTTAGGACAACTTTGATGGTTGACTACTATAGAATTCTCATTCAAACTAATAATGTTCTCAAAACGTTAGCACAGAAACATTATTTATGGAACGTTTTTCTGAAACATTTTACTTGGACGTTCATCTAACATTTTTTAAATGTTACTATTTGTTTCAGAGAACATTCAAAAGTAACGTTTGCATAATGTATCCAAAATGATCAAATGGAATGTTCATTTAACATTTTTGAAACATTTAAACACTGGACGTTCTGTAACTTTCGAGAACATTCTGAAATAATGTTTAACACATTTTGTTAGCTAGGTTAACACAAAACAGTTCTAATTAAAAATGGGCTATTTTACCCAATATTTCTGTGCACTGTGAATTTTTGTTCTTATTAAGAGTACTGTGTTAACATGCTAAACTAATAACAAAATGTCAACATCTTTGGCACCAAAACAGCATGGATTGATGAGTTTCATCATTTTATTTAAGTGAAAATCGTTCTTTAAACACATGATAAAGAGCACAGGGGCCTGTTTCTATCTAAATCGTTACAATCCTTCACTTCCATCTGTAAGACGTTTCCTCCATCTGTGGACGTAACGCAGCAGGGCGACAGATGTGAACACACTTGCCCTGAACTCTCACACACACACACACACACACACACACACACACACACACACACACACACACACACACACACACACACACACACACACACACACACACACACACACACACACACACACACACACACACACTGCACGGACTGCTGTTCCAAATCCACATTCAATCTCCTCTACAGCAAAATCTCTTTCCAAGCACTTCTCTGCGTCCGTCAGTCTCTCTCTGTGTTTGTAGTGGCATTCCTGCTCGGCTCTCGGCTCCAGTGTGTCTGGCCGCGCTGCACGCCTGGGAGCCATTAGTTTAAGTAAAGCCTGACACACACACACACACACACTCGACTCCTCTTACAACACATACAGACTGAGTGTGTTTGTATGTAAGTGAGGAGATGTGTGTGAAAAAGGTGTGTGTGTGTGTGTGTGTGTGTTTACTTAGCTATATTTTGGGGACCAAATTGTCCCCAGAAGTGAGTTAAATCTCACTAAACCTCCCTTTGGGGTCATCCAAAAAAGTATTTTAATGAAAAAAAAAACGCATTCAAAATGCTGTATTATATATATATATATATATATATATATATATATATTAGTCTTAAAGAACTTGGCATTGTTAGAACAAGGTTAAAATCAATAATAACGTATGTGTGTGTGTGTGTGTGTGTGTGTGTGTGTGTGTGTGTGCGCGTGTGAGAGAGTGAGAGTGAGAGTGTGTGTGTGTTTTTGTGACATATGAGGACACAAATTTGTATAATGACACAGGTATGACACAGGTATTACAAGGAGAAGGTGATTTATGAGGACATTACCCCATGTCCCCATGGTTCAAAAGGCTTATAAATTATACAGAATGAGTTTTTTTGAGAAAGTAAAAATGCAGAAAGTTTCCTGTAAGGGGTAGGTTTAGGTGTAGGGTTGGTGTAAGGCGATAGAACATACGGTTTGTACAGGAATGTCCCCACAATTCACAAAAACAAACATGTGTGCGTGTGTGTGTGTGTGTGTCTGTGTGAGTGAGTGTGTGAATTATATCATTTCTGCACCATCAGTGTGCCAAATAAAATAGCAAAACAATCATAATGATTAGCTTAAAATGCCACATTTAATTAAAAATGTCACAATAATATAGCATGCAAATGGTTGAAATATATTGTAGCAAACTATGTACTGTTATAATTACTATTATTTAAAAAATGGTTGGTAGTATGCATGCATGTGAGTGGTATTAGGTGGTGTTAGTCTGCTAGTTTTTCATTCTGAAACACAGAGAAACACAGACAAACAGATCCTGCAGTCTGAAAACCGTCACACTACTGGCAAGTGCAGCTAAGTTAGTAGTTAGTTACTCCCCAACACTTCAGCATCTGTCTGAGCACGTGCATCAGTGCAATTTATGAGAGGTGGGTCACACGCTCTCTTGGCCACATCACCCTAAAGTTTCCACTTTGAGAGCCAAGAAGAGAGTCCAAACACATATTTTAGTGTTAGACAGACCATCAAATGACCAGTAAACACAGCAATCCTGATCCATTCTCATTACCTGAATCATCGTCACATTTGCAAGTATTTGACTTTAATAAGTTTGTCCTTCAGAACAATTTAACAAACATGTGGTTTGATGCCAAATCAGATGCCAAAATAGAATTAAACAATGTGCAAAAAATATTATGTGAAACAGTACGCAACAATAAATGTTTAAATAACATATAATGTAACACTGTCACCTGACCTCCCAAAGCTACGTTTAATTTGTTAAAGATGCATATTATTTCACTACAAATCATCTGACCCGACTGCATTCCTTGCGAAAGTTTCTCTGAGAATCGCTTTTCAAAGTGACAAGAAAATGACGATGAGGAATTTACTGCCTCGTTTTACAAGAGAAGAACTGATGTGAAGTACATGTGTGAGGACAGACAGAGAAACACACACCGCTCCATACCGAAGAGGTCAAATCCTAAACCAGGTCTGGTGTAAACAACCTCCAGACTATATTAAGACTTCTGATATAATCACTGATCGTCAACACAAATAAATGGCATACACTAGCCATAGAAGAACATGTGAATGTCACTGTATTAAATACAAAATATCAAAGCACATTCTAGCAAAACATTTCACAAAAGGATGTTCATTAGACTTTTAAATCATAAAATAATGACTATTGAGGCAGTTTATCACCATTTTATGTTAAATTCATTTAAATGCATTAGAAACCATTGGGTCTTCATTAGTTAATTTTAATAATTGATATTTTGTTCTCTAGTGCAGTGACATTCACACATTTGTAAGTGTGATTTACACCTCTAAACAGTTTCTGAGGCGTTGCATAATGAACGAAGGACGTAGGCAGTGACCTTGAGCCTGATTTGGAGGTGTGTATATATATATATATACACACACACACACACACACACATCACATCCAAGTTGGGCTATTGGAATAAAATGCATCCGGAATCTCATCCGAGTGGGATGAAAGCATGGATGAGATAACACGGCTGTAACGGGGATATTTTCTTGACAAAGACACAAAGAGCTCTGTGTCAAGTGGAATCCATGCCGAACGAAATCTTAGACACAAGATGAGAGAAAGAGACGCAAAGAAAGAGACAGTGTTCGCATACTGCTTACTGCATAGTGCTCCTGATGAAACAAAAATTAATAAAAATAATATGTGAAACCGTATAGTGCTCCATTTAATGCAATACTATTAAACTGCTCATGTTTATGCTGCATGCACTATGTACATGCATATATAATTGCAAATGTAAATGCAAGCTTTTGTGTGTATTTATATATGTAAATAATATAGCATAAATTATATGAGCAGTAGAAAAACAGCTTAAAAACAGAAAAAAGCTTGTTTTAGTGGTCATTTGGAGCTGGTCTATATCTCGTTCTCCTACACCACACCTGTGTTTATTCTGGATTCTCGGTCCATTTTTGGCCTCAAGGCAAGAGAGCAGCTGTGTTATTGGCACAAACACACACACACATACTTAGAGTCACACACACCTGTGTTTGCAGGTGGTTCAGCTGGAGTATGTATAGAGAACACCTGGAGAGAGAGATAGAGAGAGACAGAGCGAGCACCCATGGGGCTTTTTACGCTGTAAACCAAGGACTTAATTATAGTTGTGCCGATAAGAAGAGAAAGGGGATCTCACGTGTGTGTGTGTGTGTGTGTGTGTGTGTGTGTGTGTGTGAGCATGCCTTTCCTGAGGTTGGATTGCAGGATCTGTTCTGGCTTGTCAAGACCACCGTTTCCCACAATCCCTTTGGCATGTCTACCAGTGCTGGAATGCTTGACTCATTTTGGTGAATCGGTTCTTTCAAACTGTTCGTTACAATGAACCAGTTCAAAATATGATTCACCAGTTACTTTACATTATCACACAAAACCTGGGCCCGTATTCACAAAACATTTGATCTCACCACTAAGAGTTCTCCTAAATAGCAGTAAAAGCTTTTAGCAAAGAGTTTTCTCTTAAAACCTATTCACAAAGCTGCTGAGACAAACTCTTACTGAGGAATAGAGAGAAGTCTGAAGCTCAGAGTAAGGGGGCGGGGTTGAGCTCGTTGCTATGGATGATGTCAGCATGCTTGCTAACTATGCACACAGTGATTGGCTGATAGTCTCTGTCAGAGATTTATTCATGGAAATATTGTAGAATGCAATATTTATTATGTTGCCATATTCAAATAAAAGTAAAAAAATAAAAATGTTAATTGCCACATTCAAATAAATATTTAAAAATGCAGGCTAAGTGTCACTAATTAAACAAGTATGTGTTCAGCTCAGTGTTGGGTGTAACGCGTTACTGTAATTAAATTACTTATCCACTGAAAAAGTAAAGTAAGGGATTACTGTTCATTTTTAGGTAATTTAATTACAGTTACTTATAAAGTACTTGCGTTACATACAGTAAATAACTTCAACAGTTCTAAAATCAATATTGAATTTGAAATGTAAATGTACCGTCTAAAGATCAAATTGAATGCAGCGCTTTAACCCTCCGCGCGCCAGCTCCTTCACTTTCAGATCTTCCTGATTCACAGAGAAACCTTAAATACTCAGATAGCCTACATATGAGACTAAAATCAATAGAATCTAAAAAGCTTGAATTTTACTTTTAAATGAACGAATTCAAATCAAAAACTAATATTTCTGATTATGTAATCCCTATGAAAGTAAAGCTAGACCAGTCTTTCCCGTATCTGAAAGCTAGACGTTTCTACTTTTAAATGAACGAATTCAAATCGAAAACGAATATTATCTGATTAAGTAATCCTTATGAAACTAAAGCGAGGTAGTCTTTCCTGTATCTGAAAGCCTGAAGTGTCCACTTTTAAATGAACGAATTAAAATCGAAAACGAATATTATCTGATTATGTAATCCGTATAAAACTGAGGTACAGTCTTTCCCGTAGATACCTGTCAACCCTCCCGTTTTTCCCGGGATTCTCCCGTATTTTACCATTCTATCCCGCTGTCATCCCGTTTAAATATTTTCCCGTATTTCTCCCGTATTTTTAATCTTGCTATAAAAATAAAAAAATCCCACTGGGCGTATTTTATATGTTTGCTACATTCACCTCCGGTAAAACTCCCGTAATTTGTATGACCCAAACCTCATTATATGAATCAAGTCAATATATTCCAAGGTTGTCCGGTTGCAGATCTTGTATGAAGAGCATCCTTCTCACACAATCGACACATACAAATTCCCTCAACTTGGCAACTTTACAACCCAGTGATGCTGTTGATATCTGCGCACTGTGCGCAGTAGTGATGCGCGGATGGCGGTTATATCCGCGGGCGCTGTGGATAATCCGCGGGTCGGGTAATAAAAAAATGCATTCTGATTATTTGCGGGTGACCCAGGGTGGATAAGATAAATCATTAATGATGCAAATATTAACTACATTTTCTAAAATATGAACGCGTTTTAAATATACATTTTTTTCATCAGGCATACGATTTCGTTGGTGTGTGTGTGTGTGTGTGTGTGTGTGTGTGAGCGCTGCAAGTTTCAAAGTCAGGTGCAGCCTTTGTTTACTCCGCCCCCTTCCCCATAGACACGCACCCAAATCATTTCTGTAATTTATTCTTACCTAGTTAACATGTTATTTTTACATAAATCTGTATGGATTTTACTAGTTGGGCTTTTACTGAACATCTTGCCAAACTGAAATGTATTGTTTAACTTTTAAGCTTTTTTGTTCTGTTTGCTAACCAAAGAAGGTAAAAAAAAATTATTAAAAAAGTTTAAGTATTACAGTTGTTTTAAAGCTAAAAGGCTAAACTATTCTATGTTTGACTCAAATTGAAAGAATACAGAGTGTAATTTCTATTAAGGTTTATAGGGATTTTAAGATGTAGCCTAATTAGCAATTTGAATAATTAAGTTACTTATTGAGTAACTAAGTTACTTTTCAGACAGAGTAATTAGTAAAGTAATTTAAATACAATATTGATGAAGTAATTAGTAACTGTAATTAATTACTTTTTGAAAGTAACTTACCCAACACTGGTTCAGCTAATTGTCAGCCTCTTACACGTATACTTCTCATAATTAGTGAATATGCATATAAACAGCCTTTTAATTAACAGAGTAGAATAATCATGGCTGATAGTAAGACATGCAAACGTAAAAGAAAACCAAACTGGACACAAACACATCTGTTCTTCTTGCCCAGCTGGTTAATGAAAACGAGCATATAATCAAAGGAAAATCTGGAGTTGGGATAACCTCCAAAACCAAAGGCGATTCCTTTATAAAAGCTCATTATCGTCAAATATTTCTCAAATGTTCACGTTCCGAGGCAGATTGCTGGCAACAGCTATTTTAGGATATTTTGTGACTTAGGACTCCTCTTCACTGCTCCTAATGTTTCACAGATTTAGGAGCAAGTTTTAGTGCTAAAACGCTTTGTGAAATACTTTTAGAGCAAAAATTTAGGAGTCCTAAATTTAGGACTGAGACGCCCGTTATTTTTAGATTTTCTCCTAAATCGGTGAGTTATGAGCTACTTTTAGCCTTAAGATGTTTTGTGAATACGAGCCCTGATGATTTAACATAATTATGCTGCCTGATCTGATATTATCTGATAAGTTGTTAACAGATGTAAATAATACCATAATAGCATACTATTTTATTTTATCAGATCACTTGTTAGGTTTCATTTAAGTCAGGACGCTGCCTTTGTAGGCAACAAGGCAGCAGTGATATTTAATTGTATTTTTACACATCATATTTTTAGTTTTTATTTTACTTTTTGTTAAGGTTTTAATAATGTTGTTGTGTGTTTTTGTGATTTTTATTAGTTTTATCTTTTTCAAAATAAAATATTATTATTAATTTTTTCAGGTTTATTTTTAGTTATTTTATTATATTAAGTTAAACTAAAAGAAAAAGAGAAATGACATCTCAGCAACTAGCTGAAATAAAATGTCAGTTTTCAGTTTTTATTATTATAATTAAAAATAATTAAACATATGATTATTTTTAATATTACAAGTTTAAATATTTAATTAATTTATTTTATTTTACTTTAATTTTATTGTTAGTTTATGATATTTACCCACAAAATCAGACTGAATCAATCCGAATTCAATTTTTCAAAGTTGTTTGTGAACCAGTTCAATGAAAAGAACCGACTCACAAGACTGATTCATTCCCAAATCAGACATCCCTCACATGGGACATAAACACTGCGTTCACATGCTGGTAATCACACTCATATTTAGAGTATTTCATGGGAAAGATATCATTACAGCCCTCTGGACTCCCAAAAGCAGAAAAATAAAGCGTCTCATTCACTGTCCCATTCATTCAGAAGCACTACTGCCAATTCTACAGGAGAAATATAATGGATCATTGAAATGTGACAGAGACATCCTGTTTAATGCAGCAGTATGGCCTGAAGCATGAGAAACAGTTGGGAATACACACACACACATCAGGTCTCAATGTCAACGCTCTGGTGAGTTCTCACAGACTGGACTGAAGGAGATTTTTATCCCCTCTTTTTTTTAATAGTCCATCGGCCACTGATGGCCACAAAACAGCTGGATTTCCCATCAGCCTGAGAGAGAAATAAAGGATCGGACAGAGAGACAGGAAAAGAAAACAAGTAGTGTAATGTAACCGCTGGATTTATTTTCATTTCATTTTATTTTTAAATTGCATATATGTGGGAATCTCACATTTTATAGATCATATTTTCTAAATATACTGTGAAATATTTCAAATCTGCCGAAAATATCATTGTTTTAGTTTAACTTGGATACTATTATAGTTTTTTATTAATATTTTAAATCTGTTTTTATATTTATATTTTCCATTTAAAATTTAAAGTTTTAGTAATTTTGTTGTGTTGTCATTTTTTTGTATTTTTTTTATAGTTTTTATTCAAGTTTATTTCAGTTTTAGTTATTTTAGTACATCAAGTTAAACTACATTAAAATAAGAAATGTTGCCATGGCAGCTAGCTGAAAAAATTTTTATTATATTTTATTTTAAATAATGAAAATGTTAGTAATTTTAGTTTCAGTTTTAGTAAACTATGTTAACCATGACTGTGATGCAAAAAAATAAAATACATTTGTAAGTATGCATCATGGTACTATTTGTTTTATTACATTTAATTTATGTTTATCTTAATTTTTAAAAATCATTGTGTCCAGACAAGATGATTTCCATTACCATTTGACAAATGAGATTTTTTATTGTTGTTTATTGTATTAAAGATACATGTGTTCAATTGTCACGAAAACCATCTTAATGATCCTAAAAATAGGCTCTATTTTCTTTATACAAACTATAATCTCGTTTGTTCCTGTTTATTTTGGGGGTAAAATAACACCTGGATATTGATCAATAGATTCAACCATACAACGTCTCTAACATAGCTTCTTGAATCAGATTCTGAGACTATACAGAAAGTTGAAGAAATTCTTCCTGAACTCCACAGAAACGTGGGTGGAGGAGATGGAGGGCTCGTTCTCAAGCGGTGTGGATGGTGGGGGTCCTAAAAAGCTTTAATGGCATGATAAGCCCCTTTCACAAGCTCTTAAACGCTCCTCCCTCTGATAGACTCCTCAATGACTGCCGTCTTTGTCCTTCTTTAAACTCCCACCGCTGCAGAAAGTTCAGAGCAGGATCAGCCGTCCTGAAATAATCCAAACTCCTATTGCTTTGTATTCACAACAGCCGGATCAGCTGATAACCATCAGCCCTGCGAGCAATCGCAGATCAATTCAAAAGACAACAAAACCCATCGCTGCTCCAGGAATCTGCTGTTGAAACTGAGGAAAAAGACCTTTAAAGGGACGGTAGTCGAGAGAACAAAGCTGAAAAATATGTCATACTAAAGCGCTCTATTGGTTTTCACGTGTCTCGTAACCAAACGTAATGCAACAAGATTGAATATGCACAAGTGTAAATGAGATTCAATAGCAAGAGGGCAATTTACATTTTGTGCAAAAGCACTTTGGAGCAACATGTGGTTGAGTAAATAATGAGGTACATCAAATCAAGACAGTTGTCCACACATCAGGTTAATATTCATGATGGAATCATATAAAGAAATCTGGATTCTTCTTAACAGGATCAGAGACCCGACTCCAGGCGGTTCAGTTTCATAATAATCCATATCTAAAAAACATTCTGGACAACAGGTAAACCCTATCTACTCACTTTCACAGCCTCACTGGTTATATAGGTTATATATAAGGTGATTATACTCACCTTATAATCACACTCTTGCAAACTATGCTAACTCAAACTTTCAGTCAAAATGTTTTTAAATAAAAACTGATAGTTGTCTGAAATCATGCAACCGTGGTGTTGTTTGTTTACATTCAACGTTCAGCTTTTTTTTTTTTAAGTCTTCAAAATTCAGTAAAGTTGTGTTCATTTGTGAAGAGTCTTTATTTTTGATTAACAAAATGTGTGAGAATCAACAAAGACTGACTAAATATCAACTTTTGTTGGTCACAGAGCTTATTTTCTAAATAATAATCCAATCGAAAAACCAATGGACAAATCCTTTTGGGTTTTTCCTCAAAGCAACCAAATATATCATCTTGGGTCTCACGTGTCTCATAACCAATCGTAATGTGGCAAGATTGAATATGCACAAGTTTAAATGAGATTTGAGAGCAAGAGGGCAAATTCTGTGCAAAAGGACTTTGGAGCAACATGTGGTCGAGTAAATAATGAGACTTTCCATCTTTAGGCGAACTGAAGTGAATCAAAACAAAGACAGTTGTCAACACATCAGGTTAATATTCGTGATGGGAGCATATAAAGAAATCTGGATTCTTCTAAACGGGGTCAGAGGCCCGACTCCAGGCGGTCCGGTCCCGCAATAATCCGTATCTCCAGCAAAAACTGACTTTCTGGGCAACAGTCGTTTGTTGGTGGTGAGAGAACTATTCGCTGTGGAGCCTTGACATCTGGATTCAATCTTGCACAGCCTGTCTGCACAGCGGTGGGCGACGAGAAACATCTGGTGGAGCTGATGTCAATTACTGCGTTGTGTTTCCCTTCCGAGATAATCCATCCAACACACACAAGAGCATACACGCTCACGCACAAACGGCTAAACACAAGAACAGGGTCAATGACATCCACATACACGCACTAAGAGTCATATTTAACTTTATCAGAGCATGTTTGACATCTTCAGTGCTCGTTTTAACACTCTACAGCACCAAACAGATGAGTAAAATGCAGGCTCGTGCATGTTAGGTCTGATAAACTAGCATTTGCAAACCACAGAACCCATCTAGTGTGCATCGAGCGTCCGTTTTATTATGGCTGGGACTCAAAGGGTTTGGTTAATTGCTAATTGGACGCAGCTCTCAGCAGTTTGAGAGGAGAACCATGGAGCCGAAACGGGCCAAGATTGCCTCGTTTAAACACTAACAGCTGCTAAAACCAAAGCGGAGACCCGTACTTCATTCCCAACTCTTCTTACTCTCTCTTTCTGACGTGCACAAACTCTCCCACGCGACCCGAGCACTGTGATGCCAGCGCTGGAGACCCCGGCAGCAAGAGCCAAGAGCAATTAAAGCGCTAATTCAAACCTGAAGGGCCCTTTTGTCCTGTGTTTCCTTTCTTCAAGTAAGGGGATCGGAATCTAACCACCCCCAGCACACACACACACACAAACTTCCCGTCTTTCAAGAGCTCCGGCCAAAGCTGAAGGGGAAAATTACACCAAAGTCCTAAAGCTTCATGTTTCCAACTGGATCTGAACCAAAAACTGGCTTACTAAAGAGGGATGTGCATGAGCAGGATGCTGGACAAAACAGTAAATGTGTTGTTTTGGAAATGGTTAATTGTATTATCATGGTAATACTGTGTTTTTTAAACAACAATTACAAAAAGTGCCATGGTAGTAACGTTACCATGATTAGGTTTTTTGTACCATAGCATCAGCATGTTTTTCCCCAGATATTTACCATAATACTACCATGGCACATTGGAAAATACATTGGAAAACCATTTAAATATCATGCAACATTAGTTTCAGAACCATAGTATTACCATTTAATACCACCAGGACGCCAGCGCACTAACTCTTTGTTTGCACATGTCATTGTTTTCAAACAGATAAAGTAAAACAGGACAAAATTTTTGACAAACTATATTTTTTGAAGGTCTAAGCCTCAAGTCACACAGATCGCTGTTTTTCGATAGAAAGCATAAAGGAATGTATTTGCTAAATTTGAAGCAGTACACATAAAACATATAAAAAAAACGAGACATACCAGTATCCTGATAACCAGCAGTGAAATGTATTCTCTGCATTTAACCGTTGTAATTTGGATCATCCTAAGTTATTGTTTGTGTCCTGTTAACAAATTACACACCTTGGTGGTAAAAAAAACGGAGCGGAGCAGGGCCCGGGGAGCTGGCGCTCCCTCGCGAGTGACGCACCTGGTGGTTCATCTTTTTTGTGTCTTGCTGTTTTGTGGGGAATTGCAAGGACACATGTAATTACTCAGATATCAGTGTGAATGCGTCTATATAAAAGGTATTGAAGACAATATGAGGAGATCTGTATGAGCGTAATTACTGGTTATTCACTCCCCCAAAAATTATTCTTATTGTATTTTTCTGAAATAAATCACTTATACGATTCGAACTGTTTTATAATTGAAAAACCACAATAATGACTAAATAGTTTGTAGTAGAACTTCAATAATTTGGTAAATATTTTTCCTCAAACAGAGGGGGGGGGGCTAGAAAAATGGCTGCAGGAATCATTTTTCAGTCCTTCAGATTTGAAATATAAACTCTGAGACTGTGACTTTCACCATTACTTTTCTGGATTGCCAGGACATTTCATGTATTTTTATATGAAATAACTTCCCTTCCATCAATTTTTATATTTTTGAGCATTATCAACTCTGTTAGTGCCCAAAGGGTTTCTTTCCAACTTGTGTGTGTGGCAACTGAGTAAGCTGTTAAAAATTAGTTAGTCATTTTCATTATTCCCAAAATATTTACCATTTGTTGACTGAAGCAAAGCATAAATAATTAAAATAAAAAATACAAATAAAAGCTTAAACCAAAATTAGAAATATTGCTTTGGCAATTAACTGAAATAAAAAAAAGTTAAAGTTGAAGTACTAAAATTACTAAAAATAAATAAAACTAAATTAAAGCTAAATAGAAATATTAAATAAATAAATAAATGACAAAAGCACATAATTAAATGCTAATACTTAAACTAAAATTAAAATAAAATATAAATAATTTAAAACATTAATAAATACTATAATAGTACACAAACTACTAAAATAACAGTGATCTACAGTAATAATACTATAGCATTTTGAGATAAAAGCCTACCATGGCACTAAAAGTTATGTGTCATAGTATTTACATGGTACACTAAGGTACTTTAAAAATACCATTGTATATGTCCCAAAAATAAAAGAAATACAGCAGTACCATGCAAGTGTTTTGTATTGTACACAGGCAATGTGATATTCACTGTCATGACTAGTCAAAACTCCAAACCTCATCCATCTACAGCCCATCACGCCCTCATGTGGTCAAAACGATCATCACATGATCTTCAGCATCATCAGCTACTAGATCAACCCATTAGTTATTCAGGCCAAGGAAACAAACCCCAGGGACAAACAATGCCCTGCGTTATTCTCAAGCACGAGGGACCCCGACAGCACTGCTGTGGCACCGGGACCTTTCATTGTAAACACACACACACACACACACACACACACGCACGGGCCTCCTGTAGATCAGTCCACGAGCAGCACTGAAGTCCAGATGGTGTGAAACTTTGCCGAAGGGATTAACGCCAAATCCTCCAGTGAGACACAAGAGAGGGTCCGTCTCTGACCCTCAAAACAGATTAGAGCCGGTTTACCACGCTATACAGACAGCTTGCCTGTACTACCATGGTATTAGCATGAAAATATACTTTGATACTGTATGGGAACCACTGGCACTTTTTTACACGATGCCTCAGGGCACTTCAAACAATGACACGATCATCATTAAAATGTCCAAATAAACAACAAAACCATAGTCCAAAAAAACATGGTAAATCCACCCTTACAAAAAAGCACCGTGGTTATGATGGGTTATGATGTCATGGGTTTATGTGGTATTTCAAGGTACTTTGAATGATACTATGGTAGAACCATGGTACTTTGTTTGGTCTGCACTCTTGCAGTGGTACCAAGTAGTGTTGGAAAGTTTAATTTGGAAATGTAATAGGTTACAAATGACCATATTTAAATGTAATAAGTATAACTATTTAAATTACTTTATTAAAGTACATTTTCTAAATTATTTTTCTTTTCTAAATTTCCAATGGATGATTTCAACTGTTAAGCATTTTCAAACATTTAAAGCAGGCAGGGTTAAGAGAAGTAGAACTTCTCAAAATCCTTCATCACTTGAATTAAGATTAAATATAAAAATGTCATTTTAAAGCACAGCCACCACAAAATCAGACTTTAGTTTAGCACCTCCTTTTACTTTGAGATTGTTCTGAGGTTAAATACAGATTTATGATCTAACAAGAAATAGTTTAATAGCTATGATACCGATTTTGAGATCAAATCTATCATATTTTAGAGCAGTTGGCAAATGAATAGAAGTAGCTACAAGTTATCACACAGATACAGTAAACAACAATTTACCATGCATGTGATGGTAGCTAAAATACCATAGTTAACACCTCACACATTGCTTCATAAATTGTCTGAGGGAGGTTCCATATGAATGTGTTATGTTAAACACGTTGTCATTTTAAATGTCTTTTGTTTAATTCACACAAAGGAAGCGTTCTGGCGTTCAAACAAATGTCTCTCAGAGTAACAGAAGAACGCGGGAGTTTGGAACGCTCGTGTCTCACTGAACGCTGCGCATGCGCAGACTGACTAGAAACCACTTACAGTCGATGCAAAGCAAGAACGCTTTCGTACCTTACAGTAAAAACAATAACGGCTGTAATTACGGTTTTTGCCATGGAAAATTCGCCGTACACCACAAAACGTGTTATTCTCGCTGCTCTGTTGATATTTTTAGTGTGTCATGCCGCGAGATGTGTTACTGTAAGATGAGAAATGCTAACAAAATGTTGCAAACACGCACAACCCCGTCACATTAGTGCACTTACAGTGAAACGTGCCCGCGATCCCGACCATTGTGATCCTCCTCGCTGTGTGTGTGTGCTTCTTCACTAATAGATCCACGGACTTCAGTGTGTGTGTGTGTGTGATGGGGGTCTGAACACACTGACAGCATCTCTGATGATGATTCTGCTGGAGGTGGAGCTACAGAGACCCTGCTGAACAATAAACCAAAAGCACTGTGGTGATACCATGGTACAATCACCAGATGTTACTCTGTTTATCATGGTACTGAATGATTGCAGTGTCATACACCATACAGTGCATCCGGAAAGTGTTCAAGGCGCTTCACTTTTTCCACATTTTATGTTATGTTACTTATTCCAAAAAATATTCAATTCATTATTTTTCATAATTCCAAAATGGATTCAATTCATTATTTTCCTCAAAATTCTACAAACAATACCCCATAATGACAATGTGAATTATGTAATAAGTAACATAACAAAATGTGGAAAAAGTGAAGCGCTGTGAATACTTTCCAGATGCACTGTACATGTCTAAATGGTATCCTGTCCAGAAAACATGGTGAATCCTTGGGATGTGTCTGACAAAATTACTATTTACATGTTTCCTAATCAAATGTACCACGATAATACTTCTGGTTTATTTATCATGTACCATAGTATGAATTTCAGGACCATGGCATATATAAATATACCTTCAATTGAAGTTCACTTGACAAATGAATGTATATAAATATTCCATATAGAACTTTCAATTAATATCAATAAACCTGTATACAAAATGTATTTTAGTATTATGTATATACAGTGCATTCAGAAAGTATTCAGCCCTCCTTCACTTTTTTCAATTTTGTTATGTTGCAGCCTGATACTACAATTGTTTAAATTAATTTTTTTCTCATTAATCTACACCCGTACCTCATAATGACAAAGAGAAAACAGAATTTTAGAAATGTCTGTAAATTTATTAAAAAGAAAAAACTGAAATATCACGTTTACATAAGTATTCAGACCCTTTGTAACAACACTGCCTCCCATTTCTCTTGATCATTGCTGAGATTCCGGCTTTATTTAAATGAATGAAAACTATTTAGTTTTACTTGTAGTACAAAAGAACACGAACAAGAACACTGATGTATACAAATGACATTTTAGAAAATAAATTAGTAGTTTAAAAGTTTTAGATGAAATAAAGCATCTCAATATAAATGAGTGGTCTGAGTGCAGATGTGTAAAATGTAGTAATTTCATATATATGTGTGTGTGTGTGTGTGTGTGTGTGTGTGTGTGTGTGTGTGTGTGTGTGTGTGTGTGTGTGTGTGTGTGTGTGTGCATGTGTGTATATATATATATATATATTAGTGCTGTCCAATGATTAATCGTGATTAATTGCATCCAAAATAAAAGTTTTTGTTTACACGATATATGTGTGTGTGTGTGTGTGTGTGTGTATTTATTATGTATATATAAATACAAACATATACAGTATATATTTTGAAAATATTTACATGTATTTACATGCATATATTTATATTCATATAATTTATATTATATATAAATATATTTAATATAAAACATAACATATTTTTCTTAAATATATACATGCGTGTATTTATCTATACATAATAAATATACACAGTACACACACATATATTGTGTAAACAAAATCTTTTATTTTGATCAATCATTTGACAGCACTAATATATATATGCATATATATATATATATATATATATATATATATATGAATTAATATAATTTTTTTCTTTTTAAAGGAACAACCTCTTATATCAACGTTTTTGTCGTTTGTTTTGGTTGCTGTAGAGTGTAAAAAATCACAGGTTTCAAATGACGGGGTTCCTGAAGTGGTTGAGAATCTAGTGGAAGGAATCGTTGGATTTCAAAAACGTTGACAAAGAATTCAGAAGTCTTTGGGGTCTAAATGTTGTTGTGTCCATCCAGGTCCTCATATGTTGGTGGATGAGAGTCTCTCCCTCCTCCTGCTGCCTCCCACATGAACACATGCCGCTCATTCTTTCCCCGTCCCCTCACGAGTCACCACCTGCTCCTGAGTGTGTGTCACAGCTGCTGACCGACAACAACAAATGAACACCCGCCGTCCATCCTGCGCCTCCTCCTTACTGATGCATGTGGAAAAGATGCTGCTCCTCGTACCTGCTAAAGTCACACTTAAAGTGGCATCGCAATAGATGCAAGAGTCATTTATAGTACATCAATATGCACAAATACACTTAAAAATAACATTTGCCAAAAATAAGTTTGTTAGTAGTTTTGATGAATATTTGATCTTTTTATCATTTTAATTTTAATTTTAAAGTTTTAGTAATTTTGTTGTGTTTTTTTTACATTTTCATTTTATTTATTTACTTATTTATTTTTATATACGTCTATTTTTTATTATTATTATTACTTCAAGTTAAACTAAAAGAAAATTAGAAATGATGCTTTGGTGTATGTATGTGTATGTGTATATATATATATATATATATTAATATATTCTTTTATTTTAGCTAATATTTATTTTATTTCAAGTAACAATTTTTAGTTGTAATTTATTTTTATAAACACACATATAGTTCTGCTATATCAATTTGTAAACAACAAAAACAAATTTAATGGTATATTATATAGTTATAATACAGTATTACATTTGTATTTATTTAATTGTATTAATCTATTTTATTATATTTTTATTTATTTATTTATTTTTGTTTGTTTGTTTATGTTTTAATTTTGGTTTTATTTAATGATAATAACTCTGGTTTGTACGGTTTGAAATGCTAGAATAATAGATGCTGAACTCGAAGACAGTCAGTATTGTGTTTGTTTGTGGATCATGTTAATGTGATTCTTTAAACCTGTGTGAATTTAAGAAGAACTGACCACCAAAAATCACCAAAACACTAGCTGATAAGTGATGTTAGTTAAGAGAAAAGACTCAAACGGAGACGCTGCTGCAGACAGACGAAGTAATAAGTGTGCGGCCTATGAATACATCATATGTGTCACTCAGCAGGCCTTTGTGATGATAATTTGTAACGGGCAAATGAAACAGCGTGTGTTACGTCAACAAAGACAGAAATGCGTTAGTCCGAATGGCAGAAGTCACCCTGCTGATGTGACTCGTGCCAGCGCGTGTGTGTGTGTGTTTTGACAGCTGGGCTTGTGTCTCTGAGTGTGTGTGTCTTTGTCACTGGTCTATTTAGTGCATTAGCAGGTCTTTCACAATGCAACAGCTTGAGAATGACCGAGTGACACACACACACACACACACACACACACGTCTGCCCCTCAGCTCTTGTTCTCCTGCTGTTCTGCTCCTGTGCTTGTGATTGTGTACCTGCTGTTCTCCTGAGGTCCACGCAATAGGCCGGGGTCAGAAAGGTTAGCAGGCCTGGAGGCCTGGTTAAACCTCCAGGGTAAAGACATCTCCACACACACACACACACACACACACACACACACACACACACACACACACTTCAGGACAGTAAGATTATATGTGAGCAGATGGACACCAGCGGCGGCTTATCATCTGCATACATGCATACAGCACAAATACATACATCTACATTTACATTTCTTTTTTTGTCAGGCAAACACACACAGACTGTTTGTGGTGGGCTGCTTGTACTTGGTGAAAATAGAAAATAAAGTTGTGGTTAAAGTTTTAAATTTCACTGCACAAACACGAGCGTTATTTATATACTAATATAGGTTTAATCGCTTTTATCTTTGTGTTTTCAGTTTTCAGTTTAATTTTAGTTACATTTTGAGAAAGTTTGCTGTGTGCTTTTTTCATTTTTATTAGTTTTTTATTAGTATATAAGTTTAATTTATTTTTATTTCAGTATTAGTTTTGGTTTTCATTTATATCAATTAATGCTTCAACTTAAACTTATTTCAGTTAGTTCCCAAGGGGACATTGCTAAATTTTGTTTACATTAAGTTTTCATCTAATATTTATATATTTTTAACTAATATTTATATTTAATACATGATTTTTTTATTATATTTACTTCTACAGCATTATTAATATTAGTCAATGATAATTTTAATATTTTTACTAATACACATTAAAAGTTGTAGTGAACTAACATGAACAAAACCCTGATTTAAGCATCATACTGCAGAATAATGCTGAAACTGTACCTATACTGTGTGTGTGTATACAAACATACAGTATAGACACAGCATCATAAAAACACATCTACAATTTAATTACACACACACACACACACACACACACACACACACACACACACAAAGACAAAGCAAAGGTACAGAGACAGACACACAGGTCTGAGACCCCAGACAGACATAAGGATTATGAGAGCAGATGGTATAATGGTTAAAAACACCCAAACCAAAATATGCAAATATTCATATAACAAGCCCAAACGCACTCACACACAAACACACATATAACCATACTGTAGCAGTTTGGGGAAAAAAATTATACACTAACAAAAAAACAAATTGAATGGTCTGAAAAATATTGGAAAATCAAGTAAATATGGCAAATAATAATTATGGCATACTATAGTACAGTATGTATCAAAATACCAGCACAACACTTTCATAAGGGTCTCTTTGTTGATTTAAATAATATAATATAATATAATATAAAACACACACAAAATACTAAAATAATATAGACCACTAAAATTAACTGAACAATTGTCTAACCAACAAGAACAGATGCAGAAAATATGCCTTCAAACTCACTATATTTTAATTAAGTCAGATGTCTTTTATACATATGTCTATTGTTCATTATTGGCTTTGGTGAGTAAATAAAATATCTGGTAACTTCTGCAAGAACAACAGGCTGATTTTTAATGTGATGTAAGTGAATCAAATCAGCGACTCACTTAAGTGACTGGCCCCTATACTGATGGATGTGTTTGTGTTTCTCCTCCTCTGATCTTGCAAATGAAAGAAGAAAAACGTAAAACAAAGAGACAGATATATACTTCTAAATAAAAATGAGGAAAAATACCATTTTATGGTCTAAGTGTCAGTCCTGTGTCGTGTGTGTCATGTGTTTCCCTCTTGTGTCCTATTTTGGTTAGTTTCCCATGTCCTTGTTAAGTGTGTTTATTAGTTCATTCTGTCCAGGTGTGTGTGATTATGTGTTAATTATCCTGTGTATTTAGTTTCTGTCTGTTTAGTTCCTTTTTGTCTGGTCTACTCGTTACTCCCCGGTGTTCCTGTGTGCCCTGCCCTGCCCTGCTTGTCTTGTCTTGTCTTGTCTTGCTTGTGTCATTAAAGACTGTTATTTTGAGTTTATCCTCGTCTGCATGTTCCTTGTTTCTCCTGCTGTGTGCACCCTGACACTAAAGGTCTCTGCACACTTTCGTCCGAAATTTTCGCACGTTAAAAAATAAATACGACCTCACGTTGTGTCAATCACGTTTGCACACTGCCTCCGAAACTTTCGTCTGTCAAAAAAAATTTGGATCAGGTTCGATTTTCTGCGTTTTCGCATCCGTTGCATGCATTTTGATAGGAAAGGATGGAGAACATGAAAAAAAACAGAAAAACGCATGCGAAAACTTCGGACTCAGTGTGCAATGACCTTCAGACGACAACGCAATTTACGCTAACAGAGTTGTTGCGCGTCCCGTAGCATTCATTCGCTCCTAAATGAATCAGCGTTTTTGAACGAATCGTTGACTCGCTCATGAAGACTCGTCTCGTTCCTCAATGATTCAGTGTTGTCGAAGAATCGATTGAATGAATGATTCAAAATTCACGTATAGTACATTCCCTTGTCGCCATCTGATGTAACTGCAGAAAGAACCACTGTAAATCCCCACTAATAATACTCTGCAACAAACACAGAGTGATACAAACAGTAAACATTCTATTTCCTCGTCTTTTACTGATGCCAATATTATTTATTAAAAGATTCATGACAAAAAAAAAAAACACTTTAAAACTTTCAAAATTAAATTGCTGAACTTTGTCCAGTCACCTGTTCATACAGCAGTGTACAATACAGATTGTGTCAAAGCAGATTTACAGTATTAAACAGGAAAATTGTTTCAAAAAGGCATACAAAACAAAATCCTGTTCTGCTGCTTAAAAAGAGGACAACATTAATCAGTCAGTTCATTGTTGAATATGTAGATATTTGACTTTGTCTACAGTAACATATCAAATATCTGCATATGAAGGTCTATTCAGGATTCAGCACAGACCATTCTCTTGTTTTAGTTTCTCACTAGTATTAGGCACGAAGTTAAGAGGGAATTATGTTTATTATGTTCAATAAACATGACTGATTATGTGATTCTGATTCTGATGTGTTCTCTTGTATCAGAGCGTTTGAAGAATGATTCCACCACTAGAGGAAGACAAAGTCAAAGCTATTGTGAGTAGATTGTGTGAAGCAACAATTAACAAAACACTGAGATTCTTCATTACAGCTCATCCACTCTTACGAAAAAAGATGGTATCAGATGGAAACAGACTTTTAAAAAACAAACAAACAAGTAAATAATGTGAGAATTTTAGGAATTAGATTCAGTTTATAGGTTTTTCCTGTGCCCTCAGTATTACTTTCTATTTTGTTGGTCTTTTGTAAAACAAAATATCAGTATAGCTTATAATTTTCACAAATATCAAGTGTTATCAATGCATGTGATGAATTCTGTGATGTTTTGTGAGGTTAGCTGGTTTGTCTCTCTCTAAAACATTCATCCTTGAAAATGAATTTCAAGTAGACATCATCACGTTAGAGTTCAAAATACTGCAGCGCAGGAGTGAATGATCTGAGAAATGAATCTGTTTTTTGTTTTTTTAATGAAGAAGATACTCAGAATGGTAAAGTGGTGTTGAATAGCAGAAGAAAGTTCAGCGCTCAGTGTCTGTATAGTTCATTGTGAGCTGGTATATAGGTCAGTGAGGAGCATGATGTCTGGATCAGAGTTTGTTGAGGAACATCCAAACCTTTCCACATATAATGAGACTAATTAGAGTCTCTCTTCAGTAATTAGGTTGAATAGCTTCACACTGTGCTGTCAGTGCAAACATGAGATTCTTTCACTACATCAGCAGCCGTCTGAAAATGACTTTCAGATGAAGAGCTTCAGCTGTCTGTGTTTGACTTCTGGAGATAAAAATAATACCCTTACAAAATTATAGAAATGTACTATAAATAAATATTATGTCAAAATAACACAGTTATGGCATCAAAGAGAAAGACCACGGTACTTTGATATATGAAAGTCATCTATGGTACACCAAAGATGTGCCATAAAGTGCTTTGTTTTATGTGGTTTTAAGTATTTAATAATATATATAATATATAATAATGCATTTATATTCATTGTGTTTATTTATTATTTTATTTATGTTTATTATTTTAATAAAGTAAATAGCCAAAAGCAATTAAAAAAAACGTTGAATTTTTGACTTTTTGTAGTTTTTAGTTATTTATTCCTATTATAGTATATAGAATTATAGTCTACCAAAAACTGACCATAGAGAATTCTTACTTACAAATTTACATTTATATATAAAAGATTTACCAAGAATAATAAATAAATAAATAAACAATGTTCTGAATACAAAAAAATTGTTGTAATAAAGAAAAATATTATTAAAAGTGTGTGTACATACACTTTTTAATGACATATTTTTTTTTAAATGTTCTTCTGTGATGAACATTTTTTTAATTTTAAGAATTAAAATTAATTTGGATATTTTTGTGGAGTTTAAATAAAAAAATTAACGTTTGGAAAATGTAAAAAAATAAATGTTTTAGTTCATTAAAAACAAAGCAAGGAAAGAAATGTTGGCATAGTTGTGGAGTAATCTTTTATTATTATTTCTCTTTAAAAACAGTCTGTGCATACATGCATGGAGCCATTTTGTTGTCATGTTCGTTGTCACAACATCAGGAAAATCAGGCCCTTCCTGACAGAACATGCTGCACAACTTCTCGTCCAGGCCCTTGTCGTTTCTAGGCTGGACTACTGCAATGCTCTTCTGGCTGGTCTTCCATCAAACACAATCAAACCTCTACAAATGATTCAGAATGCAGCGGCACGACTGGTCTTCAATGAGCCCAAAAGAACCCATGTTACACCTCTCTTCATCTCACTACACTGGCTACCAGTGGCAGCTCGCATCAAGTTCAAGACACTGATGCTTGCATACAGAACGACCACAGGCTCAGCACCCTCCTACTTCCACGCACTATTACAAATCTACATCCCCTCCAGAAGTCTGAGATCTGCTAGTGAGCGACGCCTTGTGGTACCATCACAGAGAGGCTCAAAATCACTCTCCAGAACATTCTCGTTCACCATTCCTGGATGGTGGAATAATCTTCCCACCCCTATCCGGAATGCTGGATCCCTGTCAATCTTCAAGCTACAACTGAAGACTCATCTCTTTCGGCACTACTTGACTTCATCCTAAACTTGTTCTTAAAAAAAAAAAAAAAAAAAAAAAAACCTTTCCCTTTATCTCTCTCTCCTTCCCTTGCTAGCTTGTACTTTATTTGAACAATGACTGAGACTTGGTGTTACGAGCACTTCCTCTGTCTGATTGCCTCTTCAAGATGAATCGCTTTATGTACTCCCCAATTGTAAGTCGCTTTGGATAAAAGTGTCTGCCAAATGACTAAATGTAAATGTAAATGTAATGTGATGTCATGCCTACCCATGTGACCCCTCTAGACCCTCATGACCTTATCAAGTCTTTTTCATTATTAATAAGGTATTTTGATCTTTTTAGAGTAACACCGAGAAACTGGACATTCATGACACAACAGAAGTTCATGATGATGATGATTATGATTACTATTTTATAAGATGCATTCCATGTATTTAAGATGCAAGGAACATTTAGTTAAAAATAAGTTTTTTTAACAGAATGTAACCAACATTATACAAAGATGACATTTTTTATGTCTTGCTGAAGGTTTATTATTATTATTAGCCTATTATTATTATGTTTGTTTCACTGTTAAACTTGTATTCTATTAACATTCTGGCAATTATATTTGCAGCCTCAGTTTGTTTCTGTGTGCACTGATGCTTTGGCAATATTGCAACAAGCATGACAATAAAAGTACTTTGAATCTGAAAACTGAAGCTGAACTGAGAGAGAGAGTTTGGTAGAGAGAGGTATATATATATATATAGAGAGAGAGGGGGGGGGGGGTAGAGAGAGAGGGGTAGAGAGAGAGAGAGAGAGAGAGAGAGAGAGAGAGAGTAGAGAGAGAGAGAGAGAGAGAGAGAGTGAGTTAGAGAGTAGAGAGAGAGAGAGAGAGAGAGAGAGAGAGAGAGAGAGTGTGGTAGAGAGAGGTAGAGAGAGAGTGTGGTAGAGAGAGGTAGAGAGAGAGAGTAGAGAGAGAGAGAGAAGAGAGAGAGTAGAGAGAGAGGGGTAGAGAGAGGTAGAGAGAGAGAGAGAGAGAGAGAGAGAGAGAGAGAGAGAGAGAGAGAGGTAGAGAGAGAGTGTGGTAGAGAGAGAGAGAGAGTGGTAGAGAGAGGTAGAGAGAGAGAGGTAGAGAGAGTAGAGAGAGAGTGTGGTAGAGAGAGGTAGAGAGAGAGTGTGGTAGAGAGAGGTAGAGTAGAGAGAGAGAGTAGAGAGTGTGGTAGAGAGAGAGAGAGAGAGAGAGAGAGGTAGAGAGAGGTAGAGAGAGAGTGTGGTAGAGAGAGGTAGAGAGAGAGAGAGAGTGGTAGAGAGAGAGTGTGGTAGAGAGAGGTAGAGAGAGAGTGTGGTAGAGAGAGGTAGAGAGAGAGTGTGGTAGAGAGAGGTAGAGAGAGAGTGTGGTAGAGAGAGGTAGAGAGAGAGGTAGAGGGGTTTGGTTGGTGAGGAGGAGGGGATAAGTTGAGTTGGGACTCCGCTCCGCTGGTATCCCAGGAATGTGTTGATCATGGCGGCCGCAGTGAAGCCCGTGAAGAGCGGACTGCTGGAGCTCCGCGTTACCGTTCACCACTGGATCCGTGTGCTCGCCACTCTCAGCGAGGACTCGTTCACCGTGAGCCCCGGGGACACCGCTGATGAGCCCGCGGCCGGTGGGGCTGTTAACGGCGATCCGGTGAACCTCGGCGCCTCGCCGGTACCGGACACCATCACGAACGTCAAACGAACCGTCAGAGTCACCAAACAAGAAGTTGGAGGACTCGGAATAAGTATTAAAGGTACGAGAACTCTTTTATAATCGGTTATTAAAGTGTTCTTTGTTGTCTTAAACTTATTCTTCGTGAAACAGTTACTTTGAAACTGAGGAACGGTTTGATCCGTCGGTTCAGTTATGAAGGTGGAGAATGACTAATGAACAATTATTGAAGGAATCATAAATATGTTATTCTATCTATCTATCTATCTATCTATCTATCTATCTATCTATCTATCTATCTATCTATCTATCTATCATAAATATGTTATGTGTATATCTTATCTATCTATCTATCATAAATATGTTATTCTATCTATCTATCTATCTATCTCTCTATCTATCTATCTATCTATCTATCTATGTATCTATCTATCTATCTATCTATCTATCTATCTATCTATCTATCTATCTATCTATCTATCTATCTATATATCTATCTATCATAAATATGTTATGTGTATCTATCTTATCTATCTATCTATCTATCTATCTATCTATCTATCTATCTATCTATCTATCTATCTATCATAAATATGTTATGTTTATCTATCTATCTATCTATCTATATATCTATCTATCTATCATAAATATGTCTATCTATCTATCTATCTATCTATCATAAATATGTTATGTTTATCTATCTATCTATCTATCTATCTATCTATCTATCTATCTTAAATATGTCTATCTATCTATCTATCTTGGCTTCTTGTACTTTGGTTCTTAGCATGGTATTCTTTTAAATTCTCATGGTAAAGTTGTGGAGTCAGATGGTAATACTGTGGTACTGAAAATAATACCATGGTTTTGTATTGGTTTTCCAAGAATACTATGGTACAATGTCCAAAATATCTAAAAAAAAAAAAAAAAAAAACTATGGTACTTTTGGTATTTTTTGCAATGTCATACCATCAGTGTGCCATGAAAATACTATAGCACATTCATCTCAGTACCATGGTATTATCATCTGGCACTTTACTGTACCCTTACCCAATCCAAAAAATCATGGTTACTATAGTTATATGGTAACCACAAATTAAACATGGTTTGGCTACACTAACTATAGTTTAACCATGGTATTTGTAGTAAAACTGTGGTTACACAAAGGGTAATCAGTAAGCCAAAAAAACATGGTTACTACACTTTTACAACAATAAGATTTTTTTGTAAGGGTCTGGTATAGCAGTACAGTAAGATACAGAGTCTTTTGAGTTTCTAATTCTCAAAAATCTCAAAACTTTGACAAATTAAGTGACATATCAATGAAGGCCTAGGAGAAACATCATTACCTTTGACCATATCAGTTGTGATGTTTTATTAATAATCATTTGCATGGACGTGGCGAGTCATTGGTTTGGTTCTGAGATTTACAGTTCGTGAATCATGCAGTATGTGTGTGTTCTCGGGGGAGGAGGGTGTTTGCACCCTAATGTCGACAGCTGACCGAAGAATTACCCATCATGCTCAGCCTGTCACTGGCTTCAGATGAAAGCTGTGGAACGAGAGCAGAGAAGAGTATGGTGCTGTTTATTTTAGGGAGCCAGAGAGGGACGACCTTGTCTTGAGTCTGAAGTGCAGTTGTACATCTATATTTACTGTGCTACGAGTCTTTGGGCCTGAACACTTTTGGAAACCCCTTGAAAACACACATGAAAACTTAGCAGCGCCTCTTTTCTACTAAGAACTCTTTGCTTGGGTTTGTGTTTTAATTTGTTGCTAGCCAGAAAGTAAGTGACTAGAATTTGTTGAATTTTTATTATGGATATTTTGTCATGTTTGCATTGTATTCTCAGCATTGCCACAAGGGGCACTTTGGCCTAAATGATCAGATTTTCAATTTCTAGAGATCTGAGTAAAAAAATAACACACAACAAAGGAAAATATCTAAACAAGACATAAATCAATACCCAATAGCATAACCAAATTCTAGTTATTACATTTCTGCCTAGTGACTTTAAAAGCTCCCTGCAGCTTTCTGCCAAAAGAAAAGCTTGATGGTTTAATGCTAGTTAATACAATTAATGTTAATTGAAGTAAAATAAAATATACAAAAACTTTTTTCAGCTTGTTGCCAATGCAGCACTTAATTTATTTTAACTTGATATACTAAAAAAATAAATAAAACTGAAATAAAAAGACCATATAGACATAAAAACGATAAAAAAAAACTTTTAAATAAAAATGAAAAAAAATCTAATTCAAAATATTAATAAAAACTAATAGTATCTCATTCATGCTAAAATAACACTGGTTTAACGCTTGGAAATGAAGAATTTAAGACATACATATTAGTATTGTAATGTTACTGTTATACTGTAAAAATACAGTTATTTTCATAAATATTCTATTTTATATTTTACACTGAAAGAGTATTATTACATTGTAATATTTAATTTGGTTTAATAGTTCTATATATATAATATATAACGAGTGCCTCGATTGTGCAGTCCTACAATAAAGCACAGCAAATCTGGAGCTCTTTAAATAAAATTATTTTAAATCACAATTTTTATTAGAAAATTCGCAATGACGTTTTTTTTTTTCCCAAATGAGAGATGTACACTGAGATGAAAAAGCCTAAGACACACATTTTGGTTCAACATTACACTAAAATTCTTATGCTGATAATGTAATTTGTAATTAAAATATTTGTGCTGAAATAGAAGCATTTCCTCTAGTCATCTCAGACCTTTGAACACTGTATTTGCAGAAGAATGATGCAATCAGCGGAAGGTCGTTGCATTTTAGCATTAGTGTGTTTGCGCAGGACGTCCTGGCAGGGACTGCAGAGGGAAATGATTGATAACTTGCTGGATCTCAAGCAGAGAGCCCAGAGGTTGCCAACAGTATCTGGCAGGAGCCGAGCTCCCAGCCGCATGCGTGTCCCATGTGTCTTCAAAGGTCAAAAGGTCACTAGAATAGAGGGTAATTAAACAAGACCACTTCTGATACACGCTGATGATGATGGTGAGGAAGAAGCTGCTGGTGATATTCCACTCATGAACACGACCACACAGTCTGTGAGCGCCTTTAGAGCGATACAAAACCTGGAACCACATATAAATGTTTTATGGTTTATACTCAAGGTGGTCATTTCACATGCCCTTGATTTTCTAGATGTGTGTTTAAAGCGTAAGAGCCTTTGAGACCAGCGATACCAGCTGTCTGATTCTCTTTGGAAATTTCATTCAGTTGCTCGTCTCCTCCAAGAGAACACCACAGACCGAACCATCATTCACTAAAGATATATGTGTGTCAGTCTGTAATATTTGGAGCACACCCCAGCTCAAGGATGAAGGCGATGAAATTTTGATTGGTATTACAGCGTTGCCCATAAATCACATCAAAGAGCACATCAGTAGTCAAGATTTAGAGCTGCTTTTTGATGCAGTTGCTGTGTATTTAGCAATGCACACTCATTACTTTTCAACTAGTTTCATTTTAAGAGAGATTTTGTATAAGATGAATTGTGTGAATAGTTAATGAAATGATGTTTGAACAGCACAGTATTAGAAAAAAAACCTGACAGTGACAATATTCAGTTTTTCTGCAATATATTTTGCAATATATAAAAAAAACAAAAAACCCCCAGAAATTTTCACCAGTTGACTTGAAGAGTTACATTTGGAAATAAAGAATGATTCTAGAATAATTGGCTTGGTTTTGTTTAAAAAGCTGAAAAAATACATTAACAAAGTAAATCCGTTTACTATGAAGACTTCTGATTTTGTTTAATATTTTTACTTTGTAGTACTGCTATTACTACTATTTTTAATAATAATAATAATAATTGTTTTTGTTTTATTATTATTATTATGATTATATATAAAATTGTGCAGCCCTATAAAAAAGTACAGCAAACTTTTGCATTTTTATTTTTTAAAAATAGCATTTTAAATTGTAGTTTTTTTTATAAAAAAATTGCAATAATTTTGTTGTGGAGTGCATCTGCATAGAAAACAAAAATAATATGGGAAAGTTGAGATTTTATACTTTAACCAACTCAGACCTCTTTTTAAAAACACTTTCCACTTTTTTTTCATAGGTCACATTTCCACTCTTTTCACTATAAAATAATATTATGATTTACTGCGATTAATATTAAATAAAAAAATATTTAACAAAATAAGAAATATATTGCAATAATAATTTTCTAGAGTAAAATATAAATGTAATAAAAAAAAATTTTTTTTTACAGCTGTAAAATTACAATACTAATATTTGCATCTGAATTTCTTCCTTTTTAAATGTTAAATTCACAGTAAATGAACCAAGCCACTCTGAGATGCCGAAACATTATATTGTGAGTGCAATCTTCATTGTGAAACCAGCAGCACACACAGTATATTTATTCAAATAAATCTTTTCAATTTGATTATTGCATTAAACCAACCATATCACAATATCAGTTTCTATATATCGTGCAACCACAAATTTGACACTTATACCCCCGGTTTCACAGACAAGGCTTAAGCCTATAAATGTAAGTCTGAGCTGTTTCAACTGAAAGAAACTTGCACTGAATGATCTTAAAATATATCAGTGCCTTTGTTTTGTCTCAAGATGGACACCAGTAATGTTTTTGTCTAAGGCACGCTTATAAAAATTACTTAAATGTCCTAACTGAACTATGGCCTTAGTCTAAGCCCTGTCTGTGAAACCAGGCCATAGTATTGTATAGTTCAACAGACCAGCATTGATTGGAGGGAATAGGTAGAATGGGAACTGGTATCTGCTACCTAGGCTCATTGGAAATACGTGCCTCTATATACATTTCAAAACTGAAAAAACATACCTATATGTATGCACTGCAGTTTCCAGTTGAAATTAACACTATAGGCAGTAAAACTCTGACAACTTTTATTCCTTTTCACACAAAGTATGATTTACAGGGACAGAGTTGTGATTAATAAAGCCTAATGTTTACACAATTACTTGCAGAATTTTATGTTATGACTTCAAAAAAATTTAACATCCTGCACAATTTGAAAACTGATACTTTGAATGTTGTCATCACATATGTGACCCTGGAGCACAAAACCAGTTAAGTCGCTGAAGTATATTTGTAGCAATAGCCAAAAATACATTGTATGGGTCTAAATTATTGATTTTTCTTTTATGCCAAAAATCATTAGGACATTAAGTAAAGATCATGTTCCATGAAGATATTTTGTAAATTTCCTACTGTAAATATATTAAAACTTAATTTTTGATTAGTAATATGCATTGCTAAGAACTTAATTTGGACAACTTTAAAGGTGATTTTCTCAATATTTAGATTTTGTTGCACCCTCAGATTCCAGATTTTCAAATAGTTGTATCTCAGCCAAATATTGTCCTATCATAACAAATCATACATCAATGGAAAGCCTATTTATTCAGCAATTTCGAAAAATTGACACTTATGACTGGTTTTGTGGTCCAGGGTCAAATTTACAGCTTCATATGCATTAGTTTTGTAACTCAGTAGATTTGCTCGGTAGCTCATGTGATACGGAATTGCAGTTGATTGATGAAGAGCTCCAGTACGAATCTCGTGAAACTATGGTTCGACAAAACAGCTCAAATCCACATAAGAAAGTTAAAATAGCTCGGCTGCATCAACAAATAGTTTATAATATTTTACAATATCAACAAACGTTTTTATATCACTTTTGCATTTGTTAACACTATTGGGTAGGTTTAGGGTTGGGTTTGGTGTAAGGGTTATATTATTTTCCAACACGATAGAACATTAAACTTTAGCGACACTCCCCGGATATTAGAATTCTGAACAGCCACAATATGTACATCTAGCAGCGTAATAAAAACTGCAATACATGCCTGTACCAATGTAATATAAACATGTCACTGTCACATATTGAATGTGTGTTTTAGCGCTCTGGACATTTCACTTTGAAACTGCAGTAAGGTATGTAATTACAATGTTGCAGAAATGTATATAGAGGCACGTATTTTCATGAGCCTGGGTTGGATATCCTCAGTTGACTAAAAAGTGGCAAAATATTTAACATTAATAATTAAATGCAGATAGTGATAATTTGCAGACCAGTTTTTACATGAAGCATTTCATTTAAATAATTAATAATACAATCAGGCAACATTGATCTTTAAATATGATCTTTGTCTTTTCCAGAAAGAATCTGTCTGTCCTCCATGTTCTCTTTAGATTCAATGGCCATTTTGAGTTTCTGCCAGAACGCTCGAGTATCTTCACCAGGTTTGGGGCGCCGTAGATACGTCCGCTTCTTCACCAGCTTGCGCATTCGGTAATACGGCGAAAGCTGGTGCGTGGGAATATCCTCGAGAAAAACTAAAACCAAAACATCTTTCTGTTCATCAAAAAGTCTGAAGCTGGCCACCTGGATCTCATGCGAACACCAAACGCTCTTCAGGTAGTTGTGCGTGATCAGGCAGACGGTTTTGCGGCTGTTGTATATTGCATCCATGATGTTGTCGATAATGGTCTTTCCTGGCTGGAAGTCTCGGTGATGAAGGCACAATCTCAAGCCGTGTTGACCCTCAAGTTTGGGCACAAGTTCTTCCAGAACCCATGGTTCCTCTTGAACATTGTATGAAATGAATGCGTCATATTGGAAATCCAGATTATTTAAGGGTTGCTTCCTTTTTTTGTCATTGAGGAAAGCTAAAAAGAGGTAGTACGCATAGACCAGCTGCCATTTTAGAAAGTGGTAGATAAATGAAATGACTAGAGTGAGAATGACAATGGAAGAGCTGTAGACAAAGCTGATGAAGGCGTAATTCACATTGCAGGATTCAGTGTTGAAGGCCGCCAGACTCTTTCCGCTTAAAGAAAGGGGATAGCGACATTCGTACCTGTTCAGGTAAAGCACCTGCGTTTTATTGTTCTTGACAGCCCAGTCAATGAACCAAGCGTTACTACAGTCGCACGTGAAGCTGTTGTTTTGCAAGTCAAGCTCTTTGAGTTGAGAAAGCGATTGGATGACGGTTTTGTTTATAAATTGAAGGTCATTCGTACTGGCCCGTATGATCGTCAAACTGGAGAGATTTGCATCAACTAAGAAGTCCAAAGACTTAAGGTGAGTCCGACTCAACGTAATCTTATTTAGGCCTGATATTGGCTGGAAAAGCCTGGACGTCAAGGCATTCCTGTTCACAAAATTATTACTTGTCAAATCCAAGTGAGTAAGCTTGGGAGTGCAACTAAATGTGTCCACATGTAAATTCTTAACATTAAGGTTCCCAGCAAAAATGACTTGCAAGTTTTTGAGACCTTTCAGGAAGTTCGAAGGGATGTTGTTTAAGCCTCGACGTTGACTGTTAATCTTCAAAACTCTCAGTTCAGTTACCAAGATGAATGGTGGACTTTTTAGCTCCTCTTGAGTCTCGTATGAGATGTAATTGCAACTCAGATCTACACTCTGTAGGTTAGGCGTACCAGCGAACACAGCATGGTTTCCTAGAGTTCTTTCTGTGATTTTGTTAGATGCAAGATGCAACTCTGTTAAATTTATCAGTCCTTCAAAAGCATTTGGATAGATATTTAATATTTGGCTATCTGAGAGTTGCAAGGTCCGAAGGGAATCCAAAGCTTTAAAAGAGTAACTTTGGATGGCACTCAACTTATTGTTATTCAAATCCAGGTATTGTAAGTTTTGGGGGCCGTATTTAAAGGTGTCTCTGACCGTTAACATACGATTGCTGCTCAAAATGAGCTCTTCAAGATTTCCTAAATCCTTAAATACACATGCATTGATTGTCACAATTTGGTTCTTATGCAAATAGAGGTGCCTTAACTGCGTCAGATTCGCAAAATCAGAGCAGTCAAGGTTTTCAATACTGTTGAGATGAAGATCGAGGACCTGTAAGTTGGGGAGAACCTGAAGAGTGTCGTTCAGTTGCGTCAGAAGGTTCTTTTGTATTCGTAACTCTGTCAAGTTGGCTAGATGTTCGAATGACGACTTATAGATTCTCGATATTCTGTTGTTTCTCAGGTGCAACTCATTCAAAAGTGCACACGGTCTAAACATACGATCGGTAAGTACAGAAAGTTGATTGTTCTCCAAGTGGAGACCCCTCAGACTGGGAGAACATGCCTTCTGTAAAAGCGTCTCCACCTTGAACCCATTCAGACCATCCAGTGCCATCCAGGTCACAGAAGGGAAATTCTGCATTATATAACCTAGCTGGTTCTCTTCAATGTGATTCCTACTGAGGTTGAGAGTCTTAACTGTGTTCAGGAATGCCTTGTCTAGAATAAACCAACCGGAAGTATCGGTCTGGAAACAGGTTGACAAGTCCATGTACTCAAGACCAGGAAAGATGTTTTCTGCCATCTTGAACACTGTCAAGGGATTCATCGACAGATCCAACTTTTTCAAACCAAAGAATGCCGATGGGATGTCACTTGAGTTGAAAACTCTGAAGCCGTTCTTTCCCAAGTAAAGTTCCTCCAGATGTGGTACTTGAAGAAGAGGATGGAGTTTGGAAATGTGCTTCAAATTGTTATTGGTGAAGTTTACGAGCCTCAAATTCGAAAGTGTCGCAAGCGACTGGTTTTCAATCATCTCTATGTAATTCGAGTCGAGTCTTAAATAAGTCAGATTTGCAAGACCGTTGAGCAGTTTTGTGGTCACCGTTTTGATTTTATTGTGGGACAGGTTGAGCTCTTCCAGGTTTGTTAGGTCACTCAATGCATTGGCGTGTATTTCATATATGCTGTTGTGGGATATGTTTAAAATGATCAGATTTGAAAGTCTGATGAAATCCCCTTCGACGATCTGATGGATGGCATTGTAGGAAATATCCAGATTCACAGTGTTGTGGGGTAACGGTGAAGGTGTTTTCCTGTAGCCCATCCTGTTGCACAGCACCTTCAGATGGCCAGAGTATTCAAAAGGGAAATAAATGGTGCAGTTACCTAAAGAAAAGCCATCGGTCAGGTTTGTGAGGACACAACAGTTCAAAAGGAAGAGAAACGCAGAACTTTGCCTCATTTTGATGTTTCACCCTTTTTTTGCTGTGTGAAATCTGCAAATAACAGAAGTCTGCAATGATTTCGAAGGGCGATAACAAGACCTCAAAATAGACTTCCTTATTTCTCAATCCTGATTGGTTGTCTCAAACAGTGCCTTGATCTTCCCCTGTAAGACACAATTTTTGTTTAAAAACACACTATTCTTTAATATTTTGATATGTCCACTTGTCTAATGTCTTGTGATTTGTAAAAGCTATTATAGATTCAGGAAAGTGTGAAAATTATGCTTGAAAGTCAACAAAAAGACAAATTTGTTACCATAACTGATAATTATACAGGGTTTCTGTGGGTCTTAAAAAGTCTTAATTCACCTTTCAATAAACTAAAATGGTCTTAATCAAAGCAGAAAGCCTTAAATTCATAAAGTCATGGCAATGCATGTATGAATTTCTAAAAATGAACATCATCTTCTGTATTTTTATCTTGTTTTCTAATACAAATACAAAATATTTTTATCTTGTGTACTTATACAAGATTCGGTAACACTTTACAAAAAGGTTCATTAGTTAACATTTGTTAATGACTTTAGTTAACATGAACTAAGAATGAACAATACTTCAACAGCATTTATTAATCTTACTTAATGTTAATTTCAACATTTACTAATGATTTATTCAAATCAAAAGTTGTGCTTGTTAACATTATTTCCCTTTCGAATGGGAACTCAGACGCAGTGTCTCCTTCCACTTCTCGGGGAACCATGGTTGCATGCATAATCTGATATGTTAATGCACTGTAAATTAAAATGAACTAACAATGAACGACTGCATTGTCATAAACTAACATTAACAAAGATGATTAAATACTGTAATAAATATATTGTTTATTTTTTGTTCATGTTAGTTAATACATTAACTAACAATAACTAATTGAACCTTATTGTAAAGTGTCACCCAAATTTCTAAACGTCCTTAAATCAAAATAGATTTATGTAAGATCCAAAATATGATAGATATGAAGATATGAAGTCTTGTTTTCTGAGAAATAATACAACATGTTCTTTAAATTTTCTTTACTTTGTCTTAAAATGGTCTAAATTTAACTTCATAAAACCTGCAGAAACCCTGTAGTTTTTTATTGTACATTTACAATTAAAGACAAATGCATTTCGATTTATTGGATGCTACTTTTTTTGTAAACATGGAAACTTGCAATTTTATCAAGTGTAAACATCTTTTCTTTTTCTTTTTTTTTTGCAGTATCTCCACATTATTACAAATATAAGAAAGACCCCTACCTTGTTTGTCTATATTTCTCAGTAGCAGCATGACATGCTACCCAGTATATCAGAGATCTACAACAGTTTTAAAGGAAGAAGCTATTTAGTTCCCTCTGTTTTAAAGCAGAATTTTGAAGGATGTGACGTCACTGCTGTACTATCTGTGTCTTTGCAGGCTTCGTCATAATTTCAACACCACAGATTGTTCTTCTTTGTCATCACATGATTTAAAAAAGACTTGTTAGTCAGCAGAGGCGTTCTTACTGCATTAAGAGTAAATACATAGAAGAGAAATTTATCGACAAAACAACTTATCAAATACATCTTTTAAATTGCACATTGCATAGTTTTTTCATTATATGATGGTCAATTTAAACATTCATCTTTGTGTTTTCAGTTTTTGCGCCTGACCTTATTGAATATGCATTTCTAGGAGTTTCCCTTTCAGATGCAAAATGTAGGGAAGGAGAGTATTCAAATGAATCACACAATGAGATTTACTAACGTTGCGCTTGTCAAATTACTGGTATTTGCAACATTATTTAACGCCCAAAAAAGCATGTCTTAAACTATTGTTGGCAGAGGAGGCCCCGCAGAGAACAGAGAGCACGTGGTAGAAGGGAGAGGATTTTTTCCACACGTTTGAATTTATTTGGAATGCAAGAAGAACACGAAAATATTGTTTGCCAAGCCATTTTATTTTTAATTTGCTTCAGGAAGGAAAAGAAGACTTGGAACCCTCAACTAGGAGTCACACAATACCAGGGGTGCGTTTCCCGAACAACGACGTAACTCGCTGATTAACCACCATAGTACGATGCATCGTTTTGAAAACGAATTAGCTAGTCACGACTGTTTCCCGAACACGGTCGCATCTCCGTCGTTTGAACCACGTTAGTTCAACAACATAGGGCCATTGTTAATGACGTCACACGCGTGTGGTGGAGGAATAACTTCTGCTGTTTAACTGATTAGAGATCTCTAAGATGCTGCTGTATTGAACATGGCACCTACTGACTAATTTACAATTTTTTGTTCCCTGTCATTTTGCTTTATTTGATGTTTGATTCATCGCGGCTTCCCTCTTACGTCATACTCCTGGGTTCCCTTTGGCATTTATGCACATGAGCAGTTTTCAAAAACGGCGCTTACAAGGAACGTGCAAAAATACATAATTGAAATGCATTTTATATTTAGATAGTACTGCATGTTAGCTTGCTTGTTTTGCCCAAGAGCATATTTATTTAAGCCCATATATCTTATTAACATAAACTATGCTTCTAACCTAACCACAGAGAGCTGTAGTTCCACGTAAGTTTGTGACTGTGTTTGCGAACGTTCGTTTGAACTATGAACTATGCTGGGGTGTGTTTCCCAAAAGCATAGTTAGCTAACTATGGTGGTAAGTCCCATTGAACTCTATTGGTAACGACGGAACTTGCGACCATAATTTATTTTGGGAAACGCACCCCTGGTAACGATGGAAATTGCGACCATAGCTGGCTAACGATGCTTTTGGGAAACGCACCCCAGGTCTATCAGAACTTCTTGCAACTTATAGCATTTTTTGGCCTCCGGTTCTTTTCAACGTACTATGGCTTCTTTATTTCTTTATTTGCGACTGCTCTAATTTGCTCTGCGCTTGGTATATTGCGTTGGTCGATATGTAAATGAGATGTTGCGACTGTGTTCTTTAATTTGCGTGTTGTTAGTAAATCACCCACAGAAATTTCCACGCCCATCAGAGCTCTTTTGGAATTGCGCTCTTGCGCTAATTTGCCCTGTTTAGTAAAACTGCATGGCTCTCATTTACCACATGTGTTAATATATGATGTTTTAACAGGTGGTAAGGAGAATAAGATGCCCATCCTAATCTCAAAGATCTTCAAAGGACTGGCGGCAGACCAGACGGAGGCTCTTTACATGGGCGATGCGATTCTGTCCGTGAACGGGAACGACCTCAGAGAGGCCACTCATGACGAGGCTGTTCAGGCCCTCAAGAAAACTGGCAAGGAGGTCATTCTGGAAGGTAAGATGGAGCGGATTGTTTGACTTTAAGGAATAGATCAGCCAAAATTTTTTTTTTTTTACTGGTTTTGGTCCTTGGTGAATTTTTATGTTAAGATCTTGATCATTCTTTTACATATAATTGTGGGCTGTCAAGCTCTGGAATGACAAACACCATGCATATTTCTCTTCTGAAGTCATACAGTACATTAGTGAGGACTAAGCCCAAATTTAACTCATTATGTGCTGGAAATCATGAAGGCTTAAACCTACTGTAACTCTCCTGAACAAATGGTTCTTTTGAGTCTGATCGTTAACTAAAACCATTTAAAAATAACATTTCATTACTTGATACAAAATAACATTTAAAAATGTTTCAAATGTATTTGTTTCAGCTACAGTAGTTGCCAAGGCAACATTTAGTTGTTTTTGTTTAGTTTAACTTGAAGTACTAAAATAACCAAAAATAAACAAACTGAAAAAAACTACGTTTAATTAAATATGATGTGAAAAAAGTTAACATTAAGTGAAATAAAATAAAATATCTAAAAAATAAACTGATTGGATTACAGCTACAGTCGTTGCCAAAGCAACATTTCTCATTTTTGTTTAGTTTAACTTGAAGTATTAAAATAACAAAAAAATAAAGAAACTAAAAATAATAAATAAAAGCTATATATACCTATTTAATAAAAAAATATGAAAATAAAATCTCATTCAAAATATTGGCAAAAACTAGTATACTTTTGATTCCGTTCATCCAGTTTGGTCTGAATGATTCATTCACCAATCAGAATGATTCCTTGACTCAATGATCCATGTACAGTTCACTGGAGTGGAGAGTCATCTCTGAATTTGCACAAAAATCAGACTTGGAATACAGAGTCATATTATATGATACTTTTATGGTATTTTTGTAATTTTGGAGCTTGACCCACTCATTCACTTCAAGCCTTTTACAGCAGCTGGCGTTGACCAACTTTCCTTTTTTAGTTTGCACACTGTTTCCATTCTGTCTTTCTCTTAGTGCAGGGGTCAGCGACCCTTTTGACATGAAGTGTTTAGATGGGAAACCATCAGACCTTAATAACTGCGCACAAGTGTTTGGAACTAAAACTGAGCATTAGTATATCAGTGAAAGATAATTACATTAATGCACATCTTTAAAAGGCTTGATGGAGTCCATAATGGAAGATGGGCTGTATAGTTTTTATGAGCCTGCACGTGTGTGTGAGATACCCGCAATGCCATATCAGCATTTTAGCCCCTTTAAGAAGGCTCTTAAGCACCAATGATGCAGGAGTGAACGGGGTTTGCATGTAATGCTGCTCTCAGGTCCTACTTATGAGTTCAGAATTCATAATTACGATGAGATGTACCATCAGTGATTTTTGGACTGGATGTTTTGACACTTTCATATTTCTTTCTGTATTTTTTTAATATTACAAACACAGAAAGCTTTTTTTTAGCACTATAGCACAATAAAATGAAGAGTAAATGATGCACATTAGGCTGTGTGCTTCAAAAATCATTTCCCTAATATTTCTGTTTTGTTTTTCAGACAAAATATTTACACATTTTATATTATTTTAAATATACTTTTATGTATAAGGCTTACATAATTTGGTTAGATTTATGAAACAAAAAAATAAAGAAAACAACTTGGCAATAAGGTTAGAAGAATACTTAATAATTACATTTACATTAATATTTTACATTTATGCATTTAGCAGACACTTTTATCCAAATCAACTCTATAAATACTCTAATAAAATAAATAATTAAATAATTTGGTAACACGTTACAATAAGTTTTCATTTGTATTAGTTAACTATATTAGTTAACATGAGCAACACTTTATTGAACAAGCATTTATTAATCTTAACAAGCATTTATTAATACTCACATGAACAAACATTTATTAATCTTAGTTAATGTTAAGTTTAATGTTTACTAATACATTATTACAATCAAAAGTTGTATTTGTTAACATTAGTTTCGTTTAGATTACCTTAAAGTCTTTAAATAATTAAAACTAATAAATAAAATTGATAAAAACTACAGACATATTTTTAAAAAACTAATAAAAACAAAATTACTTAAACATTAACTAAAATTAAAGTGCAAAAATAAATAAATAAATCAAAACAAATTCAAAATAGTAATGTCACCTAATAGATGAGCTAAATAAATGAAATGTTTTTCATTAAGACGTACACAAATTAAATGCAGACTTAATTGTACAGTCACCATACAGCTTATTTTGTTCAAAGAAAATTGGCTTTCACGATTATACTTTAAAAGACTATATGAATTCTGACATTACTTATTGGTTATATATTTGGTGAATATTAAAGAAGAAAATGATATCAAGACATCTACAACACTTTAGACACTTTGTCTCATTGTCTTCTGTAATTCTCAATGAATGATCCTGCATCTGTGAGTTAGAGACAGACGGGCAGCATGAGAGAGTCACAACAGGAACGATTGGAAGCATAACAATTGATGTCATGCGTTGCAGCTTTTCCTACCATGCTTGGGCACAAAAGGCTTGATTTTTCAGAGGCTCATCATCACACACACACACAGACACACACACACACACACACAGACACACACACACACACACACACACACACACACACACACAGACACACACACACACACACACACACACACACACACACACACACACACACACACACACACACACAGACACACACACACACACACACACACACACACACACACACACACACACACACACACACACACACACACACACACACACACACACACACACACACACACACACACACACAGACACACACACACACACACACACACACACACACACACACAGACACACAGACAGACACACACACACACACACACACACACACGAGCAGCTCAGACTCTTACAGTGGTTTCTAGCTCAGGGATTTACTCTGCTTAGTGAGTTTTCGATGTGTTTGGTTCTGCCTCCTTCTGCTTTCCTCACACATCAGCCATTACATCTGCTTCAGCACTGAGGCATTCAGTCCTGCTTGATTCATTCGTACTGGATCATACTGTGGATGTGGAGAATGATCTCTCAGACACACATTTAACATCTGATCAGGTTTACTGTTGGCACCTTTTGTCTCACACATTTCTGTCTGTCGTTCTTGTTGAGAGTGGGAGGACTTTCTCCTGTGACATTTGAATCAAACAAATCAAGCATGAAGGTTTGTGACCTTCAGCTGCTCCAGATTTATTGACTATAAAATTCATCATTCATGGGAGAATATGTGGGTTTGAGTTCTTGTCTAGCTGAGAAGGATTCAGTGGAGGATCCTTTCTGTGCAGAATCATTGTGAAGCTTCTGCAGTCTCTCACATAAATGTGTCATTGCGCCTGATTTAAAGACGAAAGTAAACAGAATCCTTCTGATTCCATGTTAACACCATGTCCAAACCAGACGTGACACGACGTGCTTCCAGTGTTAAGTCATGTTTCTGTTCTGTTCTGCATGCTTGACAAAATCACAGAATGTTGCATATTTAATATCCTGCAAATATAATTTTCACTCTATCAATGTATGTTATCATGTCAAACGTCTATTTGTTAAATGTTAAACACAAGAAAATGTATCAAAATATGAAGCAACTGTTTTCAACATTGATAATAATCAGAAATGTTTCTTGAGCAGCAAATCAGCATATTAGAATGATTTCTGAAGATCATGTGACACTGAAGACTGGAGTAATGATGATGAAAATTCAGCTTTGATCACAGGAATAAATTATATTTTAACATATTCACATTGGCAACTGTTATTTTAAATTGTAATAATATTTCAAAAATGTTTTGATGTATTTTAATCAAATAAATGCAGCCTTGGTGAGCAGAAGAAACGTATTTCTAAAACAATACATAATCTTACTGACCACAAACTTTTGAACAGTATAGTGTAAGTGTGCATTTTATTCAGAGTGGATTGATTACTGTTTACTCTAATAGTATGTGATATATAGAACAATATTAAACTCTTATACAGTAATATGCCATATGTTTAATGCTATTGATGTCAATTGTTTTGCATTTTTAATGCAATTAAAAGTGAGAAAATCAAATCAAGTACATTGCATTATGGGATACAGTATGCTGTGATCATGTACTAAACATGTTGGCAAATGCATTTCATCCAAGCATTCCATGCATGCGTAATATTCACAAACTGTATACAGTACACTACAAAAATAGTCTGAGTAGCATGCTATTCTGAACATATCGCTCATCAAATGCTGAGATCCTCCCCCCCTCGCATACTGAACGCATGACTTCATTCCAGGTCAGATCTTCATACTTGTGGCCAAATTGAATATTTGCACTTAACTAAATTAAAATCATAAGCACTTCCAGCTGTTTTACGGCTTCCAGTCAGGAGGAGAAGTTGTGCTGTATTTCTGTGATGATGAAAGTGTTTCTCTCCAGATTATTCAGACGTTAATGAAAAGGAAAACATGCCTTAGCTACTTGATCCAAGCACACGCTGCTTATATTAAACAGTTTAAATATGGAAACACACACACTCTTTTACAGTTTTTTTCAACTGCTTACACACATTTTCTAAACTTTACACACAAATCAAAGAATTGCACACACAAAATACAAAATACCTCACATCTCTTGCAAAATGAAGCATTGCATTCAAAATATCACAAACACATCTCAAAAGCGAACATTTGCAAACACCTTTGCCATAATATTAATTCCTGTTAGATTTGTGTGTGTTACATAGAGAACTGTGTGTTGTGTTTTGCAAAAAGTGTTTTATGAAATTGAAAACTGAGTCAAATGCTGAGAATTAGTGTCTGGTTTTGCAGATTTGGTGTGTGCTTCTGCTGTTTGAGTGTCAGCTTTCAGAAATTGTGTGACAAGTAAAGATTTTGTGTGTAAGCTGTTGAAAAAAACTGTAAGTTTATAATTCAATGACATTGAGGTATTTTTAAGTGTTCAAGTACTTTTTTTGGGATCGCTGTGCATGCACCAGTTTGGTCCGGTGGTTTTGTGTGTGTGTGCATGTGTGTTTTCAGGAACATTTTTGTGTAGGCGATGAGCGACATTCCGGGCACAGCGTTCTTAGGGAGTCACGGTGTAGCCAATCAGACGGATTCCGGACGCTCCCACGGCAACCGGAGGGCAGGGGCTCGACTGTAGGGGTCTGTTGTGTTTGACGTGGCTCTGGACTCTTGTGTTTGTCCAGTCAGGCAGCAAGAACAACTGCATGCCTCCGTGTCGTCCGACCCGGGCCTCAGCACCTGGAAACCAGCGACCAAAGTCAGCAGCTAGAAAAATCTCTATCTAGTCTCTTAAAGGATGCTCGCTTTGTGTCCCAAAGGGCAGGAATGTTCACGTTTAGATAGAGCAATGACAGCGCAGACAGATTTATATCTTGTTTTTCTTTTCCCAGAAACGTTTTAAGTGAGTGTGTGAATGCAGATGTGAATGTTTGGCTAATGTATCGCAAGAATTCAAGGAGCGATAGAGTTTCCCTCAAAAGTCTGTGTCATTATACTAGATGTTTTTATTCAGGTCACTGGATTCACTAACTCAGAAAGACAAACTCGTGGAATATTTCATTGCTTTCTCTTTCATATCTCAGGTATGGAAGCTTGCTTCCGTCACAGAATTAAAAATATAGTTGAGACTTTTTATTTCACAATTCTTTTTTTTACAGAATCACAAGTTTATACCTCACAATTCTGACCTTTTTCTTGTAATTATGATTTTATATATCACAATTCTGAGTTTGTCTGTCAATTCTTAGTTTGTCAATTTTTTTTCTGAATTCTATGATTAAGTCTTGCAATATTGAGTTTATATCACACAGCTCTGGCTTTTTTTTCTCATAATTCTCTGATTATATCTCATAATTCTGACTTTTTTCTCATAATTCTCTGATTATATCTCATAATTCTGACTTTTTTCTCATAATTCTCTGATTATATCTCGTAATTTAATTTTTTTTCTCATAATTGCGAGTTTATATCTCATTCTGAGTTAATTATATGAGGAAGTCTGTTAATTGTGAGTTCACATCTCACAATTTTGACTCTTTTCTCTGAATTCTGAATTAATTTTTAGTCAATTCTGAGTTTACATCTTGCATTTCTGACTTCAGAAGAAAAAAAGTCAGAATTGTAAGATATCAGCTTCCATACTCAGGAGACTTAATTATGTTTCATATAAAATATCAATGTTATCTTAAATGTTTGTTTAAAAAATGCTTGGAGAAAATCCTTTTAATTTTTTTTCTCAATTAAATACAAAGAAGTGACATGATGTAACACATTGATTTAAACATGACATTTTGAAGGAATACTGAAAAAGTGGAAGCGCTTTAATGAGAAATGTTTGAGCTCATATTGAGATCTCTGAATTTTGATTGCAGCACAGTTTGAGATCTCTTCTGAAATGCTAGAGGAGACACGTGTGAGACATTGAAGAAGTCTTTGTTTGCTCTCCATTCAGTCTTGTTACTGTTTAAGAGAAACAATTGAGATACTCAAAAAGATCTCAAAAGTGATTTTTCAAAAAACATGAACCTACACTGAAAAAAATGTGGTGTAAAAATTTTCACTCAGAAATTGCTAATAACTTTCAAAATTATTTACAAAGAAACGGCAAGAAACACTGACTTATACCTCAAATTTTGCATTTGAAAGACTGCAATAGTATTTTATTGTAAAACATGCTCCAATAATCTTTATTTATGACTACAACACTCGTTTTTTACCGTGTAGTAAGAGTATGGAGCTATGAAATCAATGTGGAGCAGCTCAGATCATTTGAAGAGAAATGTTTGAGCTCATATTAAGATCTCTGACTTGAGTCTTTTATCAGAAGAAACATCTTAGAAGGCTTCAGGTCTCTTCAGTCTCGTTGCTGAGAGACAATTGAGATACTAAAGGAAACATCAAAAGTGTTTTTTTTAAGATGCATGAATTTATTTACATTAAGTTATTGCAGTCTAACACATTTCATAATGCAACGATGCACAAATAGATTTATGTGTAGAGAGTTTATGAAGTGTTTGCATTCATATACTAAAGCAGAGATGTCTTTATTTCACAGTTGAATCTGGTATTGGACTGGATCCTAACATTTGGTTTGGGTTAAACCAAATCATTCAAAGATGAGCAGTGTTTTTCCGCCTGTTACTCATCAGAACAATCATGACCTCCTCCCTGTTTCCTTCCCTTGCTTTTCTTTTTCCTACCGTTTCCACATTGAAAACCAATAGACTGCTCCTATTTTAATCAATGGAGCTAAACACGGCCATCGTTGCTCTTTAATCTGTAACATTTTCTCCTAGACAGCAACGAGACTAAATGGAGAACAAATGAAGACTTTTGTTTAAAGCCAGTTGGATTTCTTTGAGTGAAACAGGATTTTCCATGTGAAAAATGTAGGATTGGACTTGATTTTGGGCCATATTAATCAAGTAAATGTTCATTTCTCTGTGTGTCTTCTAGAGTTTTAGAAGAGATCTCAGCTCTGTCTCTAAATGTGCTTCCAATTTGCCAAAAGTCTGCAAGACTCGTCAAATGATCTGAGCTGCTCTCTGTGTTCATTTCATAGCTTTATACTCTTACTGGATGACAAACCTGTGTTTCATTAAGATAAAAGGAGAAACATCTCAGACAAAGTTGAAATCCAGTGAGAAATCCACAGAGATCTTCATAAGTCTCCTGTGCTGTGAAAAACCTCTGCTCTTTACCGTTTCCTCACAAAAATGCACATCTCATGGTAATTTTAATTCCACAAAGGCCATTTAGTATCAGTCCCGAAGGGCTTTTGTGTGACAAAATCCTTACGTCTATAAATAGCCCCAGAATCCTCTAATAATCTAAACCTCTGACGGGAGTCTTTTGTTGATGTGATTAATGTTTGCTAGGAGATGCGAGACCACTGAAGACTTGAATTATGAGAAATCAGCAACAGAAGGACACAGTGGGACACAGTCGTGATCAGAAATAACGAGGAGCAGAAGATGAGACAGTTTCAGTGTGTGTTTGTAACATTGTATTGTTTGCATATGATTAAATAGATGCAAGACGAAGGCCAATCACAATTCAGTATGCAAGTATGATGTCATCAGTGCTGTTGCTTGCATTTTAAAGCTGAACATTCTCTTCAACTCAGTGTCAGATTTTCAAACTTTCTTACATTTCTTAAAACAAAGTTTATAAAAACTTTGATCTATTAGGAACAAATTGGACCATGTAAAGTTGAATAAGAGCTTATACTACTGTTCAAAAGTTTGTGATCAGTAAGATTTTTGTTTTTTAAAGAAATAAATATTTTAATCCAGCAAAGATGCAGATTGATCAAAAGTGACATTTATAATGATGCAAAATATTCCTCTCAAATAAATGCTGGGTTTTTTATTTTTTATTCATGAAACAATCCTGAAAAGTAAAATGTATCACAGTTTCCACAAAAATATTTAGCAGCACAACTGTTTTCAACATTTATAATAATAATAATAAATGTTTCTTGAGCAGCAATTAAATATTAAATTATATATATAAATTATAAATTACATTTTTACCCAGAAAACAGTCATTTTAAGTTACAATAATATTTCACAATTTTACTGTAATTTTTTTCAAATATAATAAAAATCTTACCAACCCTAAACTTCTGAATAGTAGTTTAATCTAAAATAGAACTGTTACATTTCGATAAAAGATTGATTTAGTGTTTTTCTTTGTGACTTTTTTCCACAGATGAATCATTCACAATAAGACCAGGAACATGTATTAAGAAAGTCAATAGAGTCAGCTTTATTTCCCGTCAAGTTTACGTCACTTTTAAAGAGCATGTGAGGCAGATTCTGCTGAGTGTGTGTGTGTGTGGGGTCAGCAGGTGAAGGACTGAGGAATTCACACACAACATGTGTGAAAACAGACTGTGTGTGTGCGAGATGCTGCATTCACTACTGTAAATGTATTTATAGAGCGAGAGAAAGACGGCTGTGTTTGTCCGCAGGTGTATGTGCTGACTAGCTGAAGTGTGTTAGTGAATGGCTGACCGCTGAGACGAGCTCCATTCTGAGCCGAGGAAGCCCCTCTCCGCCGGTATCACTCGCTCGGACAGAGACAGACAGAGAGAGAGAGAGAGACAGAGAGAGAGAGAGACAGACAGAGAGAGAGAGAGAGACAGACAGAGAGAGAGACAGGGGTGTGTTTCACACTTCAGCCTCTACAGTGAAACTCTATCTGCCCTTCATAGTGGCGTCTTCTATTTATACCATCATGAATGTGTGTGTGTGTGTGTGTGGTTTATTAGCACTGTTGAGGAACTAAATGTAGCACTGATACAAACTTAACTTAATTTTTCAGTTGCCTGATAATATGTGCAGCTTCACACTTGAGATTTGATGCAATAATCAAACACACTTTGTATCAAATTCAATCTTGTAAATTATTTCTTTCGGAATGTAGCACTGAATAGATTGTTTTAAATATATATATATTTATATATTAGTTAAATGCTGCTATTTTTACTGTATTTTGGAGTTTAATAATTGGGTTCATTCATTCATTCAATATAAATGTATCTAGTCAAGTTTCATACTCTCAACCTAATTTATATATTGAAATTTTCTATATTAAAATAATGTATATATGGACAACTATATATTGATAATAAAAGATATTGCTGATGCCATAATCAAACACACTGTGTTTAATATATTTAAACAGAAAACTGAAAAAATATATTTCTGATGCAATAACTATGCAATAAACATGATCTCTCTCAAATTTATTCTTGTGAATAATTTATTTTGCAATATACCAATAAACCAAAAAAAAAAAATATATATTTTTTTTTAAGTTAAATGCTGCTGTTTGTTACTACATTGTGGACTTGGTTTAATGAATGACTGAATTAATAAATGATTAATTTATTAATTTATTTTTATTTAATATCAGTTTATCTAGTCAAGTTTCATAAATTCAATGTAATTGAGATGTATAATTCATTAAATTTTGATCTAGATAACTGGATTTTAATTTAATTTAATTTTTTTTACATATATATGTTTGTATGTATGTATTTTGTCATTTATAAATTAGATCATTGGATATTGAAAACGATATTGCTTCCTTCAATATCTTCAGTGTAGTTCAGTAGCATGTAATGCAGGACATTGCTCTAATTTTATTCAGCAGCTGTTGTTTTGACCTCTGAATTTGATAAACTAAAGTGTTTTGACCTTGTATTAAATTGAATTGTATTAAACCGCTGGAGATACAATCTCCAAATTGTATTAAACGACTAACCTCAGCCTCTTATTTTCAACCTCTGAAGGTCAGAAGGCTGTAGTTTTTGAATAAAATGGGGAAAAATGTGACAGGATTTGGATATTTACTTTTTTCTATGCATGTTACATTGTAGCTTTGACAACGGTGTGAATATGTGGCCGTTTAAAAATGAACTAAAATATTCAGCATTCAACTTAAGTGTTTTATTAACCTCAAACACAGATGTGTTTGTGAATGTTGATTTATGACGGTTTCCTGTATTTATTTCTGGCAGCATTTATATATCATGCATTGTCCTTTTCAGTTCATGTGAAGTCAGTAGAAGTAAAGCGTCAGAATCTGCCATCGGTTTGTCTAAACTGTGTAAACGCTCTGGACTTCAGCACTGAACACACGGAGTAATACTTTCCTAATGGAAATGTTTTATTTTTGGTTGTGAACTTCTTTGGAACTTCTTCCTCTTTCATCTGAAGCTGCTTTATTGGTAGTTTGTTCTCTCCTTTTATAGCCGTTCAACTTAAATCAGCAAGATTTCAGAGTTTAGTGGGTTGTGCCCACAAATTGAGTCTACGGCTGTGTTCAAAATAGCATACAGTACTACTCATACTATTTTTGCAGCATGCATGCTGTGAACAGTATGCATAGAATATCTGTGAACTAATGCGTTTTACATTTTTATTTTTGCATTCATAATACTTGACTTTATTCATACATTTGTTTTTAAATTATTTAAAAATACAAAAGAATATTATTTGTATTTTTATAAATTGTATTTTATATTGTTTGTATTTTTTATTTGAAATTAGAAATGTTTAAAAATACATTTATTTATTTGTATTTTTTATAAATTGTATTTTATATTGTTTGTATTTTTTAAATAAAAAAATGTTTAAAAATACAAAAAAGTTATTTTATTATTTGTATTTTATAAATTGTATTTTATATTGTTTGTATTTTTTATAAATTGTATTTTATATTGTTTGTATTTTTATTTGAAATTTAAAAAGAAATTAAATACAAAAAAATCAGTTTTTATCATTTGCATTTTCTTCATAAATTGTATTTTATGTTGTTTGTATTTTTTATTATTTGAAATATTTGTTGTTGTATGATGCATGAAACTGTTTCACATACTATTCTTGCAAAACATCAGCCAGTATTCAGTTTTCTGTGTAGTATGTAGTAAACAGTATGCTAGTGTTCCAATCTAATCATAACTGTTTGTTGATCAGGACAGTAGTAAAGAGACCTGTGCTGAGCCGTATTTCACCATAACACTTTAAACTAGTTTGAATAATGCCCATCTCTGTCTCTTTTTCTCTCTGTAGTGAAGTATATTAAGGAGATGTCTGCGTTTTTTAAGGGTGGATCGATGACGGGACCCCCGGTGCTCGATTCTCCTCCAGCCACCCCACAGAAACAGACGGACCCCGCTCTGAACGAGACCCGGACCATCTCGCTCCGAATGTGCCACGTGACACGCAAACAGTGTCCGCCGGACACAGAGGACAGGTACAGACACACCTGTGGTGTTTAGATCTGTATCTGATTAGACTCATATTAGAAGATCAGGATTTACTCCAGCTTTTCTAATTCAAACATTAAACACGTTCTATGTCAGGTTACAAAACCACTAAATAGTTATCTATCATTACATTTGTTCATTAAATTTTTTTTTACAGCTTTAGTGTGCCTTGACGCACTGAAAAAAATAGACACATGTATATAGATTTATAATAATAAAAATAAATACTATATTCTTCCAATCAAAAGTTTGGGGTCGGTAGGATTTTTTAAATGTTTTTGAAAGTCTCTTCTGCTCACCAAGGCTGCATTTATTTGATCAAAAATACAGTAAAAACAGTACAATTTTGAAATATTTTTCCAATTTAAATTTGTTTTTCTATGTGAATATATTTTAAAATGTAATTTATTTCTGTGATGCGCAGCTGTATTTTCAGCATCATTACTCCAGTCTTCAGAGTCACATGATCTTCAGAAATCATTCTAATATGCTGATTTGCTGCTCAAGAAACATCATATCATATCATATCATATCATACTTAATATTGGCCATTATTTAAAGCCATAACATGGCCTCAACTCAATATTCTTAATGACCCCAAACTTTATATAATATAATATAATATAATATATTTTTATATTTAAGTTGAGCTATAACTAAATTAATCGAGTCTCTGACTCAATATTCTGATCGGATGAAACACCTATCAGCACATTCAACATTAGTGCATCATAAATCAGCCTACAGTTTGACTAATGAACTTTATTAGTCAGCAGAAGAGTTGTTTATAACTGTTATTATAGTATTATGCTTATTATGTAAATATAAGGCATTATGTCACGAGAGGTCATAGTGAGAGTCTGCTCTTCTGTCTCTGGAGGTATTTTGAGGTGGTGTCGTCAGACAGGAAGAAGTGTGTGTTTCTGCGGGCTAAAGATCATGCCATGGCTCAGGCCTGGTATAACGCCATCCAGACCGGCAGCACAGCGTTACTGAGCAGCACCAAAGCTGAGCTCAAAGCCCTGCAGCCCAGTCTGGACGTCACACACATCGGCTGGATCATCGAGCAGGTGAGGAACACACACACACACACACCTGAGACGAGATGATGCAGCAGAGCCTGATGACTGTGTGTGTGTGTGTGTGTGTGTGTGACATATGAGGACACAAATTTGTATAATGACATGGGTATGACACAGGTATTACAAGGAGAAGGTGATTTATGAGGACATTTCCCCATGTCCCCATATTTCAAAAGGCTTATAAATCATACAGAATGAGTTTTTTTGAGAAAGTAAAAATGCAGAAAGTTTCCTGTAAGGGGTAGGTTTAGGTGTAGGGTTGGTGTAGGGCGATAGAGAATATAGTATGTACAGTATAAAAACCATTACACCTATGGAGAGTCCCCACAATTCACAGAAACAAACATGTGTGTTTTGTGTGTTTGTGTGTGTGTGTGTGTGTGTGTGTTTTGTGTGTGTGTGTGTGTGTGTGTGTGTGTGTGTGTGTGTGTGTGTGTGTGTGTGTGTGTGTGTGTGTGTGTGTGTGTGTGTGTGTGTGTGTGTGTGTGTGTGATGGCAGGGCTCAGAGCGGCCGATCGTGGCGGTGTTGACAGACAGAGATCTGCTGCTGTTCACATCTCTACCCGACAGCAAAGAGACGCTCAACAGCCCAGACAAGAGCTATCCGTTAATTACCACCAGGTACACACACACACACACACACACACACACACACACATAACACACTCGAACAGTTTACACTAGAGCAATAAGACAAGAGGACAAGCATTACATGCATTTACCATGGTAAAACAGTGATGCTGGCACAATACATGGCAGATGACTATAGTGATAAAAAATGGATTTATAAAGTATGATAAAATATTATTTCATATATTTATTTTAGCATTTTATATAATATATTTGTCTGTTTTTTTTTTTACAAATATTAAAAATGCTATATTATATTATATTATATATCCATGGTCATGAAAAATCTAGAAAAATCTGAGAATTTTAAAAAAGTGATTGTAGGCTATAAAAAATCATGAAAAATATCTATAATTATATAAATTTGTCTTGGTATGCTTGATTGTCATATCAGTTAGCTCTTTGTGAGTATAATAAGTATAATGGCATGGGAATTTGTTAAGCAGAAGATGTAGCAACCTTTTAAAAAATTTTAATGAACAATTAAATTGATAGCAAAAAAGTATTTATTTATTCATTTATTAAAGAAAAAATATTATATGCTAAATAGTCCAATAATGGATATACGTATATATAATTTTTTTATTTTATTTATATTTTATAATTGTAATTATATTTTTATTTAAATTTTTATTTATACACACACATAACACACATTTATCATACTACAATGTGTATTTAGTAAGATTGATTGATTGATTGATTGATTGATTCATTCATTCATTTTTGGAAGAAAAAATTGTATGCTACTGTAAAAATGCCAAGAGTATGTGTTTATATATCTATCTATCTATCTATATATATATATATATATATATACGTGTGTGTCAATGCTGTCAAATGATTAATCGCGATAAATCGCATCCAAAATAAAATTTGTTTACATAATATATGTGTGTATTAGGGGTTGAACGACTTCTGATTTTTTAAAGTCGACTTTTATGTGATGAAAGTCGAGTCGAAGTCGACTAGTCGCTGATGACGTCATTAATGAAGAAATAAATCTGGAGCTGTGACAAACACCTTGTGCACATCTATGGCATATGACACAGCGCTGTCCACATGACTATTGCTCCTATAACAGCTGATTTTGATCAGTTCTTTTGTCTTTGAGTCGTTATATTTCTCACAGATTTCTGCTCGTTCTAAATCAGATACAGATAAAGTTGCACAGTAAAGATTACATTCATATGAATGAATGCATTAGAGAGAGCGATTGAGTGTGTGAATTAATTCTACCTGGCAGCGTCTCTCTACTAGTAGTGAAGCTGTGGGATTTAGTTATTAAGAAATATATGCTTGAACTTTTCAGTTTCTAAGCTATTTTACTGAGAAATCACAGAACAGTGTTGACAATACATTGAATGATTCTGTGCGCGTGATGTACTGTCTGTAGCCTATGTGTGTGCGTTACAGTGCAGCACGCATTAGATTAGAACGTGATTAACTGACCTGTACAATAAGCTGTTTAAAACCTGCATTCTCCCGTTCAATTTCGAGCATCCAGTAATATAATCACACATGTCTTGTGGAGAGCTTTCAGAGTATGAATTAATTTGTAATTTTAACTGTTTGGAAACGGAGCGTAAATGTGGATTTCTTATTCTGTTGCACCCTCTATTGGACCAGCCAAGTCGACGTCAAGCTTAAAGCGTCATGGCAGAGCACTGAAGTCGACTAGTCGATTAGTTGGTGCAACCCCTAGTGTGTATACTGTGTATATTTATTATGTATATTTAAATACAAACACATGCATGTATATATTTAAGAAAAATATGTTATATTTATATATTAAATATATTCATATATAACATAAAATATAAGAATATGAATATATAAATGTATAAATGTGTAAATATTTTCCAAATATATACTGTATGTGTGTATTTATATATACATAATAAATATACACAGTACACATACATATATAATGTAAACAAAAACTTTGATTTTGGATGCAATAAATCGCGATTAATTGTTTGACAGCACTAATATATATATACATTGTTAAAGTATTTACCATACTACAATCCAATGATTTGGTACATGTTTTTTATGGTGGGTTTTTTGTTGTTATTTTGTTTTGTCATTGTAATAAAAAACTGTTCATTGCAGTAATAATCATAATAAACAGTTCTGACTGGTACTGTAATTGTAATCATATTTCACAGACACATCTGTTGGTTTGTAAAGCGTTGTGTGTGCTGCTGTCTCCGTCAGGCTGGTTCACTCTGGCCCGGGTAAGACTTCATCAGTCCACGACTCTGAGCTGACGTTCGGTCTGCGTTTGGGCACTAAGCAGGGAGTGGAGACGCATCTGTTCAGAGTGGACACGGCTAAAGATCTGTCCACCTGGACACACCTGCTGGTGGAGGGCTGCCACAGCGCCGCCGAGCTCGTGCAGGAGGTCACTACAGGTCAACAATCACTCCTCAATCTTCATCATCTCTCCAGAGCAGACAGACAATAAATGAGTAACCGTCAGGCAGATGTGAGACTGTATGTGCTCGTCTCGCCCTCTGTTGGGTCAATAATGTGCTGCACTGCAGTGTGTTGATAGATGTTGAATGTTGAATAGCCCACGAACCTAATATGTGACCGAGGACCACAAAACCAGTCATAAGGATCAGTTTTTTTAAATTGAGATTTGTACATCATCTGAAAGCTGAATAAATAAGCTTCGAGATACAACTATTTGAAAATCTGGAATCTGAGGGTGCAAAAAAATCCAAATATGAGAAAAATCTGCTATAAAGTTGTCTAAATGTTTTTAGCAATGCATATTACTAATCAAAAATTAAGTTTTGATATATTTACAGTAGTAAATTTAAAAAATATCTTCATGGAACATGATCTTTACTTAATGTCCTAATGATTTTTGGCATAAAAGAAAAATGCATAATTTTGACTCATACAATGTATTGTTGGCTATTGCTACAAATATACATGTGTTACTTATGACTGCTTTTGTGCTCCAGGGTCACATATTATGTGGACAGTGCTTTTATTTATTTGTTTATGCATACCTGATTTTTTTAGCTTGCCAAAATTAAAGATAATAGCATACAAACAGCTGTTGAAGCCAAAACACTGGAGTTTATCACGGAGGGTCATATTCTGATATAAATTAGTATTATTTTAGTGTTATTTATATACTATCATAGCTTACATTAGTATTTTGAAATTTTATTTTCGCATTTTTAATTTCCATTTAAAATTTAGTTTAATTTTTAGTAGTTTTATTATGTGCTTTTGGGATTTTTATTAATTATTTTAACATAGGTTTAATATATGTTATGTTATATTATATTATATTATATTATTATAATAGCTCTTATATATAGCTCTTATCTTAATCTTTTAGGAATTTAATTGTGCTATATATATGTGTGTGTGTGTGTGTGTTATATTGTATAAATTATTATATATATATATCATATATATTTTTAATCACACATATATATATATATATATATATGATTTAAAAAAAATATATATATATATGAATTATACAATATAACATATACACACACACACACACACACACACATATATATATATATATATATATATTCATTTTAAATAATTTTAGTTGTTTTAGTTTATGCTCATTTATTTTAGTTTTTAGTTAGTTTAGTGCTAAATAAAAATTAAAGTAGTAAAATTATAATTTATAATTACTTTTATTTTAATTTAAAGGATTCCATACTATGCAAAGTCATTCAAATAAATTAAAATATCTATAGTGATATCAATTTTGAATTAGCTTTTTCATATTTTTAGTTTCTATTTTAATTTTAGTAGTAATTTTTAGTAATTTTATTATGTGCTTTTGTGTTTTTTTCCAAATGTTACAATTTAGGATTCAATTTTTATTTCAGTTTTAGTTTTTATTTATTTCCAGTTAGTAATTTTAATGCTTCAACTTAAAGTTACGTCTTAATAAGCTAATCTAATATTTCTATTTTATCTGCGTGAAGAAGTGCTCTGTGTTGTGTTTTGTGCAGCGTGCAGCTGGAACGGGAAGTCCTGTATGTTGAGCGTTCACATAGACAAGGGCTTCTCACTGTTCACGGAGGAGGCCGGCGTCAGGAGAACCGTTCTTCTCCAGCAGCCCTTCGAGCGTCTGCGCATGTCCTCAGACGACGGCGTCCGCATGATGTTCCTCGACTTCGGAGGCCCAGACGCAGAGATTGTGAGAGACAACACCTGCACTCGCTTTACTTTCTTTCAGGTTTACCCTGATTTGTTGTGACTTCAAGAAGCTCTTTAGCAGAAGAAACTGTTATTGCTCTGCTTTCTGATGCTCACATTTCTGGGAATTTGATAAGAGATGTTTGAGTTTGTGTTGGCCAGTTTGAGACAAGGATGAGATCTCTTCTGAAACAGAGACACATGTGAGGTTACTGGGGTCGTTTTCTCACCAGAAACACCTGAGAAGTTGGAGACTTTGGCAAATAGTCACATTGTTCTCTCTTTTGAACATGCACATAATGAGGTCAAGTTTGAGATTTTTGTTAATGTTACAAATGTTTTTTTTTTGTTTTCTGTTTTTGTTTTAAGTTAAGTTTAACTTTTTGTCATTTTTTATTAGTTTTTAATGTAACTATTTGCTAAATAACTACTTTATTTCCAGTTAGTAATTATAGTGCTTCAACTCAAACATATGTCAGATTATTTCCATTTTTTTATATATATCATTTAGATTAACTAATTTTCTAATTTAGGTTTAATAAGGTTTGAGTGTTTAGTTTTAGTTTTTATTTTATTTAAACATTTAAACATTTGAAATGTTTGTTGCATAATTTAATACCGTTACAAACTTTATTTTTTATATTTTCAGGTTTTGTTTTAATTTTTACTAAATTTATGTGCTTTTGTCATTTTTATTAGAATTTTTAAGTAATTTTTTTTTTTTTTTTTTTTTTTTTTTTGTTTTAGTTTTAGTTTTTATTTATGTCCAGTTAGTAATTTGAGTGCTTCAAATAAACTAATATCAGTTTATTCCCTTTTTTAAATAATTTACATTAATATATTTTCTAATTTGTTTAGTTTAGGTTTTTCATGTAATATTTTTTTTATTTTATTTTAGCTTTAAAATGAACAAAAATGTTTGAATAGTTTTAGGGTTAGTCTGAGAAGTTGGAGACTTCAACAAATATGCCAAATTTGCTCTCAGTGGCATCTAAGAGAAACATTTGCGATATTAATGAGATCTCATGTGATTTTATTATTTTTTTTTTTTTGTATTTCAGCAATTGGACCTTCACTCCTGCCCTAAAACCATCGTCTTCATCATTCACTCTTTCCTGTCGGCCAAGGTCAAGCGACTAGGGCTGTTGGCATGACGACGGCGCTCCACAGGACAAACGCCATGACGACGGAAGTGACCGGTGGACCACTGGACATCAAGCCAAATCTTCCATCACAGACTGTCAGCCATTCACTGATGATTTCACGATGTGTTCCTCATAACGCTGACCTTTTATTTGTTATCATTTTATTGGTTTGTATCTCTGATAAACTTTATGAATGTTTAAAACATAATCACATAATCATACGCTATGAGAGCAGCAACAGAAACAATACAAGAGATTAAACTCTGTTCCAGAACCTACATAGGCAGCTGTCTACTGAGGGAGCATCTAGTCTGAACTGATTTGAGACACTCGTGTTTGCTAAGATAATGCTGCAGTAGTACGTGTAAAAATATGCATAAAATAGTCCATAGTAATAAAATAAAATATAAATAAATATATTTTTTAAATAATAAATTGAAATAAAATAATAGAATAAAAATAAAATAAATACATTTCAAAATAATAAATTTAAAATAAAATAAATATATTAAAAATAATCAATTTAATTTATTTGATTATTATAGTCATACTCTTCAGTGTTTAATTAATTATTTATAATAATTTATCTTGACTCATCACCATCTTACAGTATATAGATTTCCCCCCCAAGCTTGTTGCAGTGCATTCTGGGATTGCCTTCAACACAAACCGTACTTGTGATGCTGTATTCAAATGTTCCCGGCAGCCTTCCTACGATGCCTTAAAAGTGCTGTCTAAGAAGGCAGCTCACTAGGTTTTGGAACAGAGACTGAAACACAGCTGCTCTGATTGTGAAAAGGGCTTTAACGTTTGGCAGCTGAGAGCGTTTGAGAATCTCAAAATTCACCTTTCTATGGTGAGAAATGATGGTTATTTCTAATTTGACTTCCTTCTGACTTTAAATATAACCTTTTAAGACACGTCGTCTTCCAGAATATCTGTTATGAATCTATGCATCTGTGAAGAGAGAGAATCAACCGGCCAAACCCTTATGAAAGGTACTGTAGTACTTTACGATTGCCATATTCATATACTATATGGCATATGTTTTTTGTAAGGGAAATATGGTTAGATCTCTTTCTCTTTTTATTTTACAAGCCAAAACTACAAATAAAACTCTCAAATGAGAATCATAATTCAGATTTAGAATTGGACAAGCCTTCACTAAAAGTAGTTTGAGCTGGAAACCCTTGTAATTCAGATTGAGTTCATTTAAATAACTGTGTTATACTGACCTCTAATGGACATAATGAGCATTACTAGCAGTGTGAGCTGATCTCTCTGGCTGTGTTTACAATGTCATACTAACATACTGCATACTAGATCTGCCAGTGTTGATGTTAACTTGTTAAATGATACGATAATAAGCCTAAAAATAAACATAAAGTAGTCCATTAAAATAGTTCATTTAAAATAATTCAAATTCAAATAAATAAAATAAATAAATAAACTTCATCATTTTCAGTGTTGAATTAATTTTCAATACATTTTAATAATTAATTTTTAATAATTACTGTAAACCAGAGTACACTGTGCTGAATACGCTATCCCACAATGCAATGCACTTGATCTTCCGTATCTAGATAAATGCACTGGAAATAATACCAGTTGTGATATTAAATCATCATTTGTTTAGATGCCTAAAAGTGACATTCTTACACATGCTTGCATTAAAAATTCATAATATCTTCTGGGATAAGCAGATGCTGCGTGCTGAAATAAACATGTTTATTGTTGCACACTGTTTAAAACAGCAGGCAGTATGCAGCATTGCATTGTAAACACAGCCTCTTTTATGCAATATCATCTTGTTTTGTTCTTTTTCTGACTGATTTGTGTGAGTAATGATGGCGCTCAGCTGTATTCCTCACATTTTGACCGTGCCGTTTGAGTTCTTCTGCTCCAGCTACATGGTGACGGCGATATGCAAGTGTTTTCTGCTCAGAGAGGGACTTTTACAGCTTCATGTGGCCTTTTTAAACTCTACTAAATTTTAATATATTATAATTCAAACTAAACTGTAGTCAAACTATGTTAGCTATCGGATGGAAAATCATATTATATCCTTATTTAAACAAAAGAGTGCCTTTTAGGGTTGTTTGTATATAAAATTGCAATAAATATAACTGTTGACTTGAGTTTTATGGGGTCATTTCCTGGGGCCCGGGGCCGAGAGGCCGGGGAACGGCTTTCACTCATATATGGTCAAAAACACGACCAAAAAGCCCAATAAAACACACACACACACAGTCTCATGTAGTTAACTGTGTGTTAGATGATCTGCTACGAGAAATGAGAAGTCATTTGTGTCCGACACTCACGACTGTTGTTGTTCTCTTGCTGCGAAACAAAAAGCCCATGAACCTCCACCCACATCAGGCAAAAATATGAGTTTTTCTCAGAAAACATTTTAGAAAAAATTCTACAAATAGAAAATGAGATGTTCAGAGAGTGTAAATAAGGAAACAGAGCAATTTGTTAATTGAATTTAATTCGAAAAGGTTATTTTTTAAAGAGAATTCAAAAACTATTTCCCTAGTAAATACATAAAACATTTTAGAAAAAAATAAATAATGATAAAAAATAAATTAAACAAAACGAGATTCTGGGATTTTTTTTAGAGCATATAATTTATTGAGAAAATTTTGAAGAACAAATAGCTTTTTTTAAAGGAAGAATTGAAAAACAGATTTCATAGAAAATACATCGAACACTCTAGGAGAAAAAAAATGGATTTTGTCAATTTTCAGAGAATGAAATTTTATTAATTTGAAAAGTTCATTGTCTGAAACAGTGGCGTGCACAGTGGTGGGGGGGGGGGGGGGGGCTAAAGTGCCCTTGCGGTCCGGTCTGTGCGATATGAACGATATCGTGGACGAAATCAGTACCGCCGCAGTTTGCGTAGGGCACCAAGTCCCAGGGGGGCACCATCCCAGTTGCTCAAAAACAACGTGACGCGTCATTCCCGCGACCGCTCGCGCCTCATGCTTGCGGCTGAATGCAGATGATCATAACTCAGGGGTTTTCAACCTGTGGGGCGCGACCCCCCAGGGGGGCGCCAGCACCTCAAGGGGGGCGCGAGCATTCAATTAATTGCCTTGAAGATTTATGAATACGAGCTTTCAAATCTTTAGCCATCCGCTAGGGGGCAATCTGCTCCCGCTGTTAGGCGACAGTGAGAATGGTGTAAAATGATTTACTTGCGGCGGATGATGTTGTTATCTCAGAAACAGGCTCAGCATCACATTGATCATAACTGGTTATATATTTATGTTTCACTATAATTACGCACGCTATACCAGGCAGGGGTGGTTCTAAACCCTTTTTAGGTGGGTTTCAGCCCCCCAAAACTATCTTAACGATCAGGCCAGTGCTGCTTCCTCAAGAAAGTTTTTAATTCTCACGTGTTTTAAGTCTTGTCAATTTAAACAAAGTAATTTTAAGCCCAAGACATCTTAACGCGGTACTCACGCGCTGTGACAGAGCGTTTCAAACAGATAACCTTCACATATCGCGTCTTTTGCGCGCTCAAGTTCGTTATTTCAGATGTAGACGCGCGGTATGCGCGCTCATAATGGAAGCGACGCGCTCGTTTTTTCCAGGCGAGATAAAAACATCTCAACTTTTCAGAATGCCGCAAGCGCACAGCAGGTCATGTGACAAGAACCAACCAATCAGCTTCATCCTTTCACGTAACAACATTGAAAGCTCAGCCAAGATGAAGGAACAGCTGATCATAGCTGTAGGTGGATAGTCATTTTTAAATAAATATAGTAGCAGAGCTACTGCAATCGATTTTTAGTGCTGGAAATCCATTGTATTCTTTGCTGAAACTTCCACGTCTTCATGGAGAGCGCAGTTCATGGTTGCTTAGCAACGGCAGACGCCACGGGAGCGCAAGCTACAGAGCGCTTTGGAAAGAAGGAGAAAGCGACGCGTCTAGTGTTTTTAGGCGCGACATGTGAACAGCCCCAGACGGCAGGTGAATACCAGTGGCTGTCCTGAGGAGTATCCTCGTAAGCACAGTCGGTTGTTTCAAGTGAACGTAAACAGTAAAGTAAATATCAAATGTACATCAGTATAACGGATCCGTGCATTTCTTGTGTAAATAATGTTAATTCAAAAGAGCAAAATATTTTTTTTTTTTGGGGGGGGGGGGGGGGCGCGAGTGAAATTAGACAAACTTGGGGGGGCGCATGTCCTAAAAGGTTGAAAACCTCTGTCATAACTGATGGACAACTATGCTCGTGAAAAGACATCAGCAGTCCGGCGCCGAGAGAGAGAAACAAACAGATGAAAAGAAGCCCGCACTCACTTACAGGTAGACTATATTCAGAATCAAAGAAGTATTAAGACAATATATATATATATTTGTGGTTATAAAAACAGACCTAAGCCAACAACAGCCTTTAAAATGAGTTAAAATGCATTATATAAAAACAATGAGGCAACCCTGCTGAAAAAACACAATAGAACCATCACAGAAAATTCTAATACTATCACAAATAAATCACAAATGCCATTACAAACCATCAACTTTTAACCATTAAAACCATTAAAAAATGGTTTTCTGTAGTGTGTTTTGGGACATATTCCATTAGGATTTATTAGTTTTAACAAGCCACCAATAGAAGGTGACCAATTGCCAGTGGAGACCAACAGGGTCCATTACAGTTTCCATTAAAACCAATACAAGTCCCATTATAACCAGTAAAACATTACAAATTTTGTGATGGTGTCTATTGTTTTTTTCAACATTACATGTTCTAAATGCCTGTAAAGGGAGCCAAAGGCCTGGTCATTACTGCTGTTACACTTACAGCACGATCATATTCATGTTTAATAGGCTATTGACCAAACATTTCATTCAAATATCCACTTAATCTTTCATTTTTGGCCACCTTTTTGCTATAGATGACACAGCCTCTATAATGTTCTACAGTTGTAATTTGTAAATAATACAATTTATTTATTTATTTACTTTTATATTTTATTAAAGTTCTATTTTGACCCCTATGGTGGGTGTTTTTTTTACTTCCATAATATTTGAGGGAGGGGCACAACAATACAATCCTGCTTACGGCACCCATTTGGCCAGCAGCGGCCCTGATAAAAATGTCTCCACAATCTGCTTTTGAAGAAATATCGTTGTATCTTGCTACAGCGCACATTGTATCAGCTGCAGTTCTGGCGCCGCCGTATCAATATACTGTACAACGCCACATACATTCACATCAATAAGAAGATATTTTGAAGAATGTGGGTAACCAAACAGATGCTGGTCCACATCGACTTTGACAGCAGGGAACACTGTGGACCAGCAACTGTTTGGTTTTCCACCTTCTTCAAACTAGCGTTTATGTTCAGCAGAAGAATGAAACTCAGGTTTAAAATACATTTTGAGTGAAGTAAATGAAGGTATAAAAATAAAACACTAGCCTATTTTAATTCTTGGGTGAATTATTCCTTTAATGTTAATAAAACACCAAACACAAAGAGAAAAATCACTCACTACTCTTGACTGAAAAACTTTAATACAGTTTCTTTAATAGGAATCAATCTATATAGTGTTTTATTTTTATATTTGTTCATTCAGTTTCTTGAATGCTCTTTCTAAATACACCTATTGTAGCTACCTGAAAATAAAACACTGTTTATTTTATTTGTATATTATGTGTATTTGTAATGTGTATCTTTGTTCTCATTTTTTTAATAACAAAGATAAAATAATGACAAAGATTTTTATCTTCACCCACTTTGGCTTAAATATCTGCCATACTTTTTAAATTTGTGTTTATATTTTGTTACTTTGAAAGGCGTTGTCTTTATAATAGAGAAATTAGTTTGGCTGTACCGCTCAAACAGCTTGCAAAATAGAAAAAACAACATGACAAAAACATCGTGATAAAATCATGAATCGTGATACCCCTAGCCGAGGGGGAATCGTGATACACCCCCCCCGGGTCCGCGATTGTGCCCTCGTAATGCCATTTCGCCCCTGCCCCTCCGGAGGCCTGTGCACGCCACTGCTCTGAAATATCTAATCATATTTTAAAGGTTGAATTCAAAAACTATTTTCTCAAAAAATACATAACATATATTTTTAAAAAATACATTCATAGAGTGTAAATTAGAAAACAGAACCTTTATTTATTTAATTTGACAAGGTTATTGCTTTTATAGTCAAATATGATACGACAACCTTTATTTTTAAAAAGGAAAATGGCACATCATAAAAGGGTTAAAAAGAAAGTACAGGACAAGGACAAATTCAACATTTCCTCTGAAAATACATAAAGCATTTTAGAAAAAAAAACACAGTACAAAGGAAGAATGATATTTTAATTTCAATAAAGTAATCCTTTTAAGAAAAATGTTCTGTTTTTAGGCAGAATTGGATTTTTCTTTTTGGAATTTGGATCAGATTTTTAAAAATTCTTTATCAGAAATAAGTTACTATTAATAAAAAGTCATTTTAAAATAAATGATTCCTTTTGCATAACACACTAAAGAGAGTCGTTTCTATCATATAAAGTGAGTTCAGTACTGATTTGAGTCGGTCCTGTCCAAAGCCTGCTCTTCTGTGTGCAGTGTTCAGTATTGTGTTAAAGGACATAAATATGAAACATGTATTTATTTTCCATACTGACTTCATGCAGGTTAAATCAGGTCTGACTCCGTGCCTGCGGGTAGTTTTTCTCAGAGAATACAGAACAGAATTGTAAGTGAGTGAAATGAAGAGTGCTGGTTATATGTGGATGTTCTGGACAATATTGATGGAAAATAACTCTGTGTTATCAGAGCAATTAATCAAGCTTCACTCAAAACCAAGCAACATTCTCTTCACGTAAACACACCTTTACCCGGCAACCGTCGCCATGGCAACAGAGACTGGCAGCAGGCCACTGTGTTCATCAGTTAGATGGAAAAAATGCCATCGAGCTCTTTCCATGAGAGAGAGAGAGAGAGACGCAGTGAATATGTTTTGATTAGATAAAAACTGGAAGGCACTCAGGAGGAAAAGAGGAAAGAGAAAACTGGTGCTGCATTAAGAACATCTGATGAATCAAACGAATCACTGATTCATTCTGAATGATGCTTCTGTTCTGTTCGTGTGTGAAGTGTTTCTAAATCACTCCAAATGATGAAATAATGACGAATTCTAGACAGAGATTTGTTTATGAGATGATGTGGGTTATTTTTTTTTATTATTACTAAATTAATTTTATATTTTAAAGGTGAACTTCAGTCAGTTTTAACCGGGTCATATTTATACTTTTTTAGTTTTTTTATACAAGGCCTGCTTGTAAAGTTAGTAAAGATAGTATTCAGAAATATAGTATATATAATTAGGAACCCATTTTAATTTCAATTTAATTAAAAAAGTTGATTGGCCGAAAAATCTAAGTATTATTATTATAAAAAATAAAAAAATCTCAGAAAATGCATAAAGCATTTAGGGAAAACAAAACGAACAATAGAAAGAAAAAGAAAGAAAGAAAGAAAGAAAGATTTATTTGTTTGTTTATTTAATTATTTGACAAGGCTGTTGCTTTCACAGTCAAATATGATATGATTTTTTAATACAACATTTAAAGTAGTAAATGACAGCATAAAGATGTTAAACAGAAAGTTTAGTACAATGACAAATTCAACAATTTCTCTGAAAATAAATAATGGTATTATTATAAATGATTCTTTTAATAATAACATTAATGTAAGAACCTGAGGCACAACTGATCAGAAACAGAGTTTTTACTGATATAATCAATCAAAGCATAAAGACACACTTCTGAAGTTAAGTTTGAAATGATAAATGAATAATTAAATCATTGGGAAAAGCATTGAGGACATGACGGTGAGTAGATGATGACAGATCTGTTCTTCATATTTCTATCTGCTGATAGAACAGATGGGTTTGTTGTTCAGTCTGTAACAGGTGCTTCACTAGTTCTGTCATTTATCTGCAGCTCATTATCAGTCATTCAGGATAATTATCCTTTATACATTTATTCATTTGGTAGACGCTTTTATCTAAATTGATTCATATTGCGTTATGTATGCAGTGTTTCATTGAAATAAACCCCATGACCTTCATGTTGAATCAGTTCTTTATATTGAATAGCTATTCTGCAATATATTTCTTCAAGTCTTATATTTGTTGATTAGTATTTTTTGAGGTGTTTTTCTGATGGAGCTGGTTAAACTAGTTAAGAAGCTGAATGAGGTTCAGCTGCTGGTGACCACACTGCTGCTCTGTTCAACAGGCATTATTATTCATTATTGTTAATTAAGTGTCCAGTATTACAATGATTAATGATGACACAAAAACTACATATAGGCTGCTATATATTTTAAATGTATATGTTCATGTATTTTACTTTTTTTAATTAATAATTTATATAACATTAGAAAATATTATTAGTAATAATAATACATTATTTTTTAAAATACTAAAATATTGCATTTATTAAATATAATTATATTTTACATTTGATATATATAAATAGAGAGAGAATTATATATATATATATATACTGTATATATAGGTTTTTCACTTTGAATTAATTTAATAATTTATATATAATAGTAATATATTATTAGTAATAATGTATTACGTTTGTAATGTAATTATTTTTTAATTACTAAAATATTACATTTATTAAATATTATATATTATATTATATATTTATTTTAGATATATTTTCGATTTTATGTTTTTAATATTTTTTATTTAGAATTATTTAATAATGTAAATAATAGTAGCTAATAAATTATTTTAAATTTAGAATTTATTTTCTAATTTACATTTATATAATAGTAATAAATTGTTAGTAATAAAAAAAAATCTTTATTTTTAATTTATTGTTTATCACCAAAATATTACATAAATTAAATCAATTAATTAATGTATTACATTTATTACATCTTATTTGACTTGTAATTAGTAAATACAAATAGTACTGCACTAACTGAATGGTCTTGGTCCGCCAGCAGGAGGCGCTGTGTCTCTGTGTTTGCTGTGCTGCTGGTTTGGTTTGTGGGGGGTGGAGAGCAGCAGAGCTCAGATTGAAGAGGTGACCTAATTCAACTCAGGACATCCCAGAATGCTCGCTCATGTACACACACACACACACACACACACACACACACACATGAGAATCAGGAGGGAAGGAAAGAGTGAGAGCGGCCCATGGCATTGTCCGAACCTCCCAGAGCTCCATTATGATCCACAATCACTCACAATCAGAGCCAATAAACCTCACTCATCTATTAAAGGAATATTTCAGACATAAAAAGAAAGAAATGACTCATTATTTAATCACATTATTTAGTCCTTCTGAACCTTTATGACTTTATTTGTTTAACAGAACTGCTCATTTCCATACAGAAAAAGCACGGAGTGTTAAATAATACAAAAACACTAAAGTCCATATGACTCATGGTATGTCATAATATTTAGCTTTGTGTCATTTTTTAATGAAAATCATGCCTCAGCTGTAGTTTTCAATGTTTTTGTTCATTCAGACATTTAGAAATGGCTCTCTGTGCTGGTTTTATATCAGTAATGCCATCAGTTATCACATCATGTGAGCCATCGTGATTTACTACGCAGAAATACAAGATTTATTTTTTTAGAGCTACAGCAAATATTTTAAGCAAAAAACAACCTGATTTTCATGTGTCGCTCACACAAATATGGTTTCTCAACACTTGATTTATAGTGCAGGAGTCATATGGACTATTGATATGATGATTTATGAAGCTGTTCATGGTTTACTTTCAGTGTTGTTATTGTTAAAAAAAAGAAAGAAAAAAAAGTGTCAAGTAAAATAAGCCTAAATAAATAATAAATATTATATATATATATTTATATATTAATTTATAATGTATTTATATTTATTTAAGAATATAATAAAAAATAAAGCATAATAAAATTAAAATCAATTAAAGCTAAATAGAACATTAGATCTTCAATGAAAATTAGAAATGTTGACCTGGAAACTTGCTGAAATAAAATAAGTTTTTAGGTAGGCTGAACTGACCGGAAATGCTGTAGGTGACGTCAGACGCTGAGACTTGGCGGAAAAACTGAATGAACAACGAGGACAGCGAGGAAAATTTAGAAACTCTTCAGGAATACATCGACTGGTGCTTCGACGTTATAGTCATGAAGAAAAACCAAAATGCAGGTTCTCCAGCCAAAAGCGAGACGCCGTCTTCCAAAGAAGTCGCCAGCAGACTCGCCTGAAACAACATCGCCGACGGGTAAAAGCTTTACCGACATCTGGAGTCAATCGACAAGCGGTTGTCCAGCTTCGACGCGAGGTTGTCCCTGGTCGAGATCCTGCACCGTGAATTTAAATCCCTGAGGGAATCACTGGAATTCAGCCAGCAGCAGGTGGAAACACTCGCTGCTGAAAAACGCATCACTACGGGACTCGGTCAAATCTCTAACTGAAAATATGACCCATCTAAGTGAAGAAAATAAAAAATAAAAGAGACTGTCATCGATCTCCAGGCCCGTAGCATGAGAGATAACCTGGTGTTTTCAGGCATCCCGGAATCTGCCGAAGAGGACCCAGAAGCTACGGTTAAAAAACTTTATCAAGACGTACCTGAAGCTTCCGGAAGACACCGTGGAAAACATCTGCTTCGAAAGAGTCCATCGGATGGGAGCGAAAGAAACCTGGAGCCCCGAGGCCTCGTCCAATTGTGGCCAAATTCGGATACTTCAAGCAGAAAGAGCAGGTGAAGAGTCGCGGCAGGGAGCTGAAAGGAACAGACTTCGGCGTAAACGACCAGTTCCCCAAAGAAATCCTGGAGCGACGCAAAATTCTGTTCCCAATCCGACGCAGTCTCATCCAAAAGGGCTCCCGAGCTGTCATCGCCGTGGACCGGCTCTACGTGGACGGACAGCTCTACCGCAACCTCCGTACCACTCCGTGGTTATATTAACACCACTCCAGATAAGAATCGTTATATTTATCTTTTCTTTTTCTCTCTTTCCTCGCTTGTTCTTCCATTTACCTCTAATATTTATGTCATTTCGATAATTTAATACGATATCATAACAAACACGTACAGTCAGTCTCCGCAGCGTTTAAATGATTTTGCAATGTTTTCGTTTCTGTCAAGTTTTTACTTTCATCCCTCTATGCTTGCTTCTTTGTATGTCTTTCTTACTTCCAACTCCTTTCACGGCACCGATCACCTGCTTTACTACACATATAAACAAAACACACTATATTACACATCTGCTTGGCACGACCATGTACTTTACACTCAGCATTAACGCAACCACTCAGACCTTACAGCGCACACAGACATGAAGGACATACTCGCATACAAGCGCGTACACGCCCGCTCATATCTTATTCATTTGAGCATCACACGCAGCCAGCAGCATTAGCTACACACACACATCTATGGGTGCATTAAGGTTTGTCACATGGAATGTGAATGGAGCTGGCTCCAAGGAAAAAAAGTTAAAAATATTTAGCCATCTTAAAAAACTACAAGCAGACGTTGTATTATTACAAGAGACTCATAGACCTGCCACAGCTACAGATCAACTTAAAACAACTGAGTTTCCTAATGTGTTCTCAGCCTGCTATAACTCTAGGCAAAGGGGGGTAGCAATTTTAATACATAAAAATGTTAATTTCACAGTACTCAACACAGTTATAGATCCAGAAGGTAGATTTCTAATCATTAAATTATCTATATTTGACAAAAAGTTATGTATTGTTAGTATATATGGTCCAAATGTTGATGACCCTCTTTCTTTCATGTTTTTTTTACCGCTCTTTCTGAACAACTAGATTGTGCACTTATAATTGGGGGAGACCTCAACTTTGGACTAAATAAAGAAATGGACAGGCTAAGTACAGCTGGAACTCAGCGCAATTGGGAATCCACAAATATAGTTAAACAGTACATGAGCGACTATGGACTTTGCGATGCATGGCGTTCTCTCCACACCAACAGTAGGGAATTTACTTTCTTCTCACATGTCCATCACTCTTACTCTCGTCTGGATTATTTCTTAGTCAGCAGCTCACTGCTGAGTGACATTTTAGACACAGAGATAAACCCTATAGGTGTCAGCGATCATGCTGCTGTTTCTTTAACTCTAGTAAATAAGAAGACCACTCCACCAAGTAATAACTGGAGATTCAATACATCATTGCTTAAAGACGACGATTTTATTAAATATTTTAAAGAAGAGTGGGCTTTATATTTAGACTATAATGACCTGCCTGGAACATCAGCATCTGTTCTCTGGGAAGCAGGCAAAGCTGTGATGAGAGGTAGAATAATCTCATTCTCATCGCATAAAAAGAAAAGAGAAAATAAATGTATTCAGGAATTAGAAGAAACCATAAAAACTTTAGAAGAATCCTACGTATCCTCCCAGGAACAGGAAATGCTGAAAAAAATATGTAAAGCAAAACTAGAATTAAATGAAATTATTAATAAAAAAACTAAATTCTTAGCACAAAGACTTCGCTGGCAAGAATTTGAATATGGTAACAAATCAGGTCAATTCTTAGCGAACCAGTTAAAAATAAATAAAGAAAAAACAACGATATGTGCTGTTAAAGATTTAACTGGGGATACAGTATATGACCCTGAAAGAATAAACAACACTTTCAGAGATTTTTACGAATCTTTATATTCTCACAGATAAACCCATCTAAAGACGAAGTTGACCAATTTCTTGACAATATAACTCTTCCGAAATTAACAGACAATCAAGCGATGGCATTGGATTCTCCACTGACATCAGATGAACTTCAGGAAGCTCTGAACAGTATGCCCAATAAAAAGGCTCCAGGTCCAGATGGCTTTCCAGCAGAATTCTATAAAGAATTCTGGGCTATTCTGGCACCAACATTCTACAGAATGTTACAGGAAACCAAAGAAAATGGCAGACTTCCACCAAATATGAATTCTGCCAACATTAGTCTCTTACTAAAACCAGGCAAAGACCCTGTATTGCCTATAGCTATCGTCCAATATCCCTTATTAATGTGGACACTAAAATAATCTGCAAAGCTATCTCAAAAAGAATAGAGAAGATAACCCCTCTCATAATTCATTACGACCAAACTGGTTTCATAAAAGGGAGGCATTCCTCAACAAATACACGTAGGTTACTTAACTTGATAGACTATTCATGCAATAGAAACCTTCAAATTACAATATTGTCTCTAGATGCAGAAAAAGCTTTTGATAGGGTTAACTGGAATTTTCTATTTGCAACTTTACACAAATTTGGTTTTGGAAACTATTTCATAAACTGGTTAAAAATATTATATAACTCTCCAACAGCATGTGTCAGGACAAATGCCCAAACGTCCTCTAGCTTCTGTCTTAAGAGGGGCACCAGGCAGGGATGCCCCCTCTCCCCCTCACTGTTTGCAATTTTTATTGAACCACTAGCAGCAGCAATTAGACAGGCAACAGTGATTAAAGGCATTAAATGCAAGAATGTAGAACATAAAGTTAGTCTTTACGCAGATGATGTGTTACTTTTTCTTCAACATTCACAAACCACTCTCTCTGAGGTAATTACATTAATAAACTCTTTCTCAAGAGTCTCAGATTATTCAATAAACTGGTTAAAATCAACAGTTCTTCCAATTAATTGCTCCTTCCAGAATTCCTCCACTCCACTGCAATCTGGAAATATTAAATATTTAGGTATTAATGTTTCTCCTAAGCTGGCAGATTTGATTAAATTAAACCACATCCCACTTTTAAAGAAGGTAGAAGATGATCTAACCAGATGGAGGTCTCTACCCATATCACTCATGGGAAGAGTCACCTCAATAAAAATGATGGTTTTGCCAAGAATTAATTATTTATTTGCAATGATCCCGAGCAAACCACCACCTGACTGGTTTAGATCTTTGGACTCCTCTATCTCTAAATTCCTTTGGAAAGGTAAACCCCCGCGTATTAGCTTAAAACGCTGCAAAAGACCAAGGATAAAGGAGGACTAGATCTACCTAACTTTTACCACTATTTCTTAGCCAATAGGCTTCAACACATTTCAGGGTGGTTAAAACACACCCTCTTAGATGAGCCTTGGCTAGATGTAGAACAGGCATTATGCAATAATATAGAGATTTCGGATCTGCTATTCATTAGCTCGATCAGTAAACGACACGTATGCTTTAAAAGCATCAGTATCAGCTCTTCTCTGACAGCATGGTGGGAGTTTCTAAAAATGACGGAGTCTTCACTAATCCCATGCAAACGTACCCCTATCTGGAACAATCCTGACATATTGCTAAACAACAATATGATAAACTTCACAGATTGAGTTGTAAAGGTATTAAATACCTGGAACATATATTCGAAGGGACAGACTTTATTCCCTTTGACAAATTAATTAAACAATATGGGATTAATAAGAACAGATTTTTAGAATATCAACAAATTAAATCTATTGTAAAAAGGAAATTTAAGTCTAATCATATCAATTTACAAATACCACCAAGTGTGGCAGATTTTCTTAATCTCAAAACCCCAAATTAATGTCTAAAATATACAGGGTACTTTCCAATATAGATGAATCAGTATCACTTCCTATTGCAAAATGGGAAGCAGATCTATCAGTAAGCTGGGACCATAATTTCTGGTCTCAGATATGTTTAAAAACCTTTGAACTGATTAGAAATCCTGGATTACAATTAATACAATACAAAATTCTGCATAGAGTGCACTACACAGGTCATCGGATGTTCAGGATGGGTTTTACAGCTTCTAACAACTGCTCACACTGTAAAGGCAATACACCTGACAATTACATCCACGCTCTATGGTTCTGTCCACCTGTTCAGAGGTACTGGTACAGGATTTGTGAAGACTTATCAAAGTGTCTTAAATGCTCTATTCCAGTCTCTCCTTTAGTCTGCTTGTTGGGCGACCTAGATGGTGTCACTACAGAAGATAACACAATCCACATGGCTTTCACTGCACTATGCATTGCTAAGAAGACTGTCCTCATGAACTGGAAAAATAAAAATAATCTTAATATCAACCAATATAGAGATTATTTGTGGGATTATATTAGCCTTGAAACAGCTTCTGCTGACACATTAGATCAATCTCTCTGGGCTCCTTTGATCAGCTCCATCACCTAGTGTGGGTGGGGGTCCCGATTCTGTCCGGCTGTGGTTTTTGTTGTTGGCGTGGGGTGGCAATATGGGCCTGGGGCATCTGGGGGTTCCCTGGGGATGGGTTTCTTGGGGGGTTTGGCGCTGGGGCTGCGGCCTTGACCTGGATGGGGTATTGGTGACTCTTGGATGCTGTTTCTCTGGCGGCGGCATGCGGCGCTGCTGGGGATGCCTGTGCCGCGGACGTAGGTTGCCAGCCTGGCGGCCGCACTGTTCCGGGGTTGGTCCGGGGGGGGTTTGGGGATCTGGGGACGCTCTGCCTCCGGCTTGGGGTTACGGCTGGGCCTGGGGGGCTTGGGTCCTGGTTGGTGTGCCGCCTGGAGCATGGGTTGGTGCATGCGCTTGGGCCCGGCTCTGGTGTGGGGGTCTTCGATGCATCGGTGCCTCCGCGGGGGGGGGGGGTCCAATAGAGGCGGGGTATACGGGCTTTACCTGGGTGTCTTATTGTCTTATGTAGTTTGGGAAGTGACTGGATGATGGGGTGGGGTAGTTTTTCCTCTGCTGTGGGGTCTGGTGGGCCGCCCCGGGCTGCCATGGGCCCTGGTCTGGATGGGCCTGGGTCCCCCGCCCTGGGCAGATTTGGGGTAACGGGGGTGCCTATGGGGGTCAGTGGGGGAGCTGGCTCCAGAGGGGGGGGTATTTTGCCCCCTCTGATGTTTTCCTCCCCATCCCTAAGGCTTCACTTCTCCCGCTCCATCACACCAACACATAGGTAGGGTTTGAGGTGCGGGTGAGTCGCTGGGATGCGGGGGAGGTGGTACTCCTCTGTCTCCTCGTGGCCGCCTGCATCTCGATTACACATTACAGCTTAGACATTCTCATTACTTACTGTCACATGACACATACATATAGGGCCTTGGGGGTGGGCACACTGAATGGCATCCGGAGGGCGGTCTGTTCATTCAGCCTTCCCTCTGGTGCCAGTGCCCACTTCTCAATTTTAAGTTGCACATAGACATTGAGGGCTCTAGGGAGGGGACGAGCTGACACAAGCTTGTGGAGGGTGCCCCTCCCCTGTTTTAAAGCACCCCTGTTTTAAAGCACCTTAGAACAACACACACCAACACTACATTTGAGCGGGTGGGGTGAAGCATGGGGTCTCTTTTTTTTTTTTTCTCACACCCCTGTTCTCTGTTCTCTGTCTGGGGCCGGGGGATGTGAGGATGAGCTGGCCGCCCGGTCGGGGTCTGGGCTGTTGATTTTCTCTGCTGCTGCGGGGACCGGGGTGGTCTTCCTGTCCCCACGCCGGAGCGAAGGGGGTTTAGCTCCGGGATCGGGCGCTGGCTACCCCTCTGGGGGTGGTGGTGCCTGGACCTAGGAGTATAGATTGCATATGGGGAGTGTGAGTGTGGGTACCGTGTTCATTTTTGTGTGTCTACATGTGGGGCGAAGGTGTGAATATTTGTTTGCGTGCATGAGGGTGGGAACATATGCTTGTGTATATGTGTGCTTGTCGTCTACGTCTATGTGTCAGGTCGGGCCTTAGACTCCGCTTCACTCATCATCTTAGTCGACCCCCACCCCACCACCATGCCCTGTGGAGGATGCCGCCGGTGCGTTGGTGATTTCTCGCGCCGGGGCAGGATGCTCGGGCGAGCGCCGGCCCACTCTCGGCGGTCGATTGGCGGGGCCTGGCCTTACTGGCCTTGCTGGGCCCCGATTGTGGGGTGGGGGGCCTTTGGGTCTCCGAGCCCAGGGCCGGTCCGCCCTGGTGTGGTCGGCTGCCGGTGGAGCCTGCGGGCTTGCCGCCACGGCACCCTGGGGCGCCTACACTGTGGCTGTCGGAGGTCCCGCCTTCGGGCTCTCCTCTGCCCTTTTTTTTTTTTTTTTTTTTGGGTGGAGGCCGCGGTTGTCCCTGCGGTGGTTCTCCTGGGGGTCCCGTGCCCTGGGGGGCCTCCGGATGTTTGGGGCCCGTGTCTTTTCCGTGCCTGCTTCATGCCTTGCGGGATGGGGCTGTTGTTCCCCACACACACTATTAAACATTTACATGGAGGAACCTTATGAACACAAGCGCGCTCACACACACAGGTGTACACTCAAGCATTCACATTGGTGTAAAAACAGGTGCTCACAGACACACATTGTCTTGATCTGCTGTTGCTTCAAAACTTATTTTGTAATATTAGTTATGTGTGCTGCTCAATAACATTTAACATTTAGAATTTATTGTGATTTATACAGATGTTGGTTGTTGCTGCAGTCTCTTTGATGTTGTGTCTTCGGTTGTTTTCTCTTTTTGTCAGCAGGTATTGAAGCAAATTGTCTGTTTTTTTTTTGTTTTTGCTTTTTCTCCCTCTCTCTCTCTATCCCCCATTCTCCTTTTTTTCTCTCTCTCTCTTCCCCTTCTTTGTTGACTTTCCCCACACCCTTTTTTTTTTTTTTTTTTTTTCCCTTTCTTTCTTCTTTCTCTCTCTTGTTTTCTCTGTCCCCTGGTCTTGTCTATCACAGTGTGGTTAAGTAAAAGGGTATATAAAATTAAATTAATTAATTAATATATAAAAAATAAATAAATAAATTTAATTAAAAAAAGAAAAAAAAAAAAAAAAAAGGCTGTGAATGATGATAGTATAGCCATGCATATGTACTGTCATGTGTTATCTGTGCTACTGACAGGCCAAAAAAAAAAAAAAAAAAAAAAAAAAAGAAAGAAAAAAAGTGTCAAGTAAAATAAGCCTAAAATAAATAATAAATATTATATATATATATTTATATATTTATTTATAATGTATTTATATTTATTTAAGAATATAATAAAAAATAAAGCATAATAAAATTAAAATCAATTAAAGCTAAATAGAAATATTAACAAAAACTAATATGCTTTTGAACATTAGATCTTCAATGAAAATTAGAAATGTTGACCTGGAAACTTGCTGAAATAAAATAAGTTTAAGTACTAAAATTACTAAAAATAAAAAAGAAATAACTAAAATATAAATCACTGAATACAAATTAAATAAATAAATAATACATTAAATATAAATATAAAAAACCTAATAAAACTAATAAAAGCACATCACAAATATTACTAAAATTTACAATGAAAAATATTTAAATAAAATAAAAGCTATAAAAATATATATAATAGTATATAAATAATGCTAAAACAAATAATGCATTTTTATGATATGAAAACGTGCAGCTTGGACATTCTGCCAAACATCTCCCTCCAGAGAATAAAGAAAGCCAAGCAGGTTTAAAACGGCATGAGAGTGAATAAATGATGCCAGAAGCTTCATCATTGGTTGAATTATTCCTTTAAAGCTGGTTAGTCGGTAACATTCACTCTTTCTTGTAAAAAGACACCAAACAGTTTTAACAGGAGCTGTTTCTCGTTCTCTCCACGTTTGCCGCAGGCTGGAATTATGGGGAGTCATTTCATGCTAAGACATGGTTTGACTTTTTTTTTCCTCCTCTCTTTTTTATGATTGTTATTATGACTCTCTGTACTAAAGAGGCAGGTTAGGGTTATTAAATATGCCAGGGCCAATTGTATTTTTGCTCAAGTAAGCTTCCTGGAAATATTCCATCTTAGCTGCTTTTATTCGGGCAAATGTAGTTATGAATTTTAAAGTAGGCTGTTATAAGTGGAGGGAGAGAGAGGCTGTGAACGGAATTCTGAGTAACACAGAAACAGAAAGATTGGAATTTCTTGTTTCAGAGGCCGAGAGAGAGAGAGAGAGAGAGAGAGAATGGAAGAGCAGTGAGGTTGTATTAGAGCCGCTGGTTTACATCAAGCTTCCAAAAATACTTCCTTCATCTCCTTCTCTCTGTTTCACCTTCTCTCGTCTCATTTTCTCTCTCTCTCTCTCGTCTTGATGTGAGGAGGTTCATATATAGATTTTCTCTTTAAACTCAGAGTTAGAAACTCAGCTGAACTCTTGAGATGTTTGTTGAGATGTTTCTGTGTGTGTGACCATGTGATTTGCTTATACAAGAGTTTTCCTCTCTGTGTGTGTGTGTGTGTGTGCGTGCGTGCGTGCGTGCGTGCGTGTGTGTGTGTGTGTGTGTGCGTGTGTGTGTGTGTGTTCAGAAACATAAAAAAAAAAAAAAAAACAACACTTCGGCCTCTTTATTTGTTAAAAAGAATATACCATTAAAAAGAATATTATATATATATATATATTATTAATACTTTCAATTTTGTAAAATAAAAAAATTACTTTACATGCTCATTTTAATTTTAAAGTTTACTATAATTATGTTGTCATTTTTTCATAGTTTTTGTTTTTGTTTTTGTCTATATAGTTTTGGTAATTTTTTATTTTATTTCTAGTTATTTCAGAACATCAAGTTAAACTAAATGAGAAATGTGGTTTGGGCAACTAGCTGAAATAAAATAAGTTCAAGTTTTATTATGTTTTAATTCATTTCAGTTCATTTTATTTTTAAGGAACAATTTTTTTTATTGTTTTTGTTTTAGCTGGATGTACAAGATGCCCATATAGCACAAAATATATGTATATATTTTAAAATACATATTTTTGAATTTATTTTAAAATATACAAAAAATGGCCAACATATATATTTGCTACAATATGTTTTGAAATATATTTATGTAAACATATATTCTACCAATATATTTTTTGACCTTTTTTGTATATTTTTAAAGATATATATTTTTGAAAGCGTTTAAAAATATATTTTGTCCTTCATTTCATTTCATTACATTCACATATCTCACTATGTATCTGAAGAAAAACGTTGTTTGTTATAACAAGAGTGAACATATAACATATTTTATTAAAAATAAATAATGAATAAAGCCTAAATATAGGCTACTGTAAGACTGGAAATTTTCTTAAATATATTTTAGTATATGAAGGTTGAAACTAAATATATTTTCAATTTCAAAAATATATTTCATTAAGATTTACTGTTTACGACATATATTTAGCATATATTTTAAATATATTTTGGCCAGAAAAGTTTGCTGTATGGGCGATGTATTAAATATTTTTGGTTTAAATTTTTCAAATAAAATACATTTTAAATGTGTAAACTGGCATGTAGACATGGACTAAACGCTACAAAACTCCAAATATCTCTCCTGTTACACATACTACATTTTGTAGTACACAGTACATAGTGGAAGTGCACTGAGACATCTCATTCATCAGAGATTGCATGCACTCATCAGTAGCAGCTTTGATGGCGGAAAATAGAGAATAATTTCATGTAGAAAAATACACGAGTGCTCCCTTCGATACCATACTGAAAATCCACACACTAGATGAGTGAGTGCATAGTGTGCATGTGTTAAATCATACTGTATCTCTGATGCAAAAATGCCTCTTGAAGAGTGTGTGTGTGTGTGTGTTGTGATTTATTTAGTCAGGTTTGTTGTTCCTCTGAGTGCTGTTTCTGTGACGCTCACACCTGAATTAAAGATAACACAAATGAGCCGTGTGACAGCAAGAAACATTCCCTCATTTATCGAATTATCACATTGTTTGAAACAGCTCAATAAAACGGAGCATGCAGGATTTTTTCCTTTAAGGACCTTAATTAAATTAGATTAGGATTTCATTTATTTCTCTCTGTGTGTGTGTGTGTGTGTGTTAATAAGACATTTAGACTCAGGTTTAAAGCTACAGTATAAAATTAAACACACCCTCAGTACTAAATTAAAGCTATAGATCAACCAAAAATGAAAATAGTGCCATTATTTAAACAGGATTTCCTGTTCATCAAAAGCCCTTTCCTGTTGACATGGAAATAATTGTCTTTATTGATGCTGATGAATCTTTCAAGCTGTTCAATTTAGTCTGAGAATTTAGTTCTTATTCTCATTTTTTTTAAATAAGTAAATATATATATACTCATTTTTTAAAATAAGTAAATATATGTGTGTGTGTGTGTGTGTGTGTTTATATATTTAAGTATATGTGTGTGTGTATGTATATTTTAATATATTTTAAAATATACAAAAAGTGGCCAAAATATACATTTGCTAAATTGTTTCCAAATATATTTACATTATTTTTTATTCAGTCAATTTTCTATTCTAAAATACTGTGTAAATGATTTACTGTTTTAAATTCTTCAATAAATTTTGAATTCACATATTCAGTCTGAAGTTTCTTATTCTAAAAACTGTGTAAATACTTCTGATTTGCTGCAAACATAAACTTCAGTATTTTTGAAATTGAATGCATAGTGTTTTGTGTGATACTAACTTTTGTATTTTAATACAGTAGTTTTGTAGTAAACGCTCTGAACACTGTTTGAATTGTTGGGAGTCCATGCAAAGCTGAAATAAAATGCATTTTAAACGTCTGTACTGTTTTGCATACTAACTTTTGTAGAATACAGTAGTTTTGTAGTATACGCTCTGTACACTGAAACATGCAAAGCTGCTTATTCTCAAAAGTGTGTAAATAGTTCTGATTGGCTGCAAACCAAAACTTAAGTTTGTTTAGTGAGTATCTTTATTTCTCATGTTTTCTCAGTGTGTGTGATGTGAGATGATTTCTGGGAAAGCATTATGCCAGAATCAGCAAATCTGACGAGGTCGGTGTGAAATTCACACGGCTTTCTTCAGGAAACTGACCTCTTTAACCTCTGAAGGTGTTTGGGCACGTTATGACAGACTGGTGACTCAGTCTCTGGTATGAGTGACCGGTGAAGGGCTGAATTCTGGAGGGTGTCTGTTATTTGGATGGCGGTTTCTCTGGGTGGATGTGGGCAGCTGAAGCCAGCAGAGGCACGAGAAAAGAAAAAGACAATCAAAAGTTTTTCTCTATAACGCTGGGGAAGCACGTTCACACGTCGCTATCAGCCACACGATCTGGACACACAGTGTGGTGTTACAGTAAATTCAGGAGGAGCACCTGACTGATGATAAGAAACAAGGGCTTTTGTTCATTCGGTCTACACCCACAGCATCCACCGCCTCACACTCATCAGCAACAAACTCTCCAGCCATCTGTATTTCCCCCTGATAGCACAACTTATATTTCACATGAAGAAAGTGAAGTCTATTAACCTCATTAGCATTTGTATGACAGTTAAGCACATTTTGACCACATATTTGCAACTCACATCACCCCAAAATCAAATGAAATGAGTTATATTACATGAAATTAAGCCTTTTTTAGGACTAATATTTTATTTCATTTTTTTTAAAATTTTTTTTAAGCCAATTAAGAACATTTTGACTGCAAATTTTTAATACTGTAATGAGAAAAATATAATACATTTATGAATTTGAGGTGAAATATGAGCTACATGTGTTCGTGACATGTGTTCTTATTATCAAATTAATCACAATAACATGTCCAGATCATTACACATACATGCTTTAACTGAAAAAATAAATAAATACAACAAAAATACAATAAAATAAATAATGAAGAATATAGAACAAATAAAATAAAAATAATTAGAGAAATGATAAATAAATAAACAAACACATTTTCCAACATAAATAAATAAATAAACTACGCCTCTTTAAGGGCCATTAGGACCAGAAACTTTGTATACTGTAATGTGATTTTTTTTCAACTGAGAGAATTTATGCATCATGGTCTGGACATGATTTTTTTTTGTGATTAATCCAATAATAAAACTGGCCTAGTTGCACACAGTTGTCTTTTCTAGGTTTACCAAGTCCTCTTTTCTGAAACGTTTAATTTTGCTAAACATTTTTTTTGTTATCATTATTAAATCATTTTATTCCCCACTAAAAGAGAAACTCATTTGTGGAGATAAATGTCAAGAATACATGCAGCTCATATTTCATTCGAAAATCAAAGGAAATACATTATATTTTGCATTAAGAAAGTGAAGCCTATATGAACTTTTTATTTTTTTTGCATTTTGATTCATATTTAGCCAATTTTGACCCCCAAAATTATCTCTGTAATTTGTTTTTATTTTATTAATTATTTTTTTCAGTTGAAAGCATATATATTTTTGTGATTAATCTGATGATGAATCTGGCCTAGTTGCACACAGTTGTCTTTCCTTGGGTTACTAAGTCCTCTTTTCTGAAACTTTTCATTTTGCTGAACCTAAAAAAAAAAAATTATGAAAAAAGGCATGAAAAGAAAAAAGCAAAGCTCTTATAAAAGGCAGAAACTGAAACTCTTTTCTTGTCAAATCCGCCCACGTTTCCTGAGCGCGTTCTCTCTCTCTCTCTCTCTCTCTCTCTCTCTCTCTAACAAAAGACCAGTCAGAGAGAAAGGTAGAGGAAAAAGATTTAAACTAACCTCCCCTGTTAAAGAAGACCAGACCAGTTACACATGTGGTCTCGTTAGCTAAAAATGACATGGAAACCATAGCACATACGTTACATGTGCGACATCAAAGGAGGAGAAAATGACAAGAAACAGAGAGAAGAAAGCTCTTGTCAGAGTCTGTTCAGCGCACGTTGCACCGCAAAAGCTTCAACCGCAGAAGTGGAAAGTTTCCATGTCGCAGGTCATAAACTGTTTGACTGCTCAGTCCTGATGTCCACCGCAACGTCAAACCTACTGTAAAAGCGTTTGTTTTCAATGCTCCATTTTTAGATAATGTACTTTGCCAGCATGAAGCTCGAATGGACTACTTATCGGTAACACAAAGTCTTTATTTATAATGCATTATAAAGGTGTTCAGAATGTATGTTGTAATGCATTAAATATTTTCATAAATAATTGTAACCAGAGTTAAAATGCATTATAATATTTGCAGGTTTGTTTGCCGTGTGTTTTAATGCATTATACTTTATAAAGGTGTAACAATGCATTATAATGCATTGATTACAATTATTCATGAGCTCACACGATGCATTACAAGCCATAATTAATGCATTAAAACTACCTTCATAATGCATGATATAAAGGCTTTAAGTAGTGTGTTACCAGTTTATCCTCTAAAATGCCTCACCAATCCACCTTGTTGTTCAATAGAGACTCTTTTCACCATGCAATCAATTCAACATGGACAAGTAAGATGATTTTGAATGCATGATTTTGGTGTCTTAGCAGAAAATGTGAGATTTCTGGAGTATTAATCTCAATGCTTTAAATTGTAATACTAAAGCAAACTCCCTTATGATTTTCATTCCTATGGGACGTTGTTAGGACTGAACTTTTGGCCTCCATCCTGGTGCTTTTTGCAATGAAATATCAAGGTTTCGCTTGCTTTATTGTAATACACAAACAATAACACGCACACGATTGCACAATGAAATGGCATCTTTCTATCTCTATCACCTTATGTTTCATTAAGATTATATGACTGAGATATTCCTCGTAATGTGTGTCACAGCACGGAATGGCGGTTCTGGTTTCCAATTGTTCAATAATGATCTATCTGCCAATTCAACACTGGCAGAAACACCCGCCGCAATATGAATAAAACATAAACATGGGGCGGCCAGGCAGTTTTACTGTATAGCTTTGCTTGTCAATTGCTTCTGAGAAAAAAACGCATAATATGAGAAATGTTATAAATGGGTCTATACTTTCAGAAGCAACCACGAAAACCAAGAGATTTCAGGCCAGAGTCCACCATATGGATGTTGTACCGTGGTAAAAGCACATGAAGAGACGTTTAGCATTCATGTATCCTGCTGTGTGAGACTGACTCATACATGTTATACCATAATGTCGTTTTCATTCTTATGTTACAATATTTCTTTCATAACAGACCATGCAAAGTATATCATGTTTTCAAATTAAGCAATAAGGCACATGAGGCTGTGCTTTAACAAATATTGTCAAATAGAAGTGAGAAAGTGGTTGATTTTAACACACACACACACACACACACGCACGCACACACACAGATATATTTAAAATATCATATATCATTAAAACATTTATATATATATATATATATATACACACACACACACACAGATATATTTGCATTTATTTCCTATTTTTATGACAATTGAGCACATTTTGACCACAAATTTGCAATATAATTTATAATTTTGTATAGTAATATTATACAAATTGTATAGTAATTCATAGTAATTTGTATAATAACAGTATAGTAATTTATAATTTTGTAAAAACTTATTTTTATTATTTACAAATATTTTTAATTGATATAGTATTTTTGTATTTGTTGTCTTTTCCAGGGTTACCAAGTTCTGTTCATTTTGTTGAATCATTGTTTTCCACACTGAAAGGACAAACTCATTGTGGAAGTGGTTGATATTAACACCTAGTGTACATTTAAAAAATCCCAACCACAAACATCTCATTTAACGTTTTTATTACGGACAAAATGAAACAAAAGGCATAGTGACACAAAATGACCTGGCTGGCAAGGAAAGAAAAAAAACCAGCATTCAAAAAGTAAAAATAAAAGCAATTGTCATCATCATCATCATATTCAAAAAAACAAAAACAAAAAACAATAGAATTCAAATATTGTAGTTATAAGCAAAATTGATCTCATTTTGTTCATAAATAGAAACCTGTTAAACATTATTAAATATTAACTGATGGGCAACTTGTTGATAACAATTTTAAAATAATTATCATTGCTGACTTTACAAATAAAATAACTACAATTGGCATGTTTGTACACAAATTAAATGTCTTAGAAGTTATTCTTTTTATTCAACTAAAAATAGTATGCTACAGTAGAAAAAAAGATTCAAATAAAACGTTCGACTAAATGATAAAATGCATTTAATTTTTTCCCACAAAACTTAAAGATGAGATCAACACAATAGAACATCTAGCAAAAGCTACTAGAAAACTATAGACCCACTGTTGTTTTACTGTGTGCTGTATTATCTCACATTGAGAACATTATAGTTCACCTTTACATGTTATATTGGTGGATTTAACGTCAGTCAAGACCAGGCAAAAGAAATGACCCGGGTTTCAACAGAACTACTGCTTCAGGCTTGAAACAAACTCTATGCAAGCACAAAAATGTGAAATGCGGTGCATTATCTGTGTTGCCACAAGTGGCGATATTAACATAAACCGAAGAGAATCTTGCTGAATAATAAGGATTAATGGCACAAACATTTGGAAACTGCGCTTGCAATGTGTCAGCCAAGTGTTCACGTCTGCGTACTTGTGTGAAGGATGTTTCTGGCCTTTGACCTGAATCTGAAACATTTACGCTTCTATACGTCGCATGTAGAACCTGAGTGTAAATCGACAAAGCTGAACAAATCACCTCACAATTTTGGCTGTGAACATACATTTGCGATCTCAGAGTTATGGAAGTAATTTCGACTTTTTATCTCACAATTCTGACTTTTTTCTTAGAGTTGTGTGATGGTATAAACTCGCAAGTTTATATCTTGCAATTCTGACCTTTTTCCTTGCAATTGTGACTTTGTCTCAGAATTGTATCTCACAATTCTGAGACGAAAGTTAGAATTACAAGTTTTTATCACCCAATTCTGAGAAAAAAAAGTCAGAATTGTGAAAGGAAACTTGCAATTGCAAGAAAAAAAAGAATTGTGAAATAAAAAGTCACAATTACCTTTTTTATTTTGTATTCAGTGGTGGAAACAGACTTCCATACAGTCGTGCAGGAGTCCTGCTTCAAAATCAAAAATGCGGCTCTGATGAATCGGGGAGCCTAAATGGAGAGCCAGGTCATGCAGTCTGTCATGGTTTTTGCCATTGATCTTTTTTTGGGAAATCACACCAGTGAGCACAGATTTTAATGCAAGATTGTGTACGTGTGGAAACACTCTTCTGATATCACCTGCACAGGCTGTTCAATTACACAACGCACAAATACACTCACACACGCTCATTCATACTGACACACATCCACAAAATACCATTTAAAATACAAATCAATGAATTATAAGTCATATTAAAGAAGAAAAAATATCTGGACTTCATCTTCCCAATTTGACCCCCAAAAAAGTGATATTTACAATCACACTGTGACAGATCAACAAAGACCTACACGGGTCTTTAAAATTACAAAAAGAAGTTGAATTTATCAATTTTTTCATTTGCGTATTTCTTTTTTCTTGTCTATTTTTTTGCCTAAAATTCACAGAGCATTAGTTGAACAGCAACGTATCGCCCTCAGAAGAGTATTTTCTCTAAAGTAAAGGACCTGTTGGCCAAAAGAAGCACTATGTTGCAAGCAGGAAATAAATAAAAGTACAACAGCAAAACAAAAACAAAATAAAAATAAAATAAAAATGAGACCAGAGGGAAAGTAACTGAGAAACTACGAGGAGAGTTTTCCTCTGTTTTAGTTAAAGCTCATTTGCCCTGAGGGCCAGTTTAATGGTAGTTTGCTTTATTTATTTTATTTTTTTTCCTTTTCGTTTTCGTTATATACATCTTTTTTTGTTGTTTTCTTTTAAGTTTATTCAGAGATGGGGTGAGTGCTCTCTGAGGTCTCTGGCGGAGAGGCCTGTACATTTTTAAGTGCTTGGCAAAAATGAAAGGATCACTAGTAGTCTTCAGAACGCGTACACACACACATCCTTCTAAAAACGAATGAAAAATGACACTGAGGGAAACTGATGATGTCTGGGAAGGGTGGAGAGGTGCGGGGGACTCCCTGGTGTTGTTTCTTCTTTTCTCTTTCCGTTCTCCTTGTTTTGCTTCAAGTGAGGTAGAGTGGCTTATCCCTGCCTATCATACTGCCACTGCGAAACAATGACAAACAAATGAGTGTCAGGAAAACGTTAATGTCCAGCTTTTAAAAAAACTCCAAAAGTTCTCTTGAGAAAATTTTCAGCCAAAAATGAACAATTGTGTCATTATTGACTCACCCTCATGTCACTCCACACCAAAATTCAAACCAATCCATTGAACAAATATAAAGATATTGGACAAAATATCTGAGCAACCAAAAAAAAGCTTCAACATCGTAACATCAATGTTGCTGAAGAAATGAAGAAAACGCTTACGGAATTGCAGAATCCAGTCATAAAAATGGAATTTACTGTACAACACGGAATGTCATGGAATTTGTCAAATTTTGGATGAATAAATCAAAGGAGGGTCAGTACACTTAAATCATGACATGGACTACTATTATACATGAGAATATTATTGTGAAACTTTTTTTGTAAAAACTGAATTAAGTTATTTTTATGAATTAGAAATGCTTTTTGATTATTAATTAACCTTTAAAATGGAATCCAGAAAAAAATAAACAGAAAACACAGAATTTGTTAAAAAAAACAACAACAACGGAATTTGAGAGAACAATTAAAAATAATTCATAGGGCCCCAAAAATGTACTTTTTGGTAAACTTTTAATAAATTGATGTTAAATTTTATTAAATTGTATTGATTTAACCATTAAACAGAGTCCAGAAAAAAGAAAACTGAAAAAAGTAATCCGAAAAAATGGATATAAAATGGAATTTGAGAAAAAAATAAAAAGGATTACAGTAATTCATAACACTTGTGCACTGTATTCACTCAAAGTTTTCTTCAGATCTATCATATAACTTTACAACACTAAAAAAACTGCTCATGAGTCATATGGACTGCAGTCATGAAACTTAAGATGATTTTTGTCAGTACTTTAGTGCAGTGTGAACATTCGGCTAAATATCTACTTTTGTATTCCACATAAGAAAGAAAGTCATACAAGTTTGGAATGACATGAGGTTGAATAAATAATGACAGAATTTTTATTTTTGGGTGTACTAGTCTTTTAACTTTGTTATTGTATGTGTTTTTTTGCATTGCATTGTTATATTACACAATAAATAATTCATTCTGCACTGCTCTGAAACCACACATGCTGCCTGCACACGCTCATCGAGTCCCCTGATACTATGACACACGTCTCGTGGGACAAGCACAGTTTACATCGTAACAAACACACTGTTTACCTGCAGTGGTTTCCGCCGCATTCCCGGTTGCAGTACTCGCTGTCCCAGTCGGGGTTCTGGCCCGCTGGGTTCGGAGCCCCTGGAGACTGAGACCCCCCCACGCTCTTCTGATACTCGGACTGTAAGTGAGAGAATCCCTGGGAGAGAGAGAACACATAAACAGTATATTATTAGCATTTTTAGTCCAGAAACATATGCAAGTATGCAAACATGAATGCTTGGTCAATGCAATGCAAGTGTGAGGCCCTGATTTACATACTTAACATACGAAACTGAAATTTTAAACAAATTCTAAAAATGTAAAGCATGCTATTTAAAAAATGTAAAATGCATTCTAAGAATTAAACCTATAATTTGTTTCTCACTTCTCATTTTCTCACAGCTGATAAAATGTTCTCTTTTATTGCTTCACTGCAGGGAGGTGCTAAACACTGATGGTGCTTTGGAAAATCAGACCTTTTCACTTCACACGGCGTCTTCTGACAAAGACAACACCTCCAAAACAACACATCCTCCACCCCAGTTCTCACTTCATCTCATTTCACCACCACACTGCAACCGCTAGCCACACGCTTAAGATGACCTGTCCTTTTCCAGCTTAATTTGGTAACACGTTCCCAACAAGATTAGTTCCTGCTAAAACTCTGATCACCGCTATTACTGTCTTAAACAAAAACCAGGGGATAAATACTGTGTGTTTCATTGGTTTTCCACATAAAAATAAGTTTTTAATTGACAAAAATTACACTTTAGATCATGGCAAGTTTGGAATGGAATACTACCATACTGTTTACTGCACACTGCATATATACACTGCATGCTATTTTTTCCAAAATAGTAATTTCAATTGTAGCATCGATAAATGTTACTATGGCCATGTTTGGAATATATGTTATATATTGTATAATAAAAAATAAAAAAACTATTAAGAGCGGTATGCAATGATAAACATTTCTAAAGTTATATTCACTGCATACTGTACATTACATAATACAATCTATTTTTTCCTATGCAACAATAAATGTTTTTGTTTTTTTCCCAAAAATAGTAAACTGTAGCATTTATAAATGCTTAATATGGTCATGTTTGGAATGGAATGGAATTTATGTTATGCATTGTATAAATAAAAAAATACTATTAAGGGCAGTATGCAATGATAAACATTTCTAGAATTATATTCACTGCATACTGTGCATTACATACTATATATTTTTTGCACTAGGCAACAATAAACTTTTCTAAGGCTGTTTACAATTAAACACTAGTACTGTTTATTGCATACATGGAGTTTGCATTGTATACTGCTTATTATTTAAAAAAAGTAGTATGTGACACACTATGCAACAATAACAGTAAACAGCCAGACAGTAGTATGCAACCTCATGTTTAAATGAGGAAATGACGTCCAGTTATCATTTCTGGAAAAAAAACAATGTCATTTGCATTTAGAAAATCAAATGAATGCTGGAAATGGAAGGTCAAGTTGAGCGCATTGCATTATAGGATACAGTTGTACAGTTGCACATTTGTGACTCTGGAGCACAAAAGCTGTCATAAGTAGCACATTTGTAGCAATAGCCAACAATACATTGTATGGGTCAAATTTTTTTCTTTTATGCCAAAAATCATTAGGACATTAAGTAAAGATCATGTTCCATGAAGATATTTTGTAAATTTCCTACCATAAATATATAAAAACTTAATTTTTGATTAGTAATATGCATTGCTAAGGACTTAATTTGGACAACTTTAAAGGTGATTTTCTCAATATTTGGATTTTTTGCACCCTCAGATTCCAGATTATCAAATAGTTGTATCTCAGCCAAATATTGTCCTATCATAACAAACCATACATCAATGGAAAGCTTATTTATTCAGCTTATTTATGTATAAATCTAAATTTAAAAAAATTGACCCTTATGACTGGTTTTGAGGTCCAGGGTCACATTTTAGCAAATTTCTATGCACAGTATTCAATGGCAGTGTGCTGTTCCAGTCGCACCCCATAAACAAAACCATGTGCGGCATTTCCCAGCATGCACACTAACCTGCTGTCCTGGGGGTGGGGAGTGCAGCGGAGCCTGGAGGCCCATCTGGTGAGAGATGATTGGCTGTGACTGGACCTGCTGCATGCGGATTGGCTGGTTGAGGAGGGAGCCCTGGTGCAGAGAGAGCTGCTGGTGGAGGGGAGGGCTGATCTGGAAGGATGCTGGTGGGGAGGCACTGAGCGCAGGCAGCATGGCCGAACGGGGCAGGCCGTGTCTGGGAGCCCCCGCTGCGTAGCTCTGGAGGTCCGAGAGAGGGAAGGAGCTGGGGCCCAGGTACGGGGAGGAGGGCTGGGGCGGGACGCTGTACAGGGGGGTGTTGGGGGACATCATGTGTGATGACGGCTGACTAGACTGGGCGCTTTTGTTCTCCACCGGGTCACTGTAGGTCTGACAGAGAAGAAGACAGAGAACATGCACATTATATTTATGGTAGTGCTGGGCAATGGTTAATCACAATTAATCACATCCAAAATAAAAGTTTTTGTTTATATAATATATGTGTGTGTACTGTGTATATTTATTATGTATATATAAAGACACACACATACAGTATATATTTTGAAAATATTTACATGTATCTATTTATATTCATATAATTGATATTATATATAAATATATTTAATATATAAACATAACAAATATTTTTTAAATAGATACATGCATGTGTGTGTATTTATATATACATAATAAATATACACAGTACACACACATATTATGCACACAAAAACTTTATTTTAAGGTGTCCTTGTTACGGAGTAATTCTACACTGTAAGTAAGTACTGAGTAATATTAATTAACTACATGTACTTACTATATGGTTAGGGTTAGGATTAGGGTTTGGCTTAGGGTTACTTGCATGTAATAATGCATAACTTATTGTTATTTTAATAGTAAGTACATGTAACGTGTAACAAGGACACCTAAAAATAAAGTGTTACCAAAACTTTTATTTTGGATGTGATTAATCAGGATTAATCATTGCCCAGAACTAATTTATTCATGTTTATATAAATACTAGTATAAAATAGCAGCAGGTGCATGAGTTTAAACACTCTCAGACTTCACATTTCCCACTGATTCTTCTTCTGCTTTAGTCTCAAATACGCTCTTCATCCTCCCAACAAAAAAAAGTGTGTGAAAAACTCATTCATGACCGAAAAGATGCAACCTTTTTTCAAGCTTAGAGCCTTGAAAACAACATGGATTTGATAGATATAAGTTGATATAATATTGTCATTAAGAATTTAGTAGAATTTGAGGGTGAAATTTACATGGAGTACACTGTAAAAAAAAAAAAAAAGATTACTGGAGAAAGTTTTACAAGAAGATACTACATTTCAATCATTGTACTTCCAAACTGCATGTTTAATTCTGTTTCTTTGTAATTAATTGTGAAATTTACTAGCAATTTCTGAGCAAAAATCCTTTCTGTTTTTTTAATTTTCTGTATAAAATTGTATAAACTGTATAGGCTACTGTATAAAACTGTATACAACTCCAAATTGTTAACAATCATGTTTTCCTGCATGATTTGAGAAAAACTTGAACGGAAATGAGAAACGAGATCTTAATCTCTTTTGCAAAATAAAGTCTCCTACTGTACTTCTCAGATGTTTCTCCTGAGAAAAAGTATGCGTTTAACTCAAACATTTCTGATCAAATGACTCAACTGCATCTATTTTATTTCTTCTGAGGACATTTAGGACAAAACGTTGTGAAAATTATGTGGATTTGATAGTTAGACCAATTCCTTCTATCATATTTTCCTCCTTTTCAATGCATTAGAGTATATGAGCACATCAGTAAAAGCATATGCCAAAAACAGATTTTGATTAAATATTTTATTATATGCATTGAAGGATGGCGTTTAAGAAAGGCATCTCAAGCTGTGCTCAGATTTGCCAAGATCCAAAGTCTGCAATCAAAAGCCAGAGATCTCAATCCAATGACTCATTCCCATCTATTTTTATTTCTCCTGATGAATTTTAGGAGAAACATTTTAATAACTGAAGCATAAATGAGGATTGTCCTTGAGGAGGTAGTGCAACAAACTCATGAAACACGTGCAGAAGCGTCAGTATTTATAAGAGTGAGAGGGAAGACTGTCAGCAATCACACAAAAGCATCTCTCTGTGATTTGTCAAGCTGAGAGCATGCACTTATGGCAGAGCATTGTTTCATTACTGTTTTACACAGGAGCATGCATCGCAAATGGCAATATGTATTTCAAATGTCAGTGCGTGATAGCCAGTCGCTCTTGTTCATCAGCTGTCACCTTCATAACGCCTCCTACATATCGAGCAGAATATCTAAACTGATCAACATGAAAAGATCGAGGGACGAATTCGCGTTCGCAAAGAAAACAAACGAAACCAAATGGGAAAGCTAGCGCTGTTTGAGCGAGCACATCTGCTTCGGACATTTTCAAACATCTCTCTTTAAATTAAACAAATGGAGATTGTCCAGGTCCTGAACGTACATCATCACGCACCATATGATCGCTTTCAAAAGAGACTGTTATTGATGGTGCCATTAACCGCCTCATATTTCACACAAACTCTAAACAACATCACAAACGAGAGCTTTACTTTTTATTTTCACCAACTTTAGCCATCATGTACTCACTACTAAACCTGTATGAGTTTCTTTCTTCTGTTGAACACAAAAAAAGCTATTTTGAAGAATGTTAGTAACCAAACAGTTGCTGGTACCCATTGACTTCCATAGTATGGGAAAAAATACTATAGAAGTCAATGGGTACCAGAAAACATTTGGTTACACATTCTTCAAAATATCTTCTTTTGAGTTCCAGATAAGACAGAAACTCATCCAGGTTTGAAACAAGTTGAGGATTAGTAAATATAATGACAGATTTTTGGGTGAACTGTCCCTTTAAGACAGTTATTATGACTTATTATGCCGATTTTAAAAATATAATGTCATAAAATGTAGTTTTACACAAACACAAACCCATATTTATCTAAAAACTACTAGACAGTAATGCATCACATTATAAAATAGCAGCAGGTGCATGAGTTTAAACACTCTCAAACTTCACATTTCCCATCGATTCTTCTCATGCTTTAGTCTCAAATACGCTCTTCATCCCAACAAAAAAGTGCCTAAAACCTCATTTATAACTAAATAGAGTCACTCTCTTTTCATGAGTGTATGTTTCAAGTTTTGAGCTGTGAAAACGACGTGGATTTGATCGTTTTTTCTATCATATTTTCCTCCTTTTCAATGCATGAGAGTATATGAACACATCAATCAAAGCATCTGGCAAAACAGATTTTGACGAAATATTTAATTATACGCAATGAAGGACGAGAAAGGCGTTTAATAAAAGCCTCCGAGGTTGATGAATACTGTATTCACAGCTTAATCAGCGCTCTTGTTTTGGGCCAAGGAGCTCCGAGAGCGAGGTATGGAAAAGGAGAGAGAGTGTTTAGCATGAAAATGCAATTTGCATTTTTCAAAAGAGAAACAATGAATGTAAAATTAGTGGTTTGAAATTGCTGTGTTTTATTATGCAGATGAACGTATGCGATGAAACGACAGATCGTGCTGATTTCTGCTCATTTGAATCTGTCAAACGGCTTTCGTGAATCTGCTATCGATTTATGGATCACGCAGGCGGTGCAATCTAATAGATTACAACAACAGTTAGTGACCGCAGAAACATGACAGAGATGAATATCACTGACACAATTATGTATAAGGTTCGAGCTAATGATGCTATTTTTGGGACTGTATACAGGAGTGTGCCAACAGAATGAAGAATGAGCGTCTGAAGGATCAGTTCACACAGAAATGAAGAATCTGTCATCATTTATTCACTCTCATGTCACTCCAAATCTGTTTAACTGAGGAGAATTTTTGAGGAATCTTTACAAGGTTCTTTTCTATGCAAAATCAGTGAATATTGATCATATCTGACAGTGTTATTTTTTGATTATGTATATGCTGTTATAGTATTTGAATTTAAATAGCTTTTATTTTAATATTTTCAGATTTTTATTATGTGGTATTATCATTTTTATTACTTTTTATATTTCTGTTTAGGTTTAATTTATATCTGTTTCAGTTTTTTTATTTCAACTCAGTTGCTAAAGCACTTAGTTTTACATTTTTTTTATCTTATTTTAATTTATTTTATTTCAATGAAAAAAAAAAAAGGTTTTAATTATTTAAAAATGTAAAAATAACAACACTGGTCCCAAAAAACAAAACAAACAAACAAACAAACACACAAACAAACAAAAACACCATAATATTATCATAAAAACTTTAAAATCTCTATATATGTCATATGATGGACTGACACAAAAATAATGAGTAAATAATGACAAAATCTTCATATTTTGCCTGAACTATCACTTTAAAACACATTAAAAACATTTTTATATTTTCAGATTTAATTTTAGTTTAAGTTTTAGTAATTTTGTTGTCATTTGTATTACTTTTTAGAATTTCTGCCTAGTTTTAGTTTGCCAAGCCCCTTCTGAAAAAGCGCAGTCTATCTGTTGAGCTATCTATCAAATCTATTTCTATAAGATTATTGAAAAGATAGTTTTTAATCTATCTATCTATCTATCTATGGTTTCTGTGCATCACAGCACAGAGACAGCACTATTAAGATAATAAATGATATTCTATCTATCTGGCATCAGTGCTATCTAGATCTTATCTATCTATCTATCTAGAGAGACTCTGGGTCGGGCTTTCTGGGTTGGCACTTAAATGGTTCAGGTATCTTAGAAGGGAGAGGTTATTATGTGAGTATAGGAGAGCTATCTAAGTGGACTCCATAATTCTTGCACCGCTCTTGTTTATGTATATGCTATAAGTCAGATATGAGGAAAAACCAAATTATCACAGCTATCTGATGATACCCAGATACCTCTATCTATCTATAGCCCCATATCTCTGCCAATCTATGAAATTAACAGTTGGATGTGCCAAAACTCTTCAGCTAAACAAGGACAAAACTGAAGTCTTGCATTTGGAAACTATCTATCTATTGACTCTATCTAAACAACTAAAAATCTATCTTGGGGTGATTCTGGAGACTTATTTTAGTAGTCTGTCAAAGCAGTCTATCTATCTCTCAAAAACATCAAGAATATGTTTTGTTTCTATTGGAGAAACTTGTTCATCCTTTATCACCAGCAGGGTGGATTATTGTAATGGTCTCCTCATCCAAAGAAGACCATAGACAGCTCTATCCAGAACGCTGCTGCCATTCTATCCAGAAAATATCACACCAGTCTATCTATCTTCCATCTATTGATTTTAAAGTACTTTTATCGTTTATAAGTCTATCGTATGCTCACTGAATATAAGCCTACAGACCACTCTATTAGGATCTATTAGAAATACCAAGGGTACACAAAACAAGGGGAGTCTATATTATGCCGCCCGCAGTAACCAGCTCCAGAAGAGATATCTATCTATCTATCTATCTATCACTATCTATCTATTTTATGTATAATCTATCTATCTATCTATCTATCTATCCTTGTTTTTATTATTTTTAATTCCTTGTTTTTATTGCTATCTATCACTTTCTTTTATGTAAAGCTTTGATCTGTGTATGAAATGTGCTATATAAATAAACTTGCCTTGCCTTGCCTTGCCTATCTATCTATCTATCTATCTATCTGATTTTTAATCATTTTAGCTTTTAAGTTTTAGTTAACAATAATGGTCTCAAAATTTAATTGTATTTTATTTCAATAAAAAAGGGTTTTATGAGGAAATTTATTAAGTAAATAATGAGAGAATCTTATTTTTTGGCTGAACTATATCTTTAAATCACATTTAAGTTTTTTAAAAATATTTTCAGATTTAATTTTAGTTTAACTTAGTAATTTTATGTGCTTTCAACATTTTTATATTTATATTATTTTTATATTATATTTTAATATTATATTATACTATACTTTTAATATTTCTGTTTAGCTTTAATTTATATCTGTTTCTGTTTTAGTCATTTTAATGCTTCAACATATTTTCTGTTATTTGCTAATGCAATATACTAATGCAACAGTTTTTATCTAGTATTTAATTACATTTTAAATTAAATTTAATGTTAATTAACAACAATTGTGTTTAATAGTTTAATCTTTAGTTTTAGTTGACAATAACAACACTGGTCTCAAAAAACACCATAAAAGTGTCATAAAAGTAGTATATATGCTCTATATTTCTTATGTTAAATCATATGAAGGCGAGTAAATAATGAGAGAGTCTTCATTTTTGTCTGATCTATACACACACAGCAGTACACACTCTTCCCATGAGACTGAGCTGAAATCTTTAGTCTAATGTTCCCCCCCAACATCAGCGCTGACCCACAGATATCACAGACGTGAACCCGGTCGTTACCTTGGAAACCAGGCTGGCTCGGTACGCTGCCAGGGCCTTTAGGTACTCCTTCTTTGCTGCTTCTGTTTTCCTTTTGTATGCCTGTGAGGAGACCAAACACAACTGTGAATAAACACACACACACACGTAATGCTGGAATATGAACAGTTAACCTTTGCTTTGCACCTGGTCAGTGCCATGTCAACAGCTTTCAACCCCATGCATCTGAAACACGCTAGTTTAGCCTAAACTTACCACCTAAAATCTAGTCCTCAGGTCTTTACTGTCTCAGTGGAGAAAAAAAATCTTGCTCAGTGTTTTTATATTATTTCCCAGTACAAAGCAGTGTTATTTCAGTATTATTTAATTTATTTATTATTTTAAATATACATCTATATAGTTTTTATTAATTTTTATTAAAATTTTGGTTTTAGTTATTTTAGTACTTCAAGGTAAACTAAATCAAAATAAGAAATGTTGCATTTTGCATTGAAAATGATTCATTTTACATATTTTATTTTATTAAAATATATAAATATTTATTATTTTATTTCAGTTAATGTTTCAAGTAACCAATTATTATTATTATTATTTTCATTTATTTTCAGTTCCAGTTTTAGATTAAGATAACCTGGAATAAACATTTTTAAATCAAGATACATTTACTTGAGAAACAAAATAACATCAGATATTGTCTTGTTTTCTGAAAAAAATCTCAAAATTAAGTGAGATTAAACCTAACATAAGAAAATATCTGCCAATGTGTTAAAAAAAAAAAAAAAAATTAAATTTTTCTGAACCCATTGACAGTTATTTTTTCTTGTTTTAAGCATAAATACTAAGCAAGAAAATCATTATTTACCGTGTATTGCATGTTGCATATTGCATTTTAGTAATTTTTTATGTGCTTTTTTCATGTTACTATTCGTTTTTTATATTTAATTAAACTTGTATCTATATTTATATTTTATTTATTTATATTTCAGTTTTAGTTTTAGTCATTTTAATACTTCAGCTTATTTTATTATTTTGTTCTTTTTTTAAATCATGTTTTACAGTGCATGTTGCATGTGACTGTAAATGCAGCTGTCATAATGGAAGTAAATTAACTATATGCTTCAAACTAAATCATTCTTTCTAGGTTCACATTGAGGAGGCCATTAGAAGACCAGACAGATTTCTAAGTGTACATCAAAGAAACAGCACAAAAGAAGAGCTGGGGGTTGTGGAAGAGAAAGACTGAATTTACTGCAGTCTATGCAAACAAAGTGAATGAAATGCAATGCAGGCTAATGTAATTGCTTGTCAATCATTTCACCATCCCAGAATCACGGTTTCCATTTCTTTTTGGCAACAAGTGCAGCCAATTCCCTGTGAAACTGGGACGGACATCAGAATGATTTCAGCTGATGAGGGGAAACACGCTTTAAAGCGGTGACAGCGTACGTCACGCTGCTTCCAGACACATCCAGACGACAACCCCAAATCATGAGCCTAGAAACTGAAGGAGAAAAGCAGTGTGACTTAACAAGATGAATACGGCTGCGGTCCCATAGGAAGAAAAATCTCCTGAATATCTCAATTCTGTCTCATAAACAGCTGTCTCCTCTAGAGTTTAGGATACGTCTACTTTCAATATAATTTAAATAATATATCATTTTTTCCCATTACAGTTATGGGAATTTAGGGTGGAAATGTGCCACATTTTCATGATAATAATGCAAAATAAATAAATAAATAAAAAATAAATTTTTATGATGTAATTATTTTTCCATACATCAATAATATAAGAATATTATAATAATCATTTATAAATAAATAAATAATTGTATGTAACGGTTAATATATTTAAAACATAATTTTTCCAAAAAAATAAATAAAATAATAATAATTTAAAGAAAAAAAATAAAATAAATTGAATAGAAGTGCAGAGCCGGTCCTTAATGAAGCGGTTATGACTGGAGCTCTGAAGCTGCTGTAATCAGTAAATAATCATGAACTTCTACAGCTACAGCTGGAACGACACATTAATGAAATGTGCACATATTCATACAACACTCTCAGCAAGCAAACACACAGATGGATTGAGAATACAAACACAATCTGGCCTCAAAACCAATGAACAGCAACAACTGTTTACCGCCCTCTTCGATGTACAGTACATCTAGCTGAAAACTGGTTTGGTTGACTGTCTTAAAGTAACACTACTTTACTTTGTCAAGCTGATTTTGTTCATTTGTTAAACGTAAAATGCCTCATTCTGCATCATTTATTCATGCTGCAATGCATGCTGGGAACTCATGAACCTTTAACACTTCAGCAGTATTGCTCATTATGAAATTATTAAGACAACTACTAGTATGTTGGGATAAAAATTGGCTGATTCTTTTGGTCTAACATGGGTTTTTATGCAAGTAATTCACATTTCAAGTACAGTTGTAGTAAAGTAGTAAAAAGTGCTTTTAGTCTAGGATTTACTTTAAAAAATCACTCAGAAATTGTTAGCAAATTTCTCAATTTACAAAACAGCAAATGACACAAAATAATAAAAACGATTGAAAACGAATTAAAAATTAAATGAAAATAATAAAATTAAATAAAATTAAACGAATTAAAAATGCTCACATTAAATGAAAATAATAAAATTAAATAAAATTAAACAATGTTTTAGGACTTACTTCAAAATGCTCACATAGAAATTACTAGTACATTTGACAAATTATTACAATCATTTAACAATTAAACTCTGTTTTTTAGTTTACACACCTGATTACAATAAAACAGGCAATAGATAGGTAAAAAATACAAATAAAATAATGCGTAGGAATTTTAAAGTAATAAAAATCATTTTTTTTGAAAAAATTACTGATGTTTAAGGTCAAATTATTACAGCAAAAACGTGTTGTTAATAAATATTGGATAGCTTTTGCATAGATAGTGTGCGGGACTTGTTTTTTAGTTTACAAATTATTACAATAAAACAGCAAATAACACAAAATAAAAAATACAAATAAAATAATGTAAAAAAGTAGTAAAGTAATAAAAATCACTCAAAAATTGCTAGTAAATGTTTACAAATTATTACAGCAAATGACACTTATAAAATTAAATAAAAACAAAACAAAACCAAATTAAAATAAAATAAAATAAAATGTTGCCCTAGCTTCTTCTTGTAGTTTCTTCTTTTATAGTTGATTTGTGAGACGCAGTTCAGTTTTTTATTATGACAGTAACTGTTGATCCATCAGCATGCTTGAACCTTACGGAGAAGTTGATTTAAAGCAACATTTAATCAACACAACAAAAATAACAGCCCCAAAACACGAATGCCTTCATGGAGCGTGAGTTTGTGACCTTGCGTGGCGATGGTTAAATATTGAACGAGGTGGCGTCACTTTTTGTAGTAATGAACTCCCGAGGAGCTCCCAGCAGCTTTGGTTTCAAATTAATTTAACCTCCACTAATGAGTGGCCCTAACGACAGCAGCTCTTAAATAAATTACCATGCCTAAGGATTTCTAATTATTCCAAAGTGAGCGGATTCATTAGCAATTGAAGCCGTCAGAGAGGGAGCAGGTCGCTATGAATTAGGAGTAACGGAGCGCCGGGCCGCTCGCCCCCTGCAGAATTAGCTGTAATTGTACCTTAATGAAATGTTCTTGTTTGATAACCTCTTAATTATGGAAGACAATAACTGGCGAGACCCTCTGACACGGGGAACAGGCGTAAAGCCGGAGGGGAGAGAGAGATATTTCACAGAGAATCAGGACCCAACGCTTCATTTGTGTCTCTGAGTGAATCTGAAGAACGGCTCGATGCGTTCAGGAGGAGAAACAACACAAGACACAGACCCTTCAGAAGAGAAAAGCTTCAGAATTAATGAGGCAGACTTGTGACGTTCCCAATGGAGAACAAGAGAACAAGATCATTATACACCAAGACATATGAAGCACAAAAACATGCATGAATCTCATGAAAACATGCCCAGGTCACATGACATCTCAAACTTGTATTACTGTAATACACTTGGTTACATTTGAGTTTGAGTTTGTTTGTTAATTCTTTGTAAAAAAAAAACACTGGAATTTAACTATTTTTATTTAAATCAGCATAAATTAAATAAATGCTTCCACACTGAAAAAAAATGGTGTAAGATTAATTTTGAAACAATTTTAAAAGTAAATTTCACAATTAATTACAAAGGAACGGCAAGTAACAAATTGAATTATAGATGAAATTTCTAAAACAGAAAGACTGAATTTTCTTGTTAAACACTCCAATATCTTTATTTTATTTTATTTACAACTTTGATTTTTTTTTTTTTACAGTGGATGATATCTAAATACTCCTTTTAATACTTTTAATAACATTTAAATAATATATATTTTTCACATTACAATAATGAGAATTTGGTGGAGAAATGTGCTCAATTTGCATGATTTTTTATTTATTTCTTTATTTTTATTTTCTTACTTTTTAATGAAATATGAAGTGTACAATATGTGTGAAATATATCTGGAAATGTTTTTGAGATTTACACAAAATACAGGGAAAAGTAAAAAAAAGGGAAAATATCTTAAATATGTAAATAACTATAAAATAATATTAAAATAATAAATAAATAAAACACTAAATTAAAAAAGTAAAAGATAGAAATATCTAAAAATGACAATAATTATTAATAATATTAAAATAATAAGATAAAATAATGAATAAAATAAAATACTAAATAAAAAAAAAGAAAATCTAAAAATGGCAATCATTATAAAAAATATTAAAATAATAAGATTAAATAATGAATATAACAAAATACTAAAGTAAAAAAATCGAAAATATCTAAAAATAAAAATAATTATATATAATATTAAAATAATGAATACAATAATGAATAAAATAAAACACTAAAGTAAAAAAGTAAAAAAAAACAAATGAAATACCTAAATAACATTCAAATAATTAATCAAATAAAACAAAATGAAATAAAAGCTATACAAAGACATAAGAAGATGTTTGTTTGTATATCTATCTAGTAGTTCAGACCATGTCCTTAATGAAGCGGCTGTGACTGGAGTTCTGGAGCTTCTCTAACCAGGAAATAAATGTTAGGGAACGAGGGCTTATTGCCTGCGGTTGAGAGGACGGCTGGAATTATGCCTGTTCTCCATCATTTAACATATTCATCATTCACATGACTGACAGGTCAGGGCCATCACTAAAAGAAATGACAGTCATCTATTGGAGCAGAGGCCTATCAATCATCCACTAATGGCCCTATCAGAGCGGCTCTTCTGCAGCACGACTCTTCACACAATACTGCGCTCTGAGGACGGGAAACAATGTTGTGCTTGTTTTCCTAGATTATGAGCCCTAAAGCTCATCGAATATGAAAAAATGTAATGTCACATTTACTTTGAAAAAATGTTCACTCACGTAATAACATGAATAACACATTCAATTAAAAATTAATAAAGTAAAAATTAAATGAAAATAATAAAATGAAAATGTTTTTAGTATATGATTTACTTTGAAATTGTTTCACTCAAAAATTTAAAGTAAATTTTACAAATTACAATAAAACAGAAAATGACATTAATAAAAAGTAAAAAATAAAATAATAAAAAATAAAATAAAATAATTTTCATTGATTATAAACACTAAAACTCACTGAATATGCCCTTAAGAGTAAAATATAAAAAAGTATAAAGAAAATGGTGTATGATTTACTTTGAAACCATTTTCACTCCCAAATTATTACAATAAAATGGCAAATAACACATGAAACTAAAAAAATAAATAAAGTAAAAAATAAACTTTAAATATTTTTTAAAAATATGTATTTTTAGTGTAGGATTTACTTTATTTTTTAATTATCAGAAATTGCTAGTAAATAAAAAAAATATTACAATGAAACAGCAAAAGACACAAAATAAAAAATAATATAAAATAATGTTGCCCTAGCTTCCCTTAATTATGAGTAAAATGTTAATAAACATTAATGAAAAAAATTGGTGTGGGATTAACTTTGAATCATTTTCACTCAGAAATAACGAGGAAATTTCACAAATAATTACAATAAAATAGCAAGTAACACACTTAATGAAATGCAGCGTTTTGAAGTAGACTAAAATCATATTTTCTTGTAAAACGTACACCAATATTCTTTATTTATTAACAGTATGTGAATCGTGCCCTAATGACTGATCTGAAAACACATCTCACACATATTGGTCAAACAGAGTTTGGAGCAGCCTAACACAAACACATGCTGTCTAAGTAGGCAGCTCACTAGGGATTGAAACAGAGCCAAATGTGCACCGAAAGCAGAACTTTCTACACGTCAGTAGCAGGTGATGATCTCAGTGAAAGATGACATAACCAGCGCTAATCAGTGAATGAAACGCACCTCAGGGACACGGCCCTCATGACCTCATACAGAACAGATGTGTGTGGAGTCGAGTCACCGAGGAAGCATCCCAAAAGTCACCTTGTTATCCCAGATAAATAAAAACGACAAACAGACGCCAAGGACGAGCCTTATTATGCTAGGAAACAAACCAAACGGAGCCTAGATGTTTCTTCCAGCCGCCGAAGGGTTAAAATGCACAAACAATAAGAATTGGGAGAGCAGATGTCCTTGAGGGGAATTGAAGGGCGCCGGGTGATGGCTAATCTCGTATTCTCAGCATGATCGAATCACCAGGCAACAGATATAAATAAAAAGAGCCCGGGAAATGAGGAATTCACATTCAAGGGTGTCAGCGGCAAAATGAAGATTCATGGTGAAGAGGGGAGAGTGAAGGAGGCAAAAATTAACTGCAAATAAAAGGACACAGCAGCTCTCAGAAGAAGAAGAAAGGCTAGCGAGAGAAATATCAGACGGTGAGGGTGAACGCACCGCACTCTGTCACCGAGGCAGGTGCTCTTATTTGACATGCAATCGCAGCCGTGTGTTATGGAGGATATGCTAAAAATACAGCGGCCCCCTCACACACACACACACACACACACACAAACACACGCTTCAGTCGAGCTTACTGTATACAAAGCTCATTACTGACACAAACACATGTTCCCATGCACATCAATACATACTAAAGAATCACTCAACACAAATCAACTGATTACAAAACAAATCAACTGTCTATTTATATACACTACTGTTCTGTTCAAAAGTGACAGTAAAGACATTTAAAATGTTACAAAAGATTCAGTTTCAAATGCATGCTGTTTTTTCCCTCAAATAATCCTGAAAAATAAATCTATCTATCTATCTATCATCCACCCAACCATCCAACTATCTGTCCATCCAATCTTTCCATAATTTTGTTTTGATCTACAAACTTCTCAGACAAAGCTGGTACTTCAATGAAATGCTGTATAACTGAGACTCCTGAGCAATAAAAGAGCACCTTCTGAATCCACTCACTTGTTTCTGTTCCTCTCCCAGACTGTCCCACATGGAGGCCACGATCTTGGAGACGTCTCCGAAGGTGGCGTTGGGGTTTTGGCCCTTGATGGCGGCTTGAGTGTCCCTGAAGAAGAGTGCGTAGGCTGAGACGGGCTTCTGCGGCTCGTTGGGGTCCTTCTTCTTCTTCTTCTTCTGAGGTTTGGGCTTGGGCTTCATCATGTCAGAGGAGGGTCGCTTCTCTCCTGTGATCTGAAGGTGAAGAGAGAGAAATTAAATGAGTGTAGATGCATTTATTTGCCTCAACAAGACATGCAATTCAACAAATACGTTTCACATTGTGACTACAAATCAGCGCTGGAAGTCATTCTAGTTCACAGCAGAGTATGAAAATGAAATATTAAATGCATGTGTAGTTTGTTGATATCTAAGAGTTCTTCGAGTGCGTCTACACCCACAGCCTGTGTCTCCCAACATGCACTGCTGTTCCAGTCATATGCATGTTTGGCTATGCAAATGTGGGTTGTCTTTTATCTGCAAACATCATGAAATAAAAATGGGATGCACTGAATTCCAGAATGCTTTCAGTCAAGCGACGGCGCCGTAATCTGCTCTGACAGCTCACGGACTCTCTTCAGAGCTCTGAAACATTGCGGCTGAAATTGATTTCTTAATGCAGAGAGTCCAGCAGACGTTGTTAATATCCCATTTGAATCAGTGCTGCATCATCTCATGTCTGATGTGCACTAATACACGTTTCTTCATCTAAAACCACTGTGCATTTAAAATCAAGAAATACAATTACATTATTTAAACTGGTGGAAATGAGGATAGAAAGAGTGGTGGTAAGAAACAAAGAAACAATACATCTTTGTCTTTAACAGGACTGAAAACACAGAAGAGTTAAAGCAAACGAGTGAAAGAGGTTTCTAGGGCAGAACTTGATGGTTAGATAACATCAGTCTCTCTCATCAGCATTTTCAATGTAGCAAAAAAAAAAAAAACTAATTTGAAGAGAGGAAATGTAGCATGAAAGGCTGGCTGATGCTCCATTAAAACAGACCACTGTATAATCTCCATACACATCTGACTTTACATGTGATTTACATGATCATCATCATATAGAACAATATTAGAGTCATTAACCAGAGTCAAAATGTGTGGTAAAGTCAACATGAAATTAAAAACTCTATTTACTTTCTTAAAAGATGCGGCTTAGACCAGGATTATAGTTAACTAAAACTGAAACTATAAATAAATAATAATAAATAAATAAATAAAAAATGTTAACTGATATGAAATATATAAAAAATATACATGCCAAGACAACATTATTATTTTAATTTAGTTTAATATGATATACTAAAATAACTAAAACTGAAATAAACATTTGTAAACACTATATAAACATGTAAAAGAAATACTAAAAATGACAAAAACACACAACAAAATTACTAAAACTTTAACTAAAATTTAAATGAAAATGGAAAATAAAAAGAAAACTAATTCAAAATATTAATAAAAATTATAACTGTATCTCAATGATACTAAAATAACACTAGCTTTAACCCAGTCTATCAAACAAATACTCTTGTATTTTTTTTTTTTTAATTATATATTAAAATTGGATATTTGTTGCATTTATCTTATATCTTTAATGTCCTAAAAGTGAACAAAATGACTTTCTCTTCTCAAAAGATGGACCAAAATAGACATCGTTACGCTTATAGTGGTGTGTCCAAATTTTATTTCAATGAAATGTTCGCCAGAAAAACCCTGAATTTCTAAATGGAAATATATCAACACAGAAAATAAACTTGTGCATGTCCAAAATGAAGCTGTCAGTGTGAATGAATCAAATTCCATTCTAAAAATATTAATGTGAGCATGCTGTATGTGTCTCTCAAATCTGTCATGATATTTGTGCAACAAAATACAGAGTGAGGTTTTGATTTGAATCAAGTCCAAACATGTTGTCAGTCCATTTTTTTTCTCTCTCTCTTTTGTACAGTGAATATATTGAGTATGTAGTATAGTGCACTGCCTGTCAATGCTGCTACAGCGCCACTTGTGGCAGCACTGAGAATGCAATGTTCATTCTTCATTGTGTTGTTTTGTGTTTACATGCATTACAGTAACATGATGAAGAGTTTTATTCACTAGCATGTGCATGACTCTATGTATGTTTTCCATATGCTCACACACGTCCCTTATATGTGCACAGCTGCATATTTCCAAACTAAAGGATTCAATTAATGCACGCAAAAGCACAAGTTCACATGCATGAATATACAAAACATATGTCAAACACACACAGACACAAACACAAGCTAAAAAGCAGCACATGCATTCTGGAAACAGACTGGAATCCAGCCATTAAATGCTTTAGATTTATATACATCGAATTTAATTAAGCACAAACATATGCCATCCATAAGCGCACGGCACATTCCAGAGGAAAATGAAACGCAAGAAGTATGTGTTTGTGTCGGTGTCACAGAGTTTAAATACATTAGCGTGCATTTGTACGTGTCAATGAACAGAACTGTATTCGCAAGCATTTCCAGTAAAAAAATACCAATGGGAATGAAAAGTGCTAATTGTTTCTGTTGTCCAGACGGCGTTATTATTAAAATCCACCAGGATTTCAGGCTGACTGAAACATTTCTTTCACTATTTTGACTGGCTTTTTGAATCTACCCAGACCAGGTATAATTGCACCGGACTTTGTGCTGTATTAGGCCGGACTCTTCCATAAGCCCGCTGAAGAACAATGTAATTTAAACATCATGTAAGTTAATTCACTCTTTGTGTTCTCCAATCCAATTAAGCATGCAGCGTCGCGATAATGAGGGATTTCGAGCTGCCTGCACATTACATGCAACATTCAAATTAAATTCAAACTGACACTTCCAATAAAAGGAGAGGATGACGGACAAGCAGGAGTAATTGGTTTTCTGGGACAATGAAAATGAAAAGAGGGATAGAGAGGGAGAGAGAGAGAGAGAAACAGAGTAATGTTTTTGCCAACAAATCACAGGGAACAAAAGACGTCAAGATGTGAAGTTAAAATGCAGAGATTTGTAAACACTATTGAGACACATGGAAAATCATTTGCTTTTAAATAAAGAGGGGAAATTATTCTCAAAGCTCTCGTCTGCTGTTTATGCTCCTCTATAGAGCGCAACAGACAGATTCTGGAAGTAAAAATCACATTCATTCTTTTCCATAGAGGAACAGATTTTTAACGATAATGTATAAACCTTTCAAGCGAGACCTGCCATGAGATCACTGATGATATATGATCTTGTAGTCAATGTGATTTCAACTTTGCTTGTGTTTAATAGCCAAATTCCTAGAGACTAACCATCCTGCCTATAACTCTGATGAGAAAAATCCACCAATCAGGGAAGCTTTTAGTTACCATAGAAACGGAAATAGTGGCGAAAGAGCTACTATATATAGATTAAAGTCTATTCTGCTCACCAAGGCAGCATTTATTTGATTAAAAATACAGTAAAAAGACAAAAATAGTCAAATATTAAAAAAAATTGAAATTGCTGTTTTCTATGTGAATATATGTTAAAATGTAATTGATCAAAGCTGAATTTTCAGCATCATTACTCCAGTCTTCAGTGTCACATGATCCTTCAGAAATCATTCTAATATGCTGATTTTATTTTTCAGGATTCACAGATGAACAGAAAGTTTAAAAGAACAGCATTTATTTGAAAAATAAATCTTTTGTAACATTATAAATGTCTTTACTGTCACTTTTGATCAATTTAATGCATCAATGATGAAAAGTCACTAATGCTTACAACACGTTGCAATCGCTAACACGAACTAACAATATTTTTACAGCATGTATTAATCACGGCATATTTTTAACATTTCAAGTTGTATAAATTGATATTGGTTAATATGTTATGAACAACATGAATTAACAATGAAGAACAATATTACATTTATAAATCAACATAAACTTCGATGAATAAATGCTGTAAAAGTGTTGTTAGTTCATGATACCAAATGCATCAACAAATGCTTCTGTAAAGTGTAATCAAGATCTCAATCTAAAGAGAAAACGCTCTCTGTAGTGCTGCATTCTACTGTTAAATATCTGATCGGCCTGTAAAACGCCAGCACTTTGTTGTTCTCGTTCTTGTACCTTTAAGTGGTACTTTGCTTCCTCTTCCTGGGCGGAGCTTGAGGGGGAGGGCGTGGCTGACTGACTTCCTGACGATGATGGGGAACCGTGTGTAAAGGAGCCTTGGCCAATCTGAGAGCTGAGCTGGGACAGGGCGCTCATGGGGTGGGGCAGTATCCGGGCAGATGGGTTTAGCATGGGGCTGTGGTGGGCACGGGGGTAATGACTGCCCATTTGCCCCGCAAACATCTGCATCTAGGGTGAGAGAAGAAGACCAGACTTTACTAGGAGGAATTTTGAAGAGAAATAACCAATTGAGGCCAATCTACAAAGACACTAGTTTCTTCCCTCACCCTTTGAAGCAGCCGTCTGATTACCGGTGGCTAGTTTAGTCAATTCTATAATGACTTTTGCACAACAAAGCGGATCTCTTATCAAACGATATACGTTCACTCAAACACGTACTGTACAAAGCTGTGCCAAATCGCAATGCATGTGAACCCTGGGGTTTTGAAAGTGTCCTTTATAGTTTCAAACTGACTTATATCATAAACAGATTAGAGAGAGATCTAGATAGATAAGCGTCATTTACTGTAAGTCATCAACCACACTTCTCTCAGCATGAATTTCAAAGCTACTTCAGAAAGCCACAACGCCATTGGTGCTCGACCCGGAAGAATCCCAGAGCAACCACAATAGTGACTTGACAACTAAAAACAACAGTAAGAATTCACCACATGATATCTTCACATGAGCTAAATAAACCATATATGAAGAAACATTATGAAAATTACCATATATAAAGCAAATACCTTGTACGCACAGAAGGGAAACCGCTAAGAATGAATTGTGGCCGAATTGCAATTTGCACGGGGTGATTCTAGTGCATTTCAATGCATTTAGCACCTGGTTAACTTTCCTGCACTAAAATGCAATGCAACTCCTTCTTTTTGTTTGTATTCCATATAATTGCACTGTCCATGGAGCGGACCTGACTAACATTTCACTGCTGGTTATACTCTGTATAATTGTGTATGTGACAAATAAAATCTTGAATCTTTACATACATTAGTATTACCATATATACAGTAAAGCAAACACCCCATTTATATAGAAGAGAATTCGCTAAGAAGTGCATTTGCATGACGCAATTTTCCATCCGGCAATTGTGCATCACTATTTAGCACCAGTCAAACTTGATAAGTGTTTAGTTAATAAAATGCACAACGATGCAACTCTTATTTTCCATACATAAGAATTATCTACAGTATTTACAGTAAAGCAAATTCCATTTGTATATGCAGAATGAATTGTGGCTGAAATGCAATTTGCACGGGTCGAATTCTAGTGTATTTTAGTGCATTTACCATCAAAATGCAATGCATCTCTTTATTTTACATACATTAGTATTATCATATATACAGTAAAGCAAATTCCACTTGTGTGTATGAAAGGGAATTTACTAAGAATGAATTGTGGCCAAAATGTAATTTGCATGGCACAATTCTATATGAATTTCAGCACACTTAGCACCTTCTTAAGTTTTTTGCACTGAAATGCAATGTAACTCCTTATTTTACATGCATTCATATTACTGTATATACACAGTAAAGCAAATACCCCTACATACCGTATACATAGAAGAGAATTTGCTGAGAATAAATTGTAGCCGAAATGCAATTTGCATGGCACAATTCTCAATCTTGCAAATGTGCATCACTATTTTAGTGCATTTAGCACCTGTTAAACTTGATTGTGGGTGTTTAGTTAATTAGACACAGGTTTTTGCAATGCTGAAATTCCATGCACCCCATATTATATATACATGTGTACCTTTCTACCACAAGCATAAAGAAAAAAAGACACAGATACTCTTTGATGAAGTCAGGCATTGCTAAATCAGTTAATTTGCTAAAAATGCAACAGTTCTCATTTCTCTCAAATCCTGAAATCCTCTCGAACTAAGCATCTGTAACTCGTGTATTTTAATATTGCATGTTTCATTTCCATTGCCGTTCTTCAAAAAGCATCTCATCAGGAGACGTGAGCGGATGTCGATGGCAGGACTGCGAACGGATGTATTCATTTACACATAAATAGGAATACTTAGCCAACCACGAATCAAAAAGAAATAGAAATAGAGGGAGAAAGTTGATGAACTAGCATTTATTAGGGGCATGCAACATTCACGAGTTGAGCTGAATTAAACATTACGAATCAACTGTGTGCTTTTAAGATGATTAATGAAGTCGGAGAGGTCTGGGCCGAGCAGCTCTTGGTAAACATTACCGTAACGGCTGTGATCTTAGCAAGAGCTTGTAATAGCGCTAATTAACCTCTCAAGACTTGCTAATAGATGAAATTTAAAATGAAAGAGCAAGAAAAATGCATGAAGTTCACAGAACGCACAGCTTTTTGTTAATGCAGATGAATTAGCCTGTTATCTACAGGACATCCTACTATGCGTCGGTACAAAAGCAGACCTGAAACAAAGGCTTTCCTCATTTAGACGTTTCAGATCTCCAATACTTAACAGCCCCTCCAAAAGCAGCCCAAACACAACCTCCAACCTCAAATCAAATTTTAGCAACACCATTAGTTCAATTTTCAAATGCAGCGAAGTAGCTTTAATGTTGGAGAGAGAGGGAGAGAGAATCCATTAATTTTCCATTTTCCGTGGAGTTGCTCTTTAAGGGCTTTCACAAACCAAGAAGCATTGAAAAACCAATTAATCAAACATGAATGGCCTATCATAGCGACGGCAACCCCATTTCCATAGCAACCGCTGCCGGCCAAGAGCATCACCCTGTTCTTTAATCTGGGCGCCGAACACACAAAAGACAAGAGAGAGAGAGAGAGAGAGAGAGAGAGAGAGAGACGGCTGGTGAAGCCAACAGGCTCATTGAGTGAATTTTCACATTACGGACAAATTCTGTGATTGGAACCTTTGTTGGGACAAAAGGTAGCGGGACAACTCTGCGAAAACCACCAATCTATCACAGTCTATTCTCTCTCTCTCTCACTCACTGAATAATTTATGCTATTTGTTTCCAAACCATCACTACAGCGCCGTCGTCCCGTTTGAAATTCTGAATATCATTTGAGTACTGTTGACTGGAATTACTGGCCCGTTTCTTGCTGAGAAAAGGCAGTGAAAAAAAATAAACCAGAATACAGTGAATAAATGCACACATTAATGGAGTTTAAAGGGATGTGCCAAATACTCTACTCCAGATACATAAGATGAAGTCAGCCATTGCTACATTAGTTCATTTGCTATTCATGAACTATTCTCAAAGTAAGCATCTGTGACTTTTGTATTTTAATATTTCTCCATGTTCATTTCCATTTCCAAGCACCTCAAGAGATTAACCACGTCTTTTGAGTTTTGTTTATATATTACACTGTAGAAGTTGTAACTAAAATTAAGATCACTGGAGTATGTTTTATAAGAAAATAATATTTTAGTCTTTCTACCTCATGTGCAACGATGCTTTGTAATTATTTGTGAAATTTACTGGCAATTTCTGAATAAAAACGTGTTTCTACACCAATTTTTTTTTAGGTGTACCTTCAAAATAATATCCATCAATATAAAGCAATTTTAGTTCAGTTTATTGGTAACACTTTACAATAAGGCTTCATTCGTTAAAATTAGTTAAATGCATTAATAAGCATGAACTAATCATGAAAAATACTTCTAAATCTGTAAAAAAATATTTTCTTGTAAAGCGTACTCCAATAATCTCTGTTTTAGTTACAACTTTGAAACCTATTTTTTTACAGTGAAATGACCATTTTTAACATTTACTAACAGATCAAAATCAAAAGCTGCATCTGTTAATATTATTTAATGCCAGATGAATGCCAACAAATGCATTTTTATGATCTAATGTCAACAAAGATGAATAAATACTGTAACAAATATTTTGCTCATTCATTGTTAGTTGCATTAATGCATTAACTAATGTTAACTAATGAGACCTTACTGTAAAGTGTTAGCAGTTTATTTATTTATATAACATATAACATATTTAAAAACCGACCATAGTGCTTGATTAACTAGCAAGATGAACTAAACAACAGCACAACAAAACAATCAAATACATATTAATTAAAACAGCACCTACTCAGATACGTAGACTACTGAAAAATATGTTTTAAGAGATTTAAAAACTTATATTGAAGGATATAATCATCATTATCTACTGTCCTTCAGACACAGAGGCTAGGGCACCGTTTTGTCTTTTATTTTAACATTAGGCTTTTATCATTTCTTTCACACTATAAAGCCATTCTTCTCATATTTCACATTAAATAAGCAATTTCTAAGCAATGAAAATCGTCAAACGAGCGAGCGTTTTGTGAGAGCGTGCCCGGCCCTGTTATTCCAAACCACATTTGCTTTCAATTTATTTGGAGTCACGGTTATAATCAAAAGAATAAAGACGTGCACCTTCAGCAAACGACTTCTCTCTTTACCGTCAATTTAGACAAAGCAGTCGGCGCGAATCGTTAAACAAACAATATATTGTCTGCTGCCTGCTTACTGCACATTTAGATGACATATTGAATATTTGTTTTTAATGCTGTCTGTTTGCAGAGAGACAGAACGAGAGAAACTGATCAATAAATGAGAGTGAGAAAGAAAACATGAGCGAGCGAGAGAGAGAGAGAGTGAGAGAGAGAGAGAGAGAGAGAGAGAGAGAGAGTGAGTGAGAGAGAGAGAGAGAGGGAGAGAGAGAGAGTGAGTGAGAGAGAGAGAGAGAGAGAGAGAGAGTGAGTGAGACAGGGAGAGAGAGAGAGAGAGAGAGAGAGAGTGAGTGAGAGTGAGAGGGAGAAGAGAGAGAGAGAGAGAGAGAGAGAGAGAGTGAGTGAAACAGGGAGAGAGAGAGAGAGAGTGAGAGAGAGAGAGAGAGAGAGAGAGAGAGAGAGTGAGTGAGTGAGTGAGTGAGTGAGTGAGTGAGACAGGGAGAGAGAGAGAGAGAGAGAGAGAGAGTGAGTGAGTGAGAGAGAGAGAGAGAGAGAGAGAGAGAGAGAGTGATGGGTTCAGGCTATATAAAGCAGGTTGGATGGCTGTACAAACATCATGAAACAGTCTCACAAAGGTTAGCGGTTGCCATAGGTACTGTATGCTAATTACTAAATGGTATAATCCTTGATGGGGGGATGGTGATGCTGTTCGGACTGGGCCATGTGACTATATTTATCTTGTTTATTGGCAGGAATGATTTATGTTACCTACATGTGAAGAAACATGCAGCAGTTATGGAGTACAATACAGAGATGGTTCAAAATTATCATTCTTAAAACAAGATATATTTACTAAAAATGACAAATTTATGCTTAAATCTAGTAAAAATAACTTCTGTAAAGCCTAAAAGCCCATAAAGCCTCAATTCTAAGATTCTAAATGATCAACATGATGCTGCTGAACCTGCCGGACACAATCAAGTACAAGCTCTTTTAGTGTAATGTTCAGCTTCAGCTCGTGCTTTATGTCTCAAATCTTGACTGATTTTTATCAAGTAAACATCAGAATAACTGCAGTCATATTTCCAGATGAACTCTTACTGGACTGAAGCAGCTCAGCTTTACTTGATTCTCCATCAATCATTTTCTAGAAAAATCAGTGCGTCTCAAATCTGATCATCAGGATCTTTTGAGGAGCGTTTGTTTCCAGAAGCTTTACTTTCACTGTTCCTCAGCGGAGGAATGATCTTCATCTCACATCTTCTGAGGAGCCTTTATTTCTTCATCTCTCAATCAGCATTGCATTGCATTGCATTATATGTTCGGATCATTTCAAGACATATTATTGGAGATATAGAGCGACAGCTGATATTTAGATCATGTTATGTCAGTATCTGCTGTACTGTTATAAAGATCTCATTAATTTACATTACAAGCATCGGAATCTCATCATATAAATATCAGCATTTGCACCAAATATTTGCTCAGTTTAAGTCTCTGAACGAGCCATAAAAGTCTGATGCATAAAACATGACACAAAACAAAAAACAATTATGCAAACTTTTTTTTATTTTGTCTAAAGGTTCAATAAACTGTTAAAACATTTTTTTTTAATTAGACTGTTATTTCATATGTCAGGCTTGACAGGGTTAAGCTTGTTTTTCTAAGCATTTAAGCAATTAGTTTAGTCTTGTTTTAACCATAAAATGTTCATTTTCTTTGTCAGAAAGACTTCATTTTACTTCTCAAGTAAATGCATTGTGTTTTAATGATGCTGAAATGTTTATACTGGAAAGCAAATGATTTTTGCTGTGGAAAGCGTTTAAGACATGCTCCACACCCTCCCCATAACAAAGCGCTCTGTTCATTTAGCAGAGACGCTCTGTTAGGAAACTTCATTTCCTGTTCCTCTGTTGTGTCTCCAGCTCTTTGTACTCGCTGTTCATCACAGCCAAATAGAGTCCAAATAACAACCTCCATCCAATTATGAGCTGCACACTGAGCGCGTGCGATATCTCAACACTATTGTGTGTGCTTCTCAGCATCTCTAGTGTGCGACTGGACGAACGCTTTACCTCCAAACCAGAGGAAAGAGAATCTGAGGTCACATTCATTAAATATGCCATGAAATACAGTAGATCATCTAATGTACAGTCTGTTTCTGGAAGGGTCACGTGTCTTTCAGTGATTGACATTGTGGTTTGTGGAAAATACTCCAGTCTAGAAAGTTGTAGGGTGTTTTGCATGAATTATAATGCATTATCAGTATAACCTGTGTGACATGAATTACTGCTACAAGAAAGAAATTGTACCCAAATTATCATATATGTAGCTTCATGTGACAATTGTTCGGGCTACAGAATAATTCAGCTACATTAGTTTCTGTAAAAGTACGGCTGCGTTCAGAATAGCCACTTCTGCAGTATGTAGCATGTATACTGGGAACAGAATGTGAGTTTTCTGCATGCGTTTGACCTACAGAATGAATAGTATACAACCAGAGCACACTGCATACTGTTTCCCACAATGCAATGTGCTCAACTTGAGCTTTCCTTTCTTGTGTGACAAATGAATTGTGTTAGTAATATCTGCTGTGATTTTTGACAGCTATGTATATTGAAATAAATTGGATTAGAAATGCACATGCAAAAATGCAAAATGCATAATTTATTTCCAAAAAACTCACTGAATTATATAATGTATAATGTAATTATATAATGTATATAATGTTTGTCAAAATCTACTGTTTAAAATGTTTCACTTATTATTTACCTCCCCCCACCACCCAAAAAAACCCTGTGCACTACAGTTATTTAAAACTCAAAATATTATATTATTATAAAACTAAAATGACTAAAAAATGTTTTTATTATTCAAATAAATCTGCAATAAAAAAATACATAATTAGATGAAAAAAGCTTAAAAACACAAAAAACTCACTAAAAATAAAAATTCTAAACTTACTAAAACTTAAATAAAAATAAGTTAAATATAACCATTAAAAATAAAATAAAATAATAACAGCACATATTAAAATGACTAAAACTGAAATAAAAATAAGTTAAACAGAAACATTAAAATAATAAAAAATGATAAAAACATAAAAAAATACTAAAACTGAAATAAAAATTACTTAAAATTACTATAATGTGTAAGCAAATATGAACATGAAAATTAGAATCTAAAAGCTAATTTAACATTAATAAATAATCAAATATATTATTAATATTAATATTAGTAATAAAATAACAGCATGTAAATAATACTGGCACACGTCACAGTAAAGAGTGCACTAGCACTGCATTCTGTACACAGCCAATGATACAGCAGAGAGAATCTAGGTCATCAGTGCTCAATTGGTGGGTCACAAACCCTAAAATGGGTCACAGGTCTGATATGACAGATAGAGAGAAAAAAAGCATTTTGCAAAAAGAATAAAACGCAACTAACCATATAATCATGCATAGTTGGAAAAAAAATTCAAAGGGCAGAGCTGTTGATGTCAAAGGTCACGTGCGCAGGTGCAACTTGCACAAATTTACCTGTCGAATTAGACAGATGTCAACGTGGACAGGTTGCGTGACATGACCTCATCCTCAAAAACCATGAGCAAAAGGTCAAACTAAATAATATAATGCAAGCCGTGCAATTCATAATGACATGAATGCATTTGACCGCGTGACGTTGGGATCATTTTGTAAATGATTCTGAGTCCTGAAGCACAAGCGCTGCTCTAGGCATGATGGGTAAGCGCTCTCTCTCGCCTGTGGCTCTGATTGGAGACATCTTGTTGGGAGTGATGGCTCACTCCACGCAGGTTCACAGTTGCTATTGTAAAATCACAGAGCGGTTAATTGAAACAAATGACTATAATAATAGAACATTATCCCGGCAGGCTCGCGGCCGTGGCAGCTTTAATTAGCCGAGCGCCGGAGACTGATCTCTCACGCTCTAGCCGTAAACACGGGGGAATCTCATCGTGTTCTGCCCTCGCCGCGACTCTTGTTCTCCTCGAGGGCAGAACACCAAACCTCCCTCTTCCTCCATCGCTCCGGCTCTGCCCGCGGGGGTCATTTATAACAACGCTCCCAGTGCTAATAAGAGCGTCCATTTATAAATCAAGCGCTGCTTAAATCTGTAAGCAAACACAACCTGTCGTCCCTGAAGACGTGCGAGTTTCATCTCCTCGACGCTTGTAGACGCTCTTTGAACTCCGGGCTGAACTAAACCTCAGCGCACCACATCACAGATCAGCCGTGTTCTCCATTCTGTGTCATTCATCACGTACACGAGCCTCAGATTGAACAAGATCTGCAGACCAAAGCCTCAAATGTTTCTCATCAGATACTCCCAGCTGCTATTCACAATCGTTTTATTTTATTGCTCACCCAGGCTGCATTTATTTGATTAAAAATACAGTAAAATCCTTTAAAATTGTGAAATATTATTACAATTTAAAATAGCTGTTTTCAAAGTGAATATATGTTAAAATGTAATTTATTTCTGTGATCAAAACTGTATTTTCAGCATCATTACTCCAGTCTTCAGTGTCACATGATCTTCAGAAATCATTCTAATATGCTGATTTGCTGCTCAAGAAACATTTCTGATTATTATCAATGTTGAAAACAGTTGTGCTGCACAATATTTTTGTGGAAACTGTGAGATATTTTATTTTTCAGGATTCTTTGATGAATAGAAAGTTCAAAAGAACAGCATTTATTTGAAACAGAAATCTTTAGTAACATCATAAATGTCTTTACTGTCACTTTTGATCAATTTAATGCATCTTTGCTGACTAATTATTTCTTTCAAATATTATATACATTTTTATCACGTTATATAATTAATATTTTTTATTTTTTATTTAATTTTATATAATTATCAATTATATTATTATAAAAACATTATATATAATGTTTTTATATAATATTATACAATGTTTTTTTCTTTGCTGAATGACAAAAACATTATATACATTTTTATTATTATAAGTAATAATTATATTTATTTTATTTTTATATAACTTATATATATATATATATATATATATATATACACACACACACACACACAGCTTTTGCGCATATATATATATATATATATATATATATTCTTGATTCTCATTTTTAATGATAAACACTCACTTTGAAGCAAATAAAATTAATCAATAAATCTAATATTGCAGCATTTTTTGTTTAGCAAGACACATTGTGTGTAAAACACAATAATTGTTCCTAATAATAATCGTACTCCCAGCGAACGAATGCTAAATGCATATGATAGTTTTGCTCTGTTGTTTGTGTGTTTTGGCTGTTGACAGTGGGACAGATGATGTTTTCTTCTGTAATCTTCCAGACGTCAAGATCTGCAGCAGAAACATCTCTAAAAAACCACAAAAATCCAATTTAGATTTCATGGGGTCTTAATGTTAGTAACATTCATGGGAGGAGGAGACTGCAGGCAACAATTGAAATAATTTGATTGGACCTTTATTTCATGGCTGGGACAGTTTTATTGCATTATATTCCAATTCAATTAACCGGGATGTAAATCTGAGGCGAGCGGCGAGAGACGGAGAGAGAGAAGACAGAGTCTTTCTACGTGTTCATTACGACACGCATGCTCACGTGTTCATGTGAAGCCGACAGATCAGTGTGGGCCAAAACAACTCGTTCACTTTCATGCCTTTAATAAGCTTCCGCTGCAATACGGTTTCACTCAAACGTCTTTAAGATGTGAGCGAGACGAGAGGAAAACAAACAAGACCAACAAGCTGACAAACAAAGGCTTTAGCAGAGACGCTTTGTTGTGTGTCATGTTCACATGGAGTGTGTGTGTGTGTGTGTGTGTAATGAGGCTAACACTATAAACACTATAAAGCTACAGGACGGTCAGCGTTTACTGCCTCAGCGGGACGCAGCACAGCAATTACACAGATGATATTCTGCGATACAGCATTCGGCTTATTTTACAATGAACATGATCTGAAGAAGAAAGTCAGGCGTTCTGATCTTAGACAGTATTTTGAGGCATCATATATCATATCTAGAGGATAAACAGCACAACCGTGATCTCCTTTTGGTCAAAATCTAAAGCAGCATCACATGCATGTTGTTATTGTTAACTTAAACTAACACTATTACAAATCTAAATAAAATGAACTTAACTAAAATATAAATATTAGATCAGTTTAAGTAACTTATTATTTATTTATTTTTAAATGTTAAAATAAAATAAAATAAAATATGAAAGCATATACTAAAAATTGATAATGAATAGTAATAAATATAATTAATATTAATTAAATGTATAATTAATATTATTAAAATAATACAACAATTATATATATATATATATATGCGTATTTATATTTTATTTATTATATTCATATATTTATATTTATTAATAAATGTATATATATATATATATATATATATATATATATATATATATACATTTTTGTTCAAATTATCTCTCTCTCTCTAGAATTTAATAAAATAATAATAATAATAATAATGACAAATAAAAAATGTCTAAAAAACTAAAAAAAAGACAAAATAAAATTACAAAAGCACATAACAATCACTAAAATGTAACTAAAATTAAAAATAAAAATTAAACAGTTAATACATACCATAAAAGTATATAAATAATAATAGATTGATAAATAAACATCAGCAGCAATTATTAATCTCTTTTTGATTATTTGATCAGACTGTTAAAACGTTTTTGTAATTATGTTTATTTTAAATTTAAATTACATCAAATTTATATCTGTAAAAATAGTTTAATTAAAATGTAAATTTTTACATAATGAAAATAACAATAGTTTGTTAAAATTAAAATAAATAAATAATAATTTTCAATTTGATAACTGAAAGTCATGTGCCAACTTTGTTGCATACTTCTTGAAATGTTTATCAAGAAATAATTCTTACTGTTATTATTATTTTTTAAATAGTATGTAGTATGCAGTATTTACAGCACAGTATGCAGTAAACTAGTATTCCGTTCTGAACACGACCAGCAGGACTTGATGCAGCAGCCTAAATCAACAATTAAAAACACTGTGCAAAGGCCCCTTAGCAGACAGCTGCCTATTTAGACGGCAGACAGCAAGGAGCTCAGTAGGTTTGTGGAGAGAGTGTATATATTTCCCAGGCTCATCTCCTTCCCTCCTTGTTTCAGCGAGCAGAGTTTGACATGACAGCTCTGAAATGGCTTTGGAAGAAGAGAGACGGCCGTATCAACACACAGAACAGACAGAAAGACAGAACATTTCTACTACATCTAATGAGAAACGAAGCCTGCAGTCAGAGGCGACACACACACACACACACACACACCTCAGCGGGGTGTCGCGGCAACAATTAGGTTCATTTAAGGATGATTAGTAAGTGTGTTAACTCTTCACACATGCTCGGCACGTGTTGGTGACAGCGGAGCGGCTTTTTTTCAGAATCCAAACCCCTGCTAGCTCAAATCCATCTGCAGCGCGCTTTATGCTTTATATATCTGTGCTGGAGACACCGGTGAGACTTTCACATGTAAAAGAGTCAAGAACAACTGACTGATGACAAACTAAAGCAATAAGCCACATTACAGCTCTTTCATAACTCAAATGTTTCTGACAGCAATGAGATTTAACTCAAAGCAAATTGAGACTTTTATGTGTTATCTTTAGAGTTTGAAAATAGCCTGTAATCATAAGTGATCTGACCTCCATATCCAGATTAATTTTATTGATCTATACTTATAGTATATCACAAATATTGACTTGTTTGGGTCTCTTTTTACTCATTATTTTAGGAGAATCAAACAAATAAAACATTACTGAGAATCAGTATTATTATAGTTAACTAAAACTACAATTAAACCATTTAAAAAAATAATAAATAAATAAAAACTTTTGTTACTTGAAATAAAATAAACTGAAATAAAGTAAAATTTAAATTAAAATGTATTTCATCTACATTTCATTTAAGAACTACTGCCCTGTTTGTCTCTTTATATTTATTTTTATTTTATTAAATAAAATTAACATGTATTAGTTAAAATATCATCATTATAGTTAACTGAAATTATTATATTACTATTATAGTTAACAAAAAACAAAACTAAAAATACTTTTACTTGAAAAAACACAAAATGACTCAATCATTAGCTAAAATTAAAATGAAATTATTATTATATTATTATTATTATTATAGTTAACTAAAACTAAAACCACAAAAGACTTTTGTTACAAAAAATATAATATAATATAATATATAAAAGTGCTTAATAAAAAAAAAAAAAGTAAAATAAAAACTAATAAAAATCACAAAACAACACAACAAAAATCACTGAAACAAACTAAAAAAAAAAGTAAAAATAAAACTTATAATAAAAAAAATCATATTATTAATAAAAACTATAATGGTATCTCAATTGTACTAAAATACGACTGAACTCAATAAAGTCTCAACTGAGAGCAACAGATGTCAGATTTTACGTCAAAAGAACAACCTCTTTTTATCTCTCCTTATTTTAGGAGAACGATTTGAGACAAAGTTACAGAACGAAGTCTCTGGATCTGTGAAAGAGCATCTGAGCAATATTCCTGCAGCTTCTCACCGTCAGCTGATGTGTGTCCAGATACATGCGGCGCGCGGGAATATGGACGTGATTTCATGCTTTGATAAGATATAGAAGCCCATGACAAAATGAGATACATAAAGCAGGTCTTTATCTGCCGTGGTGGTTTGTGCTGTATCAGACAGACACCTCCATGCGTCTGTTTCCCTCTCGCTCCTCTCGATAAGGACATTATGATATACTATACATATGCTGACTTCAAATCAAATCACTTTGTTTCCAAACAACAACTGATGTCCTTCCCAATAGTGCTGCTCTTTTTCCAGCAAACAATGAGACGACAATGACTAAACAAGAAGCAAACAATAACACTGACAACGCATAAAACTCGCCCAGAATTACTCATATGCCACATCTTTTGGAGTTGGTGAAATTTTGCTTATTTAAATGTGACTTTATATACACTCTCAGAAAAAAAAGGTACAAAAGCTGTCACTGGGGCGGGACATTTTCAAAAGGTACTGAAATATACCATTTAGGTATGAATATGTGCACTTTAGGTACAAATATGTACCTTTAAGGTACTAAAATGCATGCTTTACAGGTAAATAAGGTACAAATGTGTACTTTTTTGAAAGGATACTGTGCCAGTGACAGCTTTTGTACCTTTTTTTCTGAGAGAATATTATTAAATGCTCTGATACATTAGAAATACAACATAATTTTATAGTATGATTTAAATGTGACCTTATACTGTATATGACTGAATGCTCTGCAAAATATGATGTAAAAGATGCTAGTGCAATTTACACAATAAGAATGTATAATTCAACATGAATTATATACATATCTGTTATTTAAATTTATATATATATATATATATACATACACTCATAATTATGATTTAAAAATAAAACGTATGTATGTATAATATAAAAAATATATGTTTAATTACTTAATGTAAATAACAGATGTGTATATATATATACAGTATATACATATACATACGTACATACATACATACAGTATAGAGAGAGGGAGAAACACACAACATTATACATACAGTAATTGCAAATATAACTATAAGATATAACTCTCTCTCTCTCTGTGTGTGTGTGTGTGTGTGTGTGTGTGTGTGTGTGTGTGTGAAAATGAGAAAGTATATACATATAAATGTGATATAAATGTGTGCGCGATAACCTAAAGCCTCATATTTCCAGAGGAACGTGATTGGAAAACACAAAAGAACTAAATTAAATCTGTAAATGACGCCTTGATTAGCTCAATCCAAAGCCTAATGGACTTTATTAGAGAGAAGAGATAAGTTCTCATCTGGAAACACACACACACACACACACACACACACATCTTCTCTTTTTTTCCTTCCTTTTCTTCCTCTAGTTTTTGCTATAATGAAATTGGAAAATAACTTCTATTTCTTTAAAACATTTCTTAATATACAAGCCTGCTCTCATATCATATTGCGCAGAAGGAAATAAGGCACCTTCTCCCAAGAGATAATAAAAGAATTGAATTTTTCCTTATCGGCCGGTCATCTATTTTTCCACGGAATGCTATTACTTGCTGCCTGCGGTTGCTAAGCAACAGGAAATATTAATAGGGGCTTTTATTAGGCAGGCTTTCACAGTGCAGCACTAAAAAGAAGAAGTGGAAAACATGAATGTGTTACATAAATCTTTAGCGCTCTCGCAGCTTTTGCGCAAGTCTATGTTTCCCTCTTGATTTATCGTGCCTTCCCCTCATTTATGGGAAATAGCGGTGTGAAATAAGAAAATGGTACATTACCCTGAAGGACTATTTGAAAATAAATAATCGCAAAGGTGAAAAGAAAGCTGTTTAAAAACCAGGGGGGTTTTGTTCTCCTTCTCTTTCTCTCTTTCTCTCTCTCTCTCAGATTTCAGCCCAATGTTTTCCCCGTTTTCTCCGGATCCATCAATCATCGGTGTAATATTCCTTGCTGGAAATGCATTCTATTACGCTCTTTGAACTGCGATGGAGGGAAAGAAAATAAAAGATATTAATAGTTCCATAAAGCATTTCCGCTACAAATGTAATCCCCGAGTTGTGCCGTGATGCAAATATATTTTGCGTTATATTGATTAATCGCACATCATTCCGTCCGCTTTTTTGGGAGGAAAAATTCATTGCTCCGTCTCTGTCTCAAAGCCGACAGATGCTGTAAACCCTTTTCAGTGGGCATTTTATTTTGAAATCTTGGGTGGAATTCAACAAAAATACATTTGATTAAAGCCGCTCGAAGGCCGGATGGCCACAAATAGCCCGAGAGTTTGGGCAGGCCGTCATCTTCGGGCTATTTCTGGTCGAGTCCCGACCACAGGCCGGTTCATTCAGGCGGTGATGAATCTAGCAGTCTAAGTACAAGCTGGAAAACCATTACTACAGTCTCAGGCCTCCAGAAAAACTTTGAGAGCTTGAGTCAAATTCCTGCTGGTTTGCATTTATTTACATTCATGCACTTGACAGATTCTTCTAATCCAAACGCATGCATGCATTTTGATGAATTCATGCATTCTCCAAATGCAACATTGTAAGAGTAACGATTTGAGTTCAAAATAAACACGAACCTCTAAATGTCTTAGAAATGGGTGGCAGCAGCAATGATTTGAGAGGATTTGAGCTTCAATGGAAGAAGAACATCTGACTGTCTGTGCATCAATGACACTCATTTACTTACAGTATATTTGTTTATTGCGGTCTCTGACTTAAATCTGACTGAATAAAAAAGTAATTGTGGTTAATTTGTAACTTTTGTACTGTGTTAAAAGTAATTCTGACTTGTATTTAGAACTGCAAGATATAAACTTGTAATTCTCAGAATTCTGAGACCAGAAGTCAGAATTGTGAGATATAAACTCACAATTGAGATAAACACATTTGATTATTTATTCCATGGCAGAAACTAAAACAAACAAAAGAACAGAACTGTGAGATGTGAACTCAGAATTGCAAGAAGAAAAGTCAGAATTTTAAGATTCTTATTTCCCACAATTCAAACTGTTTTTATAGAGTTTATATCTATATCTATAGTCTGAATTGTCAAATAAAAATTCACAATTACTTTTTTTCAGCGACAGAAACAAGCTTCCATACTGACTTCTGGACTCCACTGCATATTAACAGAATTAATGTATTGTATTGACTTCACAGCACACTTAACATTAACGAATAAACACATTCCAGTTTACATTCATGGAGCAAACAAAACTTTAAACTACAGACTACATTATTCTGTATTATACAACATAAATAAAATGCTCAACAAAACACTTACTCAAGGACAAATGCCTCAAACTGTTGCTGCAAATGATCCTTCTGCTAATGACACCATACTTTTTTACTCGATTGCCCTTGAAATTTCATTGAAATGTGACATTTCATTAATGAAGCATGTTGCATTCAAAATCCACATCTGCTAAACGGCTCAATTCATCAGGTGAGCATACATTTTTAACTGTGATATCCACATTAGCTTATACAGCACGCTGTGAAGCCGTTTCTTCCTCATGGGATATTTGTACAGTACAGTAATGTGGGCAGGTTAAATTAATATCATAAACACCATCACATCACAGATATTAAATATCAAATGCTGCAAGATGCTATGACAGACGGCGAGCATCAAGAGAGATCATGTTCATACAGAAATATCTGATCATTTCTTCTGGACAAACTGTCCGTCTGTTGCCTGATGGGCACAAAATGATTTTCTACATTGTAAAAAAATGTTTTCAGTTGTAAACAAAGATTATTAGAGTATGTTTTACAAGAAAATACTTTTTCAGTTTGTATGCTTCAAAATTGAATGTTTATTTCAATGTGTTACTTTATTCTTTATAGGCTAGCAATTTCTGAGCAAAAAATGCTTTAAAATCAATATTTACAGCATAGCTTTGCAAACATATTTCTAAAACAGGCCATTTATTTGTCAATTTATTTGATTTATCAACATGTATTTATGAATCCTAGCATAAAAAAGCAGTTCAGACATTTCCCCACAGAATTTAACCAATACTAAACCTAGTCAGCAAGGATAACTTAGATGCAACAACTAGTGATCCTTTTTTGCTTTTATTGTACTGAAAGTAACATGATATAACACTTTACTTAAAGCCTCAATGTATAATGCATTATAAAAGTATTCAAAATGTACATTGTAATGCATTATACAGTACCTGTTGATAAAAATGCATTATACTATTTGAAGGTTTGTTTGTCATATGTTTTAATGCATTATACTTGTCTAAAGGTGTTACAATGCATTATAATGTATTATAACTGTGGTTACAATGATTCATGAGATCATACGATGCATTATAAGGTGCATTACAAGGCACAAATAATGCATTAAAACTACTTTTATAAAGTATTATGTATAAAGGCTTTAAATAAAGTGTTACCTAAAAATCTAAGCGAAACTGCATTAACAAACAAATTTCAGACAAATGTCTAAAAGAAAATTGACACTGTCCAATGGCATAGCCTGCTTTAGAAAAACATAATGAATCGTTCACAATAACACCAGAAACTGAATTAATAAAGTAAATATAGTAAGTTTTGATGACTTTAATGCTCAGAAACTAGTAGTACTCTGGTTACTTCACATATCCTTAACTTTGTTTGCTTATCAAGTCTTAAATGAACCTGCATTACCAGTAAAGACTGCTGGTCTAGATATTTATACTTCATCAGAACAGAAGCACAAACGCAGTTATGGAGATGGAAGTTGTGTCCATGCAGCAGTGCTCCTTGTAAATTGTTTGATATACTTTAAAAAGCTCTTAGTACTGATGACATTCCATTCAAAGCAGTTTTCCTTTTATCCCGGTGCCGTGTTCATTCACTCAACCTCTTTTTACCCCTCCCGTCCTCCTCGTCGTTGCTCTATCACTCTTTCTGCCCCTCCAGCCCATCTCTCTCCATCTCTTTTCTCTGACAGTCTCTCTCACTCTGCACCGCTCTAATGAAAAAAGATCTCTCCAGCTCGATCTACTCAAGACGGAAGATGAAACCTAATGGCTTTTCTTCTCTTCTATTCTGGAGAAGGAATATATGCACTGACCCCCTGATGGCAGAGATTCATTTCATCAGCAAAAGCTTCTGTTCGGAAATGCTCGGACAAAACCGCAAATACACATCTACTAAACAACACCACAACAGGACTAACCAAAACAGACCGGTGTTGTTTGCTTTGAGTTTTGCGGATATAAACACACTAAATAGATGGGTTTTCGCAAACATAAGTGATTTCAACTGTACATAAATGTTATTTCACTGTATTCGAATTGGTCAGACAAACAAATAGTCCTGCCCCAAAACTTACACCATTGCTTGATCAATGTTGCCACATCCTCCCTAATCCAAAAGGGCCCCCGAAACAAGGGGGCCCCCTTGCTCTCAACGTTTTTGAGTTTGGCAAATGAAAACATGACGCTGTCACCCTCTCTACGTAAAAATCAGTGTCTTGACAAAGGCTCGAGACAAGAAAAAAAAAAACAGTTGAAAGAATACCGAGCCGCGGTAGAGATACTGTTTCTCGAGCGCCTTCTGCGAGCACGATTCAAGAAGGAGTGAAACATGGACAAATGCATTTCATCCATTCTTTCAAGACCTCCCCCCACACCCGCCGGCGACACAGTTTTGCATAGGGCCCCAAGAACTCTAGGATCAGCACTGAATGTTGCAGATGTCAAACAGAACAGAACAGAAGAGAGCAGAATAGAACAGAACAAAAACAGAACAGAACACAGAACAGAACACAGAACAGAACATACAGAACACAGAACAGAACACAAAACAGAACAAAACAGAACAGAACACAAAACACAAACAGAATCAGATCACAAACACAGAATCAAACACAGAGAACAAACAGAACAGAACAGAACATCCAACAGAACAGAACATCACAGAACAGAACAGAACAGAACACATACAGAACACAGAACAGAGAACAGAACAATCAAAACAAAGCAAAGCAAATCACAACCCAGCACAAAACACAATAAAAACAAAAGAGAACAGAACAATCCAGAAAAGAACATGCAACAAAACAAAACAACATATACATGGCACTCTTTGTGGCACCACTGATAAAACAACCCATACTTGTGGAGAGCGTTTGAATGTCATCGATCTACCGAACAAGACAAAATCAGCAATCCACAATTTCATTTCATCAAACTCAGATTGAGGCAAAGGTCATAAAAGGTCAAAGTAAAGCGTGGAATGTTATCAGCATCGCAATGAATAGGGCACAATACATATTTCCCATTTATACAGCTCACAGAGCATATAGCTTTCCAAAAATGATTGGTTTTATCATTAATATTGTGGGCATATAAACCCTGATGAATGCCTCAACCAGAAACAACCTGAAATTTACAGCACAAATACTGCAGAACATAATCGCTACATGGTTAAAGAAGTTTGCTTGGGGAAGAAATGGGAATAAAATGGCAGTCCATCACGCTGAACGTACGGCGTCATTTAGTGGAGTATTATTGACTAGCACACTCTATTCACCCGCTCGATGGGTGTCAATATAGAAATGGGATCTCGAAATGAAAGAATGGTTGATTTAATGCATTCTGGTAGCTCAAGAAATTGCATGCATAGATTCATACAGCTGCAGAACCGCTGTCATCCATTTTGTGCTGCTGCCTGATGTCCATTTTAAGTGGCTTCTTTTGTAGAGAGCCATTAGAAGAATGACCAGAGTTGAGTTGAATTTAAATTCTGTCCTGCTGTTGCATCGAATTCCAGTTTCACTATCAAAGTTTTTCAATTAAAAGGCACAAATAATAAAGCCCTGGCATACAAAAGAAGACACTGTGTTTTGTTTAAAAGAGGTGAATCTCACAAAATCAGTCTAGTGTTATTTCAGTATTATAGTAGCATAATATTTATTAATATTTTGAATTAACATTAATTTAATTTTTTTATTAAAGTTTTAATAATTTTGTTAGATGTGTCAATTTTATTTTTTTATATTTTCATTTAGCTTTAATTTATTTTTCATTCATATTTATAATTTTTTTATATTTCTGTTTAGCTTTATTTTTTCAATTGTACAATTTTAGTACTATAGTAGCTATTTTGCATTCTCAAAGATTGCAATTCACCATTAAATAAGAATTCCTCAAAGTTATTTTAGAATTTAAACTAATATAATATTTATTCATATTTTGAATTAGCTTTTATTTTTATTTCAGTTCAGGTGTTTTACATGCTTTTGTCATTTTTTTAACTTGAATTTAGCTTAATATATATATATATATTTCAGTGTTAGCACTTTTGTACTTACAATAGATAAATACAATTCTATTCTGCACTTTTAAAGAGTGAAATCCACATTAAAGAAGAATTCCTCAATATTATTTTAGTATTATAGTACTATCATATGTTTATTAGTGTTTTGAATTAGCTTTTATTTTTAATTTTAGCTAGTTTTAGTAATTTTATTACATGCTTTTGTCATTTTTTTATATTTCTGTTTAGCCTTTAATTTTTCAACTAAAACTTGTTTTATTTCATTTTTATTTTCTTTTTTCAGTTCAGTTCAATCTTTGTTTTACTCAACTTTGAAAAATAGTGTAATGTTTTTTTTTTTTAATTCAGCTTGATTTCAATCTACATTTCAATCCAAAACCCCTAGTAAGAAATAAGATCTATTTTGCACGCTTAAAGAGTGAGATTCACCCCTAAAGATGAATTCCTCAGTGTTTTCCCAGCGTTTCTGAGCCGTTCTGTGGATTTCTCCACTTTATGAGGGAGTTTCCACAGATGGCAGATTTGACGACACTCCTGATATTTCTTTATAGCTCTCAGAGTCTGTGTTAAGCAACAAAACACAAAGTAATGAGCTCTGGATGTGAGGAGGAGGAGCAGAGAGGAATGGATAGACAGAGAGAAACGCTGCTGATGAATTTACCCACAAACCCTGAGTGTCACTGCTGACACAGACGGACATCATCTCTCTGTCTTACAACGTTAGTAGAGACGAAGGCCTGATGTGGTCAGTTAGTTGTCATGATGTTTAGATGATCATTCGTCTGCGGGTCAGCTTCATTCATCTATTCATTCTGTGCCACTCATAGAAACACATACAATCATAGCATACAGTCCTGCCAATCAACTAAAACAACCAATCACGTCATCACACGCACACACACATTTTGAGACGTATATCCCTACATACACCAAAAGATCACTTAAACAATCTCACAGTAAACTGAAGACGCACATGCAAGAGCTTTAGTTTCCACCCAGCATCCTCCCTGAAATACCATATAAAATCCATTTAAATCATGCAACACCTCATCTGCATTTCAGTTGCATATGCATATAGCCAGCCGGGTTATTTATTTAGTTATTTTTTGGTTCAAGAAACTATGAGAAAATACTAAAAACTGTTATTATTACTAAAAACTATTATTATTATCAGTAGTTTTTAATAATTAGATGAAATATTGGAAATTATATATATATATATATACATATATATATACATACAAACATACATACATAGATGAAATATTGGAAATTATATATATATATATATATATATATATATACATACATACAAACATACATACATATATATATATATATATATGTGTGTGTGTGTGTATATACAATTATATATATATTATATTACATTTAATATTTTATTTACATTTTATATTTTAATAATATAATAATAAATATAATATTTATTTCTAATAAAAATAAATAATAAGAAATAAGAAATAAAAATACATATTTATTTAAAATATAAATAACTATGTACATTATAAATTTAAGCTAAATTTGAGGTTGACAAACCGTTTTGGATATTTAGCTTTTTCCCAATTCCAGTTAACAGAGAGTACTTTACACACGAATAGATAAGAAAATAGAAAATAGACACACAAATGCTACTGTTTTATAAAAATGCATTGTGCATACACAAATATTGTATGCAAGATTTCAATTAAACTGGCCTATTTTTATTACAATTTTTTTTATTAATAATTAGACACTTCCCTCGACTTCATCTGCTGTCTTAGATCTTGAGCTCATTGCAGTTGCATTCTGGGATTGGCTCATCCACAACCTGCTGCTGTGTTATAAGACCACGTAATTAGTTTGGAGTAGTCTTGGTGTCAGGAGTGCAGCTATGACGCCTGACAGTGCTGTCTATGTAGGGCAGAAGCGCGGGACTCACCGAGGGCATATGGCTGGACAGCAGGTGCCCGTCCTGGGCGAGCATGTTGGACATCATGAGGGCGGGCAGCTCGGTGTACGAGTACGGGTTGATCAGGCCGTTGTGAGGGATGGAGTGACACAGGTAGCTGGACTCGGGGTCCATCAGGTGCAGCAGCGGCGGCTCGGGGTGATTGGGTGGGGTTATAGGGGGGATCTCGTAGTCCTCGTCTCCCCCTCCTCCGCCGTTCCCGCTGCCCCCTCCCTGTCCTGAGTAATTCTGCTGCGGAGAACAAAGACAATCACTTAGTCTTTACATTCTAGAAAACTAATGTGAGCGCTGTTTTTCTTGCCAAAATAAAATAAAATAAAGTAAAATACAATAAATAAATAAAATAAAAATACATCTCACGCTGAAATAAAATAAAAATAGTTACATTTAAATACGATAAATTAAAATAAAATAAAAATACAATGTAGGTTGAAAATAAATAAATAATCATATTTAAATACAATAAATAAAATATATAAGCTTATGTTAAAATAAAATTAATTTTTTTTTGTTCAAATACAATAAATAAAATAAATATAAAATGTATGTAAAAAAAATAAAAAATTAATTAATATATTTAAATACAATAAATTAAATTAAAATACAACTTATGTTCAAATAAAACAAATAAATTAAAATAATAATTATGTTTAAGTAAAATAAATAAAAATATTGTTATTAAAAAAACATATGCTCAAATACAATAAATAAAATAACTTATTATTATTTAAATGAAATAAAATATTAAATAAAATAATAACATTTATAATCAAGAAACATTTTAAAACTGTAAGTCTGATCATTCCCAAACTCTTCTGTATGAGCAATAGTAGATGTGATGATTGCTTTATTACTTTGTGAAGAGAGGCATAAACACAACTATATAAATATTATGCAGTTAAACAAGTAAAAATCACTTTTTTGGATGTGTATCAATTGGCAGCTTCCGATCTGGCTCTGGAATCACGGAAAGTTGCTGGAAATACGGCATTATCACAATCAACTTTTGGAAACGCAGACCATGTTTTCATAGCGCTAAAGTTTGCGACTGGCTCTGGTGTTTTCTCAGCGCTCGTGCCTCTCATCAGCCGCGTCGATCTAACTTTGGAGCTGACAGAGGAAGCGTGCGATGTTAAATTCAGGAAAAAGGAAAGAGAGAGTGAGGGAGAGGGAGAGAGAGAGAGATTGCCGGGGTATTCAAGAGGGAATGAAAAGCAATTTTGTAGGAGGCGATCTGACTGGAGCCCCGTCCATAATGACTGAGTCAAATTAATCATCAGAAATAATATTCCGCTGTCAACCATTCAAGAGCTTTTTTAATAGAATTTTTATGATTCATGTCTGCCCGTATACATCAAACAGTCAGTTCTGCAACATTTCAGAAATCAATTCAATATCATCTTTGTGTTGCCTGTCATCTTCGCCTGGAGAACAGCCATTTATCTTGCAAACAAATACTTTTAGCAAATACACGGCTGTGGAAAAGGAGAGAGAGACAAGGATTGTGGGACCTCAGATTTCACCTTGCCGACATACATTACTCAAATCACAAAGTTCTCCCAAATATATCACCCGTCCGAGCGTCTCCACAAGGCTAAAACGCTAAACGATGTTTTAAGAAAGAGACTGAACTCGCTCAGAAGAACATTAACAAGACTCCATGATGCTCTAAATGATCAACACTCAATCTCCTCCATGCCTTCTGTCTCTGATTGATAGTTTAGAGTTTATCAGTTAAAGCTCTTTTAGTGTAATTGTACAAACGTCCAGCTTCAGCTTTACGTGTGTTTTTGCTGTCAAATCTTGACTGATTTTTATCAAGTCAAGTCAAGTTGATCTTTATTGTCATTCCGCTATATGTGGGGACATACAGTGGAACGAGATGTCGTGCCTCACAGGACCACGGTGCTACATAGGGGCTATTTACACCTGGTCACTTCATGCATTTTTTCTGATCGGATAGCTATCCGATCGTGAAAAGACCAGGTGTAAATGCCCTCCGAAACGCATTCGAGACGGATATAAATCCGATCACTCAAACCACTTCAGGAGGAGGTCTGGGCCGCATTCCAGACGAAACTGGACATGTGTAAATGCATCTGGTTGTTGAAATCACATATGCAAATTTTACTCATCCCAAAATGTTAAAATAATAAACGTGTGAGAGCGTGTTATAGGTTATATGGCATGTTATATTCAGATATGACTGCGCTAATGCAACATGCATCGCAGCGGACGAGTAGCTGAGCATCGCTTCAGCAAGCAGACGCGCAAACTGCCACGAATGAAACTGAAAGTAAGACGCACACGGTCAACACACAATCATCTTCATGAAAAGTGTTAAGACAAACATATCTTTCCAGTGCTGATGCTGCGCGCTCTCATATTGAATAATTAAATGCAGCGCTTATCTTTTGATTTCGTTGATGTGAACGCCGTTAAATTTAAATATAGCGTGGGAATTGAAGAACGGATTTATATCTGCTTTGCGAAGACACATTTATGTGGCCAAGGTGTAAATGGAAACGTTTTAACAAATCAGATAGATATCCGATCAGAGAAAACGCATGAAATGACCAGGTGTAAATAGGCCCATAAATACAGACATACAACAATGAAGTAAAACACTATAAACCTATACACAACTAACCTGCTGACAGATTTTGACTATAAGTACACTATATATAAATGTTTACCCTATACAAATTAAAACTAAAAGATAAAAAATACAAACTATACAAACTATACGAATGCTTCACATAAATACTGTACATGTGCAGAGAGAAAGAGTACAAGATGATTTGTAGTGCATGAGCATGTAAACATACATATATTGCTGAGTATCAAGTAAACATCAGAATAACTGCAGTCATATTTCCAGATGAACTCTTACTGGACTGAAGCAGCTCAGCTTTACTTGATTCTCCATCAATAATTTTTTAGAAAAATCAGTGCGTCTCAAATCTGATCTTTTGAGGAGTGTTTGTTTCCAGAAGCTTTACTTTCACTGTTCCTCAGCGGAGGAATGATCTTCACAAGCCTCCAAAACATCTCATTCATCATTGGATTGCATTGCATTATATGTTTGGATCATTTCAATCTCATTTTACTAAGATATATTATTGGAGATATAGAGTGACGACTGATATTTATATGCATTTTTACTCTTATAACTTTTGATTTACATTACAAGTTATTTGAATTTCATACTTTTTGTCCATATTAAATATCAGCATCTGCACCAAATTGCTGTTTTTTCCTTGATATTCTCGCTATATCATACTATATGAGCCATAAAAGTCTGACGCACCAAATATGGTTTTAAACAAAATCACATACAATCTTTTGTAATATATTTTCTTTTATATTTTGTCTAAAGTTTGTCTAAAATTTTTTTTTTTTCTAGTATAAAATACCACAAAATACTACAGAAATGCCACGGTACACATCAAAATACCATGGGAAATGTCCAAACTACCACTGTAATACAATGGTATTCATGGTATAAGTACAACATACCATGGCAATGTCCAAAATACTATGGTAGTACCATGGTTAATGCCCAAAATACCTCATGTCAAAAAATACCATGGTAATACCATGCTATACATGGTATACATTCAAACCCTTACAAAATTAACCATAGTTTTACTACAAATAAAATAAGATAAACCATGGTTACTATAGTTAAACCATAGTAACCACAAATTAACCATGGTTTTGCTACACTAACCATAGTTTAACCATGGTATTTGTAGTAAAACCGTGGTTATACAAATGGTAATCAATATGCCAAAAAAACATGGTAACCTACACTTTTACTACAGTAAAACCATGGTTCATTTTCATGAGGGAAATACCACCATTATACCATAGTATTTATCCAAAATACAACATTAATGGTATATGTCCAAAATACAACAGTAATACCATGGTATACATCCAAAATTCCCCCAATAATACCATGGTATACACATAAATTCCATAGTAATAGCATTGTACATTCTCAAACAACCATGATGACATTATGGTACATGTCCAAAATAGTAGTGCCATGGTAAATTCCCAAAATACTACAGTAATACCATGGTACAGGTCAGAAAATGGGAATACCACGCTATACATGGTATTTGTCCAAAATACCACAGTAATACCATGTTGTATGTCCAAAATACCATGGCATACATGCTATACATCCAAAATACCCCAATAATACCATGGTACACTTAAAAAATCCATGGTAATACCATTGCATATGTTCAAAACGCCATGGTAACACCATTGTATGCATCCAAAATAGTAGTATCATGGTAAATACCCAAAATATGACAGTAATACCATGGGGTACAGGTCAAAAATACTATAGTAATAACATGCTATACATGTATACGGCCAAAATACCACCTTTATACCATGGTATATGTCCAAAATACCACAGTATACATGGTATATGTCCAAATCACCCCCTAAAACTATAGTACACACAAAAGTTCCACGGTAATACCAATGTACACAGCTGAGACATTCGTCTTTCGGCGTCCAGATCTCACAGTAAACGTTCTGCGATGTGATTTGCTCAGATACGCGGTCGCGCTGCGGCGGCTGGATATTAATCTTCCATATAGTTCTGCAGCCCTTTGAAGACAGATGTCTTTGTAGGCTTCGGGGCCTCCCCTGTTATTGTCCGCTCTAATGGATGTGAAAATGAACATTTCCTGAGATTCAATTTCCCTCATAATTGTTGGAAGGAAACTAAATTGTGTGTTGTAAACAGTGGGGCGAGCGGCTATTGTGTGAAGAGAGAGTGTCGTCGGGTCCTCAGGAGAATTCTCCTCCGGCACGAATTACACATTCACCTCTTTAAATGTGAGACGAGATGAAGCTCCGCAGATACGCTCCAGTGTCAGCAGATACAGTGCTGGAGAAATCACACAAACACCCAGAGTCAAAGCTGGAGGAAGAAATAACACCTCACGACAAAACCAATCACGCCCGATAGTAATACTGTGATATTTACTGCATAAATATCATTGTAGTACCATATACTGTTAAATGTCCAAAATATCACAGTAATACTATGGTACACATCTAAAATTCTATGGTAATACCAAGGCATATGTGTCCAAAAGGTAATACATCTAAAATATAATGGTAAATGTCTAAACTACCACAGTAATACCATGGTGTAAGCCAAAAATAACACTCTAATACCATGGTACACAAAAATACCATATTAATACCATTATGGTAAATGCCCAAACTACCACGGTAATACCATGGTATATGTCCAAAATACCACAGTAATACTATAGTATGGTACCTGCAAAAAACACCATAGTAATACCATGGCATACTCTTCCAAAATACCACGATAGTTCAACTGTACTTTCTGGAACTTGTTTGTAAGTCAATCACATTTATACACCTCAAAAAGTAGGCTACCACATGGTACTACATGGTGCTTTAGACTTGGTACCGTGGTAGATTTCTGTAAGGAACATCGGCGTGAGCAGATGCAGGATTGTAAATGTGGAATCTAATGTGTTGAGATCTGAAGTTGAGCTCCAATGAAACTCCATTAGCTGAAGCTCCATTCAGCGCCGGCTGACTCATCACACATCTCCTGCGCATGAAAGGCCGCGTTCATCAAATCCATCCACGTCATGCTGATTTTAAGGATAAATGCTAACAATGGATTCAGCGAGTGTTTTGTGGGGAAACCAGGAAGGGACGGGACGTTTGTCAAAAGTAGCAGAATGTCCTTGACGATAAAATGTAAATCTCAAGGTTGTGCCATGTCGAATGGTTCGGAAAAATACATAATTCATCCGCCTCACTTCAGGACGTGATTATATGTATTACACATTTAGAAGCTGCTCTTCAAAGCTTCATCGCAAGGCAGTTGGTAATAAGACAAATGTTTTTTTCTCCTTTTTGTTTGCCTCTTTTTCCATTTTGCTGCTCCTCCTCAATCTCTCCGTCCAATTTTCAAGGATATTAGAACTCAATTTGGATGCAAGATGGCGTTTGCATTGAGTTTGAGGGTTTCAATTTGTAGCTTTCATTAACTGAAGAGGGGACGCCACTTTGAAATGAACGCTATCAAATTCCCGGGAATATTTACGACGTGCCGCTCAAAACATTTGGTAGTGGTTTGTCGAGGAGGCCGCTGGAAAGTCGACTCACATTTGTGCATGTGATCATATGCAAACGCGCACAAACCCAACGCCTTCTGTTTTCATAAACAGATGAACAGCTAGTTTGTGTAAATGATGGAATAATGAAAAGAGAAGAGAGTTTTTCTCCTGTTGGGAAGACATCCAACTCTCTCTGGCATCAATTTAAAGCCATTGTACGCTGTTGGGCTGATTAGAAATCCAACCATATGAGCGCGCGAGCTTCAGTCTTAACACAACAGATGCCATTCAGACATAAATCTATTTCAATCTGGCTTATTAAGACCATTATTTCCACAACTACAGATTTACATGTTCTCAAGCATATCTGCATGTGCAAAACTCAACGGCACGATGCTGTAGTTGATCTAGTTCCTCCTGTGGGGTTTTTTCACCGGTTTTCTTGTCCAGCAGGTGAAAATCATGCATCTGATGGCTTGAAATACATGCATAATAGTGATGCATTTAAGCCGGAGTATACCGTATAGTCGAAAGAAGCAAACTTCTCTCCTGATGACAGTGATGGAGTGCTTTGAATGTTATATTAATATTCACATTTATTAAAACTAAAATAAGCTGCACAGACTCACCTGTTACGTAAAATAATATTTCTTGAATTAGTAAAATGTCTAGGAGGAATACTTACTCAAGTGCAAATAATAAAACTCGGAAAGTTTCTTGTTTGGTGAGGCAAATGTAATGTGCTCGTGTGTTTAAAAGCATAATGACAGATTTTTCTAATAAGCATTTTTCTATAGACCTCCAGCGACATGCGGTGATGGATGCCTGAGCGATCTAACCTAAAACACATCCCCCACAAACCCGCAGAACGACAGACAAAGAAAGACATTTATCTGATTCCCATTCACTCTGTCTCTCTCTCTCTGTGTGTGTGTGTGTGTGTGTGTGTGTGTGTGTGTGTGTGTGTGGATGGGTGGGTTTATCAAAGACGATGTTTTTGGAGCATCATCTGTTTTTATTTGGCTGACGGACAGCAGCACCATCATAAATTACCCGAAGACCAGACACAGAGAGAAAGTGTTTGTGTTTGTGTGTGTGTCTGTCTCTCTGTGTGTGTGTGTGTGTGTGTGTGTGTGTGTGTGTGTGTGTGTGTGTCTGTGTCTGTGTCTGTGTGTGGACACAATCGTTCCCAGAAGTGAGATAAAATGACAAAATCTCCTTTTGGGGACGTAGGTAAAGGTGAAAACCATTCATAACTGAAACAAATATTGAGTTAATACATACAAATGTATGCATTACCAATTCTAAAAATGCAAAATGATCTTTAGGGTTTTAGGATTTAGGGTAAAACTTGCAATAGTTTGAAGTGTTTGCCAAGTCAAGTATGCAAAAAAACAAGTAAATAAATAAATAAATAAATACATTCTATCTAGACATTTTTCACTTGAAACAGGAAGAAACTCTCCTAGTGAATTAATACATATAAATGCATGCAATTTGTATTCTAAAAATGCAAAATGTTCTTTAAGGGTTTACATAGGCTTAAGCTTGTTACAGTTAGCAGTGTTTGTTTAGTCAAGTATCCCAAACAATCATCTATCTAGACTCTTTTCTCTAGAGACAGGAAGAAATCACCCTAGTAAATAATTAATTATTCATGAATTAATAAATATAAAGGCATGCATTTTAATTCTAAAAATGCAAAATGTACTTCAAGGGTTTTGGGATTAACTTGTGGTTAAGGGTTTAGTTTTAGTTCAGCTTGTATTAGTAGTGTTTGCCAAGTCAAGTATTGCAAAAAACATCTCACTTGAGATAGGAAGAAAGCACACTAATGAATTAATAAATATAAATGCATGCATTTCTAATTCTAATAATAGAATAAGCTTGCAATAGTTAGCCGTGTTTGCCAAGTCTCTTCACTTGAGACAGAAAGAAACCACCCTAGTGAATTAAAAATGAAGTAAGTAATATAAATGCATGCTTTACTAATTCTAAAAATGCAAAAATTTTCTTTAAGATATAAGTATCCCCAAAAATCTACTCTTTTCAGTTGAGACAGGAAGAAATTAGCACCCTAGCAACGTCCTGTCAATCATCCAGAGCATCCTAGCAACATCCTGTCAATCATCCAGCACACCCTAGCAACCAAACAGCGATAGGAAAAACATGTTTTGCATGGTTTGCCTTCAGAAAACTTAATGATCCAGTCATTACGAGCTTTATTTATATGTCTATATGTGCTCATTTAGACAGGCAGGTATAAAGCAGCACCTTTTCCAACAGTGGATTGGATTATGGGCGTCTGCAGCGAGAGATAATTAATAAATATCCGGCTAAATGAAACCTAATTGCAACAGTCACACACACACAGTCTTATTCACCCATAAATAAAGTGAATGTGCAGCCTACATACCATCTGCTCCAGTCTACATTATTCTGAGAGCATGTGGACGAGGTGAAACATTTAACCTTCAATGTGTTCACTCAAACACCATATGCTCAAGCGCCAATTTACAGTCTGAAATATCCAGAAATCTTTACATTCTCATCAGCCCAGTTCGACCCAGTCGATTTTCTACAGTTCAATAGCACTTGAAGGAAACGTCTGGTAAAGAAAAGAAAAAAAAAAAAACACTTTTTCTTTTGTACCTCGCTGTCGGCATCTTCCATACGCATATGCATGAACACACACCGTTCTCAACAATATAATATCAGTCTACGGCCGGCGGATGAGTCGTGTTATAGAATTGGGAATCATAGTGGGGAAAATAAAAATAATGCATAGACTTTTGTTTCTCTTAAAAGTTCTGTAACATCTTACGTCAGTGCAAAGAAAATAAGACACAAAATATAAGCAATAAGTGGTGTTGTCATGACGATTTGCATGTCTTATTTTCTTTCAGATGTGCATGTGGATTATTAATCATTAATCTTCTTCAGAGTGCATGATTCAGGGATTCAATACAAGTCTGTGGAAATGTGCAATTTGCATGCTATGTGTGACATATGCAGACATTTTTGCATATACAATTTATTTCAGATTTTCAGATTGTTGTTATTCTTATAGTTAATATTGTTCTGTTGAAATCATTTGAAAGCAAGTTGTGACTTCAACTATTTAATTTACTGTAATATTAAAAAAAATAATTTGAATTTTGCACATTAAGACTAATAAGACTAAGAAAATACACTTCAAAAATGTGGGTCTTTTTTAAAGAAATTCATATTTTTATTCTGCAAGGATGCATTAAATTGATCAAAAGTGAGAATAAAGACATTTACAATGTTACAAAATATTTATATTTCAAATAAAACTTGAACTATCTATTCATCTGTGAAACCTGAAAAATAAAATGTATCACAGTTTCCACAAAAATATTGTGCAGCACAACTGTTTTCAACATTGATAATAATCAGAAATGTTTCTTGAGCAGCAAATCAGCATATTAGAATGATTTCTGAAGATCATGTGACACTGAAGACTGGAGTAATGATGCTGAAAATACAGATTTGATCACATAAATAAATTACATTTGAACTTATATTCACAAAGAAAACAGTTATTTTAAATTGTAATAATATTTCACAATTTTACTGTATGTTTGAACAAATAAATGCAGCTTTGGCGAACAGAAGAGACTTATTTTGAAAACATAAAACTGTAACTAAGCATTACCAGTATCACACAGTTAACCCAACATGTTTAGTCTATTTTCCCACTTTCACTGAAAACATTGATTGACAGCTTGTGTTTGCTCAACTTTGGTGTAGCGTCATTTTTCATTAAACCTAAGACTGTTTTGTGAGGCGAAGCGTATAATGAGTCGACAGGAAGGATCAATAAAAGAAAACAGAAGCCGTCAGGTACACTTAGTCATATATATATATATATATATATATATATATATATATACATACAGTATATACACAGTATCTCACAGAAGTGAGTACACCCCTCACATTTTTGTAAATATTTTATTCTATCTTTTCATGTGACAACACTGAAGAAATGACATTTTGCTGCAATGTAAAGTAGTGAGTGTACAGCTCGTGTAACAGTGTAAATTTGCTGTCCCCTCAAAATAACTCAACACACAGCCATTAATGTCTAAACCGCTGGCCACAAAAGTGAGTACACCCCTAAGTGAAAATGTCCAAATTGGGCCCAAAGTGTCAATATTATGTGTGGCCACCATTATTTTCCAGCACTGCCTTAACCCTCTTGGGCATGGAGTTCACCAGAGCTTCACAGGTTGCCATTGGAGTCACTGGAGGATGTTAGAGACCTTGCGCTCCTCCACCTTCCGTTTGAGGATGCCCCACAGATGCTCAATAGGGTTTAGGTCTGGAAACATGCTTGACCAATCCATCACCTTTACCCTCAGCTTCTTTAGCAAGGCAGTGGTCGTCTTGGAGGTGTGTTTGGGGTCGTTATCATGTTGGGAGGGTATCATGCTCTGCTTCAGTATGTCACAGTACATGTTGGCATTCATGGTTCCCTCAATGAACTGTAGCTCCCCAGTACCAGCAGCACTCATGCAGCCCCAGACCATGACACTCCCACCACCATGCTTGACTGTAGGCAAGACACACTTGTTTTTGTACTCCTCACCTGGTTGCCGCCACACACGCTTGAAAACATCTGAACCAAATAAGTTTATCTTGGTCTCATCAGACCACAGGACATGGTTCCAGTAATCCATGTCCTTAGTCTGCTTGTCTTCAGCAAACTGTTTGTGGGCTTTCTTGTGCATCATCTTTAGAAGAGGCTTCCTTCTGGAACGACAGCCATGCAGACCAATTTGACACAGTGTGTGGCGTATGGTCTGAGCACTGACAGGCTGACCCCCCACCCCTTCAACCTCTGCAGCAATGCTGGCAGCACTCATACGTCTATTTCCCAAACACAACCTCTGGATATGACGCTGAGCATGTGCACTCAACTTCTTTGGTCGACCATGGCGAGGCCTGTTCTGAGTGGAACCTGTCCTGTTAAACCGCTGTATGGTCTTGGCCACCGTGCTGCAGCTCAGTTTCAGGGTCTTGGCAATCTTCGTATAGCCTACGCCATCTTTATGTAGAGCAACAATTCTTTTTTCAGATCCTCAGAGAGTTCTTTGCCATGAGGTGCCATGTTGAACTTCCAGTGACCAGTATGAGAGAGTGAGAGTGATAACACCAAATTTAACACACCTGCTCCCCATTCACACCTGAGACCTTGTAACACTAACGATTCACATGACACCGGGGAGAGAAAATGGCTAATTGGGCCCAATTTGGACATTTTCACATTTACACTTTAGACATTAATGGCTGTGTGTTGAGTTATTTTGAGGGGACAGCAAATTTACACTGTTATACAAGCTGTACACTCACTACTTTACATTGTAGCAAAGTGTAATTTCTTCAGTGTTGTCACATGAAAAGATAGAATAAAATATTTACAAAAATGTGAGGGGTGTATTCACTTCTGTGAGATACTGTATGTTCATTCTGTGTCTTTCATAAAACAGCTATAAATAGTAAGATGATTCAATCAACAAGAAAAGGGGAATGACACAGTCTCGCTCTGTCATTGCACTCCATTTGAGCATTATGAGAATTCTGGGAAATCTGAGGTCATTATTACTGCACACTGGACTGGAAGAGAAACGCATCATGAATGTTAGAGACAGAACGAGAGCGGAGGGGAATCAAACTAACGATGAACACTCAGGTCACAGAGAAGAGACAGACATGAGACGAAGCTGCGTGGCGTGACATCAGCCAGATATTCACAGCAAATGTCATTGAAATACAGACCTGACGTGTTTTTATGAGTCTTACAACACATAAGTTCATATGACGTGTGATCGCTGCAGAAATTGAGTTCATGAAGAGGTTATAAGGTAGTTAATTGCTAATCAAATCGAAAAAGACATTCCAGCTATTTTGCAATGTCTACTAAGCTGACCTCCTAGTATGAGTTATTGTTAATATATTTTGAATTTTATTTTTATATTTTCTGTTTTCATTTTAATTCTTCTTAAGTATCATTTGGCACTAAAGACTGGAGCAATGATGCTGAAAATTCAGCTTTGCATCACAGGAATACATTAAATTTTAACATGTATTACAATAGAAAACTGTTATTTTAAATTGCAATAATATTTCACAATTTTACTGCTTTTACTGTATTTTGTAATTGGGTTCATGAAGAATTTATAAGGGATTGTTAAATGCTAATCAAATCAAATACTACTACAGCTATTGTTAATATTTTGAATGTTAGATTTTCTGTTTTCCTTTTAATTTTAGTTAAAGTTTCAGTAATTTTGTTGTGTTTTTTTTATTTTTTATTATTTTTTTTTTTTTTTTTTTTTATTAGTTTATTATTACATTTTAGTTTTTATTATTATTTATTTATTTATTTAACTTAATCTAAATATATATATATATATATACTGGCTTGGCAACTAGCTGAAATAAAATACGTTTAAGTTTTTATATATACAGTACATATATTTTATTTTAGTTCATTTTTAATTTATTTAAAAAAATATAAATGTTTTAATGGTTTTAATTAACGATAATAACCCTGACTTAAGAAAACATACATACGTTTCAATGCGATGCCTGTTCGAAAAGATAAGTAGCAACAATATGCTCCCTTCTAAAATTAGTATTATATTAGTCAGCAACTCATGTATACTAAAAAAAAATGCATGCACAATTTTTATGATATTTATAAAAAATATTCCATTGAACACTGAAAGTCTCAAAAAAATGAATACATCACTTTTAAAAATCTACAACCCCAAATCAGAAAAAGTTGGGACAGTATGGAAAACGCAAATAAAAAAAGAAAGTAGTGATTTCTAAATTTACTTTGACTTGTATTTCATTGCAGACAATATGAACACAAAATATTTCATGTTTTGTCTGGTCAACTTCATGTCATTTGTAAATATACATCCTTTCCTGTCATTCAGACCTGCAACACATTCCAAAAAAAGTTGGGACAGGAGCAATTTAGGGCTAGTAATGAGGTAAATTGGTTAAATAATGATGTGATTTGAAACAGTTGATGTCAACAGGTGATTGTAATTATGATTTGGTACAAAAGCAGCATCCAAGAAAGGTCTAGTCCTTTAGGAGCAAAGATGGGCCGAGGATCGCCAGTTTGCCAACAAATACGTGAGAAAATTATTGAAATGTTTAAAAACAATGTTCCTCAAAGAAAGATAGGAAGAGATTTGGATATTTCACCTTCAACAGTGCATAACATAATTAAAAGATTCAAGGAATCTGGAGGAATTTCAGTGCGTAAAGGACAAGGGCGCAAGCCTAAGCTGAACAACCGTGATCTCCGATCCCTCAGGCGGCACTGCATCAAGAATCGTCATTCATCTATAAGCGATATCACCACATGGGCTCAGGACTACTTTGGCAAACCTTTGTCAAGTACCACAATACGTAGTTACATCCACAAATGCCAGTTAAAACTGTACTGTGCCAAAAGGAAGCCCTATGTTAACAGTGTCCAGAAGCGCCGTCGACTTCTCTGGGCTCGGAGGCATCTGGGATGGACCATCACACAGTGGAAACGTGTACTGTGGTCAGATGAATCAGTATTTCAGGTATTTTTTGGGAGGAATGGACGCCGTGTGCTCCGGACCAAAGAAGAAAAGGATCATCCAGACTGTTACCAGCAACAAGTCCAAAAGCCAGGGTCTGTCATGGTATGGGGTTGTGTCAGTGCCCTTGGCAAAGGTAACTTGCACTTCTGTGATGGCACCATTAATGCTGAAAAGTACATAGAGATTTTGGAGCACAATATGCTGCCTTCAAGAAGACATCTTTTCCAAGGACGTCCATGCATATTTCAACAAGACAATGCAAAACCACATTCTGCACACATTACAAAGTCCTGGCTGCGGAGGAAGAGGGTACGGGTACTTGACTGGCCTGCCTGCAGTCCCGACCTGTCTCCAATAGAGAATGTGTGGCGCATTTTGAAGCGCAAAATGCGACAACGAAGACCCCGTACTGTTGCCCACCTTAAGACTTGTTTGCAGGAAGAATGGGACAAAATTACACCTGAAACACTTCATCACTTGGTGTCTTCAGTCCCTAAACGTCTTTTAAGTGTTGTGAAAAGGAATGGCAACATTACAAAGTGGTAAATGCTTTACTGTCCCAACTTTTTTTGGAATGTGTTGCAGGTCTGAATGACAGGAAAGGATGTATATTTACAAATGACATGAAGTTGACCAGACAAAACATGAAATATTTTGTGTTCATATTGTCTGCAATGAAATACAAGTCAAAGTAAATTTAGAAATCACTACTTTCTTTTTTTATTTGCGTTTTCCATACTGTCCCAACTTTTTCTGATTTGGGGTTGTAATAATTAATATATTTTTACCCAAGCAGCTAGTATGCCGCTTAGAGAGTGTGTAGACAGCAGGTTTGCACACTACTGTAGATATCTTACAAACACATTATCTTATAAATATCACACACTGGTGTGAATCATCACAATCTGCATTCAGCATCAATATGAAACTTCGTTTTTACTAAAGTCAGGCCTGATCAAACAGTGAAAGCTCACTGTACTGAGACTTGCATGTTATGCATGGAAAAAAACACTGATAAATGAGTTCAGCATTCAACAATATACAGTATGCAGTGACACAGACCTTTTTTTTTTTTTTTTTTTTTTATAATATTATTTTTATTTTCTTTATTTAACGTTTTATTTTTTTCCTACATGTCCTTATTTGTAATAGTTGCATTTTTGTGTGTGTATGTGTGTGTATGTGTGTGCATGTATGTGTATGTGTATGTGTATGTGTATGTGTATGTATATATATATATATATTGATTTGTACTTTTCTGTATTTTTGCGTTCTACTGTTTGTGTTTAGTGTTATCTGTATGCACCAGGGAGTAAGAGAGTAACGCAATTTCAATTCTCTGTATGTATGTACGGTACATGTGGCAGAATTGACAATAAAGCTGACTTTGAATTTGTCTTTGACAATATCAACACAATATACATGAAAACTCATCACAGCCTCTTTCTCCTGTCAGTTTTGCTCATGCATGCAGACAGACAGCTTCACGACACTCAAAACAACATTACATTCATAATTTGTTTTAAATTTAATGTCCTTATATGCTCATCAGAGCTCAACTGTTGAGTGTTTACGGTTTTATCTGCCATCTCAACCACATTTCAGGTCAAGTCAGCAGTCTCACATACAAACGTCACTTCAGCAATGTGTTTTTACACAAACAAAATGTTTCTCAGTTCTCAGTAACGTCATCACATGATTGAAGGCTGCCAAACTTTTGTACTGTATTTATTTACTGTATGCTGATCTAAAATCTTTAGATAACAACATAATGCTTTTCAAACTCACAATTCATTTCATTTTGTTTAATAGCATTCTGTGCTGTGACATTAATGGCATATAAATAAATTCTAAATGCAATAAAAAAAATGCCATGAAAAGATCTATGAGAAATTCTTGAGGTTGCAAAGGATGTTTTCGTTTCACACAGGGAAAATGACACTGCAGTGATGTTTCCTTGAGCAGCTTGAGTTTGTTCTGTCTTATATGACATGATATAATGATACAACTAAATGAATATACAAAAACTTAGCAGCAGAGAAGCACACAAGAAATGAGCAGCTGAGGAAATGTTTATCTGTCTGCTTTAAAGACGAGCAATGCTGCGGGAGGTGATACACTTTTACTGTATATACACATGATATCATGGATTCTTAAAGTCATATAAAAGACTATAAACTACTGCTAACATAAGCAACTTGAATAAACACTCGGCTGCATTTGTTAACAGTTCAGTGTCAGTGAAATATTCCAAACAGCCAAAGACTGATGGGGAGAATCTCATGAAAACACACGGCCAGCTCATGATTTAGCCTCAAAATAAGAAGAAAGAAACAAGAAATCACATTTTGCATAAATAAAATTAAAGTTTTTGTATTATAATATTATTTCCATGATAACTGAACACATTTTCCCCAAAATTATCATTATTGAAATGCATCCAGATGTTGCTTTTGAGTAAATGATGCCCCTGATGCTCTGCAGTGAATCTCATTAGATTGGTTTTTTATTTAAATCAGCATAAATTGCATGCTTGCAAAATGCATTTTCCTTTAAAATATAAAAGCATTGCAACAAAAATTACCACACTGTATGTAACTAGTGTACTAAGAACCAAAAAATGGGTTGCTGTTCTGTTCTGATGCATAAAAAAAAGCCAAATGCAAATAATAAAATGCGACTTAATATTGCATTTCACTAATGAGAGTTTGAGGGTAAATGTCCTTAATTGTCATGAAAATAATGGCAAGCGATGCAAAAAAATCTTAATGATCCTAAACCAGGCTTCATTGTCTTTATGCAAAATCTAAATTGCATGGTGAAATGTGAGCAGCACATGTTGTTTTGAGTTTAATGAGATTCACCCGGTGATCAGAGACATTCAGGCCGGTTTGTGAGAGAATGTGAGTTTTGCTGTGGCATCAAATCTGGACGTCCAGCGATCTCTCTCAGCTTTTGTTTTCTGACGGACTCTCTGCTTGCTCAGCAATCGACTATAGAAATATTTTGGCAGGCTCGCGCTTTGTTTTCATTTGACAAAAGATGTGTGGTGGTAGAGGGGCGAGGGGGCAGGGCGACGGGCCGGCGCTCACTCCCTCACTTTCTTTTCAATCTAAACAGCAGGAGGAAGTTGTAAATCATAGTAATGTACTCAGCCGTAATTCGGACCAGCAGGGAGAGCAGCGCACACACACACATTCACACACATGCACACACACACACACACACACACACACGCACACACACAACATACGGCGTGAGTTTACAGTCGGCACAAAGACGCTTTAATCAGTGAAAACGAGCCAATGACACCAGATCCCCGATCACAGCCAGTCACAGAAAACACACTTATCACACATCCTTTCTCTATATAGATAACTTTCACATGCTTCTTCTCCCTTTGGTGCAGTTTGATCATTTATTTAGTTATTTATTTTTTAAGAATTTTCAGCATGGTACAAACTTTAGTAAAGGTTTCGGCACTTGCTATGTGAATTTTTTTTTTTTTTAAAGTAAAAAATAGTCACACTTGTTCTCGTCATGGTTGAAAATGAGCGCATTGGAAATGAAAAGGGAAGCAAATTTCATCTAGTGGAAACATTTAGTACTGCACCCAAATAAAATCATACTAAAATATAATTTATTTATTTTTGCAATAATCATCTCCAAATTTGGAACACAACTTGTTTAGATTTATTTGATTTTCACATAGCTTTAGAGTAAATAATGTTTTGGGGAAAATATGTGACCCTGGACCACAAAACCTGTCTTAAGTCGCTGAAGTATATTTGTAGCAATAGCCAAAAATACATTGTATGGGTCAAAATTATTATTATTATTATTTTTTCTTTTATGCCAAAAATCATTAAGATATTAAGTAAAGATCATGTTCCATGAAGATATTTTGTAAATTTCCTACTGTAAATATATCAAAACTTAATTTTTGATTAGTAATATGCTAGGAACTTCATTTGAACAACTTTAAAGGCGATTTTCTCAATATTTAGATTTTTTTGCACCCTCAGATTCCAGATTTTCAAATAGTTGTATCTCAGCCAAATATAGACATATATATAATTTAAAATAGTACTTTTGTGCATTTTTCATAATTATGTATAACTTTTTTAGATTGACTTTTTTAGATTGATTGACTTTTTTCACTTCAGCAAATAATCTGCCAAGTGTCTTCTTTAAAAAAGACCAAACTTAAACCTGTGCTCCAAAGCATTCCTGTGTCCCTCCTCATTAATCCTAGAATCAATCCTAAACTGAATCTTGGCCCTGACAGCCGAGTTTGGATCAGTGCATGTAAACGCTCTCAGTTCTGGATTCCTCATCTTGACGAAGCCCTCGTCACCCTTCAGCAGCAGAATCTCTCTCTTCTGACGTCTCAGATCCACAGCCAAACGCTCCTCTGGAAGAGCTTCCTCTGTCTTTCCTCTCACATGCCCGCTTTCTCTAATCACAGGCCTACTTGGCAACCAAAGCTCCGGGAAGCAATCAATAAAACCTTGTTACTCTAATTGTGAGATTATAATCTTGACCGTGACGTCTTCTGCATACTCAAACGCAGAGTCCATTAGAGACTTTTCCCAGCTACTTTCTTCAGCCAAGAATGCAAATGCAAAGACTAACATTTACGCTGCGCTATCACATCCAGATGAACTTCAGCTGATAAAGGAGGAGTAAATTGACACAGTGGTGGAGGACGGTTTAGCATGCTAATCAGACACTGTGTTTTCAGAATGAGATCACGTTCAAAGCCATAGATTACACAAAACCAGAAAATCTGTCCTTATTTACTCTCATATTTACCCTCATGTCATTCCAAACCAGTATGCTATTATAATTTATACAAAATTGTACATATTGTGTACTGTGTGTGTATATATATATACCCAAATAAACATTATCTGCTGATGCATTTACAGTATTTGCATATTTGCATTTCTTTGCTGCATTTATTTAAAATACAGTAAAAACTGTTAAAATTGTAATACATTTTTACAATTTAAAATAGCTGTGAATATCTTGTAAAATGTCATTTATTTCTGTGATCAAAGCTGAATTTTCATCATCATTACTCCAGTCTTCAGCGTCACATGATCTTCAGAAATCATAATAATATGCTGATTTGCAGCTCAAGAAACATTTCTGATTATTATCAATGTTGAAAACAGTTGTGCTGCACAATATTTTTGTGGAAACTGTTATTCATTTTATTTTCCAGGATTCACAGATGAATAGAAAGTTCAATAGAACAGCATTTATTTGAAATAGAAATCTTTTGTAAAACTATAAATGTCTTTACTGTTACTTTTAATCAATTTAATGCAGCCTTGATGAATAAAAGTATTGATTTCTTTTAAAAATTGAACATTTTAAAATATATTAGCATACATAAATAAACAGAGAGAAATGTGATGTTTAGGTGAAATATTTCAATACTCTTGCATTGGAATTGGCCATGATTAAGTGATTCACCAAAACGCCACACAGACAGAAGCAGCATTGATGTTTTTCTCTGTAATCAATTCTCTGGCTATATCTGTCTGTCTCTCTCATTCTCAGCTCTATTCAGCTTCTTCTGTCTCTCTCTCTCTCTCTCTCTCTCTCTCTCTTGTTGAGCTGCTATCGATCGGCCGAGTCGGCTGGAGGTCAACCCTCGGCGGACTCCAGACTCTTTTGTTGGCGGCGGTTACCGTGGCGATCCTCCGTGACCCTGAACACACAGAGGGCTCGTTAGGGGCCAAGCGGAGACGATCTCTCCCCTACAATCAGACAAGGTCAAAGGTCGCAGGAGGACAGCGCGGTCGACGTGAATGTGAAGACTCCTGGGAAGGACGTGGCGCCTGATCTGAGACTAAACGAGTGTGTGATGGACTGCGATCAGACCCGTTTCCATGGCATTCATCTTCAATGGAAGCTTTTCAAATAGAATCCGTTTCAAAGTAACAGCGAATGAAAAAAGATCAAACAGCCAGAATGTCCAGCGTCTCCTACATGTACAGTGCGCACGTGTTGAATTATGAATTATAATGTCAGATTAATGAACAAAACCTGATCATCATGTTCTCCAGCATGATCTGAGATGCTGTAAAGAGCAACTTGAGCTTCAGCAGAAGAAGAACATCTGACCGTCTGTACAGAGAGTCACATGATCAATGACACCCATTTATTTACATTTGATTGATTAGTTCGTTTAATATTTATATACTTATAAAACCTTACATGTTAATATTTCTATAATAGTTATATATTTTCTAAATTTTTACTTATAAAACCTTAGTATTTATATTTCTGTAATATGGATATTTCACAAAATCCTAAAACTTTTTTCCTTACATTTGATTAGTTATAGAGATAATGCAAAAATCCTTTTAATATTTGACATTTATATTTTATTGCATACAGTTTTACTTAGAAAACTGTGTTTATATATCTATAATATTAATATTTCTCAAAATTTTAAAACTTTGTAAATTTTTTTAGGTATGAACTTATTTACTTACATTTGATTAGTCACATAGAAATAATGCAGAATCTTTTATTATTTATAAATATTAATTGTAAATTGTAAATGTAATATATATATATATATATATATACACACACACACACACACACATATATATATATATATATATATATATATATATATATATATTACTTATAAAACCTTACAATATTTACATTTTTATAATATTTTTATTTCTCAAAATCCAAAAGTTTATTTCTAAGTTTAAATTAAATTAAAATTTCATTTGATTAGTCACATGGAAATAATGCAGAATCTTGTAGTATATAATATTTATAATTTCTAGTATGTATATATTCATACTTAAAATCTTACAATATTTATATTTCTTTTATATTTATACTTCTTAAAAAAACTAAAAGTTTGGTTGCAGAGTCCTTTTCTTATTTATTGTATATCCAAATATTTCGTCTTTAATTTCAGATTTAAATATTTGGTCATGAAACTATTTTAATATCACAATATAATGATTAAACAATAACACATTAGTGTAATAACAAAACCAGCAAATGTGGAGTTTGCATGTTTTCATATGCAAGTTAATTAATTCAATCTTGTCAAGTTGTGCTTTTTGTAATTATTTCTCCTACTGAACGTCACTGAAGAACCAAAAATAGACTTTATGATCTCGGCTGTGGTAAAGAATTTATTAAAAATCTCTCATGAAAATCCACGAGGATCTCATTTAGGGTTTGAATTCGCCCTGTACCTCACAGAAATGATGCTGCACATCTAAACAAACACTAAAAGAAACAATAAATATTCCTTTCTGAGTGTTTTGAAGGAAAGACGAAATGAAATGACACTTAATGACCACAGCGATGGAGACACGAGGAGAAGAGACTGTTTCTGTTAATAAAGCAGAAAGACATTCTCAGCTAGTTGGGATTGTTTGTCTGGCTTTGGTCAGTCGCTGTGTGTGTGTGTGTGTGTGTGTGTGTAACGTTACAGTGTTAAAATCAGTCTGAACGGTCTGAACCTGGTCAAGCGGAGGAGATACACAGACAGATGTCAAATATGAGTCTCAGAGTAAACAAACCAAGACAAAAGGAGCGAGAGAGCGAGAGTACAGGACATTTCTCAGATCTTCTTCTAGTTTCATCCACCATAAGAACTATGACTGAATGATATATTGAATATATGCACAATACATTCATGATTTAGCCATTAATATTCATGAAGAGCACGTCATTAGACTAGTTGACGATTGCTCCTCGTCTCATAAGAAAGTCCAGATCATTCATTTCAGAAAGACGTTGAGCTCTAAGCCACATAAAAATCCAAAATACCACTAAATAAAAAGCCCTTTCCATGTTATTTCACTGAAAACACTGGAAAAGATTCATATACAGAAATAAGGATGAATGAAACACTGTAAACCCAGACTTTCTTTCAGGTTTGAATCTTACCTGACTCGGGGAGAGGAACTCTTGGTTGTTCTCACTCATGTACATGTTGTCACCATCAAACTGTGGACAGATGGAGAGAAGAAGATTAAAGTTTGATTGGTCAGACAGCCGAGATAAAGGAAAATGATTTGCATATCAGACAGAACATGGAAAAAAGGGAAAGAACAATTCCATCAAAACCGTCAGAGAGACACAGAGAGAGAAAGAGACTGTGGATCTGCTACAAACAGTGTGCAGCCCATCTAGACAGCATCTTAGGGCACGTTCTTCTTCTTCTGGTTTAATTCTAAAGCAGCATTGCAACATTTCTACTGAATACTGAAATGTTTCGATTCTAGATCGAAGCTTTAATGTGAACACTACCTTCATAAGAAAGCAAAATATCAGCCATCATATTGGATTCTAAGGTGTTTGCTTACACCACAGAAATCAATATGACATTACAAACTCAACAGATGCTTCAGAAAAGTGGACAGTAGGTCAGCACAATATATCAGTTAGAATATCAGTACAATATCAGTTTCATAAAATATATAAAAAAAATGCATTTTATATAATAATAATAATATACATTTAAAATGATATATAAAAACAAAATATTATATATAATATTATTTTGTTATTATATTTACATTATATCAATTTTGCATTATTGGGCTCATTATATCATATATTTTTATTATATCATATATTCAACTAAAATCCAACTTTTATACTGAATCCTGAAACATTTATAAACTTTAAACTGGAGCTTAAATATGAACGCCTCCTTTATAGGAAGGCAAAGGCCATCATATTAGTTTTTGACCATGTAAACATTAATAATACTGATACTGGTTTTGGGCCATTATTGACCATCATTAGATGTCAGCTTTCACATAATAAAATCTTATATAATTTGGTAAACAAATGATAACATCTAAATTAACTCATTTTATTCAAATAAAAATTAGTATTTAGCATCACTAAATCAAGCTAAATACATTATCTTCGACAAAAAAAAAAAAAAAAAAAATAAAAAAAATATTATATAATCAATTTTTATGGGTTAAATAAGGTAAAAAATAGCTCTTTATGCTAACAATTGCAGGTCATCACTTTTGTACAGTGCATTCATAGTATATATTTATACTAATAGAAACTTAAAATATTTATATTTCTCAAAATCCTAAAGGTTAGTTTGCAGAATCTGTTTTGAATGAATTTAACTGCATTTATAATCAAATGAATAATGCACTGCAAAATTGCATCACATTAAAGATAACATTGTCATATCAGCACAGTGCAAAAAGTCAAACATATGCCGATGTTTCATTTGCAAACAACTGTTTCTACTGACAGACTGAACAGGTCAAAACGAGACAGAAAACCGTCCTGGTCTGAAATGATGGAACGGTGCGAAAGGAAGGATATGACAGCTCGAAAGAGAGAATTTGAAAAGCGACCACAATTGCCCTGCAGTGCGTGTCCTCGGTCTGAAAGGTTGAGCACAAACACGTCGCTCCTGCCTCCACGATTCTGAGCTAAATTACTCATAACTTCAGCTATAAATGCAACGCTAGGATGCGAGAGGAGGACGAGCGCAGCCACCAAACACTGTCAGAACTGCACAGAGCGTCTCTCTTATGAGCTCTGACAGCTGTCAAATATTAGAGAAGAGACAGACACATACAGTTGCAAACAATTTATTAACAAATCCTGACGTACAATATAAAAACACATCATCAAACGGCTAATCTGAGGAGTGCAGAGGAAGCCTTCCTTATTAAGACTGAAGACATAAAGGACTCAATTAACTTGCTAATCGTTTCTTTATAGTTATGTCTTACTTGCTTCATAAACACTCATCAGACAAAACCTTATTGGAAACAACCAAGCAACAGTCATATTTACACAACAAATATCAGACAAACAAGCCAAAACAAAATAGAGTTCCGCAAACAGGAGGTGCGTCAGTGCGGTGTTTGCTAAAACCACAGAAATCAATACCATACTAGAAACTCAACAAACACTCAGAAAAGCAGAAAGTAGGTAATGCACAATATATCAGTTAAAGCATACAGTATCGGTTTCATAAAACATTTGCATTTTTTACATGATTGATTTTTATAATATTATTACATGTATTTTAGATTTGTTTATACATACTATATTTTTATATTATTTATTCAAAATAATTTTAGATTTTATCTTATATTTATACTTGTATTTTTATTTATAAAAAGTTGCAAAAATTAATAAAAAGATTGGCATTTAACTTTATGACAGTGTTTTGTGGGAAAGTTCACAACATCTCACATGCATTTAGTGTAACGCCTGCTGTACATCCCCTGCACACACACACACACACACACACACACACACACACACACACACACACACACACACACACACACACACACACACACACACACACACACACACACACACACACACACACACACACACACACACACACACACACACACACACACACACACACACACACACACACTGTACACACACACACACACAAACTTACACAGGAGACACATCACACACTCACAGTGTGCACACACACACACACACACACACAACACACACACACACACACACACACACACACACACACACACAACATGCACAGAGTGAGAATGAGAGACTTTCTCTTTCTGTGCACCCTCATCTCTCTCTCTCTCTCTCTCCTCTCAGAGAAATGTGATATTATACTGGTGTATAATGACAAAGCCGTCAAACAGCTGATGGGGGTCGTAGAGCATTTCCAATGTGAACACCTCCCTCCCCCACATGCATATTATATGGATATGAGTGTGTGTGTGTGTGTGTGTGTGTGTGTGTGTGTGTGTGTGTGTGTGTGTGTGTGTGTGTGTGTGTGTGAGCTAAACAGTCATCATGCATTTATATATTCCATACTGCAAACTGCAGCATCAATAATACAGTATTACAGCATCTCATTGCGTGCACACACACACACACACACACACACACGACTAAAGGCAGCGCTGATAGTTTTGTTGATCGTCTTCTTCTAGAATTGCACCAGCATATCTGACCCCCCCCCCCACCTCTAATTAAGATGCAAATATATCCAAACGCACTATAGACATCTTCACAAATTACACCCTTTCACTGTGTGTGTGTGTGTGTGTTTGTGAGAGAGTGTGTGGGGGTGGTGTGAAGTTATAATGGAAGATTAAAAGATTTTCCCCATTATCTGCAGATTTTATTACATTCAGACACGTGTGCACAGAAATATACACAATATGGCATTTAAACATTTGGGGTCAGTATGATTTATTTTAAAGAAATAAATACTTTAATTTGGCAAGGCTGCATTAAATTGATCAGAAGTGACAGTAAAGACAATTCAAATGTAACAAAAGATTTCTTTTGAACTTTCTATTCATCTGTGAATGCTGAAAAATAAAATGTTTCACGATTTCCACAAAAACAGAAATGTTTCTTGAGCAGCAAATCAGCATATTAGAATGATTTCTGAAGATCATGTGACACTGAAGACTGGAGTAATGATGCTGAAAATACAGCTTTGATCACAGAAATAAATTATATTTCAACATAAAATCACATAGAAAACAGCTATTTTAAATTGTAAAAATATTTTACAATCTTACTGTATTTGTACTATATATACTGTATTTTAGATCAAATAAATGCAGCTTTGGTGAGAATGAAAACTGGCAAAACCATTAATTTCAATTCTCCACACAAACTTACTAAAGTAACCAGTTTCTACTAAAATACAGATGAATGTTTTATCACTCAGTAGTTGCTCTTTAATTGCTCAGGAGACTTATTTGAGATTTTCTGATTGCAGATGCTGGTATCTGTCATGGTAGAGTGTGTTTATGTGTGTGTGTATGTTTATCCTGATGCAAGAGTCTATAAAGCGTTTCACAGACGATCATTAACTCTATTAATACTGCTCATATTATATCACACCTTTCCGTTCAAGAACAGAGGCTTTAATAACCTTTTCATGTGGTTTCTATTAAAACAGCCCTCAAATGACCTGTGTCTCTGCGTTTCATCGTCTGTGTTTCCATACTGAACACTTAGTATGTACTATCTTATAAATAGCATGTTAGAATAGTATACATGATGCACGATAAACAATGCAAACATTAGTATGCTTTATTCTCATCACACGACCATTTTCAAACAGCGATTGTGATTGATTTCATGTCTGCAAACGGAAGGTCAAACGCATCGCATGTGGTTTACAGTTCTGATGCATATTGCACATTTTGAAAAATGTCATCCTATGCATGCAGAACGGTGTGCACAGTTTACATACTACAGGACAAGTATGACTAGTATTTGTCCTGTCCTCACGCCCTCCACCTCCTCTCTCTCTCTTTCTCTCTCTCTCGGCACGTCTGCCACGCCAGGCTTTTCTATTACCCGTCTAATTGCACATTCCACAGTGACAAGAGCTCATTAGTGCTTAATTACACACGTGTTATTTAGTACAAACATCTCCATTTGTGCCCCTTTTGCCGTGTAATTGTTCTGCGGGGACGGCCGTTGAGATGAAGGGCACGTCTCGGAGATTCGTGCTGAGTACGGAAGGCTGGAAGTAGGTCATGTGCCGTAGCAATAAACAAGGAACGCTGCAATAAAATAATATAGTCACACACACACACACACAAAACGCATGCCAAAGCCAGTAATATCCAAAGCTCATGTAATATTTACAGTGCACTAATAGAAAGATGGCAGAGAGAAGCAGACTCTTTTGCATCTGAATTTCAGAGAAAGCTGCAGACTACATTAAAACTGCTGGGTTTTGTAAGTCCGTGTGTGTATGTGTACTAGACAACATGTGTGTTTACACCATAGAAATCTGACTATAAGATTATAGTGAATACTATACAGTACAGTGGATGCAAAAGTCTGAGAGCACACTGAAAATATGAGCCCTTGTTCATTTAAACCTGGAAATAAATCCTAAAAGTTTTAGGATATTGAGAAGTATAAATATAATAGAAATATTAATATTGCATGGTTGTATAAGTATAAGCATATACTATAAATTATCAATATTAAATATTAAAAGATTCTGCATTATTTTTGTGTGACTAATAAAATGTAAGTAAATTGGTTGATTTAAACTTAGAAATAAACAGATTTAAGATTTTGAAAATATTGAAATGTTATAGAAATATAAATAGTGTAAGGTTTTATAGGCATAAATATATACTATAAATATTTAATATTAAAATATTCTGCATTATTTCTATGTGATTAATCAAATGCAAGTAAATGAGTTATTTTAAAGCTAAGAAATAAACTGATTTTGGATTCTGAAAATATATATTTTAGTATAAACACTGTACATTTTTATAGTTATGAATATATACCATAAATTGTAAATATGAAATATCAAATATTCTGCACTATTTATGTGTGATTAATCAAAAGTAAATGAGTTTATATAAAACTAGAAATAAATAGGATTTTGAAAATATGTAAATATTAAAGAAATGTAAGCATTATAAGGCTATAATGTATTTAATATTAAATACTAACGATTCTCCACTATTTCTGTGTGACAAATCAAATGTAAGTAAATAAATTCATTTAAATCTAGAAATAAACATTTTTATGTCTTAGGGAGAAATATAAATATAAAATAAATATTAATATATATGCCATATATTATAAACATTATATTGAAAGATGCTCTTTGGAAAATGATCTCAGATTATGCTGGAGAACATGATCATTGGGATTTGTTCATGAAGCTCCAGTGTATCTTGAGAGATTTTCAAATGCATTTATTAGTTCAACTTTTTACTCAGACTGCTGATAGTATAATCTGTAATTAAAAATTTATATTCAAAGGGAAAATGCAAAACGGAAGCATATTTCACAAGCAGCCTCGAACTTTTGAAACGGACTATATTTTTAACCTTTTAAACATAATGCAAAAAAAGCAATAAGCGATACAAATAACCATGATAAAGTCACTTTAACTGCACAACTATGAGTGGCTTATTGCTTTTACAAAACAGCAGCAACAGTAATATGATAAAAAAAAGTCCAATTAATAGTTAAAATATTAACTAAAAAAGCATTATAGTTCATTAGTCGAATTGTGGCTGTTTACGGCTGACAAACTTGTGCATTAATGTAGAATATGCATTAGTCTCTCAAATGCAGCTCATCCAATCAGAATTAATAAATCATCCTGGATGCTGATTGGTCGATACAGTTAAAACACACACCAGTGATGTGAAACAGCTGTTAGCATGACCTCCGGTGCTTAATTAAACCGCTAAACACACCTCGCTTCCGTGCAATTCAATCCAGCTCACTAGAGTCCAATTCACATGTCAGTTTGCTTTGGTTCTGACCTTTGGTTCAGTCTCAGTTACTGTAATCTGGCAACAAGCAGCACCGTCCAGGCCAACTTGGACCCAACTATTCAAACAATCCAGTTGTTGCCAGAACAGCGTCGAGGAGAAGAGCGGCGGTAATGACGGCAGCCAGCGGTGCTCGTCTCCTCTCCGGAGAATGAATAATATTCTGGCAGTGCCGAATCTAATAGGCGCTCTCTCTTAGATATTCAGCTGAGAATGGCACTTATGAAATATTAATATCATACAAAAATATGGCAACTCCAGCGCACTCCATCTCTCAAACTCCAGCGTAATTGACTATGCGAGTGTTTCCAAATCAGGCAGCGAGGAAACGAGAGGGAGAAAGAAAGGAAAAACAGAAAGTAGGAATATGTCAGCTTTGCGGCAGAGGAAGATGAGCCGCGTCTCACAAATGAGGATGAATTAAACGTACAGACGTGACAAATGGACGACGGATCTGATGATTACACCAAAACACAATCGCACACGCAGCACAACACAATTAGACAGCCGTACCGTGATTGTGTGTCACTAAATTATGATAATTGGACGTGTTTACACATTCAGATAAATTAAAACATTAATAACAAACATTTGAATCATAAATGGACCATGACGTAAATGCATTCGAATGAAAAACTCAGTGTTTATTCCTGTCGGACCGTGAAGTGCTAAAACCTCCTCAACCAATTTGTCATGAAAGCAAACTAATACACTGAAAAAAATACATATATTTCAATGCACTTCACTGCAGATTTGTAAAAAATAACACATATCGGCCACGCCCTCCGTCTTCTCTGATTGGCTAATCATATGCGAGTCTCACAACAAATTCACGAGTTCCAGCTGTGGCTGTTATTATGAGACCTTATTTCAGTCTTATTTAAAGCTCAAGTATCAGAAACACATGTTGTGCTGCCCATTTAAACAGCATCACATCCTACACAAACACACAGACCACAATTCAAGAGCCTTCTTTAAAAAACACCTTAAAAACTTGTTTTAGCTGTGAAAGCTCAGATACAGGGACTCCTAACAAAAGTACTACAAAATAAATGAATAAACAATATATTAATTTTATTTCATTCTTTCCTAATATTTGATTATTAGTCAACCAACCGTGGATTTTTAGACATATATTTTCATATTATATATAATTATTACTTGTCATTTAACGCAAAGCCAAATAGATCTGAGAGATTCAGAAATGATTCATATTCACTTAAATATTATACTATAAGCATCTACTATAATGAGGAAACCAAATATTTTAAAGACGACCCAAAATAACATTCACAAAGATTCTTTACAATATATTTTTTTGAATATTGCGATGGGACTTGAAAACATTAAACTGTGATATTATTTGTTCATATTATTTGTATGGCCTTGCATCAGCAGAAGAGTACATGTATGTTCATAAAAGTTATAGAATGTTGATAAAAATTATGAAAATGTTTATACTACTACTTTTTTGCTAAACAATACAATAAAATGCACTGATTAATTGTGCTGATGAATTGTAAATAGATGTGACCCTGGACCACAAAACCAGTCATAAGTTGAGATTTATACATCATATGAAAGCTGAATGAATAAGCTTTCCATTAATATATGGTTGGTTAGGATTGGACAATATTTGGACAAAATCACCTTTAAAGTTGTCCAAATGAAGTTCTTAGCAATGCATATTACTAATCAAAAATTAAGTTTTGATATATTTACAGTAGGAAATTTACAAAACATCTTCATGGAACATGATCTTTACTTAATGTCCTAATGATTTTTGGCATAAATGAAAAATCAATAATTTTGACCCATACAAAGTATTTTTGGCTATTGCTATAAATATACCCCAGCGACTTAAGACTGGTTTTGTGCTCCACGGTCACATATTGTCTTTAAAGTATTCATTAAAAGCAGATGTATAGTTTTATTAGCGATCATCCATTGAAAGCAGTTTATGGTGTTTGGATGCCCATAAATCCGTATCACATGAGATTATAGTCCAGGATTACAGATATGAAAAAAACACAAATTGGCATCAATTGGCATTGAGAGTTTGCAGGTCCAAACGACGCCAGCACTGCTCCCTGGATTACACATCAAAACATTACATTAGTGCATATTTAGCAGAGGAGGGAAATTTGAGATCTCATTTAGCTAATCCTGCCGTCTTCAGACGGTTTAGTGTCGACACCTCGCTGTGTGTTTAACGTTTAGCTTACACATGAAATGGCAGCAAATGAGGGAAACCACTATGAAGAAAACTCATTAATAGCTCAATTGCTTCAGATATGTTTCTATGATATAAATCAAAAGTCAAAAATCTCAATATGAATTCAATCATTTCTCATCAAATGATCTGAGCTGGTACGATCATTCATTTTATAGATCTATAAACTATTGGCTCAAAAGTTTCATAAGAAATATCTGAGACAAAATTGAGATGTAACTGAGCTGTAGGAAAAATCATAAATGATATCTCTTGAAAACCTTAATTGTTTGTCCTAAGCAGTGATGATATTTAATGGAGAGTAAATTCAGAAAACAGATGTTTGAGATTTTTCTCTTGAGAAAACAACCCAACAATGTCTCAAATTGTGCTCAGATTTGCCTAAATACCAAAAACCCACAACTAAAAAAACAAACATCTCAATTTAAAACATTTCTCATCAAATGATCTGAGCTGCTCCACATTCATTTTATAGCTCTATATTATTACTGGATGACAACTAGTGACTCATTTGTATTTATTTCTTCTAGAAATTTTAGGAGAAAGATATGAGATAAAATTGAGACATAACTGAGCTATGATTGAGCAACAGTGAGGAGAATAAATCATTAAATTCAAATCCAGAAAAACAGATGTTTGAGATGTTTCTCCTGAGAAAACAACACTAGTAACCTCATATCTGTCTCAAAAGAGATCTCAACAACATCTCAAACTGTGCTCAGATACCAAAAAATCAAAAGGAACTCAAAGATTTCTCGTCAAACGATCTCAGCTGCTATTAACATACCTTCTGGAGCAAAACTAGTGACTCATTTGTCTCTGTTTTTTTATTCTAGAAAGGATTTTAGGAGAAATATCTGAGACCAAGCTGATACTTAAACTCCATTAAGTCTCCAGAGCAACATCATTCTCCTCTGGCACCATGTGAAAAAAGGAGGGAAAGAGACTCACAGTGAGAGAAAGAAAGCCTGTCGGTTTCAGAGCAATAAACGTGTGTGTGTGTGTGTGTGTTGTTCAGCTCCAGAGGAAGCTGAAAGGTGAGGGTGGGTGGGTGTGTGTGTGTGCGGGGGGGTGATTTTAGCTAGTGAGCGGATGTTTAACTGAACCAACTTTTAACTGAACCCTGTGTGTCGAGATGCAAAGATACCGAACAAAGGCCTAAAACCTCGTTCCCTCCCCTCACCGCAACACCTGACGCACGGGGCCGAGCAGAAACGGCACGTTTCCTCTCAGAGCTGTTAAAGTGGTTGTTCTGAGCTCAACCTTCATGCCATGGTTTGGTTAGACTTCTTAAAAGGCGGCTGAGGAGACGCTTGATAAAAGGCAGATAATTTTAAACCATTCATATGTAAATGCATGTACGCATCCGGAAAACTGAGCAAAAAAAAAAAGGTTTTTTTCCCTCTGTCTTTTTTTAGATCGTTCCTCAGAACTCTGGGCATTGTAAAAATATCATATTTTTCAGTTTTATTTATGAACGTGTCAAGACTCTGTGAGAGAACTTTAACTAACTGCAGAATAATGAAATACACAAATCCACACCAAATACAAGTTTGAATATTTCTATATTTCACTTTCTATATTTTTATGATGATGCAGTCATTAAAATAATCCAAATCGTCCCACAGAATTCAGGGTTTTGAGCAATGTGTTTCCATGACTTTTCCAGGCTTTCGTGAATAGTGGATGAGGATTGTTTATTAAATCGATTTATAGAGAAGATTACAAAGAGAATTCTGTATTTGACTAAATATTTTAGGGCTGAAAATAACTAGAAAAACACCTTAAAAATGACTTAAATAAGCCTTTATATATAATGAATATTGCAATGCAAGTATTTTAATGCATTAATTATGCCTTGCAATGCACCATATAATGCATTCTCCACATTGTATTGCTTAATTATTGTTATAACTTTAGAAAGTATGCATTAAAACACACAACAAAAAAAACAAAAAACAAATGGCATATATTATAATGCTTTTAACCTTGGTAACAATTATTTATGAAAATACATAATGCATTACAACATACATTATGAATAACTTCATAATGCACTACACATAAAGGCTTTAAGTAAAGCGTTACCAAAATGACATAAAAAAGAAATTCATTTTCATGACTTTTTCAGGTCTGAAAACTATAATTTTACAATGTCTAGATTAAAGAATTTGATAATATTACCATACTTTTAAACCATATATTTTATTATATTTGTATTGGTTAGTGCTTAATCTTATTAAATATAAAAATATAAAAAATAATAAAATAGAAAAAAAACTAAAAACATGCCATTCTGTTTTTTAACACTACCATGATGATAATACCATGATATTGTTTAAAATACCTCACAGTACAATGATGTATGGATAATGGAATCAAATACTGCATCATGGTCAGTATTTCCTATGACTTTTCCAAGCTTGAAAATTAGAATTGTACAATTTCTAGGTTAAAAATACTATAGTACTACCATAAATGTTCAAAAACCATTGTATAATCATGCACTTTGTGGTTTTTATATTAGTTTCCTTATAAAACATGCTTACTATTACTAAAACATTACAATATTTACAATAATAAAATAAATATGAACATAAGCCATGTAAATATTATGAATATTGTTTTGAACACTATCAAGATGGTAATACCATGGTATTATTGAAATGTAATTCAAAGTACAGTGACATACTGTAAGGATCAGGAAACCAAACGGTACCATGGCCTATATAGCATCTTTCAAGCCTGGAAAACCCCATCAACATTTTCAAATTCCTTGATATTTGCAGGTTTTTTGCAGAATATTTGCTGGTCGTGGGAACCCTGATAATGGATAGGATGAGCTAGGAGCGGTCAGCATGAGCTGCTTTGTTAGCACTCCAGCACTGATAAATGATTTACGATGCCGGTTTCTGGAACATCAATACCATCTCTTTTCTAATTAAAAAGAAGCCGCCCACAATATTGCACACGACGGTATTCAGTCGAGCAGGACGACGAGAAGATCATTCCAAACGAAAAGCTTCTGCAGCAGAGGATTCATCGTGTTTTGGAACAATCTTATTTCCATAGTTTCACATTTTCAGTTAATGTGCTGAGTAGATCAATTGAAAACGGTTCGAGTTTTTCCAGTGAGTCAGACATGTTTTACTTTGTTAAATACGGACGTCCTTTCAAGTAACGGAAAGTGAAAAAGGAAACTTAGGTAATTCTGAGTCAAACGTGCTCACTTTTGATAGTGAGTCACTCTTGAGGGTGATAGTGTGTGAACATTTGCAGCATTGCAAACGTAAGATGAGTGTATTTGCACCAGTGATGCTCAACTGCAGAAACACTACCACATGTGCACATGATAAAAATGATTCCTACCAGCTAAAGATGATAATAAAATGACTGTATGTTCACGTGCATCCCAAATACTACACTGCATTCAACAAATGCACTATAGTAAATATGTTTTTCTACTAATATTGTTTTAAAAAAATGTGTCCACATTGGTCATTATGTTAATTTGTTTCACAAAATTAATTTCTGTCTAAATTATGATGTACAGTTTGTTTGGGTTTCACAAATAATTTGCACAAATATCAATCTGCGCATGTTTCATGAATGAGGTTTAATGTGAAGAAAAATAGCAACTATTCACTAAACACAAATTACCATAGTATAACCATACATTTTATGATCTTTTTTTTTGGTGTGTATTATTACTAAAATATTACAATATTTGAAATAATAAAATAGAAAAAAAATACATATAAAAATGCTAATGCAAATAAAATAGCAATAACAATATCCACATGAAATGATATTCACTAATAAATACTTGTACCAAAAATTTGTACTATAGTATTATCATACATGCTCAAAAAACATTGTATAGCCATACATTTTATGACCTTTTTTTATTAGTGCGTGTTGCTTATTATTACTAAAATATTTAAAATAACAATAGAAAATTCAATATAACTATAAAAAACTAAAAATATGTCAATACGAAGAAAAATAGCCATAAAAATATCCAAATTAAATCATAGTAACTAAAAAAAAGTAAAAAATACAAATAGTACCAAAGTATTACCATACATGTCTAAAAACCATTGTATAACCATTTATTTATTGCTTACTATTACTAAAATATTTAAAATAATAAAATAGAAAGTAAACAACACTAACAAAAAATTGCACCAAAAAGTACCGTGAAATTCTCTGAAATACCCTGTGGTAATCATTCAGTGGCATGGTTTTACCATCTGAGTCTGCCACAGTATGTTTTGTAAGTCAAAGCAGTAACACTTGACTGTTCGGTTTTGGCTCAAACTTGAAGTTCATCCTGTAGTGTGCGTGTGTGTGTGTGTGTGTGTGTGGTGGGAGGTTATGGTGGGTGTGAAGTGTGGCCCTATGGGGACGTATAGGGACTCTCAGTACATCATGTGACCCTCAGAGAACCACAAAACCACCACAGACAGACAGACAGAGTCATGCTCACACAACAGGGGGCACTAGAGAAAGCCCTGATCCAAACCTAGTGTGCTGCCTACACAGACCACCATGAGCAACCCAGTATTGATTATAAATACTTTTATAGTTTGAAAACAATCAATAATCCACTTCACAGTTCAATCAAAACTGATTATTCTACCCAGTATCTGTGTGCTGTTTTTTATTCGTTTTAAAGAATTGCGTCATTAGTTTAGCAACACGTTAATGTACAACTCTTGACTTGAATCACTGTTTGTTTGAGTTGTTGACTATGCAGAGCATTACAAACCAATCACTAGCGACGTTTCATTTCAGTTAGGATGTTAAAGACTTAAAGGAAAACGCCACCGTTTTTCCATATTCCAATATGTTCTTCCCTCAACTTAGACGAGTTGATATGTACCTCTCCCGTCTCAGTCCGTGCACTTAATCGCTCTAGCGCGCGGCACCACTATGCTAGCGTTTAGCTTAGCACCATTCATTTCTTAGGATCCAAACTGGGATGAATTTAGAAGCCACCAAACACTTCCATGTTTTCCCTATTTAAAGACGTTTACATGAGTAGTTACACGAGTAAGTATGGTGACACAAAATAAAACGTGGCGATTTTCTAAGCGGATAAAAATGATAACTATAATGTGTGGCGGAAGAGCACTTTGCAGCACTTCGACCTCGGTGCAGTAATATCATCACTCCTGAAAACTCCCCCTCTCCCTCTTCCGTCAATACAACCAACGTGGCCTGCACTATTACTATCAGTGAGAGGGAGAGGGGGAGGGGGAGTTTTCAGGAGTGATGATATTACTGCGCCGAGATCGAAGTGCTGCAAAGTGTTCGTTTTATTTTGTGTCACCATACTTACTCGTGTAACTACTCATGTAAACGTCTTTAAATAGGGAAAACATGGAAGTGTTTGGTGGCTTCTAAATTTATCCCAGTTTGGATCCTAAGAAATGAATGGTGCTAAACTAAACGCTAGCATAGTGATGCCGCGCGCTAGAGCGATTAAGTGCACGGACTGAGACGAGAGAGGTACATATCAACTCGTCCAAGTTGAGGGAAGAACATATTGGAATATGGAAAAACGGTGGCGTTTTCCTTTAAGGCTCATTCACACAAAAAGCAACAACTAAAACGATAACTATATAATCACACCAATGGACGATAACGTTCTGTTTATTAAACGCATGCACTGGAGTTTTGTCATCTGTCACTTTAAATGCTCGTGCTCTTTAAAGTCAGGTGGATTCTGATTGGCTGTCAGTGTTTTTATCATTCATCATCTGGAAAAAATAAATCACACTGTAATTCCAACAATATTTTTAGTTTTAATATTATCATTATTGTTGTGGTGTGGATTGGAATTAGAATTACAAAGTGTTAACGTGACAGTTTTGGACTAAAAACTGAATTTTTTTAATGCATTTTGGCCATTCATTTACACGACAACAGCGTTTTGGTGGCCTGACAATGCAAACTTTTGAAAACGGCTTTCAAAGTGTAAGTTTTTGAAAATGCAAGCACTCCATGTTAAATAAAAATATAATTTGTGAAAACGGTGATTTAGTCTATAGGAATGCGTATGTGCACAGGCACATAGTGTTTTTATACAAAGTCACAGCACCAACTACTGGCCTGGCATATATAATACAGCATTTTTAGTCGTGTTTGCAGAGTCTTTTTTACAGCGTTGTCGCCAGTATGCAAAATCTTTCAAAAACTTAAAAGAAAAAACTTTTACATTGTTGTCTTGTAAAACATGCATTGTACATTGTTGTCATGTAAAACGTACCCTTAGAACGATTATTTACTTTTTAGGTGTCATTAGAGTTATTTTCCCTAGTGTAAAGGGCCAGAAACATATGCTAATAAAGTACGAAATTGCAAACAGTAACTACACAAGCTCGATTTTACAACTAGTACGTGTTGCATTGGCAGTGTATGCTATAGCAATGATATTAGCATCTGTGTACTTGTATAGAGTGTGTTTCTGGTCTGCTAGCCGCTTGGATCAGAGCTGAAGAAGGTAAGAGCGTCGGGTCTCACCCCTGAAGAGGGCAGTCTTTTCTCCTCAGGGTTGGGCCTCACGGGTAAAGTGCTGTACAGCCTAACACCTCGATCTCCTACACAGTATCTGCTCTGAGAGATGGAGAAAAGAGGAGACAGAGAGGAAAGAAAAGCAGAGGACAACGGGCCCAACTTAGAAGAGTCTCAGAGGAACAAAGACACAATCCACAGGAGACAATCACCATCACTAATCAAAACATCAGCAATAACAAACAGGATTTCTGTGGTGTTTTCCCTCACTAAAATGATACTAGGCTGGATGTTGTGGTTGGTTTCCAGGGTGTTGCTATGCAGAGTGGTTGCTAGGGTACTCCAGATAGTTTTAAGTGTGTTACTATGTCGTTGCGAGTGTGTTGCTAAGCAGCTGTTAGCATTCTAATTGGTTTCTAGGGGGCTTTTAAATGTGTTACTATGTGGTTGTCAGGGTGTTGCTATGCAGTTGTTTGCATTCTAAGTGGCTGCTGGGGGCTCCAGATGGTTTCAATTGTGTTACTATGTGGTTGCCAGGGTGTTGCTATCCAGTTGTTTCTGTTCAGAGTTGTTGCTAGGGGTCACCAGGTGTTTTTAAGTGTGTTACTTTGTGGTTGCCAGGGTGTTGCTATGCAGCTGTTTGTGTTCTGAGTGGTTGCTAGGGTGCTTTAGATGTTTTAATCCTGTTGCTATGTAGTTGCTAGGGTAATGTTATCTAGATATGGCTCCCCCTCAGTGTGTGTCTATGCTTTTTTTTTCAGCTGATTTATCATCCAGAAGGTGTAAATTGTGTGTCTGAACTGCAATACTTCCTGTCAGGGCTTTGATCACATGACTATCAGCACTAGTAATAGTGATGATTGACTTAAACGCCACTAATAACATATTGTGCTCAGCAGGAATAATGACATATGAACTGATTTCAGTCAGTCATTCTGGCCTCTTCCCACTGCGTGTATCAGCGTGTGTGTGTGCGTATGTGTGTGTGTGTGTGAGTGAGTGAGTGTGTGTGATCTCCTCTGTCCTGCTCTGTGTGTGAGGCTTGTTTGAGGAAACGCTCCCGGCAGGAGTTTTGGCAGTCTAGGTTTTGGGAATCGGAGCAATCCAACATCTAATGATTCACACAAGAGAGTGTGCCAGACACACACACAGACATATTAAACTAGAGTAGTGTACTTGTAGTGCACACTGCTGTCTATCAAATGACCCAAGAGAAAAATTACAAGAGGATGATGAAATACGGCCTCAGGCTCATTAACAAATTACCATGGTAAACGTACAAGATAATACCACAGTTTTCTTTGAAGTACCATGGCATATGAACAGTGCTGGGTAGTAACTGATTACATATAATCTGGATTATGTGATCATATTCCAAAAATGTAGTATGCGTAATTTGATTACATTACATTTTAAAATGTACATAATCAGATTACATTTACTTTCTATGGATTGCATGATTACAAATTATTCACAATTCCAAATTTAGGTCTTGGTAACAAGTCTATAAGTAATCCAAAAGTAGTCAGAATACATTAATAAAATGAGTAAACTAAATTGCATTACTAACAACAATTTTCATCATGTCATTTGTAATCAACAGACTACAATTTGTAAGTAATCTACCCAGCACTGTGTATGAACATGGAAAAGACAAAATAGGTAGGTTGTTTATTTTAAATACTCATACATACAAAAAAAGTACCTAACATGCTTGATCTTTGGACATGCACACCTCAAAGTACCACAGTAATACCACCTGACACATCACTTTACCATGGTACCTTCGATCTCTTCTAATTGCTTGATGTCAAATCTTTCCTCACACTAATATTCGACAATCATTCTCTCTCAGCCAGTCTTCAAAACACCAAGAAAACCCACACGTGAAGTGATTCAAGCGCTGGATGAATCTGCATATCACTGTAAATCAGAAAGTGCTGTATGACTAACAATATGCTGTCAAGTAAATCCAGAGTGCTGTATTTAGAGCGGTGAGAATGCCCCTCATCAGAAGTGGCAGCTTGGGCCGGCCGCGATGACTGCGCCGCTAATCGCCCAGACAGACTGAAGGGATCGTGGGATGTTGTCATCTACTTTTCTTTCTTTCTCTCTGATTTGTATCTCTCTCATCACTGCAGCTAAACTTAGACACACGACAGGGGTTTTCTGCACCTCGTGTCTTCCTGTTAACCGCCGCACGTGTCCGTAATCGATGTGCCGTTTACTGCAAACTTTACTGTAACCCGTGGGTGACTTGAGGGGGCATTTCTGAGTGTCTCTACCGAACAGATACCAGAATGATTGTGGTGAAATCGCCTGTTTGACTGGAAGTTGAGTTTAAAATAAAAAGATCATGGATAAACATTTGTAGTTGACATGTTGTTGTGTATTTCTGCTAGCTTAGCTAGCTTGCGATGTGGCTATGTACATGCAGACACATACAAACACATGCAAATACTTTAACACAACCAGTGAATCACACTGAAGCATTTGACTAATATACTGTACATACATACAGTATATATATATATATTGAAATCACACTAACTTATGCATGCTTAAGCATGTTGCATGTTGTTCTTCTAAATAATGTAACTCGATGAATTGGTAATTAAAACTAAAATTATTAATAAAAATTTTTTTTTTGACAAAGCTGAAATAAATATTAGATGAAAAACATAGATAAAAATTTGATAAAACATAAAATGTATTATATTGCAATAAAAAATAAATTGAAATAATTTAAACTTAAAAATAAATTAAAACTAAATAGAAATATATATTTAAAAAAATTACAATAAAAATGACACAAGTGCATGAAATTACCAAAACTTATAACTGAAAATATAAAAATAAAAGCTAATTCAAAATATGGATACATACTGTAACATTACAGTATATAAATAAAGCTAATATAATGCTGAATAAGACCAGGAACATGTATATAGAGAGGTCATGTAAGCATGCAATGCTGTGTTAAATATAAAACCGCTAACGTCAACGCTTTCTAACACGATAGTGAAGGAGAAAGGATGTTTAAAAACAAACAAACAAGACCGAATCCACATCAAAGAGAAACTCAAAGCACCAGCTGCTTGATGCAAATGTTCCGTAAACCACAAGACCATTACTGCAGTTTGAATATTGGATATTATTACAATGCAAATTGCATAGGGCCAGAGATTAAGTTGCAATTATGGCCTGAAAAGCATCTAGACCGGTGGAATGATTCTATTTCAGGCGCTGCGCGCTGGGCTGTCGACAGTAGGGATGTACTTAGTAATATTAAATATAGTATAAAATACTAGGTGGTGTGGCTGGGTACTAAGTGTGTGTGTGTTTAAGCGATCAAGCCAAACACTTAACGCTGCTCAATAAGGGTGCGATAAATTAACTCGACCAGCAGGAGAATAAATGTCAACCCTGCGGTGGAACCCAATACTTATAGGAACAGTTCAGCCAAAAATGAAGATCCTCATTTCATTCCAACTCATACGATGCTATTTTTGCATGTAAAACTTTCAAGAAATGTTCACTCTGCTTTTTTCTATACAGTTCATAACGACCAAGTCTGTCATGCTTCAAAAAGGATAAAAATACCACGCAAGTATCGTAAAAGTAGTCATTGTGACTTCTGTGCTATAATTATAATTATAAAAACTCTTCTGACTCAAATGTAAGATACTTTTATGATGGTTTTGTCTGTATATACTTTCATTGCATGGGAAAGAGCAGCGTGAGGGTTTCTGATGAGTAAATGATGACAGGATCTTCATTAGTGGGTGAACTAGTCCTCTAACTGCAAGTTCTGTCCAGTGTTTTTCTGTCTGTGAGTCATAAAACATAATCAAAACAAACTAATATAAAAGAGGGCGATTGATTATAAATGAGACGGAAACGGATCCGTCTCTGGCTTTCTTTCTTTCTCTTTGGAGTGATCGTTAGGTTTCTCGTTAGTCTCTCACAGATTCTGTCTCATTATGTAAATAGGGGGAATTGTCTTTTGGGTAGTGTGTGTGTGTGTGTGTTTAATTAGGATAACAGAGAAAAATGGGGATGGTGTGCTACTGAACACCTGCAACACAATACAACACACACACACACACACACACACACACACACACACACACACTGGTCATTACCAGGATCTGTGCTGCTTTTGTAGGAAAATTTGGAGAATTCCACAAATGAATTCAAATATGGTCAAATAATGGATTATACATAATCATAATCAAAATAGCTGTAATATTTCATAAACCTTTACCTGATCCGTTAACGCTCACTAATTTAATTTCTGAAACAAAAGAAACTCAAACTGGACAGATGTTTGAGATTCAAAAAGTCATGTCTGATGCCAAGTTAAGTAAACTGCACATTAACAAAACCCCTAAAATCTTTAATATTATTATTATTTTTTAAATACAATTTATTTATTTTTTTAAATACGTTATTTTGAATAAATACGTTATTGTAAATTATTTTTCCAACTAAGCACATTTCTGGATGTCCCTGAATTGAGGTTCAGTCAGATTTAACTCATTTCTGAGCACAAAACTACAGTCAAATAAACCCATACACACAGTCTGCATTATTTCTGTAGGACGCTGATGTTTCTCTGAGATATTTAGCTACTTCAAACTAATCTAAAGTGAACGAGTGATCTGAGCGATGGCTTTTATTTCTCTCTGTCATTACATCACAGCTCAAATCTCTAAAGCACACAATGTTCCCACAGGCCTTTACATCGAAAATAACTCTGGCTGGACGCCGTCCAGTTAATAACTGTGTTTGTACAATCAACATATTGTTTTGGCCATGTGAAGATGAATGACCTGTTTAAACGGGAGAGACAGACAAACAGAGAGAGACAGAGCGCCGCTGATCGAATGAGTAGAAATGAAAATAGTCAAGCTGCTGTGAATATTTACAGATGTTAAAATATAAATATGCTAGCAGATTTTCTAGTGAAAATATGAGCGCTGTTTGATTATGCAAAACTCACCGCCGTATTGCTAGGGTTTTGTGATTGGCTGGGACGTTGCTATGCAGTTGCCAAGGTGTTATTATTGGTTTTTACTGCATTGCTATGCATTTACTACAGTTTCCTGGCTGGTTCCCAGTTCATTACTACTTATGCAGTTGCTGCAGAGAGTAATAATGGATTTTGTGATTGGCCAGGGTGTTGCTAAGCAGTTGCTAAGGTGTTCTCATTGGTTTTCAATGCTGGGTACTAACTGAATACATGTAATCTGGATTAAGTAACCAGATTACAAAAAAATAGATTATATTACATTTTAAAATACTTGTAATCAGACAACATGCTGATGATTACATGATTACATATTACAATTACATTACAAACACATTAAAAGTAATCAAAAAGTAGTCTCATTATATTACTTAAAATGTGTAATGTAATGGATTACATTACTAACTACAATTTTTTTATGTAATTTGAAATCAGTAACAGAGTACAATTTGTAAGTAATCTACCCATCACTGTTTTTACTGTATTGCTTTATGTTTACTATGATGTTCTGGCATGATTTAAGTACGCAGTGAATTTGCAAGCACGCGTGCACGTGATCTCGTCTGTTTCAGCGTTTCTTTCTGTGACTGTCAAACTCACAGTCAGAGTGAAAACAAAAGAGGCCAATCACGTTACTTTCATTTCAAACACTCAAAACAACCAATCAGAGGCGGGTTTCTCTTCTCACCCTCCAGCGCAGCTGTAAAGGTGATGCTGACTGGATCATATGATTCAGACTGAAAATACCTTCTGACTGTCAATCATCCTTCTGAGTTCACATAATCACAGAGATGCTGACAAACTTTCTTATGAGTAAAAACGTGCGCAGAATTTGAATGCAATGATGCCCACAGGAAAGAAGAATCATAAATGAGATCTCAACAGTTTCTTCTAGACAGTAATGAGATCAAATCAAGACTGTAGTGTTTCTACTGACAGAAAGACCTATTAGGGTCTCATTACGGAATTTTAAGTTGATATTTCAATGAAACATAACTAAGAAAGCCATTAAATTTAAAATGAAGCAACATCTGAGCTATAAAACATTCCTCTAACAATTCGACTTTAAGCTTGGCAACAGGTTTCTGAGGCTGAACCAATCGCCGTCAAGCTTCCCTGTTCCTCATCCTCTTTCTTTCCCGAGTATTTGGTGTTATGTCACCATTCCATACACAGTAATGACAAAAAAGAGGCCGCATTAAAATAATCTTTCGTTCGCAGGCCAGACAAAAGAAGGAAAGTGATTTCTTAACATGAAAGCAATCTACTTACAACCATCTGCTCGTCGTCTAAATCAAAGTGCTGTTTCCAGAGAAAAGCCTTCCAAACACTCGCTGCCAAACACACATTTGAGACGTGATGGAGTTTGAAGAAGCCAAGTCGCAAAAACATTGTTCTCGCAAGTTAAGACAAACTCATTTGGATGCTAACAGACAGACAACAGACCAGTGAAACTTCTTATGCTGAATTCAGTCCAAATCAGCACACGCTGTAAAAAATAACGATTTCAATTAGAACCGCAAAGTGTTTTACAGTCTGATGCCATACGAGAAGTATTAAACTTCAGTCTGTGTGTGTGTGTGTGTGTGTGTGTGTGCGCGCGCTCCAGACATGAATGTGCTGTTACTTTACTAAGTGATCAGATGCAGGATTTTCACCTATTGAATGATAAAACAGGTGAAAAAATCCCAAATGATAACAGAAACACTTGGGCCAGTAATTAACCACATGGCAATACACTAAATATCACTCAGATCTCCTTAGCAACCACCTAGAACAGCCTAGCAACTGCAAAGCAATCTCCTGGCAACCACTAAAACACTTAGCAACCCCATAGCAACACACCAAGCAGTACGTTTTACACTTTAAAACTCTAGTTTGAATTCAAACACAAAAAAGTGAAACTATAATGATTGTATTTAACACAAGAAAAACACTGTATAAAACACAAGAAAAGTAAAACTATGATTTATTTGACAACTTAAATTGTCTAAAGGAAATTCAGAACTCCTTAGCAACTACATAGCAACACCCTGGCAACCACTCAGAACAACCAAGCAGTAGGTTTTACACTTTAAAAGTCTAGTTTGAGTTAAACGTAAGAAAGGTGAAACTATAATGACTGTATTTGACAACATAAGACTTTTAATTAGTCTAAAAATCAATTTAAAACTCCATAGCAACCACATAGCAACACCCTGACATCCACCTAGAACAGCCTTGAAACAAGTTTTATACTTTAAAAGACTAGTTTGAGTTCAAACACAAGAAAAGTAAAACTATGATTGTATTTGACAATTTTAGACTTTTAATCTGTCTAAAAACCAATTCAGAATGCCACATAGCAACGCCTTGGCAACCACCCAGAACAGCCTAGAAGTACATATTACAATTTAAAAATCTAGTTTGAGTTCAAACACAGAAAAAGTGAAACTATAATGACTGTTTTTGACAACTTTAGACTTTTAATTTGTCCAAAAACCACTCTGATCTTCTCAGCAACCACATAGCAACACCCTAGCAACCACCCAAAACAGCCTAGCAACTGTAAATCAATACCCTAGCAACCACCAAAACACTAGCTCCCACAGCACACTAAAAATCCATTTGAAACTCCCTAGCAACCACATAGCAACACCCTGGAAACCACCCAGAACAGCCAAGCAGTACATTTCACACTTTAGTTCAAACACAAGAAAGCTGAAACAATAATGACTGTATTTGACATCTGCTGACTTTTACTACAGCAGAAGAGTCCTACTATTTGTCCTACAGCAGAAGAGATTATATTGAAAGCCTGTACAGCAAAAATAGGTGAATATATATTTCCGTACATGAATGTCTAATACCTTTCTAACACGTCAGACATTTATTGGTGTATCCAGGGCATTAGGCTGGCGACAGCGCTAGTGACAGTTTTAGCCCGTGAGTATGAGACCTTCTGATCCCGCCGTGTGTGTGTGCGCACGTGTGTGTAATGATCTCATGGGGTTTATTTTCCACAGCAGATGTCTCGTGTTGAACAACACAGTAAATTGGCGTCCATGCTGACAGACAGATCAACATGTACTGAAAATATGAGAGACATGCAAACACACACTCACTCACACACACAAATACAAACATTATCGTTTCATCTTAGGCAATTAAATAAGATTAAAACAGGTTCAGTTCAGGGGCGAGTGTGCATATGCAGGTGTCATCGAATCAAATCTCATTTTAGCTGTCATATTTTTCATAAAGTTTATGTCAAACAGCATCAGAAAGAAAAATCTCAAATGCAATCTCTCTGCATCTGAAACAAAATATATGAAACATGAGCTATGATTGAGCAATCAAATGTTCCTGTGGGGTTGCCAAAGTAAGATTACACTCATAAAAATGTCTTTTACCACCATATCCATAATAAAAGTTCATAATAAACTAAAACTCAACAGGTTTGGGTTCAGCAGCCAAATAATGTTCGTAAGCCACATGATTAATTAAACGTTAACAGTTTTATCAGGAATAATGTCGAATCTGGCAGTCGTGTGTTTACTTTATGACTAATGCAATTACATAAACTAATACCGGCACATTTCACAGACGAGCCACACAGCGCTGATCTGAGGTCAGTTTCTACTCAAACACTGAAGATGCAGCTGCATCCCTACAGAAAGACCGACTGCAAATAAGCGACTTCTTAAATGTGCAACATCTCAGGCCTATATGTCCGTTGGCGTGGGAGATCGTTGCATATCTGCTGAAAAAGATGATTCATGTTTTCTGCCCTGGAGACTTTAGCACCGCAATGATGGCTACAGAAAACTGTTTGTGTGATACTGAAAGTGCATGCTAAGATATTGCGGTCGGCACAAAACAGCAAAGAGTCATTCTAACGGCAAGAATTCAGGTCTGGTGGAGTTGTGCAATAGGGTATAATACAACAGCATTTAAGAGTTCTGTTAGAGAACCTAGTGTGCTGCACTGCTGTCTACAGCCTGCATGGACAGCTGCCTACTAAGACTGCATCATCACTGCAAATGAAAAATAAAATATAAAACATACTCATCTACACAACAAAATGAATACAAACACTATTGAAGCTCAGTTTAAGGCTCTATCTATCTGTTTTGCATTTTGAAATATATATGTATATACGTATATGTGTGTGTGTGTATTTAGCATATATGCAGTACATACACACACACACACACACACACACACATATATATATATATATATATATATACTGTATATATATATATATATGCACATGCAATTATTTATTAGATACACATACACACTGCATGTATGCACCATAAATATATATATATATATATATATATATATATATATAATAGACTATTTTAATTAGATTGCATTTTTAATCAATACTTTTCATTATAGAAAGAAAATGACCTTGCAATGCAGTGTAGGATTGAATGATACATGCAGTCTTGCCTTTGAATTCATAACATGGTCTCCTAAGAATATTACAATGTTTTGAGTGTGATTGTGACGCCTAAAAATGTCATCTCGGTAGGCAGTTCACTATAGGTTTTGAAACACAAGCACAGATCTGCACAGTACTTAATGGCTTTGTATTGTCTGAAGATGCATTATACAGTATGTAAAAGCTCTACTGTGGTACCACTTTATGAATAGTCATTAACATACACTTAGAGAATGGTTTGTGTGTGTGTGTGTGTGTTTAGCACACAATGCACAGATTGTCTTTATCTGACTGGCTGATATGAGCACTCAAATAAGCCTGGTAATGCCTGACATTCCATTCATCGGAGGAGCCTCTCGTGAACATGTCTATTCTGTTAATCTGCTGGGAATGTTATGAAGAAACACACACACACACACATACACAGACGATCCATTAATGTGAAATGGCTGTAAATGATACAACATGCGTTGGTTTGTGTTACAGGTAACAAAACCCTGCAGCTGCTCTCGAGTCTCGCATCAGTAGTTACACACACCGAACACTGGGAATGTGTGTTTGTGTGTCTGTACACACGTGTGACGAAAATAAATAAAAAAGAAACAGATAATTAGTTTAAAATGTTTTTTTTATATACAATATATTCAATATATTCAATTGCAATTTAATAAGGAAGATTTGATCTGAAAGGTTTGCATGAAGAGGTTTCAGTGCTGCACTGACAGATGCATCTGTATCGCTGTGAAATATTTGGCCTTGAAGGAAAGTCCGAAAGGAAAGTGGTCTTGAATATCAGAATACAGGCAGCACTCTAATCTGGTTCAGGTCCATCTTGCTCCAGCGATAAGCTTTGCCAATATGGTATCCGTTTCTGTTTGTTTCCTTGGCCGGCTGCCCAGCATCCATTGTTTTCCCTCCATATCCCACCCTGCACTCATTTACTGCTCCCTCCTTCCCTGTTTGTTCACCGCAGCAACCGTCCTGCGCCCTGATTGGCTGGGATATCTGGCAGCTCAATTAACCGGTAATGTAGTGTTTACCTTTCAAACCACTGAAGAGGAAGTCCTGATGGCCACACACACACACACACACACACACACACACACAATGGGTTTGTGTGTCACTTGGTGCAAAGGTGAATCTCACAAAACCTGTCCCCAATATTAAATTACATTTTTTTATTTTTTTTGAAAAATATTTTAGAAATTATATTGTACAGATATATACAAGAAAAGATGTATGTATGTATATATATATATATATATATATATATAGGAAAAGAGTATGAGAAATATGTAAATTATATATATAATGAAATGTAAGAAAAATATACAAAACAATATTTTAGAAACACACACACACACACACACACACACACACACATATATATATATATATACATATAAGGGAAAAGGAAAAATGGGAAAATGTATGAATGTATAAAAATGAATAAATGAGAGATAGAAAAAAGACAAATATGAGAAATTGTTAATAGAAAATTACAAATATAAAATATATATATATATTTTCTTTCAATTAAACATATATACTTCTTTTATAGCTAAAAACAACAGCACTGTATTAGATTTTTTTTTTTACTGTAATGTGATTGTTATGAATATTGAATGTATTTAAATACATGAAAAAAGGTCCTTAACAAGCTTCATTCAGGAATGAACGATGATGATTTGGGGATGAAATATGATCTGAATGTGTTTCCGGACAGGCACTGGTTTCTGGTGACGTCCCGTGAAGGTGTTCCTCAGAACCACAGCTTGTGTGTGAATATTTCTGATTTGAATCTGTGAAAAGCCCCAGGCCAATGTTATATCTACACGTGGCATATGCAAAGCTAGAAATTAAGTAAACAATGTATTAGAGTCGCATGGTTTTTGGAAAGAGACTCAGAGTCACAAGAGGACAGAGAAAACGAGCGTCCCGGAGCCGAGAGAGAGAGAGAGAGAGAGGGACTCCTTCATTCAGCGGTTGCCAGTTGTATAATGAGAGTGTCAGTGTTGGTTAGCGTGTCTGTCGACTGCTCGCTCTCTCCGGCTGTAGACAGCCCTCATTAGCCCAGTAATGGCATGCCGTAGGGCCTATCACCACAGAAAGGTAAAGAGAGAGAGACACACACGGACGGCAGATTTTACAGTAAAATGAAGTCCTGAGGCAGGAGAGAGAGACGGCCGATGTAAAGGCCAGAGAGACAGATGTCTGCGGCTCTGCCCCGGGGGACGCTGTCGCTGCAGTCTATTAGCACATAATAAGATCAGCGGCAACATGAGAGAATTACACCCGCCCACAAATTAAAAACCAACAACTGCTGCGTAAATGAATTAACAGCCGTGTGCGATCGCATCTTTTAAGTGTTTACACAAATGACGTGATTACGCCCGTTTGTCACATCGGTTAGCGGTTCAGCGCTCGGTCAGAGAAGCTGATTGAGTCGGGTCAGGCACGGCGCGTGCGTTTAGCATTAATTAAGCGTTTGACGGAGATGGTTGGTTATGATTTAGCTAATTATTTACTTTCCCTCACTTAGATAAGGCAGTAGATGCAGCTCTTATCATTGGCATTTTTTCACACAACGTCAACATTCAGGGCTAATGCTCTTTTCCCATTTCTAGAGGAGTGTGGCCACACGTGAAGATACGGTTGAGATGGGGCTGATAAGAGGGTCAATGAGGTCAGATGGCAACGTATGCACACAATAAAGAGGAAGAGAAAACAGACATGCACTCATTCTGAGGGATCTGAGATCACGTGTGTCGTTACACAAACATACATGTGGACAGGTTTTAATATAGATGCATTAATCTGGGATTGTATGCATGCATGCAACTTTTACAAAAATGCACTATGGTACAGTGAATACAAAGTGGTACATGTCTAAAATACCCTGGTGGTACCATGGTACATTGCCAAAAACAATACAAGGGTCGTATCATGGTGCTTGGCACTAGCAATGGCAACATCATAGGTTCAATTCCCAGGGAAAGAAAGAACTGATCAAATTTAAATGTAAGTCACTTTGGATAGAAGCATCTGTCAAAATGCATAAATGCATTATACATGGAAAAAAAAACTATAGTAGTACCATGGTAATTTTCTGCACTTTTTGCAACATTTTGGACATTGAAATACCATGATTTTTGTAAAAACCTCGGAATACCATATAAATATTATAATACATGAGCTCCAGTATGACTATACATATTAAAGTAGGCCTACCACAGTATTACCATTTGATACCATCCATGGTGCTTTTTTGTAAGGAAATGTTCATTATGGTAATTTTGCCGTAGTTTGACATAAAACATTGCACATGGTACATGCTATTGTAATTTACCAAAAAAAAAAAAAAAAGGGGTACTCCATGTCTGTTTTGTGCTCACACTTACAAAAGTACCATGGTATTTTGGACATGTACCATGGTATCACTATTGTAGTACTGCCATCTTAGCATCACTGTACCAGCCAGAACACTTTTCTAATGGATGATAATTTCATGGTACTTTAATATAAACCTTGGCACATGGTAACATTTACCATTTACTTTTTCTTGTAATTGACATTTTGATTATCATATTCATATAACCTGGTACGAAATTTATTTTATTTATTAATTTATTGATTTTTTTGACATTTGGAATATCATAAAAATACCATAGGCCTACATGAATTTTAGTACCATGGTAAATATTAAAGTACCATCGTATCAACATCACAGTACCATGGTACCACAATAGCAATTTTCAATGATGATAATTTCATGGTACTTTGATATAAACCATGGCACATGGTAACATTTACTATGGTAAATGATATTTACATACCATTGTGCTAAAGTGTTTTTTGGACATTTGGAGTATAATATCAAAGTATCATAGTATCACCGTCACTGTACAATGGTACCGCAACAGTACTTTTTTGTAAGAATATAGAAACATTTACTATAGTAAATGACCTAAAACCATGATAGAACCATGGTACTATTTGATGCTTTTTTGTAATTGACATTTTGATTACTATATTCATATACCATGGTGTTGAAGTGTTTTTTGTACATCTGGAATACAAATACCATGGTACATGAATTTTAGTACCATGGTACCAGAACCATACTTTTTTTGTAAGGATGGCACATGGTACTGTAATACAGTAAATGACCAAAAACTAGAACCATGGTACATTTGATGCTTTTTGTAATTGACCATTTATTTTTATACCATGGTATATTTACAGTAAGGTGCATTAACATGAGATTGGTGTTCAGACAGACACGGAATGATCATGTTCTCTTACTGTGGTAATACTGTGGTAGTAGTTTGAGCAGGTTGGAGGAGAGGAGAGAGTTAAGCTCTTATCTCGATGCAGCAGAAGACATTCCTCTATGAGGCCACAGTTTGCTAGTTTCCTGCCTTCTGCCCAGTGCCCTATTTTTACCCCGTCTTTACCCTCGTACCCTCCACAGCTTTTTCCTCCACACACACAAGCACTTCCTGCTATTCACACACACTGCTACTGTGTTGTTTTAGAGGGTTATAACCTGTGCCAAACCAACGCCACCTCCACTGAGGCTGAGGAAATGTTGTGTGTACGGAACAGCTTCGCATTGCTCTTTGAAATGACATATAGTTTGATGTTGATGTACACAAGAGCAATCGCTACTGTAAACTAACCTGCTAAACCAATTTGCCCTTTGAAATGAAACGTCCCTTCATAAATTGCTTCTGGAGGTCTCCTGAAAAGCCTGAGCGCATCAGGGTCTTCTTCATATGCTAGAAATGTAGCTTTCTTACTGAAACCAGTGTAGTATCAGTGCTAGGTGATATATGCAATAATATATTCACAATGGCTTTGGCAGTGAAATCAAATTAAACAGCAGTGTGAGAACCACAATGATTCATTTCAGTGACTCAGTAACTCAAAAACTCAGACTCAATGATTCAGTAAGTACTATTATCAACTATTGATATACTAGTGTACATATAAATGAAAGTTAGTGAAAAACCAAGTGAAAAATGTGTTTTATTGTTTTTTTCCCTTTCATTAAATATAAATAGAACGCGTAATCAACATACACAATACACATTTTTTTATATATATATATATTTAAAAAAAATATTTATATTGGAATTAATTTGAATATATTAGAATATTTTATTAGAATATATAATAGATATTAAATATAATATATAAAATATATATTATGTAAAAATATGTGTGTGTGTTTGTGTATGAAATTGATAGCATACTACAGTAAAATAGATTTAAATTATACTACTAACGCCAGACAATAAAGAAAAAAGTATTTAGAATTGAAATATATTTGATAGTTGATATTTTACATACATATGTAAAAATATCAAAAAGCTGACATTCTTTTTTTTACTATATCTCCAAGCCCTAATAGTACAGTATAGATGTGTTTTACTGTAGTACAGTAATATTTGCACAACACAACTAAAGTTTCTTCTCAGTGACAGTTCTCTAAAACCTCATCAGCGTCTTGATTTGTTGAAGTGTGTCTGTGGTATTTTTGTGGGAATTAAAAAGAGAAGAGCGATGGTTAAGTGCTGTATGAATGTGAAATTAGCGGTGGCTCTGTGAACGAATCACTGGTCAGGGTTGTGAGAAACACTGAAAACACTCGCTGCAGAAGTAAATATAGGCACGAAACATCCTCAAACATCCCAGAAAGTGGGAGAGAACGACACAAAGATGAAATATCACCTCTCCATCTGAACTGTCTCTCTTCACCATATGTTAATGAGCATATAAAGGTCCTTATACCATGGTATGACCATCGGATACCATCATTTTACCATGGTACTTCCACAGTGCTTTTCTGTTACCGCATTATCCCAGCATGAGGAATACTGTCTCTCAGATCATCTTACCATCTCTGTTCACAGCCAGACGACAGGTTACACACATCCAGCAGGTCAAATCACAAACGCTGAAAGTCAATAGAAACACAAGATGATTTGAAATGTGAGTTAATAATGAATAGCACTCTATAGCCGGCGCTGGAGGAAATCACGTTTGGGGAATTGAGAGCTGAATCTATTTTTCACTAAAGGACATAAAACACAAAGCAGAAGTTGTGAATCCGCTTCCTCATTGACGACGTGCCCCTTAGGGTTAAATCTGCTCATCAAAAGAGCTTTCGAGGAGCCGGTGGTCACGTCTTTTGTGTCCAACCAAGGTCCCTCGGGTCTGCGTCAATGTATTTGTGTGTGATTTTAATTGATATCACACTTTATTAACAGTAAATAAGTAACATTAAAAAATCACATTAATTGTGTGTGTGTGTGTGTGTATATATATATATATATATATATACTATTTTTCAGTTTTCATTTAAATTTAATACATTTTGTGTTCAATTAAATGTAATTTTAGTTTTGGTCATTTTGTTATGTGGTTTTGTCTTTTTTATATATATATATATATATATATATTTCTTTCAGTTTTAGTCATTTTAGTACTTCAACTTATTTTATTTCAGTTAGCTGCCGAGGTGTCAAGTTTTTAAAGTTTAAATTGTCATCTAATATTTGTATTTTATTTGAATTCTTTTAACAAAATGATTTTTTTATATAGTTTAATTTAACAATAACAACACTGATATGCACTCAAAAGATGACCGGCGAGGTCAAACGCATTTAACGCCATCACAATAAAAACTTTAATTTTGAAGTTTGTAAATTCAGACAGTTTTTATGAATATGCCCCCCATCTGCCATTGGTCAAGCAAAAACTTAGCCCCGCCCCAAACACACACCATTGTTTGAGTCAATGTTACTGTGTCTGCCCTTCTAAAACTAACTCTGAACATGACACTGAGAAACAAGTATTTGTAGTATTTTAACACTGTCAATCGATTAAAAAAAAATAACTAATTAATCAAGCATTAATCATTAATCCTTTAATTTTTAATTTAAAAATTTCAAACTTCAAATCTGTTTAAAATTTCTTTAATGGCACTTTTTTAATTGAAGGCCAGCATTACAGATCAGAAGTTTGTTCAGCTTCTCTCTTGTTTAATTTATTAGACATCTAATTTAAGTGAACATTTAACAGAGGACTGAAAATGAAGTTACTACTAAATTAAATATAGAATTAAACCTATGGTTATTGATTTCCTCTTTTTTTTCTTTTGTTCTTGGATAATAGACAAAAGCTGGTTATATTATTTGCCTGCTATTTTAAAAGCTGCTGCTGCTTTCTGAAACTTATTCTCATCTACGATGTTTTGTGACTCAAATAGAGAAGTTTTCAGCCAATGCTGATCACTGAAAATATGAAATGATACACTAAGCGCGCATGTGCGTGTATTTGAAGAGCGTACAAGCACAGTTTTTTCAGCCTTGAGCGCGCGTCACGTCTCCCGTTTGATATGCATCTAAATAAAAGAATCCTTTTCAAGAAAAAAGAGACAGAGGCAGCAGTATTGTTTAATTGCATTTTTTTACGCGTTAATCTGAAAAAATTCTCCCGCGTTAACGCGCTAATTTTGACTTCATAAATTACAAGTCACCTTTAATAATTTAAAAATAAACAAATCTGAGTATTCTCTCTTGTTTAATCATCCATTTAACAGAGGACTGTGTGTACAAAAATACTTTTATAAACTTATTCTCATCTACGTAATTATTTGAAAACACTAATCGTGTTTTTTCCGTCACATATGTGTTTGCTGGATCTTCATGAGCATGTGTGTGTTACAATTATTTGGCCTGGTGAGCAGTGAGCAGTTATGGGGGAGAACAGTGGGGTCATTGTGTGTGTGCTGGGTGATACAGGCTGACTGACCCATTCAACACACACACACACACACACACACACACACACACAAGAGCCCACTATGTGTAAGACATCTGGAGGGCCTCAAACAGACGAGTATGACTGCATACGACTGCATGAAAAGATACACACATAGACAGACACTTAACACACAAAGACAAGACAAACACAAACTCTTTCCCACACTATGTCACTTACACACTCACAAGTAAACATGGAATAGAAAAGATCATACTAAAGGTTTTCTGAGATACTATGATCACAATCCAGTCTAACCTGTGGAAGTGAAATGCATTTGATGACATTTCATTTGCATGTAATGCATTGCATGTATCGCTGCTTAGCTCTGAACATTACACTCACAATCATTGCATTTTTGCAATCAATGGCAGACAAATGCAAACAGTGTTCTGTGCTTGTGAAGCTTTGGTAGTAAATTGATCAGTAACTGGCATTCCTCCTCCTGAGTCTTTGAATAGTTACATTAGTAAACAGTGGCAAAAGTACAATGTGAAAAAGCTCATCTATATGCTAGTGTACTCCAAAAACAACATACATTCGCACATTTGACATGTACAATCTTTCTCTTCTAAGACAATGGGCAAATTTTATATATGCAAATGCACATTTCACTTCTAGGAAAATGGGCCAAAAATATCGGTGACTCATGTTGCATTTGCATATTATAATCTTAATACATATTGCATATTGTGACCCTAATAAACCTGAAAAAGACCCTGAGGACACACGTTTACAGAGACAAACACATCATCTGAACTGTATTTCTGTATTGCTCAATCTCTCCTCTTAAACGTATCGTGTACTCCTCAAATCATTTCTCAGAAAGTAAAAAGCAAACAAAAACATTTCTATGTGTGCTTTAAATACTGCTATTGCAGATGAAATACAGAAATATTCTTAATTCTCCTTACAAAAAAGTACTTTTGCTGTACTGTGCTACAGTGAGACTGTATATATATATATATATATTCTTAGTATTATCATGGTATATACAAAGAAGCATAGTATAAAAAGCATTTTAATACCATTAAATAAATAAATATAAAATTACAGTAGTACCATGGTACATATCCCAAAAAATCTTCATAGTATTACTATGGTACAAATTCAATAAATAAATAAATAAATATATACCAAATAACTTGCAAAATAAACTAAATAAATTGCAGTATTAACAATGGTACATTAAAAAAAATAATAATAATAATCATCATATTACCACAATGGTACATATTAAAAATAAATCAAATATTACCATGGTACATATGCAACAAAACATAGTATCATCTTGACACATCCAAATACTTAAATTAAATAAAAAAATAAAAAACTTTGTGCATATCCAGAAAAAAAAAAAACTGTGGTAAATGCACCAACTATTGTACTACTATGGTACACACACAAAAAAACAAGGTAATATTTGCAAAAAATGTGCAGATAAGCATGGTAATACTGTGTGTTTTGGTGGCTGTCAGTCATCTCATAATGTGGTTAGTGAGTTTGTGCAGGTCACAGTGAAGGACACAGACTGATGAACAGATTGTGTATTGTGTAAGCCAGTGTAATCAAGGCATCATATCAGACAGCATATCAAATATCAGCACCGCTGAAACCCATCCAGGGCTGCTGGAGAAACTCCTCACTATATAAAACATGTGCTCTTCATTAAAGCCAGATCCCGCTCACATTTAGAAGCGTTTAAACCTGATGATCATTGATCAAAAACAACATCTAACATGTCACTGTACACCCCACCGCGAGTCGAGAGATGTTTAGTCTGCAGACGGCGACTCACAACTGTTTACCTATCCAGAGAATAGAACAAAGACGGACTCGGGGTTAAACAAACAAAGCAGAAAGTTCAAGGTCTTGACCCGCACACTCTCGTGGATCAGCAGAGGTAGCGCTGTCACTTTGTTGTGACTGGCCTGCCCGAAAAACTCAAACATTTCAGCTTCACAGCAAATTAAAACCAACACAAGTCCTGCGTCTTGCTTTAGTTTCCTCCAGGAGCGTAATCGGATTCCGAGCGGTGAAGTAAATCAAATGTGCGGGCGGCGAAAACAATCAAATCAGACGGTGGCTCGTTTCGGATTGCGTATAATTAATTGACTTAATAAAACAAAATGTGTAAATTCACTAAACGAATTATCGTGGCTAATCACAGAGGATTACTAAAATAACTCATTGCATTTGCCGCTGACGAGTTTTGCTGTGAATTCACGGCGAGGTCCCAGAAGAACGAGTCGGATTTGAAGTTGGCGTTCAGTGAATACTGAATGCATGTTGTAGGGATTTGCCTCTGGATATACTGTAAGACTAAATGATAGCACGGCCTCTGGATATAAACAACTGAGCTGGAGCGCTTGCAGCGTGTGCGCTTTCAAACAGACGCTCATCTTAGAGGGTTACAATCAAAACTGACATACTACAATGTTTATTCTGCTTCCAGCATCATATTTAAGTGTCACTATAAACATCTGAACTGATCAAACTCCTGTCCTGCAGCATGAGAGAGCATACCAGCATACTACTTTTTCTGCAGAATTTAGCATGCATACTGTATGCGTTTCCTAAATGTGCAGTATAGAACCAGAAGATGTCAACTGTGCATTTAAAGGAATAGTTCAGCCAAAAATGAAAATCCAAGATGCAGATGAGTTTGTTTCTTCATCAGATTTGGAGAAATGTAGCATTGCATCACTTGCTCAGCAATGGATGCTCTGCAGTGAATGGGTGCCGTCAGAATGAGAGTCCAAACAGCTGATAAAAAACACAATAATCCACAAGTAATCCACACCACTCCAGTCCATCAGTTAACATCTGGAGAAGACAAAAGCTGCAACAAATCCAAATATGAGTCCATAATCCATAATTACACTTCCTCCAGTGAAAAAGTGGTCTTGTCTGAATCAGGAGAGACATCTGCACAGATCAAGCACCTTTTACAAACCAAAATATAATGAAAATATGAAGGTGGATTCTGATGTGAGAGACAACAGGAGATGCACTTTTTCACTGGAGGAAGCGTTATTATGAATTGTGGACTCGCATTTTAGCCAGAAGCAGCAGTTTGAAGTTAAAAAGGTCTTAATGATGGATTTGTTTCAGCTTTTGTCTTCTCCAGATGTTAACTGATGGACTGGAGTGGTGTGGATTACTTGTGGATTATTGTGATGTTTTTATCAACTGTTTGGACTCTCATTCTGACGGCACCCATTCACTGCAGAGCATCCACTGATGATACTGTGATGCAATGCTACATTTCTACAAATCTGACGAAGAAACAAACTCATCCTAATCTTGGATGACCAGAAGGTGAGCACATTTTCAGCAAATTTTCATTTTAGGATGAACTATTCTTTTAAAAACTTCCAAAAGTAAAGATCTTTTTTGCACAAAGTTGATTTGCAAAATAACCAGAGATGCGAACTGCATGCTACTTGCCATATTAGGCATGCACCATAATGTGATGATGCAACATACTACAGTAGACATGCATAATGCACACTGCTTCAGATGCTATTTTGGTCAGTATATAGTATGCAGTGTGCACTACTATTGAGTTTCAGACTCAGCCGATGCCTGTACAGGTGGCAGCAGTTGTGTCTTAATAAAAGATAATCTTAGCAACAGAAAAAGTGAGTGAGTGAAACAGAAAGACAGAGGGCAGAGGTCGACGTTCTATTAAAAGTAATTTCACCAGCGTCTGCCCTACATACTACACTTTCACTGCGGCTCGTAAACGTCTCGATGCAGACCGGCCTTATTTAGACTGGTTTTACACAAACCTCTCTCCCTCCCGCCAAGAGACGCCCGCCGAGGAAAATGGGCTTCACTGAGTTAAAATACATTCATACTTTAACATTACTTTCTTCACAAAAGCTCATTAATATGACAAAATCTGAGATTTTGGTCACAAAGTAGCTCAGTTTCACGAGAAAACATTATTCCAATAATGACTATCCTTAAACACTAAACTCATTTCAGAAGTTATCTTCACTTTCATAGTTCATGGGTATTCATGCAATGTATCATCATCATCATAGATTTTTATTTTAGTCATACAAAATTTCATAATAATTACACGTAATTATACTAACCGGAAAAGGTGTAGGCGGTAGACTTATTTGACCTTTTTGATAATAACCATCATTTCCACTGCTAGATTTAATCTATTCGAAAATTATATATATATATCCACACACACACACACACATATATATATATATATATTTATTTTAATATTATTATAATGTTATATAATAATATAACGAAACTTAATTTATATTACCATAAATTAAAAAAATTATATTCAAATAATTTTAATAAAAAATCTGTATGTTTTAAATTCATAATCACTTTGTCTTGTTTCTGAATATCCTTAAAAGAAAAAAAAAACTTTTGTAATAAGAAATTGAGTAGGAAATTTAAATTGAAGTTTATTTTTTTATTTGTAACCATTGGCAAATGGTTTAATGCTTAAAATTAAAAACTAAAAACACACAATTTTTTGTTTTATTATTAATGATGTTTTCTAGTAATTATTATAAAATACTGTAGAAATTAAGATACTGTAAAAGCTATAGAAAAATAGTGTGACGTTGCAGATTAACATGGCAACAATACAAAGCAGCTTCAACAACAACACATCTGACCGCTGAACGTAATCAACGCAGCACATTTTTCAAGTTCTCCTAATCATAAAAAATAAACTGCTCATAAACATGCCATAATGACACGTTTTACTTGAATGCCCTTCCCCTTTTGCCTCCACCAATGAACGCTTTCCATTTCTGCCGATAAAGATGCTCTTAATGAGATGTATGATGATGGGATCCAGAATCAAGGTCACAGGAGTAATCTGTGATTTACTGGAGACGTGAGCTCATGATGGACTGTTTGAAGGGTTTGAGCACCAGCTGTTACGCTTCTAATCCCACATTCTCTCTATCTGTTCTCGCGCTCCGTCATGACCACTTTCTTTTTTTACTTTATTGCATTTTGCATGTCCTCATCTCACTCCATCTGTCCATCCTCACATTCACGCCACCGTCTCTCTCTTACACTGCTTTATGAACCCAAACGGTGAAGCCAACCAAACCTGTACGACGAAAGATGTTTAATCTTCAGGCTGATCTCATACGTACAATACAAGCAGACGGAGATATTTTATTAAACAAAAGCATCATAACAGCAGACCACACGACTCATGCTATATTTCAAATCAAGTCCTATATCAGCACTGACTGATGAACAGATCATTAATCACTAATAATCTCATTTGATCTCAAATCAGTTCTTAAATCTCATTTGCACTTACAAAAACTTTAAGCAATTAGTTCATAGAGGTCTTGTAACTAGAGTCCAAAATTAAACAGGATTTTGTTAAACATACTGTTTAAACAGTAAAATATATTATTTTTTATTTTTATACAATTGCATCCAATTTTTATATGATTTTAATTCAACTTAAATTTATTTTTTATACTACTTTAATTTTGCACATATTTACATACAATTTTAAATGCTTTTTATTGCAACTTGAATTTATTTAATATATTATTTAAAATTTTACATACAATTTTGTTTTTAATGCAACTTAAAATTTTCCTATATATTACTGAAATGTTTAGACAGAATTGCATACAATTTATACATATTTAATGCAACATAAATGTGTTATTTAAATTTCTACATACAATTTTAAATTATTTTTAAAGCAACTTAAATTTATCTTTATTTTACATACAATGTTTTTAATGCTTTATAATGAAACTTAAATTGATCTTATATATTTACACTTTTACATGCTATTACATACAATTTTGTATGCTTTTAATGCAACTTAAATTGATCTTGTATATTATTTACATTTTTAAATAAAATATTTATATGATTTTAATGCAAATTAAATTGACCATATATTACTAGATTTTTACATACAATTTTTACATGATTTTAATGCAACTTAAATTGATTTTATGTATTAATTTTTACATAATTTTTTTTTCTATGATTTGTAATGCAACTTCAAATATTTTTATGTATTATGTAAACTTTTACATACAATTCAAATTTTAAATGTTTTTAAAGCTACTTAAATTTGTCTGATTGTTTGAGTCTATGACTTCAGAAGACTTGGACTATAATGCACAGGTCATATGATGCTTTTTAGCTTTCATCACACAAGAGCAGCGTGAACATCCGTCTAAACATCTCCTTTTGTGTTCTACAGAAGAGAGAAAGTCACACGGGTTTGAAAGGACAGTAAATGATGACAGAACCTTGATTTGTGTGTGTTTGTGGCAGATGAAAGCTCTACCCCACACATGCCCTCTGGGCTCTGGCACACATCCACCGCTGCTTCTTTCTTCTCTTTCTCTCCATCTAAGCTTAAGCACACAGCATCCACACAGTGTCATTCTCCGGGTGAAAGACGGCAGCTTTGAGACACTTTTGATGCCTGATTTACCACGGTATTCCAGAGTGAAGCCTGGGATAGAGTTCATATACAAAAACAGAGAAAGCAACATCATAAACGCCTCAACGTCCTATCTGTAAAACAGACACTCGGGACGGGTTATCTGTGCTTGTTGAATGCTTTACACACAATGCACTAGTATGGTAACACTAGATGTGTGGAAATCAGTGCCAGCCATCTCATTTGAATCACTGTGTCTATTGTACACAAACACTGACGGCGTTTGGATGCGATATGTGTTTTGCATGTATTTAAAGTGTTCAACATCATATAACATAGGAAGACTAAACTGTTTATACAAGCAAAGCATCAGTGCATTCAAATCACTAACCCAAACCATAACTAGACACAGAATACATCCATCTAGCAACCGCCCAAAACACAGCACTGGAAAACTATCACTGACATACTATTATAGTTTTAGAGTTAAACATTTTTAATAATATTTTGAATTTTTATATATAATACATAATAATTCTATTAGATTTATTATAATATAATTATATTATAATTCTATAATGATATTTTCATATTCATTTTAAACTTTTTAATACATTATACACACACACACATTTATATTACTTATTTATCATTATTTATATTTTTATTGTAAAGTATTAATTATTCATTCCATTCATTCAATTAATTTATTCAGCAATAAATTCAACCTATTGACTGCATTAATCTTATAAACAATCTGCAGTTTTGTTGTAAGTTTTAGTCATTTTAGCAGGTTTTTTAGACATTAGCCAAGTTTTCATAAAATGGAATCCAAATTTTAATAAATTTAAATGTAATAATTTTTTAAAAATATTTTTATAGTTTTAATTAATTTTAATTAATAACATTTTAACATACTTTAATTTTTTATATTTTTATTATTTTTAATTTAATTAATAAAAATTAATTTTCATTTTAGTTTTAGTTATTTTAGTACACCAAGATAAACTAAACTAACTTGATTGTTTGATTTTTATTTATCTATTATTTATTTATTTATTTGTATAGTTTTCATTTTACATTCATTTTAGTTAACTATAACCCTGGTACTAAAAAAACTGAAATAAATCAATTCAAAGTTGTAAATAAAACATATTACTGGTGAACATTTTAAAAGAAAATACTATTTCAGTCTTTCCACTTCAAAATTTCACGTTCGATTAAATGCTGTTTCTGTGTAATGAATTTACGAACACTTTCAGAGTGAAAATGGTTTCTACACCAAAACTGTTCCTAATCATGATGGAAGTGACTTTTGCACGTTTAAACAGCACTTAAAGTTCCTCAGGAAATTCATGAAACCAGCTGATTTAACATGAACACTCGAGTCAAAGACTGCCGTTTCGTTTTGCTCTAAAGGTTTTGGTAATCTAGGATTATAATCTGCATAATTTTGCATCTTTTGGGGTGCGTTTTCTTCGCCCATCCAGAACGCAGAGTGATTGTACGCGGCGAGAGTGAATTTGGGCTGAAATGGTTTTGAAAACGCTCAGAGCTGATTTGACAGGACAAGTACACAGGAAAGCCATTACTGCGGCTGCTGTGAAGAGAACAGACTCAACGGCTACATGTGCAGATCGTGTTTTTTCTTCGATGATTTCCTCTTCTCGTTTTAATTTCACCTCCAGCTGCACGAGACTCTTTATCTCACAGCATTTACAGCTGCAGGTCAGTGTTTGTTTGAGGATGTGAGCTCACGCCACCGCCGCCATTCTGGACCAACAACGAGGTGAAATTAAATCATATTTAGGAAAGTGAGACACACTGTACGTGCAGTGAGCCTAAACAATGCTAATATTAGTCCTACTGCATGTAATTATGCATGAACCACATTATGATCTCATTCACATGCATACAGTAGAAATTTGAATGTGATAATTTTTGTGTTTGTAATATCAATGTATTACTAACAACATCTAAAATATAAACTTTTCTAAGTACGATCAACTTTCAAGACCAAATCTTTCAGTTTCCACCACAGAATTGTAAATGCAACTGATTTATCAGTAAATGATGCAACTTTGAGCTTTTGAAGGCAAACATCTGATAGATTAAATCCACATGTGATTTATAATAAAATTAAAGTCATTCACACTCTGAATTTAATTATCATCAAAGCTCAACAAGTCTGAAATATAAGTGAAACACAGCTGTTGTTAATGTGTAATGTGTGTTTCACTCCAAACAAGATGAAATCATTATAATGTCAAATCAGGCCATGTGTTAACTTCATTAAATAAATGTGATGTTAAAAATAATGCTAACATTATACAAAAAGGTCTCACTTGTTTAATGTATTAGTTAAAGAGAGATGTGTCATGTTCACTAATGAAACCTTATTGTAAAGTGTATCAAAACAATTATTCTTATTTTTTCAACTTATGAATTATATATTTTAATTATACATATGCAACCTATGAATATATTGTATTATTTTTTTCTTTCAGTTTTAGTTATTTTAGTACATTAAGTGTTGTCTTGGCTTTTTTACATTTTATTTCAGTTAATGTTTATTTTATTTCAAGTTACAAAATGTTTTATTTTTATGGTTTTAATTTTAGTTTCAGTTTTAGTTTTAGTTACCTACAGTAACCCTGGTAAAAATAAATAAATAAATAAAATAAATAAATAAAATTCACAGTTGTAAATAAAACAAAGATTACTGAAGTAACAATAAATTCATTTTGCATTTTTAGTTTTTTTTATTATATATGTCTATATAGTTTTTATTCATTTTTTTCAGTTTTAGTTTTAGTTTCATCATGTTAAACTAAATTAAACTCAACTAAATGAAGATAAACTAAACTAAATTAAAATGAGAAATGTTGCCTTGGCAACTAGCTAAAATAAAAAGTTTTTTTATTTTATTATTTATTATTATTATTATTTTATTTCAAGTAACTAAAAATGTTTTATTTTTATGGTTTTACTTTAAGTCTTTAGTTTAGTTTTTTTTTTTTTATTATTATTTTTTTAGTTTATTTATTTACAGGGGCAATGCACATTAATAAACATAACTGTAAACGTGCCAGAATTAGCCCAAAAGGCTATTTTTCATCTGTAGACCCTTGACAGAATGTTAAAAGGTCACCCTAAAAACAAAGACAGAGCATCACACATATACACATCATATGGAGAGAGAAGATAAAAAAAAAATTACAGAAAACAAAAAGTTTAGTTTAGTTTTAGTTAACTATAATAGTCCTGGTAAAAATGATTTTTCAAAGTTTTAAATAAAATAAACAATACAATATAAATTGCATGTTCAATATTCTAAAAACAATCTGTAAACATTCACACACCTCCAACGTTTTAAAGGGATCAATATGAAAGAAAGAAAGTAGAAAGTGACGTGACATTCGGCCAAGTATGGTGACCCATACTCAGAATTTGTGCTCTGCATTTAACTCATACAAAGTGCACACACACAGCAGTGAACACACACACACACGTGAACACACACACCGGAGCACACACACACGTGCACACACACAGCAGCACACACACAGTGAACACACACACACCGTGAACACACGGAGCAGTGAACACACACGAGCAGTATGCTGCGGCGCCCGGGGAGCAGTTGGGGGTTCGGTGCCTTGCTCAAGAGCACCTCAGTCGTGGTATTGAAGGAGGAGAGAGAGCTGTACATTCACTCCCCCCCACCTACAATTCCTGCCGGACCTGAGACTCGAACTCACAACCTTTATGTTACGAGTCCAACTCTCTAACCATTAGGCCACAACTTCCCACTATAATATACTCATATACTGATTTTGCACCAACCAAAAGTACAAAAACATGCCATTTCTTACATATGAATACTTATGAATATAAATGAGATGATGCTGCATTAATAGCTGGTGCAAACCAATCCTGTCAGACTGGAGGGGGTCACAGGAACAAAGCGTCAGTATGTGACAGCGAGCGTTCAGGAGCCGATCCCACCTCTTAAAATTCCTGAGGTCTATCTGAAAACACCGATACGGCCGTCGTCTTCTTGTTTTTAGAACAAGGCCTCTGTTTTTCCCTGACTTGGCTCTTTCTATTCATTTGAAGTCCAGGGAGCCTCTGCGTCGCTAAAAAGGGCTTGTGTTTATTTGTGCATGTCTGTCATACAATTTTCTCATGTTAAGATGAAGCATTTGCACTAATGCTCCGATATAACCCTATACAGAGAGCTCGTAACAGAAACTTTTTGTTAAAGTTTTAGTAATTTTGTTGTGTGTTTTTTCATTCTAAATGAATTTTCTTTTAATTTTCTTTTATTTAATATATATTCAATTACTGTTTATTATAAAAAAATGTATGATTATAATTTTAGTTTCAGCTTTGAGTAATATAGATTTTATAATTTTTTTATTTTGTTTTAAAAAAAAATTTTTTTTATTTTAGTACATTAAGTTAAACTAAATGAAATAAATAAATATATATATATATAGACTAAAATCAAAACTATAAAAATGATGTTATTTGAAATAAAAGTTAATTGATATATATATATCATTTAACTTTTATTTCAAATAACATAGTTAATTATAATAATGGTCGTGACTCTGGTAAACAATGACTGTGAATAAAAGAAGTCAAATGCAAATAATAAAATACAACTATCCTAATAATTCTGCAAAGCTAGCAATGCAAAGATCAAGTGTTGGATTCCCAGGGAACGCATGAACTGAAAAAGCTTGCTTTGGATGAAAGTGTCTGCCAAATGCATAAATGTAAATGATCCATAGTTATGACAGCAAATTAAATCACTTTATCCCTTATTTATCTGAAGTCCGAGAATATAAAATAAATAAATACACAACCCCGATCATGTTAAATGCAAGCATAACATTGTTCATTCTGACAACAGTGCATTTTGTGCATTGAATTGTTGGCTATAGCAAAAGCATGCAACCAACCATAATTCTCAGTTTTCCTACTCATGTCATGTTAATACTTTTGTAAGATAAACAGTTCTGTACAGTGTTGGTCTGATCATCACTTGTTGAATCTGAGACATGAAGCACAACTGCAGTAGGAAACCCTGGTTTAAAGCATCACTAGAAATAAACACACTTTTTTTTTTTTAAAGCTGGCTTTTTTCCGCAAGCTTGCTTCATAGTTTCCAGCAAAACTCTGGCACTGGGAAAGGCAGAGCCTCATTAAGAGTTTATAACCAGACCACAATATTAATAGCATGGATTAAAAAAAAGGGGGGGACAGAAAAATTACAGTAAGACCCGGCTTACGACGGCGAACGGCTCGTACCTTTGAAATGTCAAGAGGAAGGAGGAGGTGAAGCCATCGCCAAACTCATTTAAACACTCGTACCTGGAACGCCGCTGTACAAACATTCAGCTGTGCATTCACCCTGCAGGTATATATTTAAAACAGTTGTTCTCTTTCTGTGAAATGGAAGTATCAAACGACCGGTGCAACGATTTCCACACGCAGGCAAAAATATCCTGAAAACAGGAGCGCCGTCTCAATAATCGCTGACTTTCCGCGGCGTCTCACGCCTCCCCCTCCATTTCCTAATCTCGACCGGCAGCAGGCGAACAAATTAGGAGCTTTCAAAAGAAAAGAGTGCGGAAAATAATTAAGAAAATATTTTTAAACAAAGTTGGTCAAAAAACACGTCTGCTTGGTGCAAACACATGCATCAGCTGTCTTTGCTGATTAGCCGTCTTTAAAAACTCAATTATGAAAGCGCTCTGCCAAAAGCCGCCTCACGAGGAGGACCCGGTTGAGACCAGCTGTGATGCCATTTTGGCTGGGCGCTTTTAATTTGAAGTTTACCCTCCGCCGTAACCGCGTCTGGAAAAACAAAGCGTTTATCTCGTTCTCGGTGCGGGTCAGAGGTTCAGGAACACGCCACGCTGTAAAACGGCGGGAAACTCGCGGGGTTTTTATGCTGCGGTTTCAAATAATTGCAAACATGCTGCACTTACAGTAACTAGCAGCTCTTTGATTGGAACTAACTAGCAGCCCTGTCGTTCTGTATTTGGGTGAGATGTCATCAGGATAAAGCTCAAATGCAGCAGTACATGCTAGATCTGCAGTCAGTCTAGAGTCTAGACTACTAAACCATTACAAATCACACTGACTCAGTTTAGCAGTCTTGGGTTTACCAGCCCCGGGCGCTTTGTCCTCAGGCGATGAAACTAGCAGGCGTTCCTTCAACCAAACAGCCCACAGGAGAGAAAACCACACAGCAGATCTCCAGCATCTCAATCGCTTCTCCAAGACAGAAATGAGATCACATGGATGCTTTCTTTTGCATCTCCTGCTTGTTTTGTTTTTTTCTGAGAAATGATTTCTAGATTTTCAGATCTCAACAATGTCTCACTCAGTGCTCAGATTTGCCAGGATAAAGTGTGCAATCAAATTTGGCATGAACTCAAACACTTCTCACTGAATTCACACTCTTACAGTAAGCTTCACAAAGCAAACCTCCATAACATCTCCACAGTTTCTCCCAGTCAGATATGAGATCACATGGAGAGCAAACGGAGGCTTCTTTTGCTTTCTTTTGATGTTGCTTCATGTTGATGACATGAACTTAAATACTTCTCATCAAATTTGCAAAGATCAACATTCATTTTAAATCTATATACTCTTAATGCACACAACAACAATTTTCCCAATTTTTAGACAACTGTTTGTCTCAATATGAGAGTAAGAACCTCATTAAGCAAACATCATTAGCACCTAAATTGTTTCTCCAAGACAGAAATCAGTTTTTCTTATTTCTCTAATTTCAGGAGAAATATGAGACAAGCACATGAAATATAAGTAAGAACTCCATTAAGCTTCACAAAGCAAACTCTTTAACATCTCAATTGTTTCTCCTAGACAGAAATGATATTATATTGAGATCAAATGGAGACTCCTTTTGCTTTTTTTGTTGCTTTTTTTGCATTCCCCGCTAGATTCGTAATGTTTCAGATCTTAAAAGTGTCTCACTCAGTGCTCAGATTTGCCAAAATGTGTGCAATCAAACTCAACATGAACTCAAATATTTATATTCTAAAGATCCTCATTTATTTTAAATCTCTATACTCTTACTGCATGACAACTATTTCTCATGTCTCTATTTTATTATTTCTCTAATTTCAGGAGAAATATGAGACAAATATGTGAAATTTAAGTAAGAACTCTATTAAGCTTCACAAAGCAGATCTCGTTAACATCTCAGCTGTTTCTCCTAGCCAGGACTGCGAGGACAAGAGAGCAAACGAAGACTTCTTTTACTTTTGTTTTGAATCTCCTGCTTTGATGTTTTTCCTGAGAAATTTTAATTTCTAGAGTTTCAAATCTCAAAAATGTCTCAAATGGTGCTCAGATTTGCCAAGATCAATTGTGCAATCAAACTCAACATGTCAATCAAATATGAGACAAATATGTGTAAGAACTCCATTAAAGACCTCAACATCTCAATTGTTTCTCTTAGTCAGAAATGAGATTGCATGGAGATAAAATGAAGACTTCTTTTGCTTAAGTCTCCAGCTGAAGTTTCAGATCTCAGCAATGTCTCAAACAGAGTTCAGATTTGCCAAGATTAAGTGTGCAATCAACCTCAACATGAACTCAAACACTTCTCATCAAGCATTCATTTTAAATCTCTATAATCTTACTAAAGGATAAATATTTTCTCATTTATGCATTTTTATTATTCTAATTTCAGGAAAAACTGAGCTGTGAAAGAGCGAGCGCTGAGCAATGAAACACTGCTGTGAGCTCACAAACACATATTTAAACACAACAAATCCAGTTCCTCTTTGTCCCTAATTAAATTTATTCCCTTATTAAATCTTTATAATCCATAATGTCTGCGTTTCCAGCGGTGTTTCTCTGGCCCAGGTCTTTCCTAAATGCTTCCTACCTTCCGCGGAATGAGTGAAACGACACCAAATTGCTTTTCCAACATGCAGCAGGCTTGATAAAGACAGCCGTCAGTTCCTCTGCCATACTTTCTTTATGGTCTATGTGATTACGAACTGCAACCCACACTCTCTTCCAATCTGTCACGCAGCCATAGACTCAGAGAGAGAGACGGGCCAGATTCCTGTGTCTTTGTGTCAAAGATTAGGAGCTGGAAGGAGAACTCACTGTTTGCTCTGGGATCGTACATTATCTCAACTACAACAACACAAAACATTCCTCATCGGTGCATGCACTCGCACACGTCCCGCAGGACCATCACAGATCCGATTATTAACTTTGACTCAGACGTTTCTCCTAGAATAACTACCAAATAATCACTAATTATTTAATATACGCACTGAAACAAATGGTGTCTCAAACTATTTTCATTGCAACAGGAACTTGTAACAGAAGTACTGACAAGTAACACACTAAATGAAATGTGACATTTTCACACTTTTAAACACTGTTCAGATCTTAAGACACTCGTGAGGTTTAAGAAACTGTGTTTCATCCACAATTAATGCATTACAGAGTGAAACAGGGTATTTAACAAGAACTCATAGGACCAGGAAAGTTGTTGAAGAGATTTTACACATTCTATATAATGACCAAAATAAAACCAGAAACATATATTAAATAAATAGAGTCCATTTTAATTTAATGTACAATTTAGGGGACAATTCACCCAAAAATAAAAATTCTAATAAAAAAATCTAACTAAAAATATAAAAAAAATCTAAATTAAAAATATATATTTTAATTAAAATAACAATATGCAGTCATCATAGATATATCATTATATAAATAAATCATTATAAATATAGTATAAATAAATAAATAGAAATAAATAGAAATATATATATATATATATATGATTTATATTTATAAAATAATGCATTCAATTCGTTTTACTTTTCAGAATTTGTGTGAAAATAAATATATAAATAAATATTTATCACACACTTACACAAATTCTCAAAAGTAAAACAAATTGAATGCATTATTTTAATGGAAAATTGAGGTGAAATGAGTTGTGGTTTAGTTTAAGAGATTTTGTGCATTGTATTGAATAGAATTTATATAAATAAAACCAATAACAAGTATTAAATAAATAGAAATAGAATTTAAATTTTTTAAAACCAAAAACGGAAAAATCTTTTATCATTTACTCCTTCCAAACCTCTATGATATAAAAAGAAGATTTTTTTTCTCCATACAGTGGAAGTCAATGGGCTCCCATGTTGTTTGGTTCCTAATGTCCTCCAAAATACCTTCTTTTGTGTTCAAAAAGACAGAAAGTCATACAGGTTTTGAATCACATGAGTAAATGATGATGGACTTTTCATTTTGGGGTGAATAAAGCAAGTCTCCATTTGCTCTCAATTGAATCTCATTGTTTAACAGGAGAAACAATTATTTAAGTCTCATTTGTGATTTTTCTTTCCCGCACTGTTTAAAGGCCTTGAAGCCACTCAAAAGGCTTTCAGCTCTGATTTAGATATATGAAATGATATTGTTTAGCAGATGAACCTGAACAGAAGCGTGTAGATCTGTGATAAGAGTCAGCCGTGAATGAAGAGACACTCACAGACGACACGGTCACAGGTCGAGACAAAAGCAGCTCATGTCTTCTGGTAATTTCACGGGAAACCTTCAGGCTCACTCTGCACACTTCTGAGAGGAAGTGGATGAAGTGTGCTTTAGGTGTGCGTTCTCTCAGGGGCCCCGGGCTCGTCCTGAAGCCGTGAGCTCCGGCTCTGTTTGCTCAGGACGTGTCACGGGACGCTCAGACAACTGCTTGTGTTTGTCCAGCCTCTCTCTCCATACAGCTGCTGCATTCCAGCGCGTCCGCCGTATTTATTTATCTCATGTCCTCCGGTTTAACGTATAGAGTCAACAGTCTTGTGCGTTCAGTTCTCAGAATCAATATGTGTGGAGCAGAACATCTGCACTCGGATCTGCTCATGTCCACGTCATACTTCACAGTAAAATAAAATAAAGAAAGAAATAAGTGATTATATTTTCTTAAAGAAAATTACATTTTGCTATATATATATATATATATATATATATAGATAGATAGATAGATAGATAGATAGATAGATATAGATAGATATACATATACAGTACATATAGATGTAGATATATAGACTTTCATTACCAGTTTGATTAAAAAATATTTCATATTTAATATTACAACAAATACTAAAATTAATTATAAATTTATGTAATTACTTTAAAATAAAATATTATACATATATAATAATCTAAAATTGTATATATTATATTGCACAAAATATTATTAATTAAATAAATTAATTAAATAAAATATTCTTCATGCATGAAATGAAATACAATTAAATAAAATATTACATCAATAAATAATATTATATTATATAATATTATAAATAAATACATACATTATATATTTAAATAAAATTAAATAATATTTTATTTTATTAAATTAATTAATTAATTATAGCATATTTTTATAGAATATACATGTATATATATATATATATAGAGAGAGAGAGAGAGAGAGAGACTAAATATATAGTTTTTATTTTAATTAGTAATATTTTAAATTAGTATATATAAATAATTATACTACAAATAATATACCAAAATTAATTATAAAAGTTTTTATAATTTAATGCATTTAATGCATTACTGTAATGAAAGAAATTAGGTGAAATGTGAAAAATCTTAAAATAGTCCCAAAAATAGATTTCATTACATACATACTGTACATACATTACATTCATTGGTGGGATTCACCAACACAGAGTCGTGAGGCTGAAAGTAATGCAGGGAGATATAAAAACACTAACAGGGTGACTATCTGCCTCAGACCCCACAGGGAAATGCTAGTTGGTCACAGCCGAGTTGATTTTGCGGCTTCTGTTAGCTGTTAGCTTTAGCTTCTCTTCAGGTGGGCCGTCGGCTGTCAGACCGCCAGATAATCACAGCACAAACAATATCAGCAACTTCCAGACCTTGTCAAAGTTTCCTGCGTTTACAGCTCGTAAAACTTCCATGAAATGTGTTTTTGCAGCCTTGTGTCCTGAGCAGTGACCGAGCTGATGAGAGGCTGTTTCACTCCTGTATGCTACGCTGCAACACCCTCAAAATCAACATCAATCACTATTAACCTCATATACACATTCCATGTATTGTGAAGCATTCATCAGTGCACATTATTCCACGTTTGACCTACATTTTCATCAAAAGTTTTCTTTTAAATACCGCTTTAGCAAACTAATATTCAAGTTGATTTTGGTCAGAATGCACACTTTTCAATTCCTGATGAATAAAATGTCACTCACCTATATTTTTTTTCCCTCAGAAATGCAAAACATTCCCTCCCAGCTATAAAAATGATGTTCCAAGAATGTTTATGCTAACATTCACATTAAGTGTTTTTTTCATGTATTAAGAATGTTACATCTTAGTTATGCGACCGTTAGAGAAACATTCCATTCTATCGTTTTGAAAATGTTTGAGAATGTTACATTTGAATGTTCTCTCAATGTTCAAAACACCCATTAAAACAATAGAGGAACATACCTTTTTATCATTTTTAACTGTATAAAACATTATTTCTGAATGTTTTTAAGCGTTAATCTTTTCTCTCTTTTTTTCAGTATTAAGAAAGTTTCTTCTTGGTTAGAGGAACGTTAGAATAACATTACATTGTATCATATTGAAAACATTAAGCGAATGTTACTTTTAAATGTTATGTAAACGTTAGAGAAACATTCCATTTTATCATTTTGAAACCTTTATGAAAACATCATTTTTATTTCGGAATGTTTTTAAACATTCAAAACGTCCAGTTTTTTAACGTATTGAGAATATTTTTTCTTGGTTATGCAAACGTTCCATTATATCATTTTGAAAACGTTATGAGAACGTTACATTTTAATATTCTCTTAACATTTAAATCACCAAAGAACATTTTTTCTTGGTTATGTGAATGTTAGAGGAATGTTACATTTTATCATTTTTTAAAATGCTAAAACGTTATTTCTTTTCATTATTTATTTAGTTTTTTAACTGTTCAAAACATCCAGATTATGTGAGCGTTAGAGGAACATTCCATTCTGTCATTTTTAAAAAATTATGAGAACGTTCTATTGTTTAACTATTAAACATAGTTCTAAACAAGTTCTAGGAACATACAAATAACATCATAAGGACATTCCGAGAACATTGTTTTCAGAATGTTTCCATAAACATTATTTTAAGAATATTTTGACCTAACAATTATGGGAACATTACCTTTTAGCTGAGTTATGCTATTAAAACGAGTTATGAATGGCTCTTGGAGGCAGTTTTGACTTGAACCTCCTCACCCTGACTTTACAATTACTTCACAATAAACGCTTTCAGAGATTTCACATTATTATTTTTTCTTATAACCACCACAATTCACATTTATTGGACCCTCATTATCATTGCTGCAATAATCCTGCAGATTTAGAAGCGCTTTGTGCTTTCATAACTCATTTCCAGCAGCGGCTTGCAAGCCGGACGAAGTGCTTTCAGGAAGATGAGCTCGAATGCTTTCACTAAAACTTTTTTTTTTTGTGGGTCTGTGTAGAAAGCCACAGATGAGCGAGGTGACAGGTCCACAATGAAGCCGAGTCCGCTAAAAATAATCACTGAGTGCTTTCATTGTATTTATGTAACACTTCCTTTAAAAACCCCCACAGCAGGACGGCAGAACACCTCCAAAGAAACAACACTAGTTAGTCATTGAGAAATGCTCCAGCTCCAGACCAAAAATAGGCTTTTTATGGGCTGATGTCAAAATGTACTCGACTTACTTTCTTAAATATGAGTTCCCGGTCGAAATGTGAATGATTTATCAGTGCAAAGTCTTCAAAATGACTTTCGTTTTCAGCCAACGATCTTATTTATCAGCCATTTGCAATTTACAAACACTTTTCACCATGCAATTAAGTCATAAAGGATAAAATCAATATATATGATGTATTTTCATCCTTTATTAGAAACTCTTCGATAATGTACATGATCTTTTGATTAAAGTCACGTTTGCTGACGTAAAGAAAACACAATCAGCCTGATCTGCCCTAAACCAGCGTCTGATGTCAATAACATCCGGATGAGGTTCATGCAGGAAGTGAACTGTATACATCTTACAAAATATATACATCTGAGCGTAATAAATGCATCATTCAGACCCTGAAATCTTACAAGCAAATCCTCAGATGTCATATTTTGTACCTGATGAAATCGTCTGCACTCACATGTGCATCAGGGGTTAAAACACTTCCTGACCAACAAGAGACAAACTGAAAACCACACACACGTGGGTGACAAAGAAACTGTGCGAACTCTGCGATGCCATCCTGTTTGGTTTAGGTTCAGCTGCCACAAAGATATTTCCTATTTCAAACTTACACAAGCAGCCATTTTATGACGAGATATAAAACAATCGCTCAGCCTGCTGGGAAATGAGCGGTAAATGTTTTCATTTAATGCATTTAGATGCACATGCAACACCAGCATTTATGTATAAATATGAATCTCACGTAAGAGTTAAACAGCTACGCTCTTGTTCGCCTGTTCTGAAAACCATCCATCAACAATTCCCTGGCTTTGAGTTCTGAACTACGCCGAGCGCACTAGAACAATAAACTTCTGTCTTTCAAAGTGGCGATCAGAGTGCGGCAACATCTGGTGGCGGGACTCATTTTTGGGTCTCCAAACCGCTGACTGACAATTATGGTCGGCCGAGAAATAATGCATCCAAGAAAAATCTCCAGTCCATTTTTTCCCGCTCGGATTTCCACGCATTATGGACCACCTTAAAAAACCGTGCATGCACCCATCCCGTTCACGCAGCCGAAACGAGATGCTATTTACGTACATGCATTTGGGGGTGCAGCTACTGCGAGCCCACCACATCCTGAAGGGGGGGTCCGGACCCGTGCGCCACAGCCTACCGCCGTTCTGTAAGACGCTGATGGGTAGGAAACACAGGCCCCACATCAAGCACTGACAGCTTCTGATCAAAGTGCCCTGCAGCCCCGCGGGGGAGATCTGAATTAATGTCTTCACCTTTTTCCAGCTCAGTTTTTCTGTATTTTTCATCTGTATTTTTCATATTTTGCAACAGTTCTCTGCAGTCAATTCTGATGCAGATTAATTGATTTTTATTAGGATCTGCAAAATATATATGTTTTTGAAGTTGTAAATAAAACAATTATGGAAGAAGGTTTTTTTCTAGTTCAAAATGTCATGTTTAATTCAGTGTGTTGCATGCTTTCTCTTTGTAATTATTTGTGAAATTTACTAGCAATTTCAGTTTTTTTTCTACACCAAATGTTTTTCAGTGTATGTGCACAACACCAATTTTAATTGCATGCCGTTTTAATGGTTAATTCTCCAATTTTATACGAATTTTATTAGAATTATTGCAATAAAAACTTCTGCGGGGTAGAAAAACAACAGAATTGGTGATGTCAGCTTAAATGAAAAATTAAAAGACAAGAAGTTATTGCATTTCGATGAAAGATTATAAAGGCATTTTTCTACTTTCAAATAATGTGTTGTGATGCATCATATTAGAATTGAAATCAGTTCAAATGATACATTTCTTTGGCAACACTTTACAGTAAGGTCTTGTTTGTTTACATTAGTTAATGCTCAACTAACTCTGAGCAACATATTTTTAAAAACATTGATTAATCGTTGTTAATGCCCTTATTGTTCATTGTTTGTTTATATTAACTCACAGTGCATTAACAAATGTTATCAGACATAACTTTTGATTAAAAAAATTAAACACTACATGATGAAATTAACATTAACTAGTATTGTTCATTGTTAGTTAATTAACTAATATAGCTAACTAATGTTAACCAATGAAATCTTAATGTAAAGTGGTTCACAATGCACATTGTTCTAAATAAGAGAAAGCATCTTTTAGACATGCATCATGAATATAATTTAATTCTATTATTTATTTAATTTTACAATAAATACTTCAACCACTTAGCTAAATGCAAATGCTCACTTGATTTTCTCTTTAACAATTTGGTCCAAAAAAGGGTGCAATTAATTCACACTGACATGCAAGTCTCAATAAAGCACAAATAATGTAACGCCTACACAACCTTCTACCAATGACTTGCAACTGAAAACAAATTAAATTTAAAGTCAACATGAAAATGTTGTTCTCAACACATTTCTTAGTGAAACTGAATATTCAATGAGAAAAAAAGTAATACAAACTACAAGACTTAATTTTATCCACTGGAAACTGATTGGATGGTGAAAAATGGCTGAATCGTGGTTGGAGGACTGGTGACGTCAACTGAAACCCAAAGTCATTTAATAGGCAAAGCAAGTTATTGCATTTTGATGAAAGAATATGAAGGCAGTTTTTCTCCTTTATAATAAAGTGCAGTGATTAATCATCCACAATAGCATCACGAACATGCATTAAGAAAGTAAATATAGTCAATTTTGACTTCTCAAACCACAGCAGCAGAAAAAGCTGAGACAAACTCCTCGTCACCTGAAGGGATGATCACACATGTCCAGATTCCCATCATCCAGCAGGTACTAAACTCAGCCTCTTTAACGCTGGCCGGATCAGCAAGTGTCCCAGAAGTCTGTGCAGCTCTCTTTCCCCCGCGGACAGGCATCATTATTATTTACCGGCTGCATTACTGAATCAGTTGCTATTCACCATGCAGCCAGCAGCCATTCAGCGCGTCAAACCTCCAGCGCGTTCGCTCGCTCTCTCTCTCTGCCAAGGCCAATTAGTGTGCCGCTGCGCTGCACCCCCACAGCTACTGACAGCGCTTCACAAAACCAGCTACATTTACTGCATTACTGCCTGAGACTGGGACTGGGCTGCAGACACTTTTATACAGGATACAGGGCAGAAAGATGCCAAGTCATTTTTGCAGAGTGGTCACCCAAAATGTTCAGCTGTTTTAGTCTGAGCTAAAACAAATGTGTAATAGTTATTAATGTCCCAGGACGTAAAAATCACTATGCAAGTTAGGAGTAGTAGAACAATATGGGTTTTTCAAAGATTCAGATAACAATATCTTAGAGAGCAATATATAGTGCTAAGATAAGTATAAATATATTTAGATTGATTTATTTTTGTCATTTAATTGCATTTACTATATATATATATATATATATACACATATACACACACACATATATACATACAAACATATATATATATATATATATATATATATATATATATATACAGTATATACACAAATTTAATGACAGAAAATATACAAAATCTGCTAAAATGCAATGCAAACTAATTTGCATAGTATCTACGTAAAATTCACAAAGTGCACATTCTATGGGTCTCTCTTAGATCTCTGTATTTCACACAGGTCAGGTATTGGAGTTTTGTAACACAGTTTTGTGGTTCTGACTCATAAAGCAAAGCGTTGAATAGTTCTGAAAAGGTCTCGCTCACCACAGAGTGCACAGACATTTTCACACCGCACGTCAGCAATACAGGTGCACAGTAGGGCCGTGAAGCGCCTCATTGTGAAGGTTTCTACATTTCACAACACAAGTGTGATTTACTCTCGCCAATAGAACTTCTACAACATCAAATTTGGAATCATTGCAAAGGCACATGAAGATTTAACAATGAATATTTTTTTGTATAAACGCCTTGACCCATACATGCAGGTGTGTTCAAAAGTCTGACAAGCACTAGAAATACTTCTAATTTGCTTTGTTTTCTAATTTAATACAGCATTTCTCATCACAAAGGATTTTAACAGCAAAATAATTGGAGTTAAAGGCTATATATAAAAAAAGCATGTATTAGTAATAAAATCTCATATTTTCAATGTGCTGACAGACTTTTGGACCTCACTGTACCAATGCATAATATGCTATTCATAAACCTTTTGACATTACACACACAAATTAGCTACAAACAAACCTGATGGATGAAAATAACAAATGAACAATGGCTCACAGGCAGGTTTATGATGTTGTGGCAGCACCGTTAGACGAATCGCACCACTCTGCCATACAAATGAACGACTCAGCACAGCTTCTGTTAGGCCTCGACCGCCTCTTTCCACCTAATTAACTTCCCCGTGTTCAGAACGCAGCTCAGCCGGCCTGACGACTCATTTTATCTCACATCTCCATTACAGTGTCGAGGAAAGAGGAGAACTGTCATATACAGGAAAAGGTAATTACCGGCGGCATTTGCTTTATGCAAACTGATAGGATCGTTTTCACTTGTTGTTTTCTCTGGTCTTAATGTGAACAAGATTGAATGATTTGAGATAACATGTAGGTTCATAAGTAAACATTCATATTTACATATATGCAATCCCTTGCTGTTAAACCAATTCAGCATGTGTGTGCATTAAAACTCGATTTGAATTACAACGCAGACAGAAATCCTAAAATGCACATTGATTTAACATGCAGAATCAGATGCAAACCTGAGGATTTTTTCCATGCAATCACACGGATTTAAAGCACATCTACATAAGCTGCATGTCTCCATATGAAATACATGCACACATGTAAAAGGTCTCATTTATGAGCACAGCATGCACAAAAATAAGAGCCACAATTTTTTTCTTGGAAAATCTCTTATTTCCCCTGCATATACTGCACTGATGCATTTTGGTTAAAGTATTATTTAAGCTAAAGACAGTTGCGCTCATAGATGCACCACTCTGCACCCATTTCCAGTAATTGCTATACGAGTTATTTTTAGATGGTTTAAGCAGCGAAGAACAAGCTCAAAGAGTAAAACAGAGAGCGACAGACTCTTTGAACAAGCTATATAATAAGTTAAGGCCTCAGACTCGCTTCAAATGAATCAAGGTTTTCTGCCGTCACACAGCTGGTAATGTGCCACTGCCACCCACATACAGGGATCTGATTCAGGAGCGATAAAGCTTTTTTGGCTGCCGCTTAACGTCTGAGGTGCCTTTTCTTTTGACAGCTGACACTTGGATGTACAATAAAATTGAAAGTCAAACTTCTATGAAACTCATGGTCGCATTACGATTACAACGTCAAAATCTGCTTTACTAATCTTCCTTGCTTTGTTGTCAAACATGAAATGACATTTGCATCCCATTTTAATTCTGTAATCTGACATATTTCTAATGCAACAAGATGTTTGATGAGAAAAATGTAGGATAAGATGGAATATTTGGATCAACGATGGATTGCATTTTCATGAAAGAATAATGAAGGCAAACTTTTTATTTTGAATAACACACACTGATGAATCATTCTCGATAAATCCAGAATCATGCATTAAGAAAGTACAGTAAATTAGGTCAATTTTGATTTCATGCTGATTATCACAAAAATCGATCTATTGAAAATCAAACTTTTGACATAGTAACACAAGTGAGTGCTATGAATATACTTGATGATCTACGAGTCAGAAGTAGTCGGCTTCTCTCAAACACTCATATGAGTCACGGCTAACTGTGGTCTGCCTATCTCTGTCTGCATTAATACAGTAACGCAGGTGAAGAGGGGGAAGTGGTCCATCTTCTCTTAACCTATCCAACTTCAATTTTAAACGCAGAGAATGAGCCCCGGGCGATGCACAAGTCAGAATGCATTCGACAAATATTCTCTGGGTGAAACATGCATTTATGAAGAGATGGCCTTTAGAGCAGGAATTCACAGAGCGTATGCTTAACAAACAATACACCCACTCATGAAAACGAGAGATAGAAAGTCAGCATACTTAAAGTGAGAATGAGTCACAGCTCAACTGAAACTTCAGCATGAAGACACCAGAAAAAAAATGTCTGACCCAAAATCTTGCACAGACTCTTAAAACTAGGTTTTGTATTATTGGACCAATGGCCGCTTGAGTAAATACTAGCATAGCAGTTACCAGCGCTGTGGAGGGCGTGTTTGCATTGGAAGTATGGATCTGGCAGGTTTGTTGCAGGGCAAATGATGACACTGGTTAATGTATTATCGATTGCCTGGTTGTTATAGCTGTAAAGTTGCTTCCCTATTCTGAGGTGTAACTGCCTGCAAACTGTATGCATGCATAAAGACAGGATATGAACAAAATCAACAGATATAAACTTTAAAGGATAATTTTAATCTTATATTGAGGTCACATAAAGGAACATTCATGAGCAAAGAATGTCATTTCTTTATTGTCAATAGTGAAGAAAGAAGTCACATTTACATCAAGCAGCTTTCTGTTGGTCAATGCATTGAACTTGTTGCAAAATTTCCGTGGAAGAATCTTTCACCCTCGCAAAATTACCAATTGCGTGGATTCCTATTGATGACTGGATTTCACACGCAAAAATGCTGACCGCAATTTTCCGCACAAAATATATATTCTCAAAATACACTCTTCTATCAACACAAGTGCAATTTGGTGCATTGTTAAGTAAATATGATGTGTTTACCGCTAGCTAGCTGAATAACAACACATACACATTCTTAAAGTGAAATCTGTCGCCCCCTTGTGTACATCAGAGCAATGCAAAATTTATTTCGCAAACTGAAACGTGACATTGATAAAGCAGCATTCGTCTTGTGTATCAACATGGTGGCCACCATTAAAAAAAACAAACTTTTTTTATTAATTTTCTTGGATGTACAACTGGAAAAAGTAGAAAAAAATACTAAGTGCACCTTTAATGACCATAATTCAAAGTATATCATTATATGAAATGCTGCTAACCTAACAATAAAAGATGCTAGTGGATAGTGTTAGTGCACTTAAACTTAAATCCAGACTCCTCCAATGGAATTGCACTTAGTATAACAAGTCTTCTAAAATAATAACTGCAAACTATTATTTATTTAGATTTTTTGGTTATTTGTAAATCCAGTATATATTCATTGCTGAAAATAGAAACTCAAAAATGTGAGATTCTCTTGTTTTGGTTTCCCGCACAGTATGTGCATTGTTCCACCATTTACTACATTTCATACTTCACATACAAGCATGAAAAAGCTCATGCATGGTTCAGGAATGCAGCATGTAGCATGTTTGTGTGTTAGCGACAGGAAACGATAGTCACTTATCATGGATGGCCTAGTTTTTCAGAACGATTTCCGGTTCATGTGGCACCACTGTAAACCACTTCACGCAAACACTAAAACGTTACATATTAATGCGAGACCTCTATATGTGACCTTCATTTGGGGCCTCTCAAGAATGCTGGAGAATATTGCATTATTAAAGCTGGGGCACATAAAGAGGGCCATTGTGGTGGGGAGAGCAGGCTGTTCCCCTAAAATTTTGTTTCATAATGTCCACTTGCACGGGATCGTTTTTCAATGTATGGAGTTGGCTTAGATTACTCTGCTCTCCATTCGCTGGCTGATCTTTTCCATATGCTCAGAGCCACAAGCTTAACTCTGTGACACCCTACTATAAACACCCATCAGCAAATTATGAGTTACTCTCTGTCAGGATGACTGAATTTTAAGCTCTATCACAGCCTGTCTTTAAAAAAAACTTGCAATGCTTCTAAAGAAAGAGGGGTTGTTAAATAATGCACTTACTCTTAAAGCTAAAAGCCAATGTTTCGACCATTATATAGCCAACGTAATTCATACATTAATTTATATATAGCCTATACATGAATGTAACTCATTGAGTTCAATAAAAACAACTTTGCAGTAATAAGTAATACACAATTAACGAAGAAAATAGTTGCGGTAAAACGAGAAGACGTTATGGGCCGCAGCGTGAAGCGCTCAAAAAATCCTCACAACTGATTGGTTCTTGTATAATAATGTGCAAATTCATATTTTGTCTGTTTATTAGAAATTTAAAGTAGATATACTCATATGTTGTCATTCAATATTCGGTTTGGTGGCGTTTAACTACTGTTCAAGCCTCACGAACACAACACGGAACACGGAAAATGTTATCGCTACCGCTCGATTAATACATGCATTCAATGTTGAACGAGCTCCGAATCTACGAGAACAAAATGCGAATTTAACAGTTCGATGTTACCTTTGCGATCTATAACATGACAAAGACTAAACAGCACACTTTTATAGGAACTTACAAGTATACACACATAACACAATTAAACAAAAAACAAGCGAACAAAACCGAAAAATAACAGCATGAACTACAATCGAATTCTAATAGCCTATCGAATTGCATTATGCACAAACCATTAAAACTCAAAAAGCAATACCGGCTCAAATTTGATTTGAATTACTCTTAATTCACGCCATCGCAGGTGAACGTATAGTCCGTAGAGAAATGAGGATGTAAAGTGAATATCTTTAACTGCTTGTTAAGTCTCATAGCTACTAGTCAGCCTCTACTGACGCCTAATCCTAGTGCACATACTATTTTCACTCAGCACTGTACAGTATCTCATACATCTTTAGCCGTTAGCAGTCACAATGCACACATTATTCTGTTTCAAATATAGCCTACTTCTATGTTATTTATGAATATTGCTGAAAAAAGCTAAATGCACTATCCACTGTTTTGGGTCTCGAACTGTCTTGTTTCATTTCAATCAAAAGCAGAAACAAATGCACATCATCGTAGAAATCCTACCAGCCGAGTTCCCCGTGATAAATAAATAAATAACGCGCCTAAGAACTAATTAATTGTTCGCTTCTTCTAACACGTGGAATTGCAACTACGTCACAGAGGGATGCAGTTCTATCAACAAAGCAATTATGAAGCTAATTCGCATCCAGACAGAAAGAAAAGAGATGTTCAATGAGAGGTGCTGGAGGGGAGCTCTCCATCTTCCCTCGGGAAACAAGCTGCCAGAGTCTTTAGCGGACTTTAGTTTACTCAGCCTAATAATGCTTTTCAGGTGCAATGCCAAATTTAACGTACAGCCCGGTTTTGGACGAATGTACCAGCAGATGCGGTGATGCAAGTGCAAGTGCACAATTCCCGAGATAGCGAACTAAGTTTGGGACTGTTTTCCGCCTTGTCCGGAGATGCACGCGCGTCCGAGGTTTCGCATCACCCACCAATGCGCGCTCAAAACTAACACATTCACCATACTCAGCCTACACTAAATAACATGATGTTCATTCTGCAACAGATGAAACTGCCCTGAAGTGAATGAAGCAGGTTATTTCCCATCTGGGAAAGAGAAACTGAACTGGTGCGTAAAGATAAAGGAGAAGCCAACGCATGGTGGGGTAAATTACCTTGTTGCAGTGGTAATAGTCCAGAGAGGAGAGGCTTGTGTCGGTGGGTAATGTACAGGAGCCCACGCTTGAAGGAGGTGCAGGGTAAAATCTCACATCCATCGCCCGCTCCGCTAGACTGAAGGCATGGAGAGCAGATCGCGCTTCTGTTCTCTCTCTCTCCCTCTCTCTCTCTCTCTCTCTCTCTATTGTTAACCCAAACAAAAAGCAACAGAACGACTGAAAGAGAAAGGGGTTGAGCCTCTTTTCTTGCTCTCCTCACATCCGTTCACTGGATTTCTGTTCCATATGAAAACGCGCGCGGTGATGCTCGGTGGATATTTCGCGATTATTTACGCGCTTAAAATGCACTTTAACGCAAAATAATCTGAAAAGCCCATACCTGTTAATATATTAAATATAAGTGAAAATGATGTATTTTAAAAGTAGTTTTTAGTATAAGTAAAACGTAAGAATGTTTTCTTTTTAACAAAATACTTCTACAGTAGAATGCTATTAAAATTGTTTTTAATAAACAAAAATGTAAAACAAAAAAAATACAATATATACAGTACCCAAAAGGCATCTAAAACATTGTCATTGTATTTTTCACAGTGAATTTCCAATACAAAACAGTATATAGTCTAACTTTGAGAGATACAGAAACAGAAATCTCCTGATTTATGACTCTCTCTCTCTCTCTCTCTCTCTCTCTCTCTCTCTCTCTCTCTCTCTGTGTGTGTGTGTGTGTGTGTGTGTGTGTTGTGTGTGTGATTCACTCACACTGACTCCTCCATGTGAAATGTCAGGCGACCTCTGCCGATGGGAGCGGGAAGGAAAAGAAGGAGAGATGGATGAGAAAGATTTGAGATGGGACATAAGGTTGAATTGATGACTGCTTCACTAACAACGGCCTCAAAAACTATTTGGACACTTAAAGTTGCAAAAAAAATAAAAAAAAAAAATAAATATCCCCGACATGGTCTGTATCACTCAAATAGATGTTCTGAGAAATGAGTCTTACAAAGAAACATGAAGCCACTCAGAAAACCAGCCAACCATAAACGCTCTTTGTCTGTCAATCATTTTGCACGTGTAATTAGATAGATAGATAGATGATAGATGGATGGATGGATGGATGGATGGATGGATGGATGGATGGAGATGTTTAAAAAACATCTTTCTTGGTTATGTGAATGTTAAAAACAATTATAAGGGAATATTACATTTCATTGTTTTGCAATTATTATGTGAATGTTACTTTGAGTTGTAAGTAACATTTTAAAGTAAAGTATAAAGTTTCAGAAAAACATTCCATAAATAATGTATCAATATTTTTTTCTGCTAACATTTGTGCTAATGGTTTGCCAAAACGTTGCCAAAACTTGACCCAAAGTTCTAAAAATGTTCCCTTTTAGCTGGACAGATAGATACAGTAATTCTAGCAGGTGACTGGATTATGGAGATTATAATATGCATTTCTTATTTACAGTCATAGTTAATTTGATTTTCATATATATTCTCAGTCTTTTAATATCAAAATTACTGCAAAGATTCTCAAATATACTCTATATATACTAATACACTTCCATTATAGACTATGTTTTTATGGGTTTAACTACACTTTAAGCTTCACAAATATAAAATATGCAGAATATTTTATCGCTCAGTTAATAGCATATGATGGCCAAACCATTCTGATTGCCCATTTCATCCATCTATCATCCATCCATCCATCTGTCTATCTGCCTGCCTGCCTGTCTGTCTATCTGCAATAATACTGTACAATTATAGCACTATTTAAGTGCTGTTGCATCTGTAAGCTTTTGCTTATTCGTGCTTCTACACCAACTCATTTGTCTGATTTTTCACTGTGCATTTGTGTCCATAGTTTAACCTAACAGAAGACATGCCATTTAAAAGAAAGAGAGTTAAACAGTGAATAGGAGAGAGATAGATGGAGCACAATGTAGAGAACACCACTTTCCTGCTAAGCCTTTTAAGAGGCAAACAAATATAATGTTAAACATTCCTGATGAACAGACCACTAACTCAGCTGCAAAAGCTCGTATTCTCTGAACACAAGCTATGGATTTTACATCTATAACATGCACAATTGCATATAGAATGAGTCTGTGCATCATTTGTGTGTTTGTGTGTGTGTTTGGCGCGGTTGTGAATGAGCTGTCATTGTCATCGCAGTAGGACACTTGTTGTCTCTCCACGACCGTGTGCGTGTCAACATGCTTATTGTACCACATGCAGTTAGTGTGAGTGTGTTGGAGAGGGTCCTGCGGTGGGAACTTGTTTAATAAAAGCCACAGATGGAGAACTCAACAGGCATGTGGAGCAGACGCTCGTAAGAGAGAAAGAGAGAACATAGGTGTTCATGCATTGCATTTATGTGCATGCACATGCATGTTTTATGTATCTGTGTGTGTGTATATTTAGGGGTTAACAGGCTCAGGGATTCCATTGCATCATGGCTTTGGAATGTGTAGTGCCTCCCTTCCCAGCATCCTCTTGTGTTCAACAAAGAGCAGGGACAAAAAAACGTTGCTAGTGCAAAGATTTGTTTTATTTATGAAGCACTGATAAGCTGCAACCCAACGACCCCCAGAAACCAATTACCACCATACGGCTTTAATTGACCGAATCTCACAAAAGAACATGTCCAGGTCATTATTTCACCCCAAAAACACAAGAAAGAAGCCGATTTAACTATTCCCCAAAATATATAACATTGTGGCGCTTTCAAAACTTTGATCTGTTTGTTTGAGACCCAAACAGGCAGACACAGAAACAACCAATGACGTGAGATTAGGGCGGGACTATCTGTTTATCGACGAATGGCAGAAGGCGATGTGGAAACCTGTTCGGAAACAATCCGAACAGAATTATTTTTGTTATTCTGAAATGCGGATAGTGCCACAGAAAATTACACACTTCATTTTAAAATAAAATAAAATTTATTTTTACTATTTTTTATTATTTATTTGTTTTTTTATTTTGCATTTATTATTAATCTGTCGATGCACCTATATATATCATTCATTCATGTATGTAATGTATTCATTTATTCATTCATTCATTCATTCTTTCTTTTATTCATTTATTCATTTCATTCATTCATTTACTGATTTATCACCCCTTTTTCTACTACCAATACTCATTACTATACTAAATACAAAATTCATAAAATTAATGAAAAAAACAACAATATATTATTTAAAATGTAAACTTTACGTATAAAGTATTCAGCCTTTAATTAATGCTAGTTTAATAAAAATGTATTACATTGCATTCATTAAAAATGTATTACAGTAATGAGAATGGAGAATAAAGAAAATAACAACAAAAAACAGACACAAATAATGAGCATTTAATGGGAAAATGTGCTTAACTGTTCAAGAAAGAATAATATCACAATGCAAAAAAAAAAAAAAAATCAATTTGTTCTTTAAAAAAAGCTTTTTTATGCTAAATTATTTTTTTTTAATTTGTGAAATGTGACCTAGACATATTTTTACGAGACTCATCCAATTACTCCTGCACTTAGCCAATTAACAAAGCAGATGATACTTTGCATTTCATGAAAACCTTCGAAAACTGTTAAAAATGGCAACTGTCACTTTCTTTACGGTAAATGAAGCACACACACTCACACACACACACTCACAGATGTGTGTGAAGAGAGTCGGCGAGTACATTCTGCCATAATAAGCGAGGGCCAATAAATAAGGGAGGTTACACAAGTGTTATTAAATGTCAAAATGATTACTGTGTCAGCGAACGGCTGGCTTATTCAAACTGAACACGTCGCGTTGAGCTCTCGTCACAATCCACCTCAATGAACAAAAGAATACAGTCTTATTATAAACTTACGTCCCAACACGTTAAACCTTTTGCTCACATTCAGCGTTTCTGAACATTTGCACACAGAATTCACTCTCCATGCACGTCTATGAGTGTCCGCTGATTTTGTGTTTATTTCAGAAATACAGCTGGTGTTTTCACATTTAAGAAGATAATGTCGGAAAATTATGTTATTACTCACCCACGTTGTTCCAAACCTGTATGGTTTTCTATCTTTCTTTCTTTCTTCTGTGAAACACAAAAGAAGATATTTAGTAGAAAGTCCACGCTGCTCTTTTGCGGTCAATTCAAGCACAAACTGTAAATAAAAGGACAAAAAGCATTATGAATGTAGTTTCCACAACTCAATTGCTCATAATTGATTGTTTGCTGAAAGCTCATTTGCATATGCACAGACATTCTCTTAAACCGAATGGTTTGTATGTGGGTGTGGGTGTGGGTATGAGATTTCACAGCAGCAGTGGAGGAAAGAAAGACATACTGGTTTGGAAACACGTGAGGGTGAGTAAATGATGACAGAAATCTGTTTTTTGGGTGAACTATTCCTGTAAGTGTGCTTGTTTTGGTTCGATGGCTTGTGTTTGCTGGCTCTGGTGAGAAAGTTTACAGGGATGTTCATTTTATCCTCCCCAAACCTTTTTTTGCCTCCTGACCGTCAGTAATGAGAATATGTTCTGCTGTTTACAAGAAATGGACAGTTGAAGAGCTGTTTCCATTCGCTGTGAGTTTCCATTCAGCGGCCACCAAAACCGAAAAACAGAATGATAAAAAAAAGAAAATAAATCTATAGTGCACAAAAATGTAAATAAAATTCTGTTCTGTAATCTATATTTTACTGTACACGAGATCATATCGAAAGCAAGAAGATATGAGAGGTTGTAACTATATTTCCAATGTAGGCAATATATAATACAAAACAATTACATAAAATAAAAAATTACTGTAATTTTGTTGTCATTTTCAAGTCTGGACAGAACAAGAGCTTGAACAAGGAGTTGTGTTGCATGTTCCGAAAGAAAGGGCCTGATCTTCCTAATATTGTATAAAGCAAATCTGCAGGACCGGGCAGTTTTAGCAATGTGGTCTGAGAAATTCAGCTTATCATCAATCACAACTTCAAGGTTTCTGGCAGTTTTTGAAGAAGTTATGGTAGATGAGCCTAACTGGAAGGTGAAATTGTGATGAAGTGATGGGTTTGCTGAAACAACAAGTAGTTCTGTCTTAGCTAGGTTGAGTTGAAGGTGATGGTCCTTCATCCAGCAAGAAATGTCTGTTAGACATGCTGAGATGCGAGTAGCTATCGTCGGATCAGCAGGATGGAATGAGAGGTAGAGTTGAGTGTCATCAGCATAGCAGTGATATGAAAAGACATGTTTCTGAATGACAGAACCTAATGATGCCATGTAGACAGAGAAGAGAAGTGGGCCAAGAACTGAGCCCTGAGGCACCCCAGTAGCTAGATGTTGCGACTTGGATACCTTGAAGGACCTATCTGAGAGGTAAGACTCAAACCACTGGAGTGCGGCTCCTGAGATGCCCTTTTTCAATAGGGTAGACAGGAGGATCTGGTGGTATATATACAGGTGCATCTCAATAAATTAGAATGTCGTGGAAAAGTTCATTTATTTCAGTAATTCAACTCAAATTGTGAAACTTGTGTATTAAATAAATTCAATGCACACAGACTGAAGTAGTTTAAGTCTTTGGTTCTTTTAATTGTGATGATTTAGGCTCACATTTAACAAAAACCCACCAATTCACTATCTCAACAAATTAGAATACTTCAGAAGACCAATAAAAAAAAACATTTTTTAGTGAATTGTTGGCCTTCTGGAAAGTATGTTCATTTACTGTATATGTACTCAATACTTGGTAGGGGCTCCTTTTGCTTTAATTACTGCCTCAATTCGGTGTGGCATGGAGGTGATCAGTTTGTGGTACTGCTGAGGTGGTATGGAAGCCCAGGTTTCTTTGACAGTGGCCTTCAGCTCATCTGCATTGTTGGGTCTGGTGTCTCTCATCTTCCTCTTGACAATACCCCATAGATTCTCTATGGGGTTCAGGTCAGGCGAGTTTGCTGGCCAATCAAGCACAGTAACACCATGGTCATTGAACCAGCTTTTGGTACCTTTGGCAGTGTGGGCAGGTGCCAAGTCATGCTGGAAAATTAAATCAGCATCTCCATAAAGCTTGTCAGCAGAAGGAAGCATGAAGTGCTCTAAAATTTCCTGGTAGATGGCTGCGTTGACTGTGGACTTCAGAAAACACAGTGGACCAACACCAGCAGATGACATGGCAGCCCAAATCATCACTGACTGTGGAAACTTCACACTGGACTTCAAGCAACATGGATTCTGTGCCTCTCCACTCGTCCTCCAGACTCTGGGACCTTGATTTCCAAATGAAATGCAAAATTTACTTTCATCTGAAAAGAGGACTTTGGACCACTGAGCAACAGTCCAGTTCTTTTTCTCCACAGCCCAGGTAAGATGCTTCTGACATTGTCTCTGGTTCAGAAGTGGCTTGGTAGCCCTTTTCCTGAAGCCGTCTGAGCGTGGTGACTCTTGATGCACTGACTCCAGCTTCAGTCCACTCCTTGTGAAGCTCTCCCAAGTGTTTGAATCAGCTTTGCTTGACTGTATTCTCAAGCTTGCGGTCATCCCTGTTGCTTGTGCACCTTTTCCTACCCAAATTCTTCCTTCCAGTCAACTTTGCATTTAATATGCTTTGATACAGCACTCTGTAAACAGCCACACCTTTCAGTAATGACCCTCTGTGACTTACCCTCTTTATGGAGGGTGTCAGTGTTCGTCTTCTGGATCATTGCCAAGTCAGCAGTCTTCCCCATTATTGTGGTTTCAAAGAACAAGAGATACCCAGAATTTATACTTTAGTGATGGTCATTAATTGAAACTCAAATGTAAATATTCTAATATTTTGAGATACTGATTTTTGACTTTCATGAGCTGTAAGCTCCAATCATCAAAATTAAAACAAAAAAAACTTTTGAAATGTTTTACTTTACATGTAATGAATCTAAAATATATGAAAGTTTCACTTTTTGAAATAAGTTACAAGAAAAAATGAACTTTTTCATGACATTCTAATTTATTGAGATGCACCTGTAGTATGTTATTCATTTTTGTTAATATTGTGAATTAGATTTCATTTTTATATTTTGCTTTTTTATTTTAATATTTTGTTCAAATTTTTGTCATTTTGTTGTGTTTTTTATTTTATTTATATAAACTAGTTTTAGTTAATTTAGTTTTAGTTATTATAGTACTTTAACTTTAAATGAAAATAAGCTGCCTTTACAACTACATAAATTAAATGCATTTTATAATATATTTTATATATTATATAATAATATATATTGCATACATTAATACATAGATATTTATATATTACTATTTACAATGTATTTGTTTATTTGTTTGTGTCCTCATTCGACTACTGGAACATTGAATTGATCAATCAGCATTTAACCTTATAGTTTTGTTTATTTTGTTGACCAAAGGATCATAATGTACATTTACAATAAACATAAGAAGCTTATCAACACTATATGCATAACTTCAAAGACTGCGCTCTCATATGCACACAATATGGTAATGTCATGCGATGGCGACGTGTAGCGTTTATTTCCTCTAAACGTCTTCAAACGTGCCAGTAAAGAGAGTTTGTTTCATGTTTACTTTGGTTATTCGAAATCATTAAATCCATAATCCTTCCTGCGGGGTTTTCAATCAGGTCTTTCTTATTGCGTAGCTTTTGCATTATAAATAATAAATGTCAGAGCAGACTTCGCTTCTTCGTAATGATTGTGACATTTCAAAATCAAAAGGAGTGCACTCCACTTGCTGAAGAGTCAAATTTTCCCTCAACAAAAGACTTGACTCGAAGCCAACAAAATGACTAAGATCAGCACTTTGGTTATCATCAGACACTCTGTCATTTTTCTCTTGCTTTTCATGCACTCAACTCCAGCACAATCCGCTCTGTCAACTCGAGAAAGAACAGGCTGAGATTCAACGGGCCTGTTTGCTAAAACATATTCCTCTTCTCTCTCTCTGGAATTAATAAACGAAAAGCACCTGTCTGTCCCTCGCTTTCTCATTCTCAATCTGCAGATATATGTATGTGCTGTTTGTATAATCATTCAATCCCCACAGGTTAATATTTCCAGCTTTTACAGCAACGACAAGCTTTTTGGGGAAAGTGTTGCGTTTTCCTCCTGAGACGTTCCTGCTTAGTGTTTGGAAGCTGTAATTATGATATGATGTGAATTCAAAGGATTTTGCATGGAATAAAAACAATGTGTTGACAATATTTTTGCACTACACGACACAAACAGCACGTGTTTTAGCACTATAGTGCAACCAAATGAAGAGCAAACAATGACAGTTCACATTTGGATGCTTTATTCTAATGCTGCCACAGAGAATTATGGGAAATGTGGTTTTATCACATAAACACATTTTATGTGTCGTATTCCAAAAAATGCATGAGCTCAGTCAAAAGTGTCCATCCAAGATAAAGCATCTTTATCAACAGGACATATTTCCTACTTCATATACACTTAATAGACTATTGACTCATGTATATGTAAGTCAAGTGTTTCATGCTGTTTATGTTCTTGTTATTAACGAATACTATCCACCTTTTTCTTCCCGTAAAAAAATGGGCACGGCCATTTGTAAATTCTATGGGTCTGGCTTCCGGTCTCTTCCGCGTCCAGCTATTTTTAGCTGTACAAAACAGTTCGTTTTGCTGCTTGATATTGAAAATTACTGTGTCTTACCATATTATTCTAATGTATTATCTTAATTGTGAACACACTGGTTTGTAGTGCTAACAGTTTTACAGTTTACTGCACTTTGTTATTCTTCTCGTTATTTCCCTATAGAGCGGCTAATGAACCGGAAGTCTTGCCCATAGGCTTACATCTGCGTTGAAGAAAAAGGTGGATATAAACATATTATAGTTAAGAATGAGAATTATTTAATAAATTAGGAAAACAATACATATTATAGCTAGGAATATGTAATAATAACAAATAAATAAATTAGAAAAAATATAGCTAACAATATATACTGTACAGTACATGTAATTCATAAATTTAAAAAATATGTATAGCTAAAAATCTATACTAATAACAAACAAATAAATCAGAATTAAAAATGAAAATACATTGTTAAGAATATATAGGAGTAATTAAAAAAGTATTCATTTTTATATATATATATATATATATATATATATATATATACACACACACACACACACACATAGTATATAGCTATAATATGTATTTTTTCAATTTATTAATTTTATATATACAGTATATATACGTATATATATATATATATATATATATATAATGAATACTTTTAATTAATTTATAATATGTATAGCTATATATAATTATATATAATTTATAATATATAAATTAGAAACAACAAACATAAACTGTATATTATACCTAATAATATTCAAGAATAGTAATTAATAAATTAGAAAAAAAATAACAGTTATATATAGCTTAGGATATTTAAGAATAATGAATTATACAACTGGAAGAAAATACAGCAACAACAACAACAACAACAAAAATACAACAATGAATGAATCAATTAATTAAAACTAAATTTTTACACTTCCTAAAAATAAATGCGAGTTGCTGATAAAAAACTCACTGCCACCATACTATTAGTATTAATATGTGGTTGCTAAGATGTTCTGATGAGTTTTAATGCGGTTGCTAGGGTGCTCTGGTTGGTTCAAATCACTAACACTAAGTAATATGCAATAGCAATGCTGATCTTTGCATTAAGCATCATCACAAAAATGAACATCACACTATTGATAAAACAACAGTCCAGCACTGAGAGCACTGAGCTGCACAGCCGCACATACAGTGTGTGATTGACAAACTTCATCTGATCCTTCAATGCCTCTCGTGTTTCTGAGTGTAACGTGAGCACAGCTTCAGTCCGTCACATTGTGTGGACAACTCCAGCGATTTGAGATGTTTGGGCAACATTCCACAACTGCGTTATTCATAAAGCGGCGAGCGCGTTTGCTAAGACTTACACTAGTCCTGCTGCGCATTATAATGAGCTAGTCATAATTACACATAATTGTAGTGTACTCACATCTCAACAACAGGTTTGAAGTAACTACACAGTTAGCAAAGACAGTTCGCCAGAACAATAGCAGCTGAATTTTGATTGTAATTATTAGTGCATCAGTCTTTTGATAATTGTAAGTCGCAGAAAGCAGCGCTTCTCAACCGGTTTTGTTTCAGGACCCAAATTTCACATTAGACATTAAGTGGATCCACAACTGTTTATTGTGTGAGTAAACAAAAATGTCCTTAAAAGCACTGAAACGGGTTTCTAAATGTTTGTTAATGTCTTCTAAATGGCTGCCGAGTGCATGAAACCAGTGAAATGAAAGAGATATTTGCGCCAAATATCTAATGAAATTTATTTTGCCATCAAATGCATGATTATATGCCTGTTTGCATATTTTTTTTATGCATTTAGCATTGTTTTTGAACCCATTTTTGAGACCTGATCTACTAATTGAGATCCACTGACAATTCAAATAGAAAATGAGAGTTTTTAAAAATATCTATAAAAGTAGCGACAGAAACTGAGTTGCATGATTATATGGCTATTTACATTTTTATATGCATTTAGCATTGTTTCTGAACACACCTGTGACCCATTTTTGAGACATGCAGTTCAATTAAAAAAATTTTTTTTTAAAGTTTTAAAAAATATCTGTAAAAGTAGTGACAGAAACTCAGTTACCATGAAGTTACTGGCATGCTTATCATATAAAAGTAAAGAAAAACATTTAGCATTTAAGTTCCAACATGGGTTTCTAAATGTCTCTTGAATTTTAATGGTTTCGTGCTCTAATAATTAGCAATAAAAAAAATGTAGTAATGATTTTCACATAATTTTTAAATAGTATTTTCTTGTAAAGCCTAATCCAATAATGTGTATTTACAACTTAAAAAAAAAGAAAGAAGCCATTTAAATTAAAGAGACATTTGTGCCAAAATACGAGCCTGTTTATTTTGCTATCAAAATGATGCATGATTATATGGCTATTTGCATTTTTATATGCATAATTTATATGCATATGCATTTTATATGCAATTAGCATTGTTTTGGAACAATTATTTTGCCCCATTTTTGGGTACCAATCCTCTAGCTGAGATGCTATTCAAATAGAAATATCTCTTTTTAAAATATCTACAAAAGTAGCCACAGAAACTCAGTTATTATGAAATTAAGTGACGTGACGTGACATACGGCCAAGTATGGTGACCCATACTCGGAATTTGTGCTCTGCGTTTAACCCATTCAAAGTGCACACACACAGCAGTGAACACACACACACCGTGAACACACACACACCGTGAACACACACACACAGCACACACACACACAGTGAACACACACACACACCACACACACCGTGAACACACACACACACCGTGAACACACACACACCGTGAACACACACACACCGTGAACACACACACACCGTGAACACACACCCGGAGCAGTGGGCAGTCATTTATGCTGCGGCGCCCGGGGAGCAGTTGTGGGTTCAGTGTCTTGCTCAAGAGCTCCTCAGTCGTGGTATTGAAGGAGGAGAGAGCGCTGGACATTCACTCCCCCCACCTACAATTCCTGCCGGACCTGAGACTCGAACCCGCAACCTTTGGATTACGAGTCCACCTCTCTAACCATTAGGCCACAACTTCCCCAGTGTATGAAAGTAAACTAAAATATGAAGAATCGAAACCAACATTGGTTTCTAAATTGCAATGGTTTTATGCTCTAATAATTTTTGGCCACTATCTCTGAAAAAAAAAAATGTTGTAGTAATAATTTTCACTCAGCAATTGCAAGTAAATTTCAAAGTTAAAAAGAAACATACTGAATTAAACATGCAATTTTAAAGTAGAAAGACTGAAATAGTTTGTTTTTTTGTAAAATGTACTCTAATCATGTTTATTTAAAACTTCAAATATAATTTTTTTACAGTGTAAAAGCATGAAACCACTGGAATTAAAGAGACACTTGTGCCAAAATACCTAATTCATTTTATTTAATTTTTTTTTGCTATTAAAATGATTCATGATTATATGGCTACAGGCATTTTCATATGTATTTAATGTTGTTTTTGAAAAACATTTTGGCCAGTTTCTGCAGTTGAAACAGAAAATGAGAGTTTTTATAATATCTCTATAATCAGCGACAGAAGCTCTGTAGTGATGAAGTTAATGTGATGGCGTGTGTTCTCAGTGATAGAGATCGAGGAGCTGAAGCTCTCTCACCGTGAGCACATTGAGCATCACAGCAGAAGATCATGTGACTCCAGACTCCATTCTGATCTTCTGCGGATCAGAGGCCTGCACACGGCTCGCATCGGTTAGTGAAATACAGAGTTTATGAGAAGTTTGCTCTTAAAATCAGCCGCAGCTCATATGAGAGAAAAGAGATAGAAACACAAACATTAATAAATCATAAAGCTCATCATGATTATTTGGCCTTTCCGGGTTTCTGACAGCATCACAGAAATATTTGGACATTACAGGCCTTCTGACCGCAGAATCACAGCAACACGTCTGACCTTTAGCAAACACAGAGAATCAAACACTAAAGGTCACATGAGGAGGAGGAGAAGCGCTCAGAGGAGGAAGAGGAGCCGCCAAAACACACACTAAAATAACTAATAGTGCTGTTGCTAAGGTGTCGCTAGGGTGTTCTAAACAGTTTCCAGGGTGTTGCTATGTGGTTGCCAGGCAGTGATATTTTAGTAGCATTTACTGTATATTCTATTATAGTATTATGTTGAATTAGCTGTTTATGTTACATTTTCAGTTTAATTTTAGTTTAAGATGAATTTTGTGGTGCTTTTGTCATGTTTATAAGTTTTTGTCATTTTTATTTAGCTTAAATTTATTTAATTTTAAATTTATTTCAGTTTTACATTTCATAATTTTAGTACTTCAACTTATTTTAATTCCGTTAGTTACCAAGGCACCATTTCTATTTTTATTTTTAATTTTTATTTTTTCATCTTTTATATTTTATTTTATTTCAGCTTTATTTTAATTAATAATATTTTTTGGTTGCACTTTATTTTAAGGTGTCCTTGTTACAGTGTAATTATATATTTAAGTACTGAGTAATATGAATTAACTACATGTACTTACTTTATGGTTAGGGTTAGGGTTACTTGCATGTAATTATGCATAATTTAGTGTTATTAAAATAGTAAGTACATGTAACGTGCAACACCTTATAATAAAGTGTTACCCATTTTTTTAAGTTTCAGTTTTAGTTTTTGTTTAAAAAATAAATAAATAAATGGCTGCAACAAAATGTGCCTTTAGTTGCAAAAATACTGATGCTACATTATTTTTTTGACGTGCATCATGACATTATGTGTTTTGGACATGGACCAAGATATGTATTCTTTAAAGTACCATGTCAATACCATGGTATATGAAATGGTAATCATAAAATACCACGGTATAATCCAAAATAGCATGTTCTTGTGGCATGATCTGATCTCATAGTATTTTCTGGTGCAGCTGGGCTGCTCATAATGAATGAAGGAGCTCAAAGGTCACTGAATCTGATGTGATCAAAGCTTCAGTCTCTCAAACGCAGTGAACATCAGGCTTCTGCTGGAACTGAAAGCAGGAGAAGCACGTGACGTGCCTTTGTTGAAATGACAATACATGCTGTGACTTAATGAAGCACCTATTTAGTCAACATCTTTGAATTTGTCCCGTAAAACCTACTTTGAGAGCAACAGAAAATAAGAATTGTGATATTTGTAACTGCATTACTGGAGGAACGCACAGGACTCTCTGGGATTCAATCAAATTAAACACAGATATCTCAGATTGGATTGCTGCTAAATTAGATTTCTGGCTACCAAAAAAAACAAGGAATGTAATCTCATTCCACCCTGAAAATACAGAAAAAATCAGTTCCGTGAACAACAAACCAATGCATGTCTAATCTAAACCCATAAGGTATATTAAAACACAAGAAAAATACACTGGTGGAGAACATAACGCATGAAGACGAACAGGACCAGACCGTCGTGACGTCCTGTGGGAATTCACCTGCACACATTACGAGATTAATGCTGCGTTTTATTCTTGGAAAGTCAGAATTTACAATCTAAATGGAAAATGTGTGATCTAAAGTAAAGGCTAAAAGTCTAACTGAAACTAAATCTATTGAAAGCATTTCTGGTTTCATTTTCATTTATTATTTAGCTTTAATTTATTATTTAAACTTTTTTTTGTTGTTGTTGTTTATTTCAGTTATTTTCCAAGACATTTAAAAAAAAAAATAGCTTTACATTTTTTTCATGTAATATTTATATTTTATTTTATTTCAGTTTTATTTCAATTAACATTTTTTTAAATAGTTTTAGTTTAGGGTTATTAACTAAACAAAGTATTAAGAAGATTTTAGCTTTCATTTTAATTTTAGATTAAGTTTTTTTAATTTGTATTTCAGCTTTATTTCAACAAACAAAATAATGTTTTAAGTTTTAGTTTAGGGTTATTATCATCAACTAAAATTAACTTAGTAATTTTTGTTTTTAACTTTGTTAATTAAAATAAAGCTGAAATAATATAAAAAGTATTGATATCAGAAGAAAAACTCACCTTGGCAAACTTGCCATGGCCTCTTTTTTATTACTAAAAGAAGAGATATAAAAATAAAAGTTTATTCAAAACATTATGAAAAACTATAATAATATATAAATAATCCTAATAACACTGGCCAAGATGCAGATGTATGACATCATGTGAGCATGCCTGTGATTAAGTGAACAGTTTATATTAAACATGCATGAGCAAATTTACTAACCAGCTGCACCACCTGCAATTTCATTTAACCCTGATACTTTACACTGAAATACATCATGCTGACAAACAAACCTTCCATCTGTATGTGTTCATGTTTCCATCGTGTGTGAGAGTTTATCTAATGAAGACGCCGTCTGCAGGTCCCTCATCTGTCCTTGCCTCTTCTGACCGGCGCTCAAGTGTTCAGCTGAAGTAACGACACGAAGTGAAAGCAGCGAAGCACTTATCTGATCGTATCCTCAACCAGACACCTCACCAGAACTAATAACCTAAGTGTGCAGCGGAGACACTCAGAATAATTGAGCTGATCATTACACACAAAAACACTCCAAAACATAAGCAGCGACATTATAGACACCAAATTCACTAATATATGATAACAAACTATGACAAGATAGAAAATCCACAAGTCAAGAGTAATTGAGAGAAATTAATTCAAAATTAAAATGGATCTTATTAAAATGAGCTATTTTACTAAATATTAGCGTGTGTTGCATAGTTTTATGCTTACTACAGTAGTGCATACTGTGCTGTATTTACTACACTACTGTTCAGAAGTCTGGGGTCTGTAAGATCTTTTAACGTTTTTGAAAGAAGTCTCTTCTGCTCACACAGGCTGCATTAATTTTATCAAAATTACAGTAAAATTGTGAAATATTATTGCAATTTAAAATAGCTGCTTTCAATGTGAATATATGTTAAAATGTAATTTATTTCTGTGATGCGCAGCTGTATTTTCAGCATCATTACTCCAGTCTTCAGTGTCACATGATCTTCAGAAATCATTCTAATATGCTGATTTGCTGCTCAAGAAACATTTCTGATTATTATCAATGTTGAAAACAGTTGTGCTACCCAATATTTTTGTGGAAACCATGATAATTTAATTTTCAGGATTGACAGATGAATAGAAAGTTCAAAAGAACAGCATTTATTATAATGTTTTATTGTAAACATCTTTGCTGTCACTTTTAGTTTTGCTGTCACAATTTAATGGTTCCTTGATGAATAAAATGATTAATTTCTTTAAAATATTACTGCACCAAACTGTATGTTATCTGTATATTTCAATCTTTCTGATCTCCTGGTGTCTTTTTGTACATCATGTATTTGTGCACAGCTGAAAACTATTATAATCTTTAATTTCTCTTTCTATTTTGCATTCTAATGATTAAAGCCAAATTACACTGATAGCTAACAAGCCACTATTCAGCACCTTCACAACTTCAAGAGAGACATCCAGTCTCTGCACATCTGAAAGGCTTGTATGAATGCCGCATGAGTTATGTAATGTGTGGGCAATATTCCAGCAGTTCATCTAGAAGAATATAGAATGACAGGCTTATCTTGACAACATCACAATGTTCTCCAGGGATCGGGGACAAAGTTTGGAAAAATCTCTCCTGATAAGTCAACATCTCATTCCATGTCTGGAAAACAGCACATTTGAGGAAGAAACACAGGTTTCTGAATCCCATGAAACATTTCTGTTCAGTTCAGCAATTAAAGGAGCAGTTCATGTAAAAAAAAGAATAATTTATGCTCCATACTGTTATTCTAAATGTGTACATTGTAAAATCATATGATCATTATCAGGGTAATATATGTTCTCCCATTACTTTAACAAATTTAAATTATTTTTTTAAGTTATGCAAGATTCAACTTGATTTTTAAACTCAGCTTAGTATTATAAAAAAAATAGCTGAAATATTGTTGAATATTATTACAGTTTAAAATAAGTATTTTCCGTTGTAATATATTATAAAATGCCATTTTATTCCTGTGATGGCAAAGCTCATTTATTGAATTACAGGTTCAACTTGATTTTTAAATCAGATTAATATAAATGAAAAAAAGTTGAAATGTTATGAAATAAATTTACAATTTAATATCAGTGTTTTGTAATATCATTTTAAAATATAATTATGCTGTGATGCAAAGCTAAAATTTTTGAGTGACAGATTCAACTCATCAACTTTAATATAACTGAAAATAAATGAGTTGAAATATTGTGAAATATTATTACTTATTAAATAAGTGTTTTCTATTATGATATATTTTAAAATGCAATTTATTCCTGTGATGCAAAGTATTTGTTTTTAGTAACAAATTCAACTCATTTTTTTAAACGAGTTTAATATAACTGAAGAAAAGAGTTGAAACATTATGAACTATTATTACAGTTTAAAAAATGTATTCCTGTGATGGCAAAGCTTTTTTTTTTTTTTTTTTTTTTTTGTCAATTAAATATATTTGGGGGAGAAAAGTAGTTGAAATATTGTGAAATATTATTACAATTTAAAATAAGTGTTTTCTATAGTATTACATCTTAAAGAGGTGGTTGACTGTTTTTTTTCTAGGCTTGATTGTGTTTATGGGGTGCAGTCTAGCATGTGTTCATGCTTGGTTTTTTTAAAAACGCATTATTTTTCACATAATTTACCTTTATTCCACGCCTCTCTGTCCCTTCTCTGACAAACGCCTCGATTTATTTCCTGGTTTTATGAAGCTCCTCCTTCAGAAATACGCGATGGGCTGAGATTGGTTAGCTGGCTCAGTGTGTTGTGATTGGCTAAACCACCAGTATGCGTCTGAACGTCCCGCCCCTCTCCTCAGTGGCATGTGCTCCGGTTGAATTGTAAACAGTGGCGTTGTCTATAATGCTTATCAATTTGAGGCCGATTGAGACCCAGAGGATATTAGTGAAGAGGATCGTGCAGAACCTGTGCAAGCACGGCTCTTAATGGTATGTTTGGTTGTTGTTGTCTCATACTTTTAAATACGCTGCTATTTGTAAGTGCTACTGCTTCTGTTAGCTTTTAATATACGGTTTTATCCTGATTAAAGCTTTAATACAGCACAGCAACCGCACGCGTGTCCATTTATAATGCTTCTCATTGCTGTGTGAAAATAAGTGTATAATTGGAACAGTTTGTTGGAGCTTATCTGACGATCTGAATGAGAGAGAGAGAGAGAGAGAGAGAGAGAGAGAGAGAGAGAGTGTGTGTGTGAGAGAGAGACAGAGAGAGAGAGAGAGAGAGAGAGATGCAGAGCAGGGCGACAGAGTAACAGTATTAAGAACCGCTGCTTTAATGATTTGAAACTTGTGAATCCATTAGAATCGTTATAAGACAGAATCGCGATTCATATGAAGAGATTTTTACGTACATCCCTAGTTTTCTCTTCCTCTTCTCTAAAGCAGCGCAGCATGGCCTCGCCCCCTTTGCTGCGTGTTCCCGGGGGCGGGGTTTATCTGGGTCTGTGACGTATCAAACCCGGGAAGTAACTCGTTGTAGTCCCTTACCTGTCGTTTTTGTAGGCATTAAACTGCCAGAATTTTAAAAGAGGATATCTCCGTTTGCATTGAACTTTCAGCGCCGCAACTCTGCAGATATTGTTTATGCTCAAACAGCAACATTACACACTAACTAATGTTAAAAAAGTGAAATCGCAATCAACCACCCCTTTAAAATGTAATGTATTTCTGTGATGGGAAAGCTGAATGACAGATTCAACTCTTTTTAAGTCAGTTTTTAACTTAAACTTCTACAGCCAATTTTATTTTACTTACAATTTAAGGCAGCGACTGAACTTAAGTTGTATTAGACGTGGGAATTTGTACAGTGTAAGATTTTATATTTTCTGTGAAACAACTTCTTTTCCATGCAATTGAGCTAAACTGAGTCGTATTAGAATATGTGCGACATGAGAGCAGATTATCAATAAATAACAACTTAAATTTGCATTGCATGTTCCACATGGACTATTTTCATGGCGTTTATTGTCTCCTTATTGGAGCTTGACGTACCAAATTGCATTTACTGTAGCGTGAAGTTTCACCTCTAAATAAATGGATTTTCATTTTTCACCGATTCAAGGGAGTAAACCAAGCTACAGCAATACCAACAACGAAATAAATCGAGACAAAACAAGCAAGTTGTTATTTGACGAGCGAGGAGAGATATTTCTTTAGTTAGCCTGTCAGAGCGTGTGTCACATTACGGAGAAACGCGGCGTGCAGCGGACTACAGATTTTTGCCATCTAGTAAAGTTACATGAGCTACTTTCAGCTCATGACACACTTAAATAAGCAAAGGTTACACAACCTCGCTAACTGCACTCCAATAGCCCTACAAATGAAGTATGTGTGCAGGAATTTACAAGAGTCGACGAGAAAACACTGCGGTGGATTCCTGCCTTTGTTCGGAGGGTCGCACATTAAAACCTGTTTTTACATTAGAAATAAAGTCCAGCTGGATGGTATTTCCTCCCTAACGGCTGACTCACAGGAAGTAAGAAGAGGAAGAGGAGAACAAATAGAGGAGAATATGAAAAACATAAAGTCAAACTCAGCACACACGGCCTGAAAAACACCATACACAAAGCCATCAAGCGTT